>JAWNNR010000181.1:0-600000 GCA_035044725.1 Scaptomyza caliginosa | reverse complement strand
GGCCCAAAAATTGTCTGCCAATTAATCCACCATTCTTACCGCCTGGTTCTTGCATACGCCCAATAGCGCCCGGATCAATCGGCGTTCGACTTGGCACAACCGGTACAACCATACGTCCGCTTTCTTCGGTCCCAGTGAGCATCGGCAACGGCATGGGTATTAGCCCCAGCACCAGCACCAGCGCACCCACCATACCGGCCAGTAGACTAAACAATTTGGTTAGTACGGCTGCATCAAGTGGATTAGGTGTGCCAAAGAAAGTGCTACCAGTACCAAAGCTCGTGCCGTTTATCGTACGCAATGATAAAGATGCACTGCGTGTGGCAAACACCAAGCCAAAACTCACTTCAACATCAACGGCATCCATATTACCAACTACATCCGCATTGGCAACTCCCACAATTTCACCGCCAGCTATCATCAGGCAGCAACACAATGTTTTGACATGTGGCTATGATGAGATGCGGACATATATGCCCAACAAAACCAACACGTCAAAGTCTCTGCCCAGCCATTCCAACACCAATGCCACGAAGCTAATGAATAACATAAAGGTCGAATTTGATTTTAAGGAAACGGGACGCATTCTGCGCGTAACGTTCAAACATATGCAAAGAATGGAATTGAATATGTCGCGTGTAATATCTTTTATACGCGAGGTCATGGCTATACCGCAACTCCACAGCTGTGATCCCCAGCTAAGTACTAGATGCACCGAACTCTGGCTATTTTTAGAAAAAAAGTTTCATATTCATCGTGAGTACACATCAAGCTGCTGTCAAGATAACTGTTGACTATTTTTAACTTCTATATTGCAGAAACTATATTGCGCTCCATTTGGGCATTTCTCGCAAGCAATATTAGTTTGTTTCCGCAAATAGCGCCTATGGCGGACCTAATGCGACCATTCAAGACAAGCATTAAAGTGTGGGAGAAATCACATCGGCTCTTTAGCAAATTTGATACAATTGCTCGCAAATATAAGTGGATGAATCACAAGGACACTCTGCCACAGCTTATGCAGTTTTTTGAGAAATATGAGCATTTGTACTGGGACCTGCGACGACAACCAATCAAACCACCACAGCGCCCTACAGAAGAGCGCAAGGAGGTGTGGCGTTTGGCCCGTGAACGGTTTCCGCACAGTAAGAATACAGTGTACCCATTTTTTTCACATATTAATCTGTGCTTTTCACTTTGCAGTAAATCATCAAGATGTTTGGTCCACGTTCAAGTTTGCATTTAAGACATACATGGAGGATTTGGAGCGTGGCATTGAGAATCTCTGGCCACAAAATTGGTGGCATGCGCTGGAAAAGCTCCGATTTCTTGTAAATGTACGCTATCATCCTCTTGAGCCATACTACTTTATTGTGCACAATAAGTTTATGGAGGAGGTAAAGCGCTGCAGCATGTACGAAGCGTTGATGCAACCGAGTGCACCAGGCTCAGTCGGCAAAAAGGCTCAAGTGTCAACCACATTAGTTATGCCGTGGGAGATGCCGGAGAAATCAACGCGGCTCACTGGCAATGGTAGTCTTTTGAATGTCAACGTATTACATGCAAATCAAATACAACATTCAAATCAGAGCCAGCAACAAGTTGCTGTGCCGTTGGATAGTGTAGATCTGACAGAGGCAGACGTTCTTGATGAGGTTATCAATGTGGGTGAACTCCCAGAGGTCAACGAACTGGTCACACATATGGCTGGTCAGTCTTATGGCCGTTATCTACCCAATGTTGATGCCTATCAATTGACACGCCTCTTGCGTTGCAATCCAGATACGCTTGGCATAGCGACAGCCTTAGAAAAACGCACGGCTTGGATGGCAGTCGCAAGGGCGATGCATGCCACTGGTAAGTGATTTGACTTATTAAACATAATATTGCACATTTCTAACTTATGTCTCTATAATTTAACAGTTAACGACTGTCGCTTGTCGCTGCAACATGCGTTGCGAGAGTTGCGCATCTTAAAGATCACGGATCCCTATGGCCAATGCTTGATGTCGCATAAGTATTATCGGCATATGCGATGCATTTACAATCAGGTCAGTGATGGCGGCAACACTTTGTCCAGGAACCCAAAGAAGCTGGAACAATTGGTTATGGAGCCCACCGAAAGAGTATTTCCCGAGCACTATTTGCCCGAAATCAATATGATTACCTGCAAGCCCAGCTTGGTGGTCAAAAATTGGTCCTATGCGCTCGGCAATTTGTGTAATAATCAGGACATGGTCAAATTTCGAATTATGCAAATCTTCAAGAAATATGCACCTCCAGGCAGCATCAAATAATCCGTACAGTTAGGCTGAGCTGCAGTAACTGCAGTATTTTTCTTTATTGAATTAAAGCCTATTACACATAAAATAAGTTTCCCTGTATTATATTGTTACTGCCAGAATGGATTAATAGATGGACATGGATAAGCTTATGCGATGCACGGAACTAGCTCCTCCGCAACATATTAATAATTGCTTGAATATCAGCTGAAAATATTCATTACCAAATTTATTAAGTTTATCTTTTGTTAAGTTAAATTTACATAATTTTTTTTTTTTTTTTTGAACTTAGCATAAACGTAAAATAATATGAAACTAAAATCTGAAGTGCTTTTATATTGTTAAAAATGTACCAACAATATTATTACAAAACAAAATAAAACAAATACTCAACTGTTAAAATGTACAAAAGCATGACACAAACTTAAGCTGTATATTTAAGTGTATAAAAAAAACGTAGTTAACTATTTGTATTTTGATTATGTATAAACGCCCACTTTAACGATCTGGTCAGCAGCATGTTGGAGGGGGAGGAGGCCATCAAAGTAAGCCCAAAACAAATTGAAGCTCTGCACAATTGGATGATAATTTGATTGGCCAAATATAAACTGAAGTAAGGGTGTGTTTTTGTGTGTTGCCTCTGTGTATATATTTATGTGTATAACTATGGCATAGGGCCAGCTTAGCAGCAGAAACTGCCTATTCCCGAGCCTTGCTTTAATACAACTGCATCGTTGTCATTATCTGGCGGTTTCTTGCCATCCTTGTCAGTTTTGATGTTGAAATCATAAACGCTGACGGCCAACTTGTAAAACAAACGTTCCACATTAAGGCCCGTCATGGCAGATGCTTCCATATAGGGTATTTCCTGAGAGCTCGCATACAGAGCAGCTGCCTGCTGCCACACCTGACGACCATCGGCATCACACTTGTTGCCCACCAGCATCAGACGCACCTTGCGTGAGGCGTACTTCTTCACTTCGTCCAGCCAAAAGTCAATATGCTGAAAGCTGCGCCGATTTGTCAAATCAAAGACGAGCATAATACCATGAACGTTGCGATAATATCCGGTCACCAGGGAACGGAAACGCTCCTCGCCAGCTGTATCCCAGATATGCACCTTCACCCGTTCGCCACTGATCTCAATGGTGCGCACCTTCGAATCCATGCCCACGGTGCAGTTGTATTGGCCCGTATAGCGATTCTCCGTGAAGCGTTGCATGAGGCACGTCTTGCCCACATTGGCATCACCCAGCAACAGCAACTTAATGGCACATTTATTTGGCATGATTTTTTTCAGAAAATTCTTTTTGAAAGCTGCTTGTACTACTAGGCTTAAATGGACATATATTTAATTGTTTCAACGCTTACTTTGTCTAACGGAAAAGGAAAAAATATAAATAAAAAAAAATCATTGTTTCATTTATTTAAGGCAAGATTCTTAAAGTCAATCCTGCATTTGGTAAAAAATCTTTTATGCCAATATATTTAGGGTTTAAGCGAAAGTAACTAAAACTAAGTAGTTCAACCTTTTGGGCTAATGACCCCTTAAACAATAATACTTTTGGCCAGCTGCGTACCAAGACAAACATCAAATTAACATTCTAATGTGCATCGCTTAATGCTGGATGCTTTGTTATAAGCTCCATTGCTGCACCTCATCATCATCATTCGACATTTAACATTCAACATGATTCGCAGCAACTAGGATACACAACGGCATGATGGCAATAATGTTTGCTCCCGGTGATTAACGCAATTAAACAGGTGCTCAAAACGATGTTTCCAGTGGATTAGCCACGTCGCAAAGAGAGTGAGAGGAAGAGTACGCGATTTTAGTACATTTGGTTGGCTCCACAACTCCTCAACGCTAATAAGCGCCACATTAGCAACATGCGCCACCCTGCCACACTCACCCCCAATGCTCATTTCTCCATCACATTCTCTTCTACAGCCCATCAGTCAGGCGGGGGTTGAACAGCACTCCAAGTGGAGGAGTGGGGATTAGGGATTAGAGGGTGTGGGTCGCTTGTCCACGACATCTGACGTTAAAATGCCATTAGACCCACAATGGACGTTGGTGGTGCAAAAAGGAGCACAGGTAGCTGTGTGCCACTTATGATTTGTAGGTGTTGTGTTGCCCTGAAATTAGACCTATAGTTATATTTGTATGTACTGCCAATATGCACTGCATATCCTGGAATGGGCCTCAGATGTGCGGTAAAAGCTGGTCAAGTTCCCAGCTGATGAAAGTTTTCAACAACTTGGTGACAAAAAAACCTTTTAAGCTCATGTAAAAGTTTACGCGATTTAAAGATGGTTGAGTTTTCTAACAACATAAATTTAACTTGTTAAAAGATTCCTTTCGTCAAGCTAATGAAGCTTATTACGTGAACAATGGAAAGATTAAAAGTTAAAACTGGTCAAAAACAATTGTCCGGCGATTAGTTCACAGTTGACAGCCTCGCATGTTGTTGCAAAATTGTGAACTGTGTTTGTACAATTTATTCACATGCCCGACCTCCACATGAATATGTGCAAAATATAATGAGACAACAGTTTCACATGGCATTTATGCCCGAAATTCCAAAAGCCAAAAGCCATTGTAAGATGATTTTCTATGTTGTTTATTTTCATTTTATTGCGAGTTTTGTGCAGTAGTCAAACTGCTAATTGAACAGTTTTTTGCTATTTAACCGTTGTTTTATTGCTTAAATAATTATAAAAAAAAACAATACAAAAGAGGCAAAGCGAACTATTTAGTTTGGTAGCTGGCGTGTGGAATGGTTGTACATTGTGCAGAGGGTGTGAGGGGTAAGGGGTTATCGGATTCCATACTCAGCATAGTTCAATGTTTTGCTACTGGGGCTAAACAAAGAGAACGCTCCAGTTGGGGACACAGCGCTAAAAAGAGTAAACAGAAAATCCATTAACGCTTACACAAAAAAACACAAGCTGCTGTTGTTGTTGCTATTGTTGTTGATTGTTGGTTGAATTGTGTATGGAAAAAAGAATAACATTTACAATTTCGCAAACAAAGATAATTTGCGAATGAGACGATATACAATGAAGCCAAAAAAGTAAAGACAAACCAAAAAATGAAAGAGTGGGAGAGAGAGAGAGAGAGAGAGAGAGTGGTTGAGTATAGGTATTCCTTTTTATGCACACGTTCAACAAGATTATTAAGAATTAAAAACAACAATGCGCAGCAAGAAGCAAAACTTCACAAGCTGGAGTTTTTTTTTTTTTTTTTACCTCAAGATGCTATTCACAGTAACCTTAATGAACGATGATTGCTGATGGGCAGGGTTATCAACTGTGCTATATAAAATAAATCAATTAATATAAATTAAACATTAAAAATAATTGTTCTCTTCTTATCATATTAATATTAAATTTAATGCTGATCCACTTAAAATGGTGTAAATAATTAAAAGCAGCACTTTCAAAATAATAAAATAAAATATTGTCTTTAATTGCTGTAAGCAAAACGTGCAGATAATAAAGTTTATGATCAATTAAACGTCGTTTCGTATATATATTAAAAAAAAATTATTTTAAAGCCTCTCCGCGCTGACCCACTAAATGTAATCGTTTGTAATCCATACAGAGCAAAAGCATGAATCTGGTTTACGACGTGAATTGTTAATTACGCCTAACGAACTTTCTATACTGGGGCACTTAACGCTTGCATAATATTCCCCTCTAAACACTTTCCTGCGATGACTCTGCATTAAGCGCGCTGCTGGGCAATCAATGTGGAATCTGCTCTGATTGCATCGGGGAAAGCATTAGAAATGCACGTAAAAATAGTAAGGTTCAAGTCTTTGTCACATATGGGAATATATTTGTGTTTAGTTTGAAAAGTTCATGTCTTAATTATACCTCATTTCTCTAAGTTGTTAAGCATATACACTAAAGAATTGTTAATACTTTGAATTCTTTTGCAGTTGCCCTAAGAGATTTGCTTTTGAATTAACGCGCACTGCAACAATGCGAATGGCAAAAACATCGATAAGTAACGATCGATAATTTACTTGATGCGTTATCACATATTTTCAGCAGAAGCACATTAACATCTTGTTAATTGGAATGTAATTTTATCACATAAATATACATAAGACCTTTTTTTAAGAAAATGCATAATACATTGTATCTATAAGACCTATTTAAGGTTTCTTCCGTACAAAAATATCCAAAAACTAGCAATATAGATGCTGACACATTCTTTGTTGCGATCAGTGGAAACGTATGCGAATACGTTATGCTGTGAATGTCAACTCACCTTATCGATAGTGACATTGTTAACTGTCTATCGATAGCGGAAACGATTGCCGCTCCAACATTAGTCTGTTGGCTTAATTGAAACGCGAAGATCGTGTGTCTCTCTCGCAGTCTGGCGGAGAAACGGTCGCGAGTTCAAGTTCTACCGGCTAATAGGGATCGTACGTCTTTGATTGCGTTATGTTAATCACGCTCGTATGATTAAGTACGAAATAAATTTTTTTTGGCTAATCTACCACTTATTAATTGCCTCACATACATCTTAATCTGTTTGTACTCTCGCTGTGCGATTGACGGGAATTGCGGCAACGGATTAAATATATAAATTTTTTTTGATTATTTTTGTTTTATTTATTTTTTTTTAATTTTTTTGAAAAGGTGTTGCAACTAAATAATATACAATATAATTGTTATTATTTATGTGCATATATATTTAACTGGTTGAGAAGCAACAACAAGAACGGCGACAGCGACAGCTGCCAAGCAAGTGATGTGCGAAAGCGACAGTAAAATAAAGTGCGATCCGCGAATTAAGTGAAGTGAAGTGAGTGCGGAGTCGAGTGCGTGCAATTTGAAATTGGAGCAACAACAACAACAACGGTCACGACAACGTTAACGACAACGACAATAACAATTGGCAAACTCTACACACTAAACGTACGTTGGCAGTGTTATTGTTAGTATAAGCTAAAAGCCCTGAATATCCCTATCCATCATCCTGTACCTGTCCACGTTGCACAAGTTCAAGTTCAGCTTATTTTACCGGCTAAATGAACAACGGTTGTCGACTGTCGCCTTGCGCATTCTTTTTACGTTTGCGTTGCGCCCACTACTTGAACTTACGCTCTCTTCCGCTCTCCCTCTCATTTACAGACAGTCAGGCAGGCTCTCTCTTTGATTGCCTGGCTACTCTCCTGCATTTCGTTGCGTGCATTGCACCTTTTTTGCCTGTTACTGCTGTCTCGTTTTGACAGCGAATTGCTAATCGCCGCGGCATTTCGCACGAACACATACACACATACAAAGAGACGATTACCCCTGCGCCACCCACTCACACTTGCACTTACTGCTTAGCAGCCCGAAGAGATCTCGTCATCGCTCTTTTACTTTTACCTCTCGCTCTTACGCACTATTTGCCTTTTTGTCACTTCCTTCGCAGCAGCAGCAGCAGCAGCAGCTAAAGCAACAACAACAACTTTACTTAGATAAACAACATTTGATAAGTAAATTTTGTGTATATTTTATGAATTATTATCGGTCGCTTTTTGCTTTTACCTTCGTCTATTTTATTTTCTTGTTGCTCTTGTATTTTTTGCATTGTTCTTTCACTGAGCGTTGTAGATAAGTCAACGATTTCGCTTATCTCTCTGCCATTCACAATACCAATTGCTAACTACCCGAAAGTTGTTGAGTACCTATTCTATACCTTCAATTACCTCACTCTGTCTCCAGATATGCCTAATCGTATCCGTATATGTATGTGCCCAAGTACCTACTACATATGGTATCTACTACTGTCAAGTCTGTTTGTATGAATCTTTGTTTGTATTTTATGTATCTTCATTATGCCCCATTCACATGCAATTTACCGTCGTCATAGTTCTATTAGCTTTAGATATAGAAAAACGCACTCTTATCAGATTGAATACCAATTTTTACAACGCTGCTCAATCAGGTAGGATTCAATATGTTTGCTTTAAGATTTGCGTCTTCCATACCATAAAACTGAACTAGTCTACAACAAAACACTATTCTACAAGTTATTGCTCTTAAGCACTATGGCAAAAGATTTATTCTCTAGCATTATTATGTAATTTTCTGTTGAATTTCGTGCAAAACTAACTCAAACTAATAGCATAGAAAAGCAATGTAGAAGAAGAAAACAGTTAAAGATAGCAATCAGTTAGAATGTGTTAAAAATTCACACAAATTTGATCATCATAACAATAACATGCTGACACCTTTAGCGTATTTATTAACAAAACTTATTTGCATTAAATACCTCAACCAGATAACAATCAACTTGACTGTCTCAAGTTTACCGAGCTTACTTCTCGGCATTCAATGGCCAGCATTAGGTTAAGTCGATCAAGATCGTTCCGATCCAATGGATTTTACCCAGTGAACTAGTACAAAAACAAAAAGAGACACCCACTTGAATAGCTCAAATGAATCACTTTAAAGTGGCAAATTTGTTGGCCAAAAAAGAAATAAATATGTGTATGGCTCTTAACTAGTATTGTGATCAGCGTTTGCCGATCTGTTTCATTTTAATGTGGGCAGCAGTCATATATTGCTCTCTCTCTCTTTCTCGCTCTTTCGGTCTTTTGTTGTATTTACGCTTAACGCTTTTGTCGACTGCCCAACTGTTTCAATAGAAAGCCGCGCTCCGCTTGAGGCGTGCTCGAGGTCAACCCTGAAGCTGAAGATGATCAAAACGTTGAATATCGATCGCGCTCTCGTTCGTCGATCGTCGATCGCTGATCGTTGATCGTTGTTCGTCAGCGTCTAAATATAGATTTCGACCATATTTGATGATAAATATTGGCAATGAGTGGCTGTTAACAGTGGCAAGCAGTGGACCTGCCTCAACCTGCCCAACCAAACTAGCAAGTACTGTACACTAAGCGAAAAACTTGCCAAGAGTCAAGTGCTAAGACTATGATCATATTATGCCATTTCTCTCAGTGTAACTGTTGCTGCGGCTGCACGTGTATCTTGTGGTGTGCGGCAAGCCACGCCCATTACCGCAGACATCAGACGGGACAACATGTCAGACAGCAACAGCAGCGGCAGCAGCAGCCCCCACGCGACACTCGCAACATTTGCGACATGCCACAAACATTTTATTTATTTTATTTTTTTTTGTATTTTCTTTCGCTGCCTGCTGCTTGCCTCGGCTGCTGCTGCTGTTGCTGCCTTAATAAGTTGTAATCTATTTGTCAATATTTCCTTGTTTAGTTCTCAAACATTGCACATGCCTATCTGCATCTGTATACACACATATAATGTATCTGCATCTGTATGCTGCGGTCTGCATATCTTTTGGGCCCACAATGCCCGCGTATTCATAAACAAGGCGACTCCGTCTTCATCTTCGTCTTCGTCTCTGTCTGCGTCTTCGTGTGTACAGCTTTCTGACTCCTTAGCAGCAGCCACGGGCACCGGCCCGTCATCTAGTTTGGCTGCCGTTGCTTTGCCACTTTGCCACATTGCCACAACTACTACATTTTGCATACCCTTTGTTCTGGCGACTTGTCACTCAAAATGCCATCAAGAAAAGCAGCTCCAATTGTTGCCCAGTACTTGGTGGTTAGGGTATTGCCGCTTCGGCTTGCTTGGGCTAACTGTTTGTCTTATTTCATGCGTTTGCTCTGTTCCCCCCTCGTCCCTGTACCCACTCTCTCTTCCAGTTTTTCCGTGTCCTACGTTCCCATTGCAAGTCGTTTTGACTTTGGGCGGCAATGTTGGCGTTCGTGCAAACTGTCGTCATTGTATTGTCATATATGTATGTATGTGTGTTGTTGCATGTGTTTCCTTTTTACTCTGCCCCTTGCTTCTGCTCTCGCTCTCCGTTTCTCACTTTGGTTTCAGTTTAAGTTGTTCGTCTTTGTGTTGCAAGCTTACTGAAAGTAAAAGTTGCATCTTCTGTGTGGCCTAATACAGTTGCCAGAACTAGCAAGTTCTTGCCCTCTCTCCCTCTCTCTTTCTCTCTTTCATCAGCTTCCCAGAACTCCATTGGCCATAACTTTGTCAAGTTTTAAATATATATACACAAATTCTTTAAATCATATCACATAACTTAATAATTGATACCAGTTCTGCTGGGCTCGATTGATTGCGTTCGTAATATGTGTGTCAAAAGTATCTTTTAACAAAAACTAACAAATACAAAACATATCGCCAGCCAATCGGAACACTGACCTTGCGCAAGCCGATTTGCATTGTAGCTGCCATAGATACACTATCTGACAGATACGGCTACAAACAGAACAATCAATTGCACGCTAGCCCCTATCGAATTTTTGTTTTTTTCTTTATTTTTGTATACACCATGAGTGCAAAATTGTGCAAAAGGACACTCGTTGTTGTTGTTGTTGTTATTGTTGTTATTGTGCGTTGTATGCATTTCAATTATGGCAAATCGACGCTTATCAAAATTCATTTCAATTGATTTATTGAGGCATCAATTGACAGAATGCAAAGAATGCGGCGATCAACACGCCTTGGAGCTGAAAAAAAAATATAATTTCACCTTCAGTCTCAATTTACAGCAGCAGCGTTAAAGTTGACGCCGACGCCGACGCCGACGGCGCCGTCGCTGCTCTTGGCTTATCAAAGGCAGCATTCAAGAGCTGTGCCTTGCCTTTAGTTTTATCACACACAAACAAGCGTCGAGTCGAGTTTTGAGACAACTCAAAACAAAGGCTGTTTTCGCAGATAAGCGTATGTATTTTACAGCATTCAAAAACTATTAATGCTCGTTTCGAGAATTGCTTTTTATCTCTATCTGTATCTGTATCTGTATCTGTATCTGTATCTGTATCTGTTTCTGAAGCTGTGCCTCAGTTTGAGCTGTCAGCTGTTAGCAGCTGTCGTCTTGATATCGTATCTGTTTATAAACACACACACACACACACACACACACACTGTCATATCTAGCTGTATCTCACGCTTATGCTGCCGCCAATTTATGGCTCAATATCATTTAATTAACTTCAATTTAACGCCGCTTTAACCTCTTTTGCATGTTATGTGTGCTATTGTTGTTACCTTAACATCAATACAGCCCGTCCCCAATATTATTACTATTAATAATAAACAATCGTTCAGCATTTTCGTATGGAACTTGCGTCTGAAATTTCATGCGACACAAATCTAAATAGCTTTGCTTCTTGCCGTCTCTTGTGTCGCTTTTTGCTAATGAGCCCCGGTCTACAAAACAGAAAGAAAGAAAAAGAAAAAAAAAAATCAACGGGTAAACATAAACAATCAACGCATCAACAAGTCTTGTTTGGGTGTTCAAGCCCAACACGAACTTCAAATGCCCTTTAACTAATAAATATTTAAATTGTGCTTGATTTGACGCACAAAAGACGCAACTCTTAATATTTGTATTTATTCGACTCGTTATGGAATATGAAGGTTTCAAGCAGGGCAAACATTACTCTTAACTATTCCTTCTCACGTTGATAGTTTAATGAGCAATAACTAGCTTTAAATGTTTCACTTGCCACTTGCCACAAATACAACTCTATGTTGCACTTACAACAACAAACACAAATTCAAAGCACTCGGACAATGTGCATAGAGTGTAAATCATATAATAAACAATTTATGCATATATATGTAAACATACACACAATGAAGCTTAAATAAATAAAACTCCCGAGACAACAAATCTCATTTCGTATGCATTTAAGCTTGAGTAATGAGCTGCGACTGCGCAGCAACAGCGACGCTCTGCGACATCGGCTGCGTTGATTTTTTTATTTCATTTTTCACGCGTTTTTCGTGTTTTTGTTTTTTTGTTTTTGTTTTTTTTTTTACTATGCATACATTTATTTGGTTACTTTTTGTGTATACCCTGCAAGTGGAAAGATATATAGAAACGACTTGAACTTGTTCTTTTTAAGTATAGCGTAACTGCCAGTCGAACACCCTTGAGTTTTGAACATTCTACACTTATGTATTTTGAACGTACTAAACATTTTGATGGCCAATCTTAAAGTGCGCGTTTTTTTGTTTTTTTGTTGCTTAAAAATGCATTTCAAGTCGTTGTTTATGTTGTATCTGTTATCGCAACGTGTATGATCGCTTGGCACTTCAATTTGCAATTCAACTTCCGTCAACTGGTGTGGAATTTTGAACAGGCAGTTAGCCAAAAAACACACACAGACTAAACACAACAAAAATAAATGATAAATAAATAAAAAAGTCATTAAAAATAAAGCATAGACAGACGCACAGCACACACTTGTATAAATAAGTAAAATGGTTATGTAAATGTAAAATGGAAATGAAAATGTAATTAATGAGCATCAAATGCGGAAAATTGTGGAAAAAATAATACGTGGAACAAGTTTTCATTTTTATGCGTCGCGCAATGCGGTTAAAAACAGACATGGGCCAGCCACAACCAAACGGACAGACCAGACTTATGGACAGAGGGAGTGAGAGAGAGAGAGAGAGGGAGAGTGATATAAAGGTAGACAGGATGGACAGACATCGTCAAACATCTCGACAATGTTTGGACAGTGCAATTGCTCGCTTTTTATCGTTTTTTTTTGTGTTTAATTAAAAGTATCTGCAAGATACATTCACTTTTTTTTGCTTACCTTGCCAACCCGCTTCTTCCCCAACAATTTTAACACTTAACAACCAGTCGCAATGTACTTTGCCACAGTTGCTAATGAAACGTTTCGAAATTATCAATATTTTATCCAATCCAATCAACATCCAACAAAACTCTGTGTGATATTAACATTTGAATAAGTATGTAGTTTCTTAAACTCAAGTAAAGATTTCTTTTTAGTTTCTCTACAATCCTTTTCTAACGCTCACTCTACGCCTATTAACGACCTTCAGTCAGATACATTTTTTATTGGAATAATAAGCAAATACTAACTCGTTGTCAATCTTTTGTCCACAGCTGACCAGCACGTTCCAGTCTGTCTCAATGCATGTCTGTGTGTGTGTGTGTGTGTGTGTGTGTGTGTTGCTGCCCACCTGCCGCATAAGCAAATCGAGCACGTTAATTAAATGTCAACAGATTGGAAGTTGAGAGGCGCGCGGGACGCGAAAGGACGCGAATGTGAAACCGAAACTGAAACCGAAACTGAAACCGAAACCGAAACTGACACCGAAACGGAGACCGCAACGGAGTTCGAGGCAGAAGTAGAAGCAAAAGCGGAGGCTGAATAAGTGAAAGACGACAGCGGCAGAATTGAAATTGTGCAAAATGTTTGCATGACTGTCAAATAAATCATAAGAAGCGCAACATAAACATAAGCGAAACACCAACAACAACAACCAACCAACCAGCCAGCAACAACAACAAAGCAACAACAAGAAACATGGTTAATGCTGTTATGGATGCCATTGCGGTAAGTGTCCAATGTCCAGTATCCAGTTGTCCCCGTAAGTTTCCCCCTCCTAAGCTCGTTTAATTTAATTTACAAAAAAAAATATTTCTAGTATGGTTTTTTTTTAATTTTTTGCTTTACTTATATGATTCCTAAATTGAAATTGCAGTCGCAGCCAATTGAAGTTTTGTGTGTACTTCAAACAAGAAACTCGGTGATTGTCGTTTCTCTCTCTCTCTCTCTCTCTCTCTCTCTCACTCTGCCAATTGTTGCTTTGCCCACATTTTCAATTTGAATTTGTTTGCTGTGTGGCAATTGCTCAATTGGCTAGCCCGTCTACAATATTCAATGTGTGTGTGTGTGTGTGTTTGAGTGTGTGTTGAACATTACACGCTAATCCATGAGTTTAAGGCCTTTTTTTCGCCTTTGCATTAACATATGCTGTATGTGTGTGTGTTAGTATAAAACGACACTGTACGCTCTACACACTGCTACAAGTGTGCGCAATGAGGCGTATGCGTGCTATGGTGCAACATGCACCACGTGTGGCACAAACCACATAAATTAACTGCTGAAACCTGAGCAATTTAATGACAAAGGAAGCTTAGCAAACAGCACAAGCGAATTAAGTTAAGTAGGAAGTTGGGATCAATAGAACTAGATCAAGATAAACATATATATATATATATATATAAAGGTAGTATTTGAAAGTGCTTTGTCAGCTGTTGGCTGTTGGTTGTTGGCTGTTGGCCTACTAAAAATATGCCTACTAAGGTGTACACGAAATTGGGTTCAATTCGATTCCACTTTTCCACTTGAGTTTAGCACAACATCAAATTTGCATACGTTTCGAGGTTGTTGTTGTTGTGTTTTCTTCTTCTTTGTTTTGGCCAAAAAGCGTGGAGAAATATTTATAAATACCAACAACAGCGACGTGAAACAAAATATACATATGCCAAAAACAAAACAAAACAACAAAAAAAAGGAGAGAAATAAATAAAAACTCTTGAGCGACAAAAAAAAAAGAACTTCGGAGGCAACAAGAAACCCAAACAGAAGTGGAGCTCAAATTAGCACAGAGCGTGGGAGCCGGTTTGCGTCGTTGCGGTTGACATGGACATCGCAGTCGCTGTTGACGTCGCTGCTAACGCAGCCGTATAAATTTTTGGCATTAAGCATTGCACGTTGCACGTTGCACATGCAACACTTATGCACCCCTCCACCCCTCCCCCCAATAAACCCGGTTTTTTATTCATTGTTTTGGCCACATTTGTCGCGACAGTGGCGCATAATTATTTGAGGCGTTGCAATATTGTCAGCCGCGCCTTTGCGCCAAGGCCTCCCCACCACCAGTGATGCCACTTGGCCGGAAGTCAAGACCTGTTTGGGGCCAGGTTCAGAAGCGTTGCGGCTTGGGTTGCGCTTAGCGGAAATTCCTCGCAGATGCCTAGACTTCTTGGCCATGATTTGGCAAAGAAAGAAAGACAACAATAAAAATGTAAAATCAACGTTTTTTTCTTCTCATGCTCAGTTTTGACCATGTGTGTGTGTCTGTGTGTGTGTGTGTGTGTGGTTGGGGTGCTTGAGACATCCGTTCATTAACCCAGAAACCTGACAGATTTGCATGGAACTTGATTACAAATCGATTCGGATAGCTGTTGCAATTTTCCAACAATTCAAATTGCTTTTTTTCTGCTTTGCATTCGCAAAAAAGACAGCAAAAAAAACTGTTTGCTAAGAATAAACTGTAAACTTGGTTTTTGTAGAAATATTTAATAAAGCAGAAAACTTGGAAATGGACAACTTAGCTTTAAAGAACTTATTTCTAATCCTTTGAAGACACTTTACTTTTGACTTTTTTGTAACTTAAACATTCACAAGCCAACTGTCAAACTTTAAACATATTTCTCTCAATATAAATATTGAAATTAGTATATATATATATATTCTCTTGTTATTCTAACAATACAAAATACTTACAGCTGCTGAGCTCATTGGCCAGCGATCTGGATGTAATGCTGAATGATTTGCGTTCGGCGCCAAATCATGGCACAAGTGCAACAACAACAACGGCAGCAACAACGGCAGCAGCAACATCAGCAACAACAACAACAACAGCGACTTTTCAACAGCAACAGCAACAGTCGAGGCAATTGCAGCTGCAGCATTGGCAAAGCATAAGCAACAATAAAAACAACAACAACAACAACAACAACAGCAATAGCTACAACTACAACAACAAGCATAGTATACAACTGCCACGCCCACAATGCTTAAGTGATATCAAATTGAGGCCTGTCAAAACGGGCAAATTGCTAACAACAACAACCTCGACAACAACAACGCTATCAGCAGCATCAACATCAACAACAACAACGCAGCTGCAGCAACAGCAACAGCAACAACAACAACACTCAGCCAATGGCTTTCAACGACGTCGTGTGGCATCAAAACCAACAGCATCGCCGCCACAGCCGCAACGTCGACCCGCCCAGCGTCGAATGCGCAGCGAGCAACAACAACTCCAGCAGCAACAGCAACAGCAGCAGCATCAACAACGAGTTGAGCTGGACACCGATGCCACCGATACGGATGCTAGTGATTTGGCCAATATGACGTCAACGCTGAGTGCGAGCGCCGCTGCCACACGCATCATTGGCCTTTCGCCAGACGTGAAGAAGCTGCAAAAGCTGCCGCTTTGGTGTCGCAACAGCAACAGCAACAGCAACAACAACAGCTGCAGTGCAGTCAGTGGCATAATGGCACCGCGTCGACTTACAACAACAGCTCGGCCAAATCAGCTGCACAATATAATGCATCATAGGTAAGTGCCTCCAAAGTGACCCAAAACGGGCGAGCAAATTTGTTAAACCACCTAGCCATAAGGAAAATATATTATTGTTACTGCTCAAGAGTTGTTTGTGGCTTAGATATAAAGCTTTTCATGTATAAATTGTATTTAAAATTAAGTATTATCCAACTTAATTGTACCTTGCATTTCTGCTTAAGTTTAGCACTAAGCTAATTATGCAAATTTTTTTGGCATTGAAACCGTTTTCAATGGAACCTATCAGTTGACCATTGTGGCTGGGCTTTTGGCCTTGTAGCGAGCATAGACCCAGGAAGGTGTTCTGCCGTGTCTGTGTGTGTGTGTGGGTGTGTCAGCCATGATTCAGATATGTACATCTTTGCATAGTCACAGTCACAGTCACAGTCACAGTCGAGCCGAGTCACAGTTCGACTGCGGAATGGTTCATGCATCGTTGAGCGCTTCATGCGAATGGCAAATGCATGAATGCCTATGAGGTGCCTGAATGCCTCTTGCCTGGCTGCCTGCCTCTAAGTGCCATACTTACCTAGGCAGTCAGTCTGCAAATTTGCCAAAAGGGGAACGAAACAAAACAAAAAAAATACAGTGAAAATATTCGAGAACAATGAACAGAATTTTAAATACATTCATGTAGCCCTTATTTAATTTATAACAAGTTAACGAGATAGGGTTAAATGCATTTTGTTCTAGGCTATCTTTTAAAACTGTTGCTGTTGTACTTGCTTTCTTATGAACTTAACAAGCGACATTTTCATTAGTTTTCAGCCTTAAATTATAAAATTGCCATTTTATTTGAAAGGTCAAAGGTAGCTGCATTTGACAGCAAACATAATTCGATTTTCATAAGTTCAAATGCAAAATCTTTGCCGGCTTCAAACCAGCTCACCCCTCACCCCTCCTTCAACCGTGCTTCAAAAACTAAACAGCGAAATATATATATATATATTTTTTGGTAATCCATTTAAGCGCAAAATGTTTAGCATATAAATTATGAGACCAGTCAACGGCAGACGAGGCTGCTGCTGCGGCTGCGGCAAAAACTACAAAACGGACACGCCTTCTTATCCCCTCCCCCTCCCCCTCCTCTCCTGCCTCTTTGCCTTTGCTGTAGCCCGTTCCGCCCCTTTTGCAGCACACAGAACCAGGCTAAAGAGACCCACTCAAGACCCTCGTTGCGGTTAGTGGCTGCTACTGCTATGCTTGTTGTTGTTGTTGTTGTTGTTGTTATTTCGTTATTTCGTAATCGTCGTAGGCGTCACATGAATTTGGCTCAAGACATTTGGCCAAAAAAGCAACAACAACAACAACAACAACAGCTAACAAATGGGGGGCGGGCCCTTGCAAATATGTTAAAATGAAGTGTTATATTTTATGTGGTTGCCCGCAAAAAGCGAATGCGTCCCCAAAAACAACAACAACAAGAACAAGAACAACCAATAACAATTTACAGCAATATCCCTGACAAGAACAAATACAACGAAGCCATAAACTTGACTAAATATGAATATGGACATGACTGTTGACGATGGCTTCCTCTTGGCTTCAGCTTTTCCATGTTGTGTTGACAACCGCCCGCCGACCAGAAACCCAAACTGGCTAAGAGGTTGGCTAAGAGGGTGACGCTACAAAGGGTTGTGACTTTTGTGTCTTTAGCTATTTATTAAATTTGTTTGCCAACACACACACACACACACACAAACACACTCACATACATTCACTCAAGCCACATACATATATGGGGTGGGATATGGGTGGTGGGTGGTGGGGGGGCTGGGTTTTGGGTAGCAGAGAAGCGCAAACAGGACCAGCAAACATGAGCTGCGTAACTAATTTGCTTAAAGTGCACGATGGCTCATCAGCGACAATCATTGGCACAGTGGTACAATGCCTGAAAATTAATAACTCAAACTCAGCGGGTTTAATACTTAAACATTTTATTTAATTAATGATACTTAGTACTAAAGAATGTTTGTATTTATTATAAGTTTTTAGTTTGCACACATAAACATGTTTATTTTAATTGATTATAAAACATTTGAAAGTTTTTTTCTTATGACTTTCTGCACTTTGGAATCAGTTATTGAACTTTTAGCCACTGTGCAGCTCAAACACACACACAGACACACACACTGCCATAAACTTTATAACCGCACAAAAGTTTTTGCTTCAAAATGTATTGTGGCATCCACATGCAACGCGAGGAAAGGGAGAAAGGGAAAGAGGAAGTTGTTGTGCCAACCAAAATTGATGACGTCTTTAGACGAGCTGATGGTTGTACTCCACTTGGTCATAATCATCGTTAACATTATGATCATCATGATTCTGCTAAAAAGTTTTCTTCAGCAATTTGCGCGTTTCAAGTTGCTGCTTGCCACTTGCCACTTGCCACTTTGTCGAGTTCAACGATGCGTATGAGCAACAAATGGATGACATCCCAATCTCGACCCTCCGTTGTGTTGAGTCGTCACAAAGTGTGCTCACTGTACTCTAAAGTGCGACAGGTGTTTGCTTTATTAACTGCTTAAGTGTAGCGTTACCCCCAGCCCCCAAACCCCCCAAACCCCCCAAACCCCCACACAACCCCCTTCCAAGCTCCACAAGCCACTGAATGTGGTGCTTTAAGCTCGTTGACATGTAAACAGATTAACATAATTAATTTATTTTCATTGTTGTTGGCCGGGCCTAATTTAGCTGAAGTCTATCTTTTTGGCCACTGATGATACTCACTTGTCATTGTTGTTGTTGTTGTTGTCGTTGTCATTGTAAGCAAACTAATTTGAGCTTTTTTGTTGTCGCCTAATCAAATTAATTAGCATTGCATGCGCGTATTAATCAAAATGCACAAGTGGTGTGTGTTCTTTTGTCTGTGTATAGGTATTGATGTGTGTGTGTGTGGTTAACGTATGTAATCCAGCCAGATTCTTGGCAAAGTTCGAAGCGAAAAAATATATTGTTATAGGGTTAAAAAAAGCATTATTTTTTGGGATTAAGCTTTCTACAAAAGAATGCCCTTCAGAATTCTGGGCTGTCTAGAGGTTTTAAGAAGTGGCCAAGCACTTGAAATAACTAAACCATTGGGCCTTAATGGTGTTAGCCAAGGCAAAGAGTCATAAAGAGTTCCCTTTTGAGTAGTACTCAATGCCAAGCAGAATTTGGCAAATAATAGATTTGAATCTGATTCAAATCATAGAAAAATGCCAATCAATAGTCATTGGTGTGGCTGCATGATGATATCAATGTTTGTGGCATTAACAGACAATCGTATATCAATCATATTTAGCATACAACTGTCACTCACGTCAATGAGCCAAACACGAAACTGAGCAACTGACAAGTCATTTGAACGTTGAGAAAGCAGCTCAAATTTCGCAATTATGCAATGTGGCTAGCTGCTTGAAGATGCCAAGAGTGGTCGTGGGGGGGTTGGGGCGTAATGGTTGGGGGTCTGAAAGTAACCATAGAACTGAATGAACTGACAGCTGTAAAATTGACAGCAGCCTTTTGGTTGAAGCTTACAGATCAACTTTAGCGTCTCATTACGTTAGAAAGTTCTGTACGCTCTTTGAGCTCAATTCAAGCATTCATTCACTCATTCATTCATTCATTCACTTATGCACAGCGCCAAATTTCCCCTGACAATAGACCGCAAGAGTCAAAAAATGACCAAAGACATAAAAAAAAGAACCAGAAACCAAAGAAAGAAACCCAAAAACATTTAAAAAAAAGTAAACGGCTGAGAAGCAGGATATGCAAATTGAAAGGACAAGCAAGAAAGGGGCCGATTCTTGAGAGAAAGAGAGAGAGAGAATGGAAAAGAAAAAAACAACTTTGAGCTGACGTAAATTGCATATTAAATTTAACATTTTTCATATTTATGCAGGCAACGAAGCGCGGCACAGTCATAAAGTGAAAGTGACTCAAAAGGGGGGCGGTAGTGGGAGGTGGAAGGTGGAAGAAAGACAAGGACCAACAACAAGAACAACATTTCAATTTAGCAAAATATTCATTATGCTCAAGTGTAGAATACAGCAGCAAATGGCGCTAAACGGAAGCGGAAACGTGCCAGGCAAATGTTGACCCCCATACTTACAAAAAACTTTCAATGAACAAACACACAGACACGCACACACACACACAGACACAGCTAGTCGCCACTCATTTGGCTATTGTCAGGCAACGTCTTCATTGTCGCTGCTCAGCCTCATCCTTGCCATCGTCCGCCTTTCGCTGCATTGTGCAAACTTTTATAAAGTTATGAAAAGTCATTCAAGTGCGTGGCAAGACACCGACACAGACACAGACATCTAGATAAAGAGAGAGAGAGGGAGAGAGTAGAGTGCTTGAGTGAGATAGATAGAGACATTGTTAGTCGACTTGGCGACTTTTTGGAGCACTTTGTGCTCATTTTCAACAACGCCTTTTTTTTTTGCTTTTTTTTGTGTTTTGTTCTTGTTTTTTTTTGGTGCACAAAAACTAAAGACAAGCAGTGTGAAGAAGTGAAGAGGATCTGTGTGTTTGGTGTTCTTCGGTTTTCGAGCTGACAATAAAGACGTCAAAAACGTGCATCTCGGCAAGGATGTTGTGTCCTTGTGTGTGTGTGTGTGTGTGCTGAATGTCCTCGATGTCATCGCCGTTGTCTTCGTAGTCATCTTCAGCGACAATCCCAAGTAGTTAGACACTGTAAATAAATATGAAATAATGTCATCAGCAGTTTTAAACTACAGTTTGTACAGAGCATTACATTCAAAGCATATTTATGATTTGTATTAAAGTCATAAAAAGTCATTTGAAGTGAGAACGTCTCTAAGGACACCTGTCTGCCGATATGCCAGATATAGAGCTGTACATTATACTGGCTGTTTACTGTATTTCTTATCATTTACCATGTAAATATTAGCATATCTTTTGATTTATTATTACAAAATGTCTAAACCCTGGCTAAGCAAATGGAAAATGTTGTAAATAGTAGCATTTGGCAAGTGTAAGGCATTGCTTCTTTTGGCTGGCAGCTTAAGTGAGCTTTGCCATTAGGTTTGGCTATAGCACAGCTGCTCCTATGTACCAGGTACGGACCATGGTTTTGCCCACCTGTCCAGGAGCAGCACGAGCTGGCACTTTGTGCTGCACTTTGAGTGCTTCTGCCAAAACTCATTAACCACACGCGTGTTGGCCACGTTTAAAGTTTACTCAAGTGGCTACAAGGCACAGTATCACTTGGTGTTGCCGCTCTTGGTTGGTTGTCACTAAGTTTGGGGCCGTTTGCCACATAAACCCTCTTGCCACAGCAGGCTGTCGCATTTCATGTGCTCAGAATTGCGTGTTTCTCGCTCACGACAGCAGTAAATAATTTTGTACGAAAAGGTTGTTGAAACATTTAATAAAACCAATATAAATCATAACAAACACTTAGCACGACAACAACAACAACAACAACAGCAACACACACACACGCACAGAGCAGAGAGGCAACAAAGCGTAACTAAAATTCCAAAGCGTTGCCCATTTTGGCCGCAGAAAGTTTTGCTGTTGTTGCCATTGCCGCCGGTTGCGCCGTGCACAAAAATGCCGAGCAGGCCTCGGACCTGCAAAATGACAAACGTGTGTGCGAGTGTGTCTCCCTGCCCGTGTCTGTGTGTGTGTGTTTGAGTGTGTTCAGGGGTAAGGGGACAACAAAATTCTGCATTGCAGCGCGTGGAACGCACCTTGCCGAGCGTCTGTCTCTGTCTGTGTGTGTGTGTGTGTATGTGTGTGTACACCCATGCCATTCCATGCTGTGTCGCCTCTTGCATAGTTCCATGTCCATGTTGTCGTTGCTGGCAACACCCAGCTTCCCCATGCGAACATTCACCAGCAGCAGCAGCAGCAATAGCTCGACTAGCTTATGCCCTGTATCTGGCGTAATGTCTTATTAATTGTTGAATATTTGCACTGCTTACAGCTGCAGATACCCGCTTTGTGTTTGCGCTCTTTGCAGGGCATTGAAATGTGCAAAAAATTAATTGCTGCGCATAAATCAAAAGACTTTTGCTCTCACTCTCGCTCTCACGTCTGTGTGAGTGTGTATGACAGAGGGAGTCACACACACACACACACACACACATACACACACCTATACACCCTAACTTCTTCTGCTTCTCCACGAACGACATTTGGCATTTCTCTCTGCACTTGTTACTATTTCTGTTTTTGGCCTAGCATGCATGAACGAACTTCGATTCCAAGAGAAACAAATTATTTGTTTTTCTTTGCCTGTTCGGCAAAAGGCCATCAAGGCCACATTTGATGAGGTTCATGCACGCCAACTCATTAAAGCTCATCACAATATGCCTCAAACGGTCTCGGCTCTTGCACAAAAGAAACAAAAGATCATTGCAAGTACTTGTAGCATTGATGACCGGAAGTTTTGCCATAGACTCAATTCACCTCGTTTGGCCGTGACAGGCTATGTAAACAAGTGCAAACTTGAGTTTTTGCCCTTTGATAAATGCATTTTCTATAGCTGTCAATTTTGTGAAGCGTTCAAGCATTGGCCAAGATATCGAAAGAGTTTTTTTTGCCATTGAAAACATCAACTTTCGTTTTTCCCGTTCAACTTTCACATGCAACACACAAAGTTGCAATAACAACAATTTTCAATGCTTTTCCCTTAAATTTCCAACGGTTATCATTTGTCGCTTTCATAGGCTAGAAATTTGCAAATGCATTTCTAATGTTGGTTTTACTTACTTTTTTTTTGCTTTGTTGCTGCCAAGGCCGTTGTAAGCAAATGTCCAGTAGTTGTGTTGAGGCTGCTTTTGTGACTGGGGAGTGCCATATCACGCATACGTCATGGGTGCCGGCTATAAAAAGTAACCATGCATAAAATACATACGTCAAATGCGGCAAAAACAAAAAACAAAACAAAAAACACAAAAAAAAAAAAACCAGCTAGAAGAAATATGCTCGTAAATAATGCACAAGCGATTTATCAGCGAGACAGTATGAATTTGCCGTTCCCGTTACCGTTTGCCATTTGGCGTTGCAAAGTTGCAGTTGCAACGTGTCATTGCCGTTGCCGTTGCCGTTTCAGAGAGTTGTTGCAGCCGACATCATCAGCTGAGCTGTGAGAACCCTCGACCCTCGAACCATTCATTCATTGAGTGCAACCTCTCGAAAGCTCAAAGCGACTATTCAAATGCAATTTGGCAATAGTTATACAATTTGCTGTCAGCGCCTAGCAAAAAAAAAAAAAGAACAACAACCAGTAAATCCATGCAGAACCCACATTAGACTGGTCTTGCTGCAGGTTTTTGTTTTGTTTGTGGTATCATTGCGGTTCGAGTTTGGGTTTTAATGTCTCTGTGTGTGTGTTTTGTGTTTGCGTTTTGGGTTTTAGCCCACGTTCGCCGACAGTTTGTTTAGCCCCGTTAAGCCTCACACTAATTACACTTGCGCTTTTTACAACATTTTTCTTAGTCTCGCCACAAAAATACGCAAAAAACCGAAACCAAAAAAAGAACCAACAAACCTAAACTAACCGAAAACGGGTACAACTCGAACATATTTTCATTTTCATGGTCAAAAGTGTCAGTGCAACAAGGAGTGGATATAGGGCGGAGGCGGAGGCGGTGGAGCTAGAGACAGACTAGCTTGGGTTTACGGCAGCGACAAATATGCAAATTCCATGGCTCGCAATTTCCCTTTTTTGTGCCTCAGCTGGCATTTCACTTTTTCCGTTTCCTGACTTTTGTGAAGCACGCAAATCTTGATTTAATTTCCGACTATTAAGCTTAAATGCCAGCCAGCCAAAAATATTTGTGGCTTTTTCAGTATGCATGCACAGAGAAAGGATTTAAGCTTTGGCATGACTTAAAGCTCATTAGTACCATTAGAATGAATGCGAAAAGCTCTCTTAAACTATTTTATCCATTGCCATATTCTGTCGTATTGCCAAACAAGAATACATTAAGCATTTAAGTGTCAAAAAAGTGACTTCAAAGGCTCATTAGTCGAAAAGTTTGTAGAAAGAATTTTTGAGCTTAACTTTTGAAAATAGTTTTCAGTTTTACTGCACTTTTCTTTTAATCCATTCATTAGTTTTTTGTTATTATTTCATATGTGCATATGTTGCTTAGCTAATATTTTAAACAGTTTATGACTTAGGTTTTTGTCTTGTCAAACTTTTCCACTCTTGCCAAACTTCATAGACTAAAATAGTTGATCAATTCCTTACATTTTACAACAGTTTAGTTGAGTTGTTCAAACCACACTTCATCTATTCGATAGTTGTTTATGAGCCACCAATGAATACAACGCACTCAACTATAGATAGACAGATACCCTTACAGGACGAACACTATTAGTTATTTATAGTATAAGGTAAGCCTGGCACCGGTCAACTGTCACGCCCACATACATATGGAGACATTGGTTTTGCCGCTTGAACGCTTCGGCTTCGGTGTGACAAATGAATTTGGGTCAAAAGTTGAGTAAATTAAAAGAGGCAACCCAAAATGCTCCAATCGACGGCGTCGGAGCGAACCATTGAAAATGAACTCGAACTTGAACTCGCCGTATGATGATGTTGCTGATGATGATGATGATAATGCCAAAGTTCCCGCAAACATTTGCACGTCTCGGATTTGCACGCCCAAAGAAATGTTGGTGTCACGGGACAAAAGGGCTGACCGTCGATTCGCAACGCTTTGCCAACTGAATGACATTCAACTGGTCTGCCGAATTGCAATTTTATTTCCGTTTCCGCATCAACGTGCCACATATGCCGCACGTACCAGCCCTACCATCCGAACTGGTCCCTAAACAGAGCCATTCAATTGAACGTTGGCTTTTCTCTTTCCAATTTTTTTTTGTTCCTTGTGTTTTTGTTTGTTGGAGCTCATCTTCAAACCTAGAAACTAACCAAAGCAAGCAACCAACCAACCAAACCAGCCAAGCAACAAAAGGGACACTAAAACGTTACAAAAGATTTACGCCGCTTTTGGTGGCTGCCAACCCAAACTCTTCTTCATTTTCCTATGCTCCTTTTTTGTGTGTTGACTCCTTTATCCTCCAGCTCCGACTGGTTGCTAAGGCCATTACTTTTGCTCTTGTGGGTTTGAGTAATGGATTAGATTTTTACTCACTTGTTGGGCACGCTGGCTGCTGCCTGCTGGCTGCTGGGATGCTCGCTTCTCAAATGCTTAACGTTTTTTATTTTCGCACCCGTCTGTGATAGTGGTTTTTTATACCCTAACGATAGGATGCATATATTAAACGTGTTAAGGGAGTATAACAATTTTAGGCAGAGGTTTTTATTTCTAAAACTTATATAGTTTTATAACTTATGGCTGATTTAAGGATAGCTTATCGGGTTTTAAGAGTTTTAAGGCACATATAATTGAGCTTGCAGAGTTGCATTTTATTCCCCATCAATCCAACTCAGATCTGGCTGCGCTTGCCTTGGTTCTACAGAAGAAACAACAAAGTTTGCAAGCGTAGTTAAAATTCGTTTCTTAACACATTTTATGTCTTTGGTTTTGGCGTAGTGTTGTTAACTGAAGGGTGGTATGCGCCGACCACATTGTTGGGACATTAGACCGCATTCCTGTTGGCTTTTACGTGACCTGCGTGCTCGTGTGTAAACTGTCATTTCTTCTTCATAGTTTTGAGAGGAGCTTACCCTATTTTTATAAAATTTTTAAATACACTTCAATGGTCAGCCTCAATTGTAAGTTGTTCAATGCCTTTTGCTTAAGTCAAAGTAGGTATTTGTTAGTCACTTGTTTGTCAAGTTTTTTTTTCGATCATTACTTATGTGATGTCCAAAAATACAAACAATTCAAAAAATACAGCACTCGAAAAATTCGCATTAAAACGTGTTTAATATATATAAATATACTTCCTTTCGGTTCTTATTATTTATTATACTACAAACACTACATATATCATATATCATTGGCCAAGATGTTTACCACATTAACGACTCGCACTGCTGCAACCACAATGGCCATTTACTTTACGAATCGCGTCGGAGTCTGGGGCAATACAGATGTATCCGACAAGCTATATCAGGGCATATCGAATGGCCTGGAGCCAGTGCGTCAGATGATGCCATTCAAAATACCCGAAGTGAATGGTGATTTGGGTATAAAGGCTCGCCAGTATTATGATCGTGGCATCGAGGAAGGTCTGCAGCTAATGCGTCAGGTTCCAAACTATACGGGTCAACTGCTCGAATTGGCCATGGCCGTATTTCTCGAGTTGGCCAGTAGCAAGCAAAAGAAGCAACCAACAACTGCGGCTGACGCTGATGTTGATGATGAGGCATCCAGATGGCAATCGACTTCAGCTGTTGAGGATGTGGCTAATGTTAATGCTGCAGCTGTGGCCTTAACTAATGCCATCATACAGCAGGAGTAGCAATCATTCAAAACTAGTATACGTGCATATATATATATAGCAGTTATGGATAATAACTGTGCATATATGTATGTGTGTGTGTGTGTGCAACTGAATTTAAGTAATTGTGTTTATTGCAATGTCAAACTGATAAAAATATAATAGGAACATTTAAAAAGGATTTACTATTGCTCCCGCTTCTTACTAACTTAAAGTTGCCACAAGCCTGAGACATGGTTGACATTCTGATACTGGTTTGGTTAACCCAATCCAGCAACCTACCATCGCAATGCTACCCAGTCAACTACGTGGTCGCACTTTTTGTCACGCTCTACTAGAGAGAGGGAGTGGCTGAGGGAGAGGGAGAGGGAGAGAGCTTCTGAGCCCAGACACACTGTAAACACCGTCAACATCAACAGTCTATTAAAATGCCAGTCGAGGCATTGCGTAGCAAGCCGTGCGACCTTATCAGTTCCGTGTTCACAGAAGGATGCGTCAATTTCCACCCGAAATCCCCTTCAACCACGAACAAAAAAAACCCCTTCTATTGCCCAGCGATTGTTCCTTCTTGCTGCTTTGTTTTTTTTTTTCTTTTTCTTCTTTGGTTTCTGTTTGTATTGGTGTTGTTCTCAATGTTTCTGTTGTTGCTTAACATGCGTTTTAATGTGACCCTTGCGGGCTCATAAAATTTCAACGTTTCTTTGATGGTTTTAGGGCTTTAACACATAGTCCACATACACTACTTTCCCTCTTTCTTTCCTAGCCACCTTTTTTCCTTTTTTATCCTGTGTTATTCTGTTAGCTTCGATTGATTTTGATACGGCAAATGACAAACAACACGAAAACAAAAGCCGGGAGAAAACGGATATTGGTGGTAGATTGTAACTACTGTGTTGTGGGCTGGGCTACAGGTAGTTGTTAGCTGACCCTTTTGGGTTTGGGCTTTCATTTGCTGCACCACTGGAATGTGCTCTAGAGTTAATGGCTTGTAGGATTTTTGTGTTTAGCCAGGAATTGAGCTCACGCAAAGGCATTTACAATTAGCAATTAATGGTTTGTTAGATGGTGCGATAGCAAGTAAGAAAACAGCAACATAAATTAAAGACTGAAGTGGCAATGCCAAAGATACCAAGATACTACTACTACTAGCTGATTCCAGGGATATTCTAGGGCATTCTCTGGAATATGGGATTAGTGCCCACAAAACCCTGTCTCTAAGTTGACTGTAAGACCTAACGATCTAATAATTTCGCGGTATTAAGGCATTCAGATGGTAGTTAACCGCTTGGGTTAAATTTTTCCTGTTTTTACTGTTCCTTGATGTGACTTTAAGGTATATTTGTATATCCTCTGTAAACAGCTATTTACACAATAGCCAACATGCTTTACATATGCATACTTACACATATCATTTCTCTGTAGAAGAATAGAATAAAAAAAACACTTTACCACAGTCATCACACCAATCAAAAGTCAGCTTTGAATACTTTTGCTCCAGTAATATCCCACCCCTGTTTTTCCCTATCTCCCGCTGTAAAACACTTTTCACTTTTGTTGTCGAAACATAATCCAAGTTGTATCTATTTACATATTTATCAGCATTTTGCGGTATTCTTAGCTAGTGAAGGTTTGGGGTTTTCCCGGCTTTGTTTTGTTTGTTTTTGAAGGGGTTTGAGGCATCTTCGGGTCTGGAATGCTACGTGCCGCATCTTTTGGCTGACTCTTTAACTGCTTATGGGTTAGATTTATAGTCACGGCTTTTATTTATGTCACTTTTGCCGTTATTCTCCGGCTGCCACACCATTTTTCTTGCGGTTTTAGCATACTGTCTCCTTGCCTTGCTGCCTCTCCGTGCGTCTGTTTGCCAGATCCTAACACGAAGGAACGTCGCCTTGTCTACCCGTTGCATAAAATCAATTTCCTTGCCTTTTGTTTTTGTTGTTGCCTCCTACGGGTTCGTTCCGCACTCCAGCGACGACGATGATGTTGAGGTAAAAGTGTTGCAAGTTTATGTATTTCGCTCGGAGACGACGACGACGACGACGACGACGGGGACAGTGAGCTTGCCACAGCTGCCACTAAGGGATGGTAACTCTGGTCAGAGCTTGTTTGTGTGTGTGTGTGTGTTAGAGGGGGGGGATGGTCAGGGGTGGCACATTTGGCGCCCAACCGAGCGCTGTCTTGCATATTTAAGTTTTACCATTCCCCCTTCACCAACTCCATTTCCATTTGCACGTCCGGTTTTTCTTTTGGTTCGACATTTCCGTTGCGTTGTTGTTGCTTGTTAGCCTGGTGCTTCATTAACTGCTCCTATTTACCGTTATCTTGCACCATACATATTTTTATACACTTACTTCTCCGGCTGCTGCTCCTGCTGCTGCTGCACTCATTTCCGCTTTCCTCCCAAAATACTTTCGCCCTCTTCCTGCTTTATGAACTGTACTTAACTAGCCTCAAGTCGAGCGGATTCGACTCCTTTTTTTTGTTAATAAAGTGGCTAAAAGTCTCTTTCTGGCTATCTCTTACTATCTATTCAACTTTATTGCTTGCCCGCTCATTGAGCCAATTAGCAAAATGTGTGAAAATATATATTCCGTGTTAATTTCCGTTTAATTGTTTAATATGTTGTTTGCATTTTCTATTAGCATCTTTCCGCTGTTTATTGTTCCAACAATTATTGCTTCATCCGACCCATTCACCCTCCCCCGCTCTCACCCTTCCTCTCTCCTTCTCTCTCTAGCCATTTGCTAATTGTATGAAGTGTTACACTCAAGTGCCTGTCAGCTTTGGCTCTCGACTGAGTAGGGGGCCCAAAGCATTCTTGACTGCCATTGCTATCTGCTCGGTAGTACTTAAGGGTTGTAGCTTGAATTAGCTCTGGAACAGGTAGTCGAATGATAAACAACTTATTTAGTTGCTAAGCCAAAGTGGTCAAGTAACTGTTAAGCCAAGAAAGCTAGAACTTAAAAATCTACATCTTTTTTTTTATATACAATGTTGAGTTAAGATGTTAAGTGGCTTATATTAAGCGCATAGCCAAGCAAAGTAGTATATGTAAAAATCTTATTTATTCTTGATTAGCACTTAAAACAAATTAAATTTGTATATTGTTAGCTTTTAGTTTGAGTAAGTTTTAAGTGTTTTTTCCCGGGTAATAGGAAAACATTGCTCGCTTAAGTACACTCAAATTACGTTTATCGAGTGTGCACTGTGGAAAAGCATTTGGGTTCAAGAGTTAAAGAAGAGGCATTAACTGTATGCTTTATTAGCTGCTCACTACCAAAGCTAGCTGTCTGCTCGCTGCTAAGCTCCACAGCTAGTTAATTGGCTTAGGTGACTCAGATCCTGTCTGTCTGAAGGATGAATTACGTGGGTCGAGTGCAATTGGTTTGCTATAGCTAATGCCTTGCATAGTACTACTTCTCGTTGCTTTAACTAATTTAAATCATTTTAATGGCTCCAGTTACTCCAACCGCTCTCCAACCAACCCAAAACCCATTGGTGTATGCCAACTAATTCCCGCGCCAGTCTTAAGCCCCATGCAAATCCCAATCCCAAATGCCATAAATGTGGCGCTACCGCCTAAGCCCAGGCTGGCGTCTCAGCTGTGGGCGAAGGGAACTTTCAAAGCTGACGACAGACAATTGCCAACCACAAGCAGCAATGGCAGCAGCAGCAGCAGCAGCAGCATCTTTCCAACCTGGCCAAGACGCAAGTTTCAATTGTTTCCCTTTTTCATTTCAAAGTTGTTGTTGTTTGCAAGTCGTAATAGAATAAAGTTTCGCACCATGGGAATTCCAACTGTTGTTTTTCAAACGTCGCGTACTCTCCCACCTGACCCACCCCACCCAAACTCTCAGGTTCTCTCAAGGACAGCAACATAAAAAGTACATAGATCTTTCTTAGCTGCTGCGTTGGCGTCTTTAGCTTGTTTCTGTGCGTGTAATCCAACTCACCCGACATGCCCCTCCCGCTAAGAAACAAAAAAGCCCCAAACTCCTCAACCAACACACACACACACACCTTTTCTGAGTTGTATGTATGTGGGTTCATAAGACAGTTGTCATGGCCGCCATTTTGCCTTAATATGTAATCCACAGCGCTGTTTATTACCTGCCATTGAAAGCATTATAAAATGATGTTAGCGTTTTAATATATCTAATTCTAATCAGATAAATATGGAGTCACACCCAGTTTCTGTTGCTTTAAACACATATTTTTCTTGAGAATCAAAACATCGTATCATGTTTAAACTATATATCTTTATAAAACAATAAGTATATTTACTATATGCATTTGTGCCCAGTCAGGCGAAAAAAAAGGTGTTTATTTAAAATCACAGACGACGTTTACGAAGAACCACACATACTACGCTTGATTATGGATCGTATGACAGTCATTATATATATATATCATCAGTCATATCATATCATCTAGCTGAGCTGCACTTCAAGGGCGTTTCACAAACACACACGTGAAAGTATAAAAATATTTTGTATATATTCTCTACCTTTTTTTTTATTTATATGTATTATATCTACTGCTTACCTACTTTAGACACCGGCTGTCTTTTGTCTTTTGCTTATTGCTATTGCTTTTATTTATTTACTACACATAAATGTCAGCACTCTCGACTCTCTCACTCTCACACTTGCACTTCTCTGCTTTTGATTTGTTGTTGCTGGCGTCGCAGGTGTTGCGACGCTTATTTTTGTGGTGTTTATGTCAGAAAGTGGAATTTTATGTGCGCGCTTAAAAGTATGCAAAATGTTTTGTCATCCTACGTCGCTGCCTTGCTTTCGTCTGCTGCTTGTCTCAGCTGAGAGCGTTGCCAATTTAGCTTTTTATTCGCTACTATTGGCTTGCCGCTAAGAATCTGCTATGTTACCTTGTTCAAAGGCGGCAGCACTGTCTGTCTGCCTGCTTTGTCTTGTCTTGGTTCATAAAGCAGCGCGCTTAAAAGTAGGCAACGCGCATTTTTATCGGCCGGAGCATAAAGTTTGATGTACATATGCCTGATGTCGCGACGAGGTTGTTGGCTTGGGGTGCACATTTAAATCGTCAAACAGACAAAGGGGGGCGTGGCAATCAATATGCCAACTGTCCATTGATTGGATTTTGATTTGCTTAGCAGGCGTTGCACGCTCTGGCGTCGGTCGGGCAGTGATTAGGAACTTTTGGGGGAGGGGAGAGGAATATGGTTAGGGTAAAGTCAACGGAAGACACTCGAAGCCATAAAACTAATCAAGTTTAAATGCGAGTTCGGGCATCAACGTTAAGCTGCTTTAATGGTACACCCACAACAAGATGACAACAACCAAACACACACACAGACACACCCACACACACACTGGAGTCACTAATTAAGTAATTACTTTTCGCTCATTAAACGCGACGCAAGAAATTCAACTCCAATTTGAGTTGATGCTGTCTACCCCAACGCCCTGTCGCCCTGTCCATCAACTGCGCACTTAGTAGATAAAGATACAGATACGCACACACACACAGACACACATGTACAATTCTGAAGTTTCTGCGCATTTTATGCTTTTGCCGCTCCTTGGCATCAATCGATTGAATCGACGACGCTTAAATATTAATGATAGAATGAAGCAAACGGTGGCAATGAGTGTAACTCCCTTGTTTTCCCAACATTCTCCTCTCCCTCTCCCTCTCCCTACCCTTCCCTTCCATGTAAAGCTGCGACGCATTTCATAAGCAGCATCAAAAGTTTTGCGCAGTTTCGCTGTATGACTCATCCGATCAAAATAATTCTATATGCCAGCTAGCCAAATACCCTACAAAAGCTTCAGTTCAACTCCTAGCTAACAGCTAATATGCTTCACAAAGCTAGAAGTAGCGCCAAAGCTGAGCGAAATGTGTAAGAAAAATATCAGACACCATAATTAACTTGGTCATAACGCACACAAAATGACGGCATCATTGGCAACAAAGGACGAAGCGGACGGGAAGGATGAGCTTTGACTAAAGTCGGTTGCAGTTGTTGTAACACATGCAGACGCCGCAAGTTGGCCAGATGCTGCTGCTGCCACCGAAAATGGCACAAACAACAACAACAACAACAACGTTATGGGCGTGGCACTTACATGGAATAATTTTTTTTGGCAGCAGACGCTTTATTTTTATTTATTTTTTTTTACATTTTTGCCCTTCATATGAGCCTCCAACTTTGTGGCGTGGTAAAATTGCAAAAGCCGTGCACTGAAGTGCTTTAAAAAGATAAAAGCCATTTATCACGCGTGCACACTCACACAAACACACACACACACACACACACACACAGGCATAGTCACATGCATAGACAGGTGGTGCAGGATATGGAATCGAGAAAGAACCAAGCAGACACGCGTGCCGCAACGCGTTTTCATTGAACAGAGTAATCCTTGGCGAAAGAAATATGAAAGAGAATACATTTATAATGAGCTTAAGTGACTTTTCAATGCCCTTTGCTTGCTGCTAGTGTATTTAGTGTTATAGAAATTAAGTAAAACTAATAAAATAGCATACCAAATCTTGTAAAAGTAACAAACTCAACCACTTTGCTTTGTATACTCAACGCAATTTGCAAGTTGAAGCTGGTGTTGCTGCCACCCAACACTGCTAATGCCACCCTTACTTACTCGGTTAAGCCGCTTAGGCGATCAGCTTGCCATTAGGCAGCGCCCAAGCTTAGCAAACGTAATAATGTAAGCAGGCTGATAACTTTCAGCCTAAAAGCATGCAACAGTTTTTGCTTATATTTTTAATTTTCAATGCACGTAGCAAAAGTTAGCCAAGTCATAAACCAGTTTTTCAATTGCTAATGCAAAAGCCGGCAAAAGCGAAAAATGAAAAACGAACAAGTAAAAAAGGTTATTCGTTTTTGCAAAGTGTATTGGAAACTCACAGAGGGATGGTACTTAAGAGTAGTTGAACGGATCGCAGTCGTGTCGTAAATAAGCAGCAACAGCAACAGCAACAACTAGCAGAAGATGGGGCCAGGGCACTTTTGGCTTGTTTGTTGTTTTGTTGCGTTGTTTGGCCCGTTGAATGCAATGGCTGCCACTAAATTTTCCACGCTGCCGCCGACTAGAAACATCCATATCGACGTAGACCGTCGACGTCACAGCAACCGGCATCGGTTTTTATCGCATTCGCGTGTCTGGCATGCATGCTTCACTTATGCCAATACCCAACCCTCACTCACTAAGCCCCTCCCAAGCCGCCAGCAAAGCAGCTACCTTGCCTTGCCACCCACACGCAACAAAGCTGAAAATTGCTACTTTGTCGTCATGAAGAGAAATGTGGAGTACTGGGTTAATATGTCTATCACTTTTATGGCTAGTTGGCTGCTCTAAACACATATTTGTTGTGTTTCCCGAGACTTATTAATGCTGTTGCCAAGTGCTAATTATTAATGTTGAGTAAAATGTTGCGCAAGCGACTTTGAAGAGTTTTTGGCACTTTCTTTAAGCTAATTTGTAGCGTTAAGGTTCTTGCTTGTTGCAGTCAACAGATCTTGTTGCAGTCAACTCTTGATCAACGTTTCTCTCTCTCTCTCTCTCTGGTTCTGTTGTTGTTGTGCTATTTGTTTCCTAGTGAGACCGCAACGGGTTTCACCTTACCACATGCTTCGGGGCCATGCTGCACTTGTTGTATATCAAGGCAACAACAACAATAATAAGCTTTACGCCTGCTGCCTTTTGTGTGGCACTTTGCTTTGCCTTTATTGGATTAGATGCGCTTTCTCTTTCACACATTTCCGTATGCGACTGTGGTTACTGCAGCCAGTTATATTGCGTGTGTGTGAGTGTGTGTGTGTGTGTGTGGCAAGTGGAGGACAAACGCCAATCGCGGAAAAACCAAACCAAACCGGGCGCCTTTGCAGTGAAAAGCGCGCGTCTCAAGAGAAAATCGCTGTGCAAGCTTATTAAGCTGGCTGCCTAAGTGGTGAGCAGGTGAAGGTGGTGAGCGGTGGTTGGGGGAGTGGGGTGTTGTTACCCACCTGAAACTGGAACTAGTTGTATGTCTCTAATGATACAAAATTGCATTTTCCATTTACTGCACATGCGGCACAGCGTCTAATTAATTTGCATTTTGTTGTTGTTGTTGCTGTTGCGGCTGCCATTCGCTTATCGATTCGATTGCCACACTGCAGCTAAATTGCAGTTGATTGAACCTGCCACCAGTTTGTGAAGTGACTCAGTTAGTTGTTGCTGCTCTTCCCATTTGTGCTGACCAAAAAGAAACAGTTTGCCAATTCCTTCAGCCTCCTTTCCTGCTCGCACGCATGCGGCAATCGCTTTGCACACATTTACTCTCTCTCTAATTCCAGCATTAACAAGCACTCTCGCTCCCACTCTCTCTCTCTCTCGCTCTCTATCATTCCTGCTTTCGCTACGGCTCTCTGTGCTGTGTGCGCAATTGGATCTAAAGGCGCCGCATCAGTTTCAGCTTCAGTGTCGTCGCCGTCGTCGTTGTCGTCGTCGTCGTCTTCGTCGTTGTTGTCAGTCAGTCAACGGCAAACTTTCAATGCGAACGGGCACGGCATCGTTTTCGCTCTTCGTCGTCGGTCGCCTTCGGTCGTCGTCGTCGTCGCGTTCGTTCTTCTCCTATCTTCCAGCCTCTTGCACTGCGGCTGGGGTTTCAACATAATCGAAGTGTGTATGTTCTCAAGGTGTGTGTTCGTGTGTGTGTGTGTGTTTGTGTGTACTCTTCATTTCGCTCCCCATTAAGTAACACCCGCGCAGATCGTTTGTGATTCATTCAAATTAAACGCAATTCGCCAGTCTCAAATATTTTTTATCTTTTTTTCATTGTTGTTGTTGCTGTTGTCTGTTACTGTGTCGCTGTCTTTTTTGCGCTCTTATGCTGTAACCTGTAGCCTAACGGTAACGCTCCAGTGAGAAAGCAGCTTAAGAAACAACAATTTGAAGAAGTAAAGCTCTATTACTACAAACGACAAACTGAGGAAGCAGCAAAAAGCAACAACAGCAACAGCATTAAAGTTCAGTAAATGAAATTCGCAATTTATGTAATGTTTGTTTTATTACCACAATACTTTACTTGGCTTTGGCTTTTTGTTGTGTTCTTTTAGAACCATTAAAGTTCAACCTAGAGTTCAGATCAGTAAGGATTGGTTATGTTGGAAACTTATTTCCTGGAATCTTAAACAGTTTCAAGCTCTTTAATCATCCCTAAAGTCAAGTGACTAATTAAATCGCATCATTAATCATCCACTAGGAGCACGACTTAAGAAGAATTGATAAAAAAAGTTGTCTCATGCCATTTAATCCATAGGGACATACCCCTTTATGCGTTCTAATTAATCCCTTGTCTCGCTCTCGCTGATTAGTCACTGCAGTGAGGAGCACACATACGAACACACACACATTTGCATTCGCAATAGTACATTGGGACATATGGTGCTGTTAAAAACGCGTGCAAAACGCTAACGAAACGCGTCGTCCGCTTACATTCGGCTTGCAAATATTTATTTTTGTTTTTTTTCTTCATGTTTTTGTTTAAAAAAAAGTTTTGCATTAAATGAAAAGTTCATCAAAAGAAGCCCATCAAAAAAATATATGTATGTAGAGCAAGTTTTTGCAAGTGTGTGTGGGTGTGTGGGCGTCTGTTGTGCTTTGTGAATATTGTATATATGGCATATAAGTGCACATATATATAACGTCTGATTAGTTTAATTAAAGCGTATTTTCAATTACATTGTGCGCAGTTTTGCAGTACAACATTTCCTGCGACTCACACACACACACACACACAGCTACACAAAGGCAAAAAGTGCAGTTAAGTGATCTTCTTCTTGCTCTGCTTCTTATTCACCTTCTTCTGCCGCTGCTGCTTGTTGTTGGGCGCCAGTGTAACAGCAACAACAACAACAGCAACAACAACTGAAACAGCAACAAAATGACAACGACCAGCCTGGGACGACATTTTCTGGAAAAGTTCTTTCCATTTCGGTAAGTGCCCAGTGCAGCCCATAAGGATATAAGTGTAAGAGAGAGACAAAGCAACTATCAAATGAACAAGATGAACAAGAAGAGGAAGAGAAAGAAATACCAATGCCAAAAATAAATATGGGTCAGGCGACGCGTTGCAATGCAATGCAAAAAAAAAAGACCACAATGCAGCGCCTGCTGCAACTTAATGCAACTTGTGGCAAGTCTCTCGTTTTGGCTATTTTTGTCAAGTCACACTGTTGCACTTGCCGCAAATTGCAGGAAATTCCATGCAACAAGACCGATCGATTCCCATTTCGACAAAAATCTCTCCACAAAAAAATATATATACAAAAACATGGAACTCTTGTTCGCTGCATTCTTGCCGGGACTAAGATTAATGAGTTCAACGATGGCTTCCATTAGTTTGAACGATTCTCGCAAGGAGATCTTTGCCTGGTTTTTCAGTCCCTTGCTGTGTGTAAAGGGTGAATCTGTTTAGCGAACCAATAAAGGGTATAACATATAGCAAAGTTGCAACGATTCTTCTTCTAAAAGCATCAAAACTTGTTTTTATTTCTTACATCTATTATCTATGATATTTTACTTAAATAAAGTACTTCTGGTTCTATAGATTTCAGCTTCTTTGGCATCTTAAGATTTAAGAGTTAGCTGCAGCGTTAAAGACTAGATTAAACGTAATATGATTGATGATATTTTACTTCAGCTCCGAAGATTCTTAATCAATTAATCTCTTATATAAATAGAGCGAATAATTGGTTTCTCTTCTGTAAAGAAAGCAATTCATATTCTACAATGATTTCTTAACACGATTCTAATTAAATGTAATCAATTGGAATGCATCAAAAGCTTTTGATTGTCAACCACTTGACATTTGTCGTATGTTTGCCCCAATTGAATTGTTTTGCTTGCCACTGATCAACCCACTCCACCTGCCACACGGCCACACGCTCATCCGTTGCCTGTTTACATATGCTTTGCTTTGTGGCATGCAGCTGTTGCCGTTGCCGTTGTGAAGTGTGTCTAAACAAATAAATACGTTTCGATCGTTTTAGGCTTTGATGGCCAAAAGGTCGCAGCTGTTGCCAATTGTTATCCTTTCTGTTGGCGAGAAAGTGGGGGGAGGGGGAGCTAATAAACATATTTTCTCATTTGGCCAAGGCTCATTATGCCATAATTGTCTGCATAACAATAACACTTTTGACATTAACAACCAGCAGCAAACAATCATTATAACAACAACAACAACAATTGTCATAATTTTGCACAATAAAAAGTGTTTTTCTTGATTAAATGGCGCATGAGGAGCGACAAGGACAGAAAGAGGAGTAGAATGGAAAGTGGCAAAGGGTCGGACACGGGATGGGGTTAGGACTTTTGAGGTTAAGCCATCGAAAGATGGAAAAAAACAAACAAACAAACAAACAAACGAACGAACAACTTGAGCGAAATTTTCGTGCATTTGTTTTCATTTTCCTTAACCCACGACGCCGACGACGCTTTCTCGGTGTGAAAATAGCAAAAATGGCATTGGCCATAATTTTATTGCTTTCATTTGTTCAAGCAACAAGCGAAAAGTGTGTGTTGAGGTGGGGGAGGGGGTTCGGGGGCGGTGGCTGCTGCTTAAAGAGTGCCATTAGTGAAGAGGCAAATTGTAGGGTATCAGGCGGGTTAAAGGGCAAAGCTGCTGTTGTCTGTGTGGCATGGAGCAAATGCGCTGCGAAGGCGCCACAAAAGTTGCTTTTGAACCATTTTGTCGCTCATCACACACTCAAAGTAAACACACACCAACACACACACACACATGGCTATGCAATCGCCAGGGCTGAAATGATATGGCAACGCTTTAAATTCAGTTAAGATTACTTCAACTCGCCTCAAAAAACAGTTTTAACAAAGTTCAAAATTGTTTTGCTAATGAAAAAACCTTTTTTAATTATATCTTAATTTATTTAAAGTATTTAATAAACTATTTAGAGCAAAATTTTCATTTTTTTGAAAGAAATTCTTTGTGTTTTGAGTTCCAGGAAGAAACTTAGGATTTTTGCATGCCTTAGGCTTAAAGAAAGAACCATTTTAATGCATTATGTTGTCTAATATTATCTCAACATTATGGGTTTCTTATCTCTAAAGAAACATAGCTATAATAAAACTATTTAAAAGTTTCTTTTAATAATTGTTTTAGGGATTATTTTTAATACATTGCTTGAATTCAATCAATCGAATCACTCTTAAATCTCACAAACGCCAAGCAAATATTGGCAACTGTCCATCCCTGGTTGCATTCTTCATTGATGCCGCTTGTCGCCTGTCGCTTGTCCGTTGTTTGCTTAAATTTGATTGGAGAAAGTCCAAATTGTAATTGCCATTTGCCATATTTGATAATATCGCAGTTGCTTGCAACACAATTCAGCCATAAACACACACACACACACACACACACACACACACACACACACACACGCACACAGATATAAATCTGTCTGTTTGCAATGTCGCATATGTCGCAGCATCATCATCATCATTATCATTGTCATTATACTTTTATCATTAAAAGCGACTGGCTCTTGCCACAGTTCCTTTTCGAGAGGGCATATTGATTTTCTTACTCATTTTGCTTGCATTTTATTCATTTGTTTAAGAGTATTTTGAAGTCGTTTTTGTTTTTCTTTCGTTTTTTTTTTATGTATATATTATTTTTGTTTATAATTCTTTGAACTTTGGTTTTATTCTCGCTTGCTAGCCATGATTATTTGTTTATTTGTTGCCCTGTCTTTAGCTCTCGACCTCCTCTTCTCTCCCCCACCCCTTCGCCCTACCCTCCCTCTGCCTTTGCTTGGTTTTTTTGTTTTGTTTTTGACCCTGTGGCAACTTTCGCTTGAAAATTTATTAATTTATCCTAGGGGAGCAATAGTTTCGCGTGTGTTGCCTGCCTCTCTGCCCCCTAGCCCAACTCCGCTCCCCTTCCCTCTCCCTTTTTGTTGTTGTTGCTGTTTGTTTTGTAGCCAGACAGCAAACAGCTTCAGCTTCAAATGGCGCCGCATGCCGTTAAGACACTTTTGTATCTTTTTTTGCTTTTGCTTTTGTTGCTGCTGCTCTGGCTGCGCGGAAGCTGGAGTTGGGGCATTATTTAATTACAGGCTACTGCTGTTGTCCTGCGCTGTCCAAGCTCAGGTCTATCAACCCCCCACCAATATCGCCTTGGGGCCTCGTTCTTGATGTTCTTTGGGGTCTTTATCGTAAAAAATATTTTCAAGCTGCTTGCCATGAGGCGGGGTTGCAGAGGAGCAGTTGAGCTTTGTTATGTCCCTGTACAATGCCAACCTCTTGACCCCATCAATGGCCAATGGGTGCCTCAAAACAATTTTCAAAAAATAAAACAAAGTTTTTAATTATTTTACGCTACTAAACTTTTTTTTTTTGTTTGTTCCTTTTGTTGTTTTTGCACTAATGTTCATTGTGTTTTTTCTTTCTTTTTTATTTTACAGGTGAGTTTCACGAACATAACTTTAATTGTATCTGCCGTAAGTACAACAAATGTATCTTTATCTGTTATATATGTATCTTTGGCTAATCTTGAACAGTATGTCAAGCAGATATGTTTGCTGTCATCTCTACAAATCCCTATTAGCATCTCTGGCTCTTTGGCCACATGCCACAGGCAGCTGCAACAAAACGAACCAAACCCATTTTTGTTGTAGTTTTTCTTTGCCTCCCTTTCCGCCCCTCCCACTCTATAAGGCTGCTTGATTTGACAGCTTGTTTACAGAATGTTTTCTCTGTGTATTGAAGTTCGAGATATACAGAACTTTTTCTTCCTCTTCCGCTGCAACTCTTGGGTGGTTCCTGTCAAACTAAACCCATCCGATTATGTCAAAAATATCTCAAATGCAGTTACATTCAACCACAAACGAATTATTTAAAAACATGTTTCTATCTTGTCAACTGTTCTTAATTTATCTCTTCGAATTCCCAAACTGTTTTTGCTTAAATATTATTATAAGAGTTGGCTAAAATGCTTAATGTCCTTTGTAAATACATAACTAAAACAATCTGTCAAGAACTGTTTAGAGGTTCTTTGGTTGCGTTCTAGCCTTGTTGCCGTTAGCCAACATTTCATGGCCATTAAAATATTTTGTGGTCGACAACGTAGATGCTTGAGCTTATTGTTTTTGCCGAATTGTTGCCGGTTTAATAATTAATCATTTGGCCTTAAAAGGCAGCAAACGCAACAACCAGAAATATGCACATTATGTGGCCAAGCAGCCGCAATTGAAGACCAGAACCGAATTCACAGGATATGCGTAAGCCAATGAGGCAAGAGAGAGCGAGAGAGAGAGTGAGAGGGAGAGGGAATGAATTCAAACCGAAACCGATATAAATTGCATTATGGGCAAATTAATTGTTTTTACCGTTGCGATGGGGCAACATTAATGGGCCAAAAATCTACACCACTCTCCCCTCCCTCGACCAGAACAGAACAGACCAAACCAAACCAGACAAGACCAGACCAGACCAGCCCAAGGACATTAATAAGGCCCAAAGGATGTGGTGACATTAATTGCGCGACGTTCGAGGGAATTAAGGGGGGTGGGTGCGGGTTGCTGGGAGGCAAGGGCAGTGTCATTACATTTCCATATAAATATTTATCGCATGTGATAATTCCACACACACACACGCACACACACGTTGTTGTTGCTTTGGTGGTTGCTCTGGCATGTCAATAGTTTTTCAATTTGTGTTATATATGTATGTGTGAGTTAGAGCGAGACAGCTAATGCAATTGCGAACACATGTTGTCGCCCTCCCCTTCACTCTGCCCCCCTCTCACGCCCCTCTGTCATCCACTTGGCGCCTGGCTTTGCATATGTAATTAAAGGCGAAAATCCCACTTGCAATATGACTTAGAAATGTGATTTTGCCTTTGGTGCTTGCAGCTTTCGTTAGCGCCACATTAATTACTTTAATTAATAATTGTGTGGCATTAATTTTGATTTATGCTTATTCAGCAATTACCCTATTCATTCGCTCTTCCCCTTTCACTAAGGCAATTTGTCAAATTTGTCTGCTTAATGCCAACACTCCTGTGCTTTCGCTCTCTCTCTCTCTCTCTCTCTCTCTCTCTCTCTCTCTCTCTCTCTCTCTCTCTTTCAGTTTATCTTTTCCTTATTTCAATTGCTTGCAATGCTTGGCAAAGTCAAAACAAAGCAACAGCTGGTCGAACGCTTGCGCTCGCTTGATCAGTCGAGGCCACCGCAATAACAATAACAACAAAACAAGAACGAAATCTTGACGAAGGGCTCTCCCACGTTCAAGTTGCCATGACAATGCTAAATACACACACACACACACACACCAACGCACGTACGCACACATGTTCCACTTCCTTGGCAGCCGATCTTCATTGGCTCCCACTCTCTTACTCAAGCTGTCGCTCTCTCTCTCTCTCTCTCTCTGTCTGCCCTGCTGTGTCTGCATATGCTGCTGCTTCGCACGCTTCGCTGAGCTTTTTGGCCAACGGCAGCGACGTCAGCAGAATTGGGCGCGTTTTTTACACAGCCCAACAAAATGAAGCTTTTAATTACAATTTAATGTAGTAACTCTTTAAGTAGATCTAGTGTTGCAAGGAGCAAGCACTTGAGCTTATCTTAGTTTTAAAAGTATATTTGAGAAACTTAACTCAAGTTTTGCGTGACAGTGTAACATACTTACACTTCTTCATGTAAATGTGCACACATGTTCATATACATGTTGATGGGGAGCATGGGGTAGTGCGGACAGGGCCACCGGGCCGCAACGATATGCTTGTCTGGTTTAGGCTACACTTATGCATGTACATATGTATGCAGAGTGCACAGAGTGCAGTGGGCCTTTTAATAGTTTTTGTAATTTTTTGCCCGCATGTGTGTTTGAAAACGAAAATAAACGCACGCGTTTTATGCGCGTCTGCAATGCGGTTGACCAAAAACAATGTGAACGCTTTGTTTGTCATTTGTGGCTGTTGTTTTGCTATTTGTTGATTTTGATCACACGACCTGCAATGCGTTCCAAGTTGTCAGTTGTATGCTGAAGTTGTTAGTTGAATACAGTTAAGTATGCTTACGCATATGGCACGCATACGCAATCAACGCCCAGCGATCTGCAGCTATTGAAAAACGCATGCGATTTGCGCAATTTACTTGCATGCAGAAGCAGCAACAGCAGCAGCGGCAGCAGCAGCGCCAACAACAAAAACGACTCTCAACTCTAACTTCAATGTGGGCAGCGCAGCTGCTGCCAACGCAGCGACAGCGACTGCGACTGCGACTGCTTTGAACGCCAACTCAGTCAACTCGTTCCACACACTCGTTCGCTTACACAGCATCAACTAAAAAGCAACAACAGCAACAAGCGCACATTGTCTCCAAAGTTATTAAATTCGAAGAAAATATCTACAAGGTTACATGTTTATACATAATTATAGAAAGTTTTCCACATCGAATCACAGAAAGTAAATAAATTAAATATTGGCAAAGCAATTTTATATTGCTGATAAGTAATAAGTAACGTATCAAGTTTGACTATGCAAAAATTAATTTCTTGATAGCATACACCACATACAAATATATACATATATAAATAAAAATGATAAAATTAAAGCTTTATTATGAGTTGAATTCTTTATTTGACTGTTCTTAAACTTTCACATAAAATTTTAAAAACTGCATCATCATTATTAACCCACATATGATAACACCATTAACATGGAGCTCTGCAATTTGCCATTGATATCCAAAAGAGCACAGTGTGCATTGGGGTTTGCATGTTTCTGTGTGTGAGTGGAGTATTAAGGTGAGCGGGTGGCAGCGCAGAAGAGCGCACGAGCACGAGCACAAGCACAAGCACGAGCTTCGCTGTCGACGTTGCTGCTGCTGCTGCTGGCGTCGGCCGGCCACAGGCGGCTTCGGTTCGGTTTGTTCAGTTGTGTTTTGCGTTCCACAGGCGACGGACGAAAGTTTTGTAAGCGCATCGGTGCGGTTGCTCATATTTTTTGTTTTGTTGTTTTTCTTGTTGTTGTAGCTGTAGTGTGTGCGTGTGTTGGCGATTCGATCAAAATTAACGTTTGTGTGCAAAGCAAACAAAAAACACAAAACGAAGCAATGAATAAATGAATGAAACTAAAAGCAAACTAAAAGACACAATCCAAATACAATTTGTTACAGAGTGCTCTGCTGTTTTTGGCAAATGTTTTAATAACTCTTATTTTACACATCTTTCTACTGTCATAATTAGTGTAGACAACTATCAAATATTATATAATGCTATAGTACAATTATTAACTAAAATAATCAAAGAAGCCCACAAAAACAACCGAAAAGGGAACGCTTTGCCGTTGCCATTGCTGTATTAGTTTGTGTTGTTGCTGTTGTTGTTGTTGGCACTGCTGCTGTTGCTGCTGGTGCTGTTTGTTTGTTTTTGCTGGCAGCCGCATTTTGCGTTTTGCGCTTTGCTTTTGCCGCTGGCAGCGCTGCTACGACCGCTGCCCGATTTGTTGTTTTGTTTGTGTTTGATGTGTGTGCTGAGTTGTGTTGTTTTTCTTTCTCGTTTTCGTTATGTGTTTTGTTTTGTTCGGTTCGGTTCTGTTTTGTTTTGTTTTGTTTCATGCAATAAATGCAAAATTGATTGTAGCAAATAAAACTTCAAGTTCTCTCCTACTATATGTTGTTCATGTTATTTAAATTGCTTTAAAAATTCCCTAGCGAAAATTTGCTTTATAAATTTTTGATATGTAGAGCGAGCACTGAACGCAGTGGAGCGGATCAGAAGCAAACGAAAAAGCTGACAGAGAGACAGATGGACGGACAGATAGAGTCTCTGAGTCACGTCATTTTAACTCGTTTGCTTGGTCCGTCGCATGGTATCTCCCCAACGAATCGAGTTTTGACTCTGACTCAGTTCGTCAAGATATACAATATATTCTTAGGCAATATCAATTATCAGAGAAATGATTAAAAATGATTGGGATAGTAAATTCATATGGTATTTCTTTTATATATATGAACATTGATTGCTCTTAACAATCAATCAACAATTTTATTAATGGGTTAAGTAAATTGCGTCTTTTTGTACTTACGCGGATAAACTACAGATCTTACAGTTTTGTGGGCCTTATGTTATCTTTGTGGAAGCCATTGGGTAAGCTTCAGCTGGGCAATTGAAAAGCTTTATTCACATCAATTATTTTGTGTGGATCGTGTTATGCTGTAAATATTTTAACTATTATAAAATTCTAGAGAAAAGGATGCTTTTTTACTTCAGATATATATATGTGTGACAAAATATGTTTTACTTAACTACCTTAATATACTCCACATTAGCAGTTGTTGTTGTTGTTTTTTTTTTGTCCATTCGTTACACACTTAAGATCTAATTTTAAGATCTTTCTAAATGCAGAAAACAAAGTGCTCCCAACATGTGATTAACTTTCTAAAAATAAGTAAAAAACCACACAGCTTGTGTGTTGCTCTCTCTCTCTCTCTCTCTTTCTCTATTTCTTTCTCTCCTTCTCTTTCTATCTGTCTTTGTCATTACACTGTATATAGCATTTATCTATCTATCTAATATTTTCTCATTTTCCACTTCTCCCTTTATGTTGATTTGCTCAGCATTTTTTTGGCACAACATTAATGCCATCTCAAATCATTAGCAAATCAATTTTACAACAAATGTGACAACACATACAAAAACAACTTATGAGTGTAATGGAATGGAAGGGGGGGCGGGGAGGAGTGGAACCTAAAAGGCTGAGCAGCTGTACATCTTGACACTTGCATAAGACACAGTTTGCAGGCACCGTTAGGCGGCCATTGCGGCTAACGTTATTTAACTGTAAAATACACATACGAACTCGAGAGCAAAGGCGACACATGAATACCCTTTCTTCTCGTTTCTATCTTAATTTTATCTAGTACTCTGCTATGTCCAAAGTAATTATCCAAAAACTATGTTAATTTCTCATCGCAAAAAGTTTACAGAAAATTTCTCGTTTTCTGGGCTATTTGTTCAATTTATTTTTGCATTGAACGCTCGACTAAATTTTAGTTTTATTTACATGCATGCATGATGAATGCGGGTGGGGATAAAATTGTGTGTGGGAAGTGGAGAGAACTGAGAAAAAAAGCCAGCTGCCATGACAACAGCTTGAGCGAGTTGTAAAACGAATGAATGAGTGAATGGAATGAAATGGAGTAGAGTGGATGGATGGATGGTTTGATTGAGTGAGCGCTTGAGTGCATTATGCAAATGCCAACAACAGCAACAGCAACAACAATAAAACATTAAAATCCGCAACGCAAAATTAAAATAAAAAACGTTTTTCCTTTATTATGTTTGATTTTTTTTCATGTGTATACTTTAAACATTATTTGTTTTAATTAAAAACCACAAACGCATTCGGAATATAAATGAATATGTGTATATATATATATATAAACAGCCAGCGCTATGAAAATGCAAAAGCAACAAAATTGCAAATTTATGCAGCAAGTTGCATTTTAAATAAATATTCACACAAAACGTCAACGAACTGTCCCCCAAAAAACCAAAATAATTAACATCAGCAACAATAAGCCAAACTGTGACACACAAAAAAAAGAACAAAAACACGCAGAAAGACAGAGATAAAACGAGTGTGCAACAGAGAAGGAAGAAAGTTTGAAATTTGCATAGTTTGAAATTTGCAGGCAACAAGCAAGCAAGCAAAAAAGCAAAGTAAAAAAAAAAGTTGTTTATTTGTTTTCTTCTCAACATTGCTCACGTAAGTAAAAATAAAAAAACTAAAAAAACCGCTTACCATGTGAAAAAATAACAAAAATTTGATGCTACCAAAAGAAAAAAGAAACAAAAACAATTACTACCAAACGCTGCACCCAAAACGTAAAACGAAGAATTTGTCATTATATTTATGTATGTATATATATTTTGTACATAATGAAAAGTGAAATTATAAGAGTCAAAAGCATGTCATTATAATGATTGTCTGATGAAAACTCTTGGGAATAACTTGAAGCAATTAAATTTTCACCATAAACGAGTTTTAATGCGAGGGAAAACTTTGTTAAAAGATCCATTTAAGTGTGAATATTATTAATATTTTATTATTCAATATGTTTTGACGGAATACTTATTGATTGCAGCACACCAACCCCAGTTCAGTCTAGACGCCTAGTTTCCTAGACACTATTCTTTGCCACATATTAAATCATCCATCTTATCGTCCTATGCCCAATAAGTCGGAAGTCGGCGGAGGCCAGTGGGCAGTGACCCATGTGTGTGACCCATGGGTTGTCACCTGCAAATGAATGTTGCTCTCCAAAAGTCAACCCTCCCCGCCCCTCAACTTCTCCTCCTACCACAAACGCAGAGCGATAAGAGAGGGCAAGGAAAGTTTTTTTTGTTTACTTTTTGTGTCTCTCTCTCTCTCGACAAACGACAATTTGTTTGTAATTTGTTTGTCTATAGACCAGTGTGCCCGCCTACCTCCCACTCCTCTTCCCATCCCCAAGCTGATGTACAGCTTTGTATCTAGCATAGAAATCGCTGAGCAAACAGCGCAACGTAGCAAAAGTCAAATGAAATCGGTCGCCGGCGGCCGCAAAAAGCAAACAACTGCCAGCAACAACAACAACTACAACTATAAATTGCCAGCAAATGCAATACAAATACATAGGTGTCCACCCTCCCCCCCCCCCCCCGTGACTTGATTGCCGCTGCCCAAAAAAGTTTTTATCAGCCGCAAGGCAACTTGAGTTGACTTTCGTTTTCGTCTTTTCAGCTCTTTCTTGCACCTGCCTTATCAAAGCTTGTGCTCCCCCCACCCTCTATACCTCCCCTTGCCGCTGGTTACTCGCTTTTATGGCCGCGTCTCCACTTGAAACTATTTGGTAACCGATTACAAAACATTTTCTTATATTTTGTTTTTGCTTTTGCTTTTGCTTTTGGCTCAACGCGTTGTCAATTGACTCGTTTATCATCGAGAGATAGAGTGCAAGAAAGAGTCGGAGGCATGGAGAGAGAGAGAGAGGGAGAATGTCTTTCGAATGAAAATTGAAATTCAAACATAAGTAACATATTGATTGTGTTGCAACAAATGCTGCAACAACACTGATGTTGAATAGATGGCAAAGCCAAAAGATCTAATAACTAAATTGGTATTATATATATTTATCAACCGACAAGTTTAATTCTTTTGAATAATTTTTACAATGATTTTTATGGTTAATAAAAAATTATTATAAAAAACATTTTCCAACACTATTTCCAATGCATAACCAACTTCTTAGCGATCTGTCTGCACTGCAGCAATAGTTCCTCTAACACATACCAAATACCAAATGCCCAATCCCATTTCCATTCACCTGACCCAAAACATGTTGCTGTCAGCAGCGGCAGCAACATGGTCTCTTAAAAGCCATTAGCTGGCCAAAGATCGCTTTGAATGGCAAAACCAGTCAGTTAATACAATAATAACTATATATATAGACACCTGTTGTGAGCGTGGGCGCATTAAGCGGAATTGGGCGCGGCCCATTCGCTGTCAATGCCACAGAGCAACATCTGCAACAAGATGCAGGTGAATTGTTGTTGCTGTTGTTGTTGTTCCTTTGAGAGCAGCAACGCCAACACACAGAAGAAAAACAAACAAACAAATACCAAAGACTTCTTGTCATAAATCTTTTTCGAGTTCGACGCCATTGGCGCCCCCGCAAAAATGCGGCCAAGTTTGAAAGTATCTGTTTGTGTGTTGTATCTTACAGATACTTCTTGCGTGCCACGCACTCAAGCTATCATTAGCATCGCGCGTAACAGCAACTAACAACAACAACAACAACAAAGAGTTTGCTTTGTTTTTAGCTACGCTTATTGGCGGCGTCTTCCACTTGGCTTCTTGGCTTGATTAAATGTTGCCAACGACAACGAACTTGAAGCTCAATCAGTTTCTGTCTGGCAATTCCAATATGAAAGAACATTGCTTCCTCCATTCCTTTCTCCCTCTTGGCAACCACAATTGCTGTTGCCTCAGTCGCATCATCATCATCATCATTGTTGTTGTTGTTGTTGTCAACGTCTCAAGAAAAAAAAGTATCTAGAAAAAAGAATCACGCAAATTTTGCGAACGGAAGTGCTGCTAAAAAAAAGTAAATACACAAAACTCAAAAGCAAATGAGAAAAACTGCGTGGCGTTGCCACATCTGCACAAATTGGCCCAACACATATTCTAGATGACATTAAATCTAATATATAAATAAATCTATATACTTTTCTTCTAATTTGATCGAGAACTGATAATTTTCACAGCTTATTGTAATGAATAAAAAGTTGTTTTCTCACTCTCTAACAAGGAGTTTCGATACGAAATACCCAGAAATAAAACGAGAATAACAATTTAAAGACTGTGAAATTTCTCAATTCGTTAAATTGGACACAAAATGTTAATTGCCGTATAATTTTACAAATTGCATTTAAAAAGTTAAATGCTTTGTTTTTATTTTCTTCCTTTGTGGATTTTGGGCAACGGCTGACATTCAATTGGTTGGCATGGGGGGAGGGGGGGGGGGGGGCGTGGCAGTGTCAGATAAGTGGGCGATGGCTCCATTAACTTGCCGCAACATAAAAAATGCTAAATATATATAAAAATTGATTATGTCGCGGGCTCAAATTGAAAGTTAAACGAGTTGGATGGGGCAGGAAAAAAAGTGAGAAACCAAAGCAGCAGTGTCAACGAGCGTGAAAGCTATAGAGAGGGGGCAGCAGGGGGTGGTGGTGTGGCATCTGCGGGCTGTTTGCCGGCAATCAAAGTTGAAAATTAGGCAATAAAATTAAACGAACAGCAACGAAACGACGCGATAAAGGAACAAACCAAAGAAGTTCTATATATACAAAGAAGAGGAGCAAGGGAACAGCAGTTTTAGGTGCGCCGAGGGGGTGAGGGGTGTGCAAGAGGGTGGCATTGGATAGGTTATAGGAATAGGGCGTTGTATTAACCTTTTGCCATGAACAATAAACACAAAAAAAAAAGAAGAAAAATAGAAATAACCAAAAGAAAATTTCCGCAAATGGTGGCAACATTTGATAGGCGGCATTCCCATATGGGGCAACAACAACAATTGTGGCATTGTTGCCACACTTCACGTTCACGTTGCCATATTATTATTATTATTATTATGTGGAGTGTATTATGCAGCCATGAATTATGCCACATCAAGCGAAACAAAAGTCCCATTTGGGTCATTACAACGATTGATTTGCCTCGCCCCTCACCGCTTCCCCTCTGCCCGCTGCTCTACTCTACTAGGCCTATGTGTTGGCTGTTGGCTGTTGTTGTTGTTGTGGGTGGCAATGGTGGTAATGGTGTAACCTGGCAACAGTTGGTTTTGGCCAAGCGGTTGGCGCTGTTCAAGCCAAGTCAGTAAATAAACATAGGGCCAAACGACTTAAGCTATAAGACATTAAAAATATATATCAGTGTTGCATAACGCTGTGCGAAATAGCCAAATTTATGGCTACTTAAGGTTATTTTGATTGTTTTTTGAAGCTTTGATTCATTATGTACAGGCTGATTGAAAACTCAGTGCTGGAAACACTAACAGTGTTGTTAAATTCTCCGAAACCGATAACAATCTAGCTAGTGTTGTTCAATTTAATAATATACATTATACAACACTCGAAATACTCGTTTCAACTTATTAAACTTCCTCTGAGAAGCAACTTAATTGCGCAAAGCATATGAATTTTTGGCTTAGAAGCACGCGTTTTAATCATTTGCTGCGCTCTAAATGACCACAAAAGTTTGTTGCAAGTTATGTCTGCTGTTGCTCCAGTTTGGTATTTGCAAATTGCTGCAGTAACAGCAAAGAGCAACAAAAACAGTTGAAAATCAGCTAAATGCATCATTACTGGCGCCAAGGCGAGCCAGGCTGAGCTGGGCCAAGTTAAGCAGAGTGTGCCTCAAGAGAAATTTTGTTGGAACGCAGCGTTTGTGGCAATTACAACACATGCCACAACGTGTGGGTGGAGTTGAAAGAAAATAAGGAATTTTGCGGCTGCTGCTCATTAAATTTCCGCTCTCTTTGCAAAATGAAGTGGCCGCTGCAGCTGACGTCGATGCCAACTGCGACGTCGACTGCGACTGCGACTGCATTGGTTATGCTCTGCAAACTCATAAAATAACTGTAATTGTCGTAGTTTTTGCTTTAACAGGCACCGTTGCCGCTCTTCATCCATCACAGGAGCTGCTGCTGTAGCTTTTACTTGTTGCCAGTCACGTTTTCATCTCGTTGTTGTTGCTTTTGTTGTTGTTGGCTATCGCAAATCTTTGCCTGCAGCTCTTGCACATTTTTTTTGTATTCCTTCTTGTATCACTTTCTTTCCTCTGCTCTTCTTCTCTCTCCCACTGCATGCGCTTGCCAGACAAAGCCAAAGTGGATGACAAAAACAAAGACCGCCGAGAGACAGAGACCGAGTGATAGGTTGTGTGATAGAAAGACGTGAAAGATGGGTATGTGGGGGGAGAGGGGCGCGAGCAGGGAGCTACAAAACTCCCGTGGCTGCCTGACAGGCAGCACCTGTTTCGAAACGTTCGTTTTGTTCGCTGTCCACCCGGACCGGACCCAGGTCAGTTTTCTGTTTTTGTCTTTTTTGTATTTTTGTATATTTGTGCTGCGGCCACAGCACGAACGAATCTCGGTACAAAGCAAAAATTTTCTGGTTCATTGCAAGCATTCAAACTGTAATCAGATACCGAGCATCAGTCAGCCAATTCCTTTCCCTTCTCCCTCTCCCCGTCTCTTGCAATTTGCAACCTGCAATCGCCCCCGTAAACACAGTGTTCAAGCTTGAACTGTAACTGGCCCTCGGCTTGAGTTTGAGCCTGTGGATCTTGTGGATTCTGTATGCATAGCATTTGAGCAGGTTCACATAAAGTGGCTTTAAGTGCCGTTTTACTCGTTCCGGTTCCTGCTAAACTCCCATTCAATAGTATTTGCATTCTAGTCCAATGATTAGTTTAACTAGCTGCTGCAACTGTTGCTTCTTTTTCTTCTACATTGATCTGCTCAACTACTCGGTTAACGGTTAATCACTGATTACCAGCTGAGTGCGCCTACAACTGTATTGGAGTTACGACATTGGGAGTGGAACGGCAGCAGCTGACCCAACGACACCCTTTTTTTTGTTTTTGTTTGCATGCAAAACATAGCACGAGAGCGAAAAGAGCAAACGGATCGTGCCAACCGCACTGAGAGAGAGAGAGAGTCTGAATGTGCTCTCGCACATTCCACACGCAGCATTGGCATTGCAAATGAGTAATTTTAGGCGTCGCTGTCGCTGTCGACGTTGACGTCAACGTCGCTGTCGCTGTCGCCGTCAGATATTTGTGTTGAACTTTTACAGTTGCGTTGAGCAAAGCAACAGTCAAAGACATGAGGGAGTGGATCAGGGAGAGAGAAGAGGTAGCTGGCATTAGTAGTGGTGGATCTTGGGTCTGGGGGTCTTGATAATTATTGCAACATTGCCTGTCCGCAGTATTAAGTAGCAACGCAAGCGGCAGCGGCAGCGGCAGCGGCAGCAGCTGCTGTGTGGATTGTATCTATGTGTGGGTCCATGTGTATCTTGATCTCTTTGTGCTTGTTAGTGTGTGTGCATCATATTTCAAATGGCTTTTTATGCTCTGTTGTCGATGATTCAACAAGTCCAAGGCGTAAAAATAACAACAAACATAAAAACACACACACACACACAGCAACAACAACTGTTTTTCTTTTAAAGCTCTGTAAAAACACTTAAAAATATTGTAATAAAAATATTTTTTGTAAACGCGCTTGCCAACGATTGAAATGAAAAGTTTTTATTTTTATAGCTCGCGCGATTTACAAAAATGTCTACAACATATTTTTATTATTATTATTATGCTTTTCCCCGCTTCGCCTTCTGTGCCGGCTATTTGGTTTGTGGACTCAAATTGAAAGCATTTTAATATCATTTCATAAGGTAGAACGCTTAATTAATGCGCTATAGATAGAGCGAGTAGGCAGAGGGGAGAGGAAAGCTGCTAACGGTAAAGCAACTTGACCTAGCGACCAACAAAGAGGAATACAAAGTGACACAATGTTCGACTAAAAGATGATCTCTAAAACGAATATAGTAGATATGAAACCATTCAATTAATATACCCGCTTGCAACAAATATTCTAACCAGAGTAGAAACTAAACAAACGTCAATCGGTTCATATGCTAATCTCTCTTGATAAAATGTTATACGGTATTTCATTTGAATATCTCTTAAATGTTATTCATATGCAAATTGAATAACGCGAAAGTATCAATTGATTCGTATTATTACTGTTGTTGTTGTTTGGGTTGTTGTGATCATAAATATTCTTCGACAGCGAACAATTGACAAACACACATCATAATTTGCTCTCTCTCTCTCTATCTCACTCTTTTTGACACCCTAGAAACTCGGTTACAGCTTCAATAATTAGAACTAGTTGCCATATTGAGATCTTAGCTTAAAATCCACAAACACAAGCACACACACACACGTATGTATGTCCATCCTGCTCCAACATAGCTTATAAGCTAATGACGTCAGCTTTGCTGCTTCGGCTTCTTGTTCTTCTTCTTCGCCTTGTTACACTTATTGGTCTATTAATTAACCGCTGCAAGCGAAACTGCGTGTGTTCTCTTTCTTTCTTTTCAACCACATGTTAATTTTTCACTGCTGTTTGTTGCTGTTGTACGCTTTTTGCATTGGAACGCTGCATTTTTGTTGTTGCTGTTGGTGTGTTTTTTTTTTTGGTGCTTTGGGTGTGGGTACCGTTTGTTTTCTGTTGCTGTCGCCGTTACCAAACGCCATCCACTGCATCCACAATGCGTTCCACGTAAAAGTTGCTCAGCAGGTTTGTTTGTTGTATTTTTTTTTATTGCGCTTTTTGATTGTTGTTACAACTGCTGCTGCTGCTGTTGCACTTTCATATTTTGTTGTTGTTGTTGTAGTTTTTGCAGGCTTTTTGTTTTTGTTTTTCATTGTATGGCGAACAACTGCCACTGCTGCTGCCGCTGCTTCAACAGCAACAGCAACAAAACGAAACGAAACGAGTAAGAAAAAATGTTTGTCTTGCTGCATTTTGTAGCTGACTTTTATCATAAATATTTCAACGCCTCTGTTTTAGATGTTGCTGCTGCTGCTGCGCCTTTCACCAATGGGCAAAATGGCCAAAATGTATCTGTTAGTGTTGCAGTAGAGACAGAGAAAAAGTGAGAGAGAGAGAAAGAGAGGGAGAATTGTGTAAGCACTTCCGTGAGGCAACACAATTAGTCACACACACTAAGCCAGCAGACCAGCAACCCAGCCGCCCACTTTGCCAACCCATAAACATACATATATAGGTAGAAAAAAGAAATGTATCTGGCAGATACACAGCGTCGGAATGTATCTCATGGCCACTTAGAAGCATAAACACTAGCTGCAGTCGGCAAATTAAAAATTCATAAAAACTAAAATCAAATTTTCTACAAAAATATAATAACAATAAAACACTATAACATACAAAGCCCTTAAATAATAAACTACAACAGCATAAGAATAACAACAACAACAAATCCGATTTACATTTACACAATTTATGAAAGCATGTCGCTGGCCATAATATATATATACGTATATATACATATACATATGTATACTTTATTTAGATAGCTTTTGCTTATCGCCGTTGTCGTTGTAGCTGTTGTTGTTGTTGTTGCTGTTGTTGTTTTGTAAACGCCGCGCCGTCTGGCATTTTTGATGTGGGCGCTAAGCATATTGCGTGGGGTGTGGCAGAATGCGGGTAGGTTGGGGGGAGGGGTTAAAAAGGAGAGACGTGTGTGCCAAGTGCGCGGGGCCTTGAGTTATATACTCTTCGTATTCGTCGCAGATGCGGTATATGAATGTGGCTGCTGCTGCTGCTGCTGCTGCTGCTGCTGCTGCTGCTGCCTCAATGCCAACAAACAAAGTTCTCAATGGCCATTGAAAGTCTGTGGAAATCAATTTGCTAATGTTGTCACCACGACTCGGCTCGATTTGGCTCGGCCAGGCCAACCAGCTTGGCTTAGATGGATCGGTGAGTGGTGTCTCAACAATGCTACCTCCCTGGCGGCCAATTACAAAAGCCAAAGAGCAAAAACTCAAATGTTAAGCGTGGCACGCAGCAATCGCATTCATTGCAACAGCAACAACAACAACAACAGCAATGCGAAATCAATTACAGTAAAGCCCCCCTTCGGTGTGGGTGACTCTGGTGATGGCTCAAGAGTCGAGCCGTTTGAAAAGTGATGTTGGGTAGAGGGAAAGAGAGAGAGGGGAGGTTTGAGATTGCCACGCACACGTGCCACGCGCAACGCCAATAATTTGTAGTAACAAGCAAACATACACACACACAAGCAACAGCAACCACCGAAAGGTCAAACGCCTTACCCCACTATCCCCAGAGCCGCCTTCGCTCGTTTCTAAAGAGCGGTCACACGGGAGAGAATTGAAAAATTACTAAACACTGAAAATGCTTAAAGCATAAACCATATGAATGTGAATATATATATGGTTGCATGCCACCCCCAGCAGCAGCAGCAGCCCCTAAAATGTTTAAAATAATACGGCTACAAAGATACCCTTTGGCTTTAATCGCTAAAGGCTAATGTTTCAGTCTAAGAGTATGCCAAGTTGCTGTTTAACCTTTACAAAACGCAGAGAGTGAAAAAGAAAATATTACTATCTGGGGTCTCCGCACGACTAAGCGAAACTGGAAAGTTTATTGCATTCCGCCTATGCATGTAAAAACTCTCTCAGACAACAGTAAAGAAAGAGAGTGAGAAAGAGAGAGAGAGAGAGAGAGAGCAAAGGATGAAGTCAATGGGGAATTATTTGTAGAAGTTTTGTGTAAATTCGCAACAATAATCATTCATTAATCATTCAAACGCATTCAAATATGAATAACATTCACATTAACTCGATTCGTTTCGTTTCGTTTTAGCCCAGAATTAAAACTCTACAACTTTGATATGTTTTGAATACTTAAACGAACTTAACTTTAATAAATTCTTTGTTTAATTATTGCTGCGAATAAAAAAAGAGTAGATATCATAAATACATATACATATATATAAATATGCACAGTGGAGCAGTTAATTAAGCTTATTTATGGCGCCCATTAGACTGCCCAATTGTTGCCCATTGTTGGCATTACCATTTCAACGTTTCAAATATGCTGTTGTTGCTGTTGTTGTTTTGCCCTTGAAATCGAACACTATCAGTCAACAACAGACGCGGCAAACATCAACAAAACAACAAAACAATAGAGCTGCCACCATCTGCTTATCCTCTTAAATATTGTTTGCCATAACTGAAATGCGATTTGCGTTTTATACCCAACCAACCAACCACCCATTCATGAACCCAACCACCTATTTGGGCCGTCCTCTCGATGGTTCTCGATGGGATTGTGCTCAACTATGCCAAGTTTGGTTGACAATTTGTTGACAATTGCGTTTTACACTTTGCATAATAATCAGGCGTGTCGGCAAACACAAATCGTCTACTCTTCATAAAGTAACTACGATTGTATGTATATATGCTTATTGGATCCATACAGTGAGTCTCAAAAAGCAAAAGCAATCGAGTGCTTGACTAGAAGATACTCATTGAAGTTGGGTTTGATCGTTTGATTTCCTTGATTTAGTTCGTTTTAGTTTTATGAACGAACTAACTAAACAACTTTCGTTCAATTCAGCTCATAAAGTCTTACTATAGCTATACTTTATTCATGGGAATGGGCAACTTTCTTCAACGTTTTCCCACAACATTCCCAGTTCAAGTCAAGTAAAGAAGAAGAAGAACCAAACCAATATTTATGCGGAATTCTGTCGCATGAAAGAAAACGAAACGGGAACGAACGAATGAATCATGTTGAGAATGCGAATGAATATTTTGAAATCGATTCGAATGAAATGTCTAAAACACACCTCCAAATAGATACACATACATACATACATATATGTATGTATTATTATACATAAATACATTATACTTATAAGTACATATTGTATATATATTGAGCACGAACATTGCATTTGATTGCAAATTGCAATTGTAATTGGGTTTTCGAATTGGAATTGTTGTAAATGCATTCAGTTGTTGTTGTTGCTTGTTATTTGTTGTTGTGGTTGCGAATCGAATTACAGCAACAGCAACAATAACAACAACAACAAGAAGACAAGCAACAGCGAAAAATACGCGACATTAATTGCAAAATGCTCGCGATGTTTTCATGTCGCGTCTCAATTTACCTCGCATGCCTTCCCATCCCCCGCTCTTTATCGTTCTCTCTCTCTCACTCTTTCGGTCACAAACTGATAAATTGCCAATGCACGACAAAGAACAACAACAACAACAGCAACAAAAGCAACCACATTAAAGAGTCGTGAAAGTTACAAAACTGCAAATGATAAGGAATGAAAATTGAGCACGTGCGATTGGCAAAATGTGAGAGCAAAAAGGTGACTGAAGCGAGTTCAAAAAAATATTGCAAGCATTTTTAGGTTTGAATCATTTAAACGCAAAACTAAGCCAAAATGCATGAATAATGCCTGTGAAATGTTTTAAACTATTTGAATACTTTAAATTTGTTGCTTGCTATTGCAATTGCCGCCTCTTTAACACAATCGAATGTATCCAGTCAACAAAATAACAAAACTGCTCCACTGTTTCAAGTGTGTTCAAATCTATTCACAATTATGTATACGCGTGTATGTACACACATACATACGTCTATGCATTTCGATTTATTGCTTATGAATGGACCCATAACGATAAACGGAAGCAGAATGCTGCAAAAAAACGAAATAAAACGAAAAGAAAAATCGTATTCCACCGCAATCTTGTGACGAAACACACACACACTGTATGTATGTGTGTGTGTGTCGTATAAATAAATTAAAAATTCAGTGAAGCACAACGACGCAAAATGAAACCAACTTTGGTCTCTTCTCGGCCTTCGAGATGACGCTTCATCATTTTTTTTTTTTATATACATACATATATTGCTGGGGTTTCTTTTCAATTTCTTTTGATGTCAAAACATTGTAAGCAATGAAGCAAGGCAACAACAACAAAAACAACAACAAAAAACGAAAAAACCAAGTAGCAAATGTTTATAATTGCTTATCACTAGATGATATTGTGTGTACATATTTATGTGGCTGTGTTTATGCCATAAATTCTATGTGGGGCATACCAAAATGCTGAAAGCTAAGTGCTGAGTGCTAACACATACATACATACATACATACATAGATACATGCGTATGTGTATGTTTGTACGTTAGTTGAACGATTTGACTTCCTTTTGGGTAATCCAAATGATGTCCATGCCTATAAAAAGACCCACTTAAGCCGAGCAAAACGTAACGAAAAAATAATATTTTGTTTCTCATCATTTTGTATACATTTTCAACAAAATGAAATGGATATGCCTGCCGCAACGCACTCGCCACACACACACACACTTACGCGATGTGGCAACAGAATTATTGTTAAAAAGTTCATAAAGCCACCCATAAAATCCAACAACAACAACAAATGCAGGGCATTACAAAACAAAATCGGCTAACAACGAAGCCGAATTGCTCTTGCTTTCAATAACTTATCAAATCTTTGTTTCCCAAGTATTCTACTCTAACTTTCAGCTCTCAAAACGCGTTAAAATGCTTGATTTTCAATTACAAATCTTGAAGCATGACAAAGTGTTTGATAAAGTTTGAATGCCTTTTCAGTGAGAGCACACATTACCATAGCTAAAAAACCCTCTTACACTCCACCCCATCCCCCCGAGTTGAGTGTTTTGGGGCGGACTTTCAGTCAGTCCGTCCGTCAGGGGAAGTCAGGTGTTGCCAGCCATTTGGGCTGGAATCTATAATAAATGAGTAGAGTAGAGTGCGTCACATAATATAATACGATCCGACTGGCTGTCTCTCAAATGAACCACCCCCCACCCCCCCACTCCCATTACCTTATGTTTCGTTATTTTTGCCGTTTTTATTAGTAATAACATTTTGAAAGCCTCAACATGGTCGTTAAATTGAAATGCATGCATTGAGTGCTGCGAGTGGTCGGATATGCGTAATGCGATATCCACAGAAGCACAGTCCAGGGGAGAGGGGGGTGCGGTGTGGTGGCCTCAAAAGGGGCGAAGAGGCGTGACAAATGATATCAAACACCAGCAAGCGCGTTGGTGTTGCTTTGCGTATTAAATATCAAATTCAATAAAACCGATTGACACATGTCTCGTATTCATTTGAGTGTGTGCGTGTGGCAAGTAGCAAGTTGCAAGCTGCATTGTGTTGGTAGCATCAAATTTATGTTTAACACTTATGGACGCGGCTTGTCTATAGGTGTTGGTTTCTTTTTTTCTTATCCATCTATCGAAAACTTTTTACAGCATGTCGCAGGAGCTAACAAATCAAGTGGCTGCTGCCATGGAGGAGACATCCAAGGTGGAGGTCATTGTGTACACCACCAAGTCGGACAAGACGCTCAAACAGAACATCAATGCCAAGGATGAGACGATGAGAAAGCGCACCTCATTGATAATAGTGCCACAGCAGGTGGATGACATCATCGATGCCAGCAGCGACACTGCCAAGGATGAGCAGCATGATCAGTTGGTGGATAAAACACAAAAGCACCATGAGAATGGCAATCGCAATTCGATAGCCAGCATGGATAGCTGCGTCTCCACAAATACTAGCCAGAGCAATCAGTCAAGTGAAGGCAGTTCCAGTTCTAGTTCTAGTTCGAGCAGCAGCAGTTCCGAGGATGCTCATGCTGCCTATCAGGATCTACAGAATGGCAATGCACATGGTGATGAGCTTCACAATCGGCAGCAACAGCATCATTTGGCATCGGTAATGCATTCACCCAGTTGCTCTACCACATCCGAGTCCACCGAGTCTTGTTGCAGCTCCGTGGATTACTCGCTGCGCGAACAGCTGCAAAACTTTGCCAATCGCACCGAGGAGCAATTGAAATGTGTCAATGATTTGCCCACAGCGGCACAGTTGCTCAAGGGCATGAGTTTGCCAATGGAACAGGGATCACAACAGGCACACTGTGATTCATTGCTTAGTCCACAGGAGGTGCCACTGGGTCGTCGTTATGCTGAAGTTGCACAATTCAAAGCTCACGGCAAGGCGAGGTGAGTTTGGCGTTTCAACCAATTCAATGCGGAACTCTTTAAAGGAACAACTACCTGACCATATGCTCCCTGAGGATTTTTTTTTGTATCTTTTAGTTCATTAACTTAGTTTCTGTGTAAGAAGCTTATCTGATCAGTTGTAGACAACTTTTCACCACTACTGTACAGTTTGCAATCTTTTAAATCAGTTTGCGTCTGCTGCCTGTCATATCCGCAATCCCCATTCTGCCACACTCGATTCGCTTTTGTGCTGCAGCCAAACCTCGGGCTACGGATTCGAGCACTTTGCTGCCGAACCAACTATATTGTTTCGAATACCCCTTGAAAACATCTACTTGAACTAAACGATGTCAAATGCTCACTCAACTTGAGCAGCAAAACCAAACCACAAGTATTCAGTTCCCTTTTTAACTAACTTACACACTCACACCCACACACACACACACACACACACCACTCATCTCTATGCTTTTATGGCCTGCAGCCGTTTCATGTTGCACATCACTTCCTTCGTCTTGGCTGCACATGCATAATACACAACTTAATTAGTATTACTACTTTATAGCACTCTCGACGAAGACGATGTGCCAACCCACATCTATCCAACAAGCCAACTCCCTTTAATCCCTTACAGTACACACACGGAAGAGAGAGAGAAAGAGAGAGTGAATGTGTGTGTGAGAGAGAAGAGCTGAAAATCTAATAATGGCACATTCCGTACACGCTTTCCCATTGCCACATTACCATATCAAAAACGACTACGGCTTGCATGCCCCACGGGCACAGACTAACTCCCCAAATACCTCTGCCCAACATTTCCCCATTTTGCGGGGACATAACTCAAAAATGCAACGGGGCTTTATGTACACACACACACACACACACACATGCGAAGTGTGTTGTTTATGAACTTTGAACGTTTTGAACTCGCACTCTGTAAAAAGCTCTCGCTCCTCGAAACAGCAGCTGTCTACAGAAGCTGCATGGTACTCTATGGATTAGTATGGCACTCGGTTCCAGCTAACCTAAACCATTTTCTGTTTGCCATCGACAACTATGTTGAACTTTTTGAAAGCTGTCACAACTAATTTGCATAGATTCGCACCCACACACCCACACACACACACACATACAAATCGAAGCAGTAACCACCGAAACTTCATGTCTTTGTTGTTGCTGTTGTTAGGACAACAAAGCATCCTGGCCGCATAACTTTTCTATGTTCCATATTTGTTTTTTCGCCTGCCTGCCTGCCTGCCTGCCTGGTCTCTGATTTTGCTTTTACCAAAATATTCATGGCTTAAAAAAGTTTAGTTTATTTTTTTTTAAGCAACTGTGATTTCGTTCGGATTTTGTTGCATTGTTTGTCCATACGTCGGTTAAGCTCTTAAAAGGTTCAACTTCAAACAGTTTGAATGAATTTTGATTCATTTTCTTCATATTCTTTGCTATCTTTCAACCGTTTATAATCCAAATGACATCCTTTTGCTTGTTGGTGGCCAATGCCTTAATGTCTAGACTGTAGACCAGCAGGAATCTTTAGACCATAACCTAACTGCGCCTTCTCTCGTGACCTAGGCTTCAGCACTAATTGGCCTAGTCCCAGCGTTATGCTAATCCATTCAATAATCGCGCCACCCTCTTGTCCAGCACTTTGGCAACATTTTATCTTAATTGCCATGCGTTAGCAATTTAAATGCGGCGCCACAAACAACGATATTCCATCCACTTGGCAAACAATCGCTTTTCGGCAAGCGCTCGCAATATCCTTCAACTTTGCATATACCCTGTAGTATGTAGTAGTAATGGGTAGATGCATAGACAATTGATACAAAGCTTTGCATACACTTGGTTCGGGTATCTCTTAGTTGAGCAATCTTCTGTAACCTATTCTAAGTGTTTGTTTTTGTGCTGTTTGTGTTGATTCTAGCGCATATTTTGTTTGTCTTTCGTAAAATGCTTCAGTTTCTGATGTTATATCCCAAAACATTATTGTTTACCCTTTCTTATAGGGTATATTTGATGTTCTACACTTTACTAATAAACTATTCGTTGTCGTGTTTGCTATCATTATTTTTTCTTTCTCTCTTCTGCTCGCTGTTGGCATGTCCTTGGGCCTGCATAAAATTCAAATAGCCCTGACTAATTCTTCTAAGTGTTTTATTATCCGTTGCGTGTTGTGTTGTTGTTGTTGTTGTTGCTGCCGCTGCCGTTGCTGCTTGTTTGTGTTAATTTGACATGATTATGTCAGAATGTTTGACAACTTGTCATATGGCGCAGAGAAAGAAAAACGAAAAAAAAGAAAGAATATTGCTCTAGCTGAAACATTTCTTGTCTTGGCACAGAACCACTTACTACACTCGCTACACCCCTCCATCCTTTAACTGCCTTCAAGTTATGGCCCATCCGTCTGTGCTTTTTGGACTGACGTCCTTGAATCGGGCGTCACACAACGGAAACGGAAGCACATGCCAGGCCAAAAAGTTCTTTCCTTTTTTTTTTTCCTTGCGTTCTTTCTCGATTCTTTTGCGTTATTCTTGTGGCAAATTCATTAATAACATTTGTTCAGCAACATTATGTTTCCCCCCACCCCTCCCTCTCCAACGTTGCGTGTCCGTGTCTAGAAATATTGTTAAAATGGCGTAAAATTGCCAGCATTTGGGGCGTCAGTTTTGTGACACGCGTCGTGGGCGTCCTTGCAGACACTTTGGCGGCAAAAGCAATACACAAAAAAAAAAAAAAGAATCCCAAAGAGAATGTAAGATGATGTTGGGTGACAAAAAAGAAAATGTATCGCAAATTAACCTTTTGACAGCTGAGCCTCGAGACGTTGATGATAAATGAACTGGGCACAAAGACGCAATAAAGTCGACTTTTGACAACTTTCCAATTTTCATACTCATATACTCTCTCTCTCCTCTTGCAGAACAAGTGAACAGTCTGCTGCTGTTGCCGCTGGTGTTGCAGTTGGCCCAGCTACGCCTCTAACTGACAAAACCGAGGCTGTTGTCGCTGCAGTCTGCAACAATATAAACAACAACAATAACAACAACAGCAGCAGCAACAACAGCATCAGCAACCAAAATGCTGCACAACAGTCACAAAAATCTCAGCTGCATCAAACGCAATCGAACAACATCAACAAATTAAATGGCCAATCAAATCTCAACACAAACAACAACAGCAATAAAAACATGACACCCAACAGCCAGCAATTGGATGCCAAAAACATCGATAGTCGACGCAGCAGCAGCCTCGAACCGGAAGACGCCGACGATGTTGTCGATCTGGCCCATGGCCATGGCGCCTTCGATGATGATATGCAGGCCCTGTTGCCCAAATGCACACGACGCTCGAGAGATGAGCTCAGTCAGGTGAGTTTGCCCATTGCATTTTCACTCTATTTGAATGGTTCGGAATCACTGATTCGAGCTTATATGCGCCCCCCCATGGATCGAAACTTATTATATAATTGAGAAGCACTCGGAAGCGACAGTTTTGGAGCAACTGTTGAGCATATTGATGAGTCGCATGTATGTGTCACACTACTGCTGGTCATAATGGACCGTTCGTACACAATCAGAGCCGTAGGCACAGCTTGGGGCCCAAAGTGTGGTTAAGCCGCACGAAAGTCAGTCTGTGGCACAGTAAGTGGCAATTACGCAAGCTGCCAATGGGCCATCAGCAGCAGGAGCTGACAGAGTTTGCTCCTTTTGTCCTGTTCTTACATATTTATTTTTTTCCTTTTAGTTGTATGTGTGTGGCACTCATTCATTCATAATTTGCTACGTGTTGCCATGCCAGACATAATCATAATGCTCCTGCTGTTGGCTGGCCATAAACTGTGCATCAAATGAAACCCATTGCCAACAGAAATAAAAATTACAATACACATTCTCCCATTCTTCTCACACGTCTATTCTGTGTTCTGTGTGTTCCCTCTTTGAGGATTCTTTTATTCCCTTATTCTATTCTACCTCCATTATGCCATCATTATTTACATGCATTCGTGCGTGCTGCCTCTGTCCTGGCATTCTTCATTAATAACTGCGAATCCTTTTTCATTTTCCTGCCCCGGCCCTGCCATCAACATTATCATTAAAAGCGATGCCTCTTTCCTAATGCACAGGACAGGAAATTACAGCCAAGGCGCCGCCTTTAACTATATGAATAATGTGAAGCACTTTGCACAAAACTCTTTTTGACAAGTCAATTTACTAGTTAATTTGATATGCCAAACACCAACCCCAGCCCCAGCCAGACACCATCCACTTAAAATCCACATTGAAAAGCGCGTTCATGCGTAAAGTTTTGCTGCATGCTGCACACTCTTCATACACTCTCTATAATTGCTTAATAATGCGCTAGATTGTTAGCATATTGCAGCTGTTGTTGTTGAATGTTTTGCTTATAAAAGCGTTGTTGCCACATTTCTACCCAACTAAATAGAGAACATGAAATTTTAATATTTATATGACTATTGTGGCTGTGCCATCCTTTAAAAGGCTTCTTCTTATAAGGCTTCATGTGTATATTTACCCTTATTTGAGTCTCTGACGATGCTGCACATTACTTAGCAACGTTGCCAAATTTCATGCGCTGAAAAGTAGGCAGCACTTACTGAGTAAATATATAGCAAGTAATTTTCAGTCTTTGTCTTTGTCTCTTGCTCAATTGCCAAGTTGTTCAAGTTCAAAGTCAAAAACCAAATGAGAACTTACACGCTATTAAGTTTCCATACATATGCGAGTGTCCTTTGCCTCAGTGTCCTGTGTGTGTGTGTGTGTGGCTAGGAAAGACTTGTGGACAGAGGAAGTGCACAAAACCAAACTGGTCAAACCACAAACGAGTGGGCTGTCTGGACCGCTTGGCAAATGCAAAAAAGCCCCAACAAAACTCAAACACATGTTCACATTTTAATTTGTGTTGCATTTCCTGTTGCATTTGGCTAACGGCTAAGGGCTAACCGACAGGCACACAGGGACACATCGAGTGGCAAGGAGAAACATCTTCGTTGTCTCGACATTGGCATAAAATATTGATTTCAATGGGCTTTTACACTGTTGTTGACCAGTCGTTGTTGCCACACAGACAAACAGTGCCACAGCTGTGGCCAACAATTTCCTTTTTGGCGCATCTCGGCCATTTATGAATATTCAATAAAAAACAACAAACAATCGTTGAGCGATAAAAGTGTCTGCTGTAAACTGCTGTGATGCTTGCCGGGGCGTTGCCATAACCACAGACAGCTTCAACACATGAGCCTCGCTTTCTGCCACATGCCACAGGCTTTTGCCAATGCCTCTGTCTATCTGCCTGTCTGGCAGTGGAAAGTTTTTATCGTCAGCCTGGCGATCAGCAAAGTTGGAATTCCGTTTGGCTATGTGCTCAACTTTATTACTTTCATTATGCTTCAACCCGGCTGGCATTTTGCCCATGCTGCCATCGCCAAAAGTCCATAAACAACTTTCGAGTCTAATCTGCAGCCACGGGCCATGTTCAGGTCCATGTCCATGTCCATGTCCAGGTGCACGTGTACTAATTGCAGCGGTATTAGTGGCGCTTTGTCAGCGGCTTATAGTCATGGCAGTGCCCCTCTCCCTCTCCCTGTCCCCCTCGCTCTGGCTCCTTCTTCCTTTTTCATTTCCTTTTTTTTGTTGTTGTTTTTGGTCAGCTTTTAGTTGAGCTTGTCATGTCAGTTGTCCATGTACTACACATGCTTTGAAAGAGTGACTCCTGGCGTCCTTATTTCGTTTTGTTTTGTTTTTTTTTGCTGTCCAGCTAACATGTTTGCTGATGCCAGCCGCACGATATGAAAGTAAAGCAGACAGGACAGGAGCAACACCGCAGGATGCTGATGTGACACAGCTTTAAAATCGCTATAATGAAGTGTGTGTCTCTCTGTGTGTGTGTGTGTGTTTGGTAAACCTACAAAAAACATGAAAGCTTGCTTGTGTGTTGTTCATTTGCAGTTCCAACTTTTGTATGTTGTATCCGGAGCTAACTCTTAAGTTTGTCACTCCAATTGGATTTGGTTTGGTGGCAAGCAGCTGTCCCAGCATTAGTTCGTTGGCATCCCAAACTAGCCGTTGCCCAGCTACTTGGCAAGGGTGTCGCACATCCTTGATGCGCCTAATGGCTGTGACTTTTTGACAGCTATGGCCAAGTGTCCTGTGTCTTGTGTCCTTTTTTTTGGCCACCCCTTACCTTACCCCCTCAAGAACAAGTAAGATTTGTCTGTGTCTAGCCGTTGGCCACTTTTATGGTCATAGATTTTATGTGCAGCTTATTACTTTGGCTTTGTCGTCAATGTTGATTGCATTTGCTGGAATAAATATCCTTATTGCTAGATTACTGTTATAGTTTTATATTTGGTATTTGTTCGTTTCGTCCAAGTTTTGAAGCTGCAATGTTGTCAAACTTCACTTGAATGTTAATCGCATCACCCAATGCGCAACGTTGCCAAACTTCACACTAAAACGCTGTTAATTATGCATTCATAGTGCGACTGGCCACACAACAAATCGACAGCATGTCAACATCACGCTTCAATTAGCCAGCAACATGGCCTGCTTGAGCCTCTTTCTCCTACACTGCAACGGTTGTTGGTGTTAGACATTTGGTTCGCTTACTCCTTTGTTATGCCTACTCTGGTCACACTACAAAACTACAAGCACGCAGACAGACAGACAGACAAAACGCAATGGCAATGGCAATGGCAATGGCAAAAACCGAGACACAAGGCACCAGGCACACATATGTCACCATCATGGCAAATGTTTCACTGTCTGTCCTCAGTTTTCAAATACGCTTGCTATTTATGTAGTTGTTGCTGCTTTTGCTGCTGTTGCTTTTGTCGCAGTTGTTGGCATTGCGGTTTTTTTGGCTGCCGCTGTTGCCAGCCATTAAATGTAATTCTCTGTGGTTTTTATGGTTTTTTAAAACATTCAACAACATTTTACGTGGCTGCTATTTATCTTTTATTTCGGCACTCACTTCACTGCTTACCCTCCTTTTTATTTATTTTTTTTGCTCCTGCCTGTGTCATGTCCCTTGCCGTGTTGCCTCACACGTTTTAGTATTTGTTGTTGCTGCTGCTGCTGCTGCTTTGCGTCAGGCAATAATTCAGTCTCGAGTGCAATTTGGCGCCTGTGCACACACACACAGTCACACACACACATACGTGCGACGCTTTTGAAGCTTATCTCGCTCACCTTTTGTCAAACTATTAGCGCAACGGCTGCAAAAAAAAAAAAAATACCACAAAGCACAGTGGTCTTAAATTGCCAGTACGAGAAACAAGAGAAAAACTGTGTAAAAGTTCGAGAAACTTGCAATTAATTGCCAACACATCAAAGACTGAAAAACTAACTCTCAAGAGTTAAATGATAAGAATTAATTAGCTACTTGCCACAATGATAGAGTATTACCATTCAGCTGCACTCTTTCATCATGCTTAACTGCTTTGCCAGCAACCAATCTCAATTGTCTATTGTCTCTGCTCCTTCGGCGTTGGTTGGCGTCTTTTCGCTTTATTTGACATTTGTCGCATTTGAAATATTTCATTGCATACTTTTGTGCGGTCGCACTCTACTCCACAAATATTGCGCTTTGCAATTTGTTGTGCAATTTATTAGAGGCAGCCAAGCCCCTTTTGGCCAGGTGTAGTGACTGCATTGTAGTTTGGCTAGGAATTTTTATATTGCCATTGAATTTTCGTTGTTGGGCCAAATTGTTGCCAATATTGGAAATAAGGCAGCAGCATCCAGACTAATATTTAACAAAAGGTGCACTTGTTTGGGTGTTAGAGTTAGAGGGTTACAAAACGAGAGAGAGAGAGAGAGAGTTGGTATTTGGTGATTTTCATTTTCAGCCGACTGAAACGGAAGTCAACTTACTTTCTATATGTCTGTGCAACAGCAATGTCTGCAACTTGTCTCAACAGTCCCACTGTCTGCTGCTTCCTGACCCTGAAATGTCTGCAAAAGAAAGATTCACTGCTTTCAACTGTTCCGGTTGCTCCAGCTGCTGCTGTGTCTAGCAACAGCTTTGGCTGCTGTTTGTCTGGCCGCGTCGCTTGGCTGGCCATTGTGTTGTGTTGCAACAACTGAGTTGCAAAGTTGCAGAGTTGAAGCGCCAAAGCGAGGTAGCAATTTTAAAGTCGTCTCGCGACTGTTTGCTTTACATTACGCGTACAGCCTTCCTTTTCCCCTGCTTCGTCTTTTGTCTATCTTTTGGCCAAAATCAAACACATTTTGCTGGCACACATGCGACCAGGAAGTAGCATAATACAGCAGCCGTGGCAGCAACCCCCAGTGGCACTTGAAAATGCAGTCAGGCTACTTATAATGCTTTACCCCGAGTCTTTCTTCTTTTTTTGCTGCCAGGGGTTGCTATATACATTTGTACTCTTTCCCTTTCACTCCTTCTGCTCTCTCTCTCTCTCTCTCGTTCTTTGTCGGTCTCTGTGTATATGTTGGCAAATCTGTAAACAAATGAGAGACTGGCTAACTTAATAAGTAACGCATTATTGCTGACTGCCTTCCATCTAGAAAACTGACATGCCATGCCCACAATAGTTGCCCCTGTAGCACAACAATACAGCAGAAAGAAAGACCTGAAAAAAAAGGACTCGTCGCCTTAATAAGCAATACTTAGGACTTAATGCAGGGCATAAAATATGCGCAGCATTTACCTCACAGCAGCTCCAAGTTGTTGGCGCTTCAGCTTCACTTGACTGACTTGGGGTTTGGCACATAAGGGTTGTCCCGTTCACAACCGCAACCCTGGCAACTGTTTTGCTTTGGTTTTCTGTTTACTGGTTTTCTCGTTTTCTTGTTTTTTCGTTTTTGTTTTTTTTTTGCTCTGTGTATGCTGTGATTTTTGATTTAAGCATAATTTTGCAACATTCTCTCTTGTCGCTGTGGGCTTGGCGGGATACTATCCAGTCAGTGTCCTGCTGTGCTCTGCTTTGAAATATTTCAAACATTTCTTCAAGGGATTTGCGCAATTTTTTCCCCAACTTCATTATATTTTCCATTTTCCATTCACCATTCGCCGTTCGCCAATTTCTATTTGATTTTATTTTTATTTCTCCAGTCTGTCTGCCGTCTTTTGCATTTAAATGCTTGGCAAATAAACAGGCAACGATTTCTTCCTCCTTTTTTTTTTGATCAGCAACAGCAGCAGTTTCCATTTGCATTCGTTGTCTTGAGAGTTTTTTTCTTTGCTCAAACCATTTCCGTCTCTTGACAACGCTGCGTATGATTAATGCCAAGCAAAAAATGAAAAAAGGTCACCAAAGTGGAAAAAAAACGCTGACAACCTGCGAATAAGGAAAAAAATAAAAATATAGAGAACCCGTTTAATAAATGACATCACAAATTAAAACTCGCTGCTGGCGCGTAAATCAAATTTCTGTTTCCACACACACAGATACACATTGCAATAGATACGTATATACATAAACAGAAAAGGTGTGTGTGTTTGTGTGTGTGCCTAGGCAACCTAATTTGACAGTCGGCCAGAAATAACTCAATTAGTGACGCGACCCTTTTGGCCAAGCTTCAAGTTTGAACAAGACCCAAACGCCAACTAAGAAAAAAACAATATATATATAAATAAATAAATGAATATATATTGCATATAGAAAGTAAAAAAACAAAAAAAAAATATGTACAACCCTATCTATAACGTTGTTAGCGGTAACGAGCGAACGCGTACTTGTGGCATGAGGCAACTTGTAGCCGGCCACTTGACTTGCTCTGTGCTGCTGTCTGTCATGCGGCTTCTGAAGTGGCAACTGCTACCCTGCTTTTGGGTTTTTTTTTTTACTGCCTATACCCTGTGTTGTCCGAAGGGAAGTTTATTAAATGTAGAAAAATAAACACATATTTTTACCCCCTTTAGTATGTTCCATATAAAACTTCATTAGGCACTGAATTAATGTAGGGTATTTGGAAATGTATATTTACGTTTGTGTTTTGTATTTTTGTTTGTGCATTTACATAAGCTGTTGTTGTTGCCTTGGCATCAATTTGGCATCACTTACAGTTGGCAAACATCCATCAACAGCGCTGGCATCATTACGCATCAAATGAGGGTGCATACACACTTAGCCTTCCAGCCCCACCCCCACCTTAGAACAACCCATCCCCCCCCCCCCCCGAGTTTTTCCTAAAGCTAAGCACCCTGGCTGCATTTTTCGCACAATGAGCTGGGGTAGGGTAGACGGCGCATAAAAGTATGCTATGGCAAAATGCTATACGTTGGCTCGAACTTCAAAAGAGCGCCCACGGCAATTTTCAATTAAAAACGCCTACGCGAGTGCTATGCGGCAGTTTTTTGTTGTTCCTTTTTTTTGGTTTTGTTTGGGCAAAAATGTGTAAGAATGCTGCTGGGTAGATAGATAGATACAAACATGGTTGGTGGGTTTCTCTTTCGTTGCTTGAATATTTGCTGGAATGATGACTGCCTGCGGCCACTTTTAAAGTTGTGCCCAAAAATTTTGTGTTGATGGCATGACATGAGATTGCACTCAAGATTTCACAATGTATGTGTGTTGGTGTGTGTGTGTGTGTGTGTGTGTTGGTGTGTGTGTGTGTGTGTGTGTGTGTGTGTGTGAGAAAAAGCGGTCATAATATGGCCAAAAGCTATATGTCAAGCAGCAGAGGTACAGGAAAAAGGCATTCTGGCTCTTTCTATGACAGCCAACATAACCAAATGCGATCGAGCAGTTAGCTAAGCTTTAACAGAAGTAAAGCTTACTTTGCCACTGACTTCCACCTTAAGCATCAAACCAAATGATACATATCTAAAGGTCTAACCCAACTGCTGTCAGGCGTCAGAGCTTGCATTTACATATTTACACTATTAATTATAAGTTATAAATGTTAGAGAAGCGCCTAATAACTATATTATCTGATCCTTACAGTCACGCACATCTCTCGTCTCCAGTTCGGAGGGCGGCATACTTGCCGAGGGCGAAACATCCAGTGAGGAGAGCTCTCGCGATTCCAGCGACAATTCGCCGCCCTGTGATCTGGGCCTGATGGAGCGCCTATTGTTAACGCATCCAATGTGGTTTTTGCCTGGAATTCAGCGTTCGGGTGCCGTACACTTGCTCCAGGGCAAGGAGGAGGGGGTGAGTGTTGATTATTATAAATTTATTGATTTTATTACATAATGAGACACAATTGTGCTGCCGTATGCAATCCATATAAATAAACAAATGCAGCAGGCGGCGAATTAAATCAGCAAACACATTTGACCACAAAATTTGCACGCAATTTGCAAGCAAAAAAAAACAAACAATAGAGTAGAAAAAAGTGCACATTTGCATATACAAATTGCAATCAATTAACGTAAATCTGAAATGTGAGTAGACAAAATGTTTTTGGGGTGTAGGGATTTGTGGTGCGTGTCGTGGACAAATATATGCGCAGAGATTCATTAATATGACGACAACAGCGACAACAACAATGCCAAGCCCTTTTAATTGTAAATGTATATATATAAAGATAAACAAAGAAATGTTGCTGGCAACACTGGACAAGCGAACAAGGATGCCGTTGTAAAGGACTCGCTGCAAACGAAATTCATTGAAATTTATCTGAAGCGCCAGCAAAAAGCAGACAACAGACAACAGACTACGGCAGCTACGGCAAGGACGAGAGCAAGAGCACATGACAAAAGGCATTGGGAGACAAAAGCCATCGAAATGGGATTCACATGCACGTGTTGTTCGGCTTGGGGTTGGAGTTGGGCTGGGTTTTGCTGGTCATTTTGTGATTCAAGGCGCTTTGCATAGACAATTGAAATTACAGCGGCTAGCTGAAACACAAGTGAAACACGCCCAACAAATTGTACACAGATTCAATAAGTTACCCAGCCCCCCCCCCCCCCAAAAAAAAAAACAACCAGACTGTCCAAGTCACTGCTGTATTGTCCTTCTCAAGCAATTATCACGTGTACAGCACAGGCAGGCACATCGACAAATAGACAAATGGACTTTTAGCCAGACAGATGCTAAGAGGCTAAGAGGCTGCCTGGCTGGCTGGCTAGCTGGATAAGGGATAAAGTATATAGATTGAATGAAATGCTTCATCGAATCGCTTGAATGCCAACTAAATTGCTAGCCATTTATTTAGCCTGAAGGTTTGTTTTTGCTTTGTAATGGAGCAGCCAGGCAAGCTGCCACAAATGCATCACAAATTGAATTTAATATTGAGTAAATAGTCTCAATTTATACTTATTATTTCAAGACAATTTGTTAGCATTAAAACGATATTTATTTGATATGTTTGTCTTTAAACTTGAATAGATTCTTACTCATGCATAATTCAATTAACTATTATTTCATCATAATTGAGTTACGTTTTCTGTCAAAGCGAAATTCCAATTTATTTAGTTCAATTCACATCACAACAATAAAGCAATCAAATTAATGCAAATAAAATGGATTTTTAATTCAATAACTAGATTTGAGTGAGGACCTCTTTGTTGCATGTTGCATGTTGCATGTCAAAATTAAAGACCAACAAAAAGTGCTTAAATCATGCAAGAGCAAAACTTCAATTATAAACTTTTCAGCAAGTTTATCGGTGAATGGGAAAACTTTAAATTTGTATAGCACTCTGAATATTGAACATGGCACGCAACGACAAGTCCTTAGAGTGAAAAGCGTTTTTCAGCTCGGCAATTTTCAATTGTTGAACGCGTCACAACAATGGCGCATTGATTGCAGCACATAGGTAGCTTGGTTGGCTAAGTGGTAGAGGGGGCGTGGTTGGAGGTTTTTCTAAAAACTTTGTTCTTTTTAGCTCTCTCTCTCTCTCTGTCTCAGTCGAGACAGACTGCTGCTGCTTATCACTCTCGTTTTTTTCTTTTCGCTAATTGCTTGCGTCGGCACCGCCGTAGGCAATTACACCCGCCATCACTATAACATCCGCACTTCACCCCTATCCGCACCACTAGCAGCACCACTTGTAGCCCCATTAGTGGCATTGATTGCAGTAGCAAGTTTCATTGCTCTGAACGCATTTGTTTATGCGTTTAATAAAAAAGTATTTGCATAATTGACATTGAAATTGAAGCAGCCGTTTCAAGTGGCAAGTGCGAGCCACGCACCACCCAACGGGGACACCCACCACCCAACAAACTCCTCCACTTTATCGAGTCTATTGAATGCTGACCCTCTGTTTAAACTGTATTGGTAAATGTTTGTAATTAAAAATCAATCAATATGTTTGAGCTACGAATGCGGCTGCTGTTGCTGCCCATTTGTGGCAACACATGTGGCTGCCACAATAACAACAACAACATCGCTTTTTTCTTTGGTCCATTTGCCTGCCTGGTATTTTAATTACTTGTTTTGCCTGCTATCCTGCGTTTCCATCTGTCGATTTCCTTCTTTCTTTTCATATTTATTTTTTTGTTGTTTGTTTCGTTTTGCCTCTTTGCTCCATCAATCATAAACTGTTTGTGGCATGGATGCGGGAGTTGCAAACTGAAACCTGGTCTGCCAGACTGCCCGGATCTGGTCGCATGTGCGTGCAACTTGTTGTTGCTTTTTGTTTTTATTTCCGGTTTTTATGCCCCATGAATGGTGGACACATTAAGGACTATATACAGAGTAGAAAAGCTTTATGTAAAACGTATTTCGTTTGCAATTTGAATAAGGCTTTAAAGGAACTGTATAAGCAAATGCTTAAAAAACTCAAGACAAAGATAAAATCAACATAGGGTATCTGTTAGTCGCGTTTGCTGCTGTAACTATGATTTCTTTTTTGGCCATTGGGCTTAACGGACTTGTTATGCTGACCACAGAATGTAATTAGCAGCAAATGGTGAATGGTAAATGATGTTGATGTTGATAAAGGTGTTCAGGCCATGTGTGTGTGTGTGTGTGTGTGTTTTTGTGTGTGTGTGGAGCAAGACATGAATTGAAGTTTTTGGGCCAGTTTAGCGGCAACTCATTAGCCACTTGTTACGTGGGTGAAACTGACACGCAAAGGCAGACATGCAATACTCTTACCTTCCCGTCTGTGTTTTTGGTTAATGCCAGTTTCGATGCTTTTTTTAGCGCACCACATGACGTATGCGCAATATTCAACTAGATTTTTTTATGCATTCTATTTGTGATCTCTTTGAGTGCATTTGATTTATGCGGCCGCCTCAATTTCAGCACAAATGAACTTGTTAAGCTGCAGCTAACGCCAAATGCATGCTCACCCCTTCTATTTGCCGCCCACGCCTCTGTACAGTGGCATTTGGCTGCTTAAATGGCCAATAGACAAGCGGACAAAGCAATCAAATTGAATTTTTTTCGCCATTGACCATGGCTATAGAATTTTTGTTGTTGTGAGCTGTGTGTGTTTGTGTTCAATGTCAAGCTACTACAACTAAAGGGTGGTTAACGGAGGCTGGGAGGGGGTGTGAAGAGCTAGTCAGCTTACATGGCAAAAAGTCAGCATTTGGCTAACAACAGCATAAAAAACAAAAAAAAAGCAGCTAAAATGAAAGAAACAGTAACAGCAGCAGCAGCAGTAACAGCCACAGCCACATAGGCGCAGACAGTTTTTATTTATCACCCGCAGTGCAGAGGGAGAAAGTGTGAGGGGGAGCAAGGGAAGAGTTAGAGTATGCCATCAACAACAGGCGTTGGAATACAGAGCACAGCCACAGCTGATGAGCGATAAGGCCGCAGACAGCTGTAGTGTGAGTGTGTGTGCGTGTGTGTGTGGGTGTGGGTGTGGGTGTAAGAAGAAACATTCACACATTGGGGGTAAGTCCAGATGACAACCAAAGCCAAAAAGGGTTGCTACAAACGTACACCAATGCAACCAAACAGAACGAAACGCAACAGAAAAACCAAGAGACAGACAGAACGAGCCCATAAGTAAGTGTAGGGAGCTCAATTGAACAGCGGCAACAGCAGCAGCAGCAGCAGCAGCAGCACTCATAAGTTGGATAGTTAACATGCCATAAACACTGCTGGATAGTTGCCAACATTACGCTTCTGTGAACAGAATGAGTTAAGCAGGGGGAGGGGAAAAAACAACAAGACAATTCGCATGATTTTCATATGAAATGAGCAGCAACAACAACTTAATATGCCTAACATCTATGACTCTAAGTCTTTAGATAAACATATAATAAGCTTGTTCTTTAGTTAAAGCTGAAGAACTTAGCTTTAACCTACAGATTCTTGACTAACTCTCCATATTTTATGCGATTCTAAAGTTTTTTACTTCACTGCTTTTAGCTTTAATTATTGAATTTTCAATTAAAATTTTGTATGCGCTTTCAATCACTTAAATGCTTGCCACACGTGGCGTATGCGCAACGTGACACATGCATTATAGAGAAGAAGGTGTGGGGGCGAAGGGAACTGTCTGAATGCATTTTGGCTATGCTCGTTAAACAACAACAACAACAACAGCAACAACAACTACAATAAAGACAACAAGCATTGGCGACACATTGTGCTAATGAATTATTAACAAAAATTATAATTGAAAGCCGTTTGGCAAATGAGTTTAATGCACTTGCCAGCACCCATAACAAAGCAACCAGCACTAATGTGTGTGTGTGGTGGGTGTGTGTGTGTGTGTGTGTGTGTGTGCGTCTGACATAGCCAATGATGAAAAGGCGAAATTAAAAACGAAAGCCCCTGAACGTTGCCGAACGGAAATCAAGGGAAATCAGCTTAAGGCAATGGGGATTTATTCAAACATATATATATATATGTTGTATGGGGATGAGAAAATGGGACATGAACTGGCTGACTCTTGAACTGAGCAACGAAAGCCGCTTAGTGTGCGGGGTAAGAGACTGAATAGAGAAAGAGATAGGGCAAGAGAGAGAGAGAGAAAGAGAGAGGTCAACCAAGTGAACAATGCGACAATATAAAGAGGAAAATGAGAAGGGAACGATTCAATCCAAGTGACAACAGAAACCAGAGAAGACGAAGAACACGAGGGCTGACAGGAATGGGGATAGGGGTGATAGAGAGAGAGAGAGAGAGAGTAACGGGATCTATGGCTGTCCATTGTTGGACTTTGGCTTCAAATTCAATTTGCTATGCAAAGAAAGCGAAACGCAAGTAAAACAAAAAAGTGAAAGAAATGAATGTCAATGAAATGCAAATGCCAAAAAAAAGGTTAGGGGTGGCAAACGCCCCTCCCTCTACCCTTGCCACACGCCCCATCGAGACGCAAGTTGCCATGCTACATGCCGCATGCCACACAAATCGCCATTCTCGCTGCTCACATTACCAATTTGAATAAAATATGAGATTTTTATTATACTTATAATAAAGAGAAGGGGTGGGGGGTTCTTTTCTTAATGCTCATCATCTGGATTGCGGTCGCCTTTCATTTTGGTTTCGTTTTATATTTTTTTGTTATTTTAATGGCCGGCCAATGGCTTGATAATAGAGGTCCAGTTCCTCGTCTGTTTGCTGCACAGTTGGAAACGCTACTTGGCATAATTTCATTACTTTTATGCAGTTTGTGTTGTTGCTGCCGCACTCTTATAATATCCTGCTCCCTTTTGATGCCTAACCACACAAACCGCCGACACTCATTAGGCGGCTGCGTGTCTCCCTTGGGCTGACGCTGTCTGGTGTTAAATTGCTGCGAAGAGAGCATCATCAGTGGCAACCCTCTTGTCTCCTGGTTGGTAGAGTTGTGCGTTTCAGTTTCAGTTTCAAGTGTTTTCCATTTCTCTGTTATGTTAAATTATATATGCAAATTTGTGTTTGGATACTTAGTTAAGTACGGCGCCTAAATGCAGGCAACACTTTTTAATCAATTGAGCTTGAGCTTGATCGATGGGAACGCAACCAACTGTATTCAGCAAAAAGAAACATTTTACAAGAAAATCTGCGCCACATTGATAAGGCTGCAAGTTTAAAACTTGTTGGGTTGTTTTCCCTACAGCTCTCGAAAGTTAAGTGCAGCAAATGTACAAATCAATTTGTGTCCAACTCATTGCAAATTGCAAACTGTCTTTCACACACGCACGCAAGGACAGACCACAAACCTGGGCAACTGATAAGCCTTGCAGCAATCGCTTGGAATGTTTTAGTTGGTCGCTTCATTGCAACCGGAGGCCATTAACTTGTCAAGATTTGATGTCAAGCATTTTGATATGATAGACAGGAAGCAAGAGCGCCGAAGGGACAGAGAGAGAGAGAGAGATGCCGTGCCAACAAAATGTTCATGTGTATGAAATACAACTCTTGAAGCATGATTTGATGATTATAGACTAGACTTGGCGCTCGAACGAGCGCAACGAGTCTATTTGCGGGCCAAAACTTGATTACGACATACCAATAGTCGCCATTTGTAGACCAATCCAACAGACTATTCTATCCCGCAGAAGGGCTGCACTTTCGATTCATGGCCAGAGACCGCAAACTCGGGCAGACAGCAGCAGTAGCAGCAGCAGCTGCGACACGTATTGCGCATAGTGAAGGATAACAACAACAGCAACAACAACAACGGCGAGAACGACAACCCTGCGGCCTACAGGGTACTGCCAAAATATATATAAAAAGGGGTGACGCTGCGGACATTTTAGCGACAAGCCGTGGGAAGAGGCAAGTGCTGCCCCAAAGGCCAAACGCGATCAGAAATAGTCGAGAAATGGAAACCGGAAATGTTGTTACGTAGTAATTCCCCCTATCTCTTTTTCTGCTGGAACTGTAGAAAAGTGCAATTGCTGGCGGAAATGGGCGTAAATGTAACAACGACAACAACAAGGACAAGGACGTTGACAGGGTGGGAAAGGAAAGGGTCTGTTCTATGCAATAATTTACATGCAATTAAATGCAAAAGCACAAAGCAAGCAACAAATCACTTTCGCTCAAATTATGCCCTTGAGGCAATTGAAAAACTTTAAAAAATAATCGTATATCGATAACACAGCATACGTAAAACTGCAAAGAGTTTTAGTATCTGTAATTGTAAATGCTAAATGCTAAATGCTAATATCACAAAACACACAAACAAACAGACTGAGAGTGGCATTTGAAATGCTTGTTTGTTTCTTGCTGTCACATGCAAAACATTTAAATTTACGAGACATGACCACGCCCTCCAGTGACCACTGAGACTCGCTCTTTCTCTCTCTCTCTTAGTATCTCTGTACTTTTGTTGGCTGTGGAGCAAAATTGTTAAAAGTGCAAGTGAAATCAGTCTGGTTGCAAGATTTTTGGTAGAGTTTCTAGCTTGGACAACAGAGTGCTGGGTGGGTTGAGGGCTAGGAAAACGGGAACGGGAACGGGAATGGGAATGGGAACGGGATAACAGCCGACGAATGTCAACGAACTGTTGAGTGAAAATGCATTTGGAATTGCAATGGAAGTGAAATGCATTTCTAGGGTTTCCTTCTTTGTCTGAGCGCTTAAAAGCCATTGCACCTGTGTATAAGTATGTCTACATCTGTGTGTGTGTGTGTACACACATGTCAATACAATGAAGTGGGCGTGACAGCACGCCTACTTTGTACAATATGGTTGTAGCCAAAAAGCCAATTGATTGCAACTATTGTTTGAGCTGCTGCTGCAAACAATGCCATTGATTTACATATACACATATACATGTGTATAGCTATGTGTGTGCATGACCTCCTATATATACACTGTAAAAAGAACGCATCAAGGTGTTGTTCAGTTTTATCTCTCTTAATTCATACAAAACCACATTGAATGCATATTTCTTAACACAGTTTGGAGTTAACTGAGATGAAATTGAATATATATTCGAACTTTATTGTGTTTTTCTTTGCGTACAGGGTATATCCTTAGCTTAATGTATAGTTATATTGGAATGCATACCGTTTCTGCTATTGGTTGACGTTTTAAATACCGTTACGCCTTTTTATTGTTAGCCATATTCGCTTAAATTTGTCAAGGCGTCAATAAAATGCAGACACACACTCTCTCGCTTTCTCTCATTCCCGCAAACTTTCTGCATGTGTGTGTGTGTGAGCGTTTTTGTCTCCATCCTTTGTGCATTATCCTTGGCTTGTCGCTTGTTAAGACGTTTTTACGCTCGTTTTTGTCCTTCGCAAATTGCATTTCCGTGACGGGTCAGCACAATTGCCCCATCTACGTTCAGCCTGCCACCGCCCTCCTACCATATAGCTGACCACATTATTGAATCAGTGTACTATAATGTGCTCTTCTACTCTGTATCTCTGTTGCTTTGCTCACTTTAAACGTCCTCGAACTTGCCGTCCTGCTGCCATAACAGTTTGTCGTCTGCGTGTAATAAAATCAACAGCCAAAAAGTATTCTTTAAATAAGAAAAACGAAGAAAAAAAATAAAAACCGTTGCAATGCAGCCAAATCAAATAAACATACTAGATATTGGATACCCTCATCTACTCATCCCCCCCACCCATCCTTGTGTGTGTATGTTTTTTTGGTGTGTTATCTTCTTGATGCTTTTGCTTTTTTGCTTTCAACTGCTTATTGAAAATTGTGCACAGAAATCATAAACAACGCCGCGGGGTGTCCATACTCGTACCAAAACCTTCCCAACCAAACTCTATCCGCCATCTCTCATACTTTCTTCATTCTTTTTGCCATTCTAAAGCTAGCAAACGGCCCCGCCTCAGTTGGCATTTATTGAAATCTGAAAGAGAAAAGTATATATATATAATTGCATGCTTTTAGGGTTGCTAAGCAAAAATTTAAAACCAAGTACACAAGCACACACACACACACACGCATAAAATAAAATAAAAATGTGTGTATTTATGTAATGTGCATAAATTTTTGTATATGAAGGAATGAAAACATTTAAGTCTCCTAAATCAGATTCACCTTTAATAAAAGAGCCAAGACTGTTTTGAAACATATTATTATAAGTTCATGTGAAATTTATGGGAAGCATTTAAACATTCTATCTTGAATATTTACAACATGCTTTGTCTATCGATCTGATCTGCGCATAATGAAAGCACTTTGCGGAACAGCGAAAAAGAAAATTTCTTGTGCGTGACTTTAAGTAAAACGTTCATTATGAAAACTTTTTGCTTTAGCGATTAACAATCAAAAATAAGCAAAAAAAAAAAAGAAGAAGTGGAAAATGGCACTGCCGTTGGACACCGCTGCTGTTGCCACTTGACCAGATCGGGAGTCTGAGTGCTTTTACAGCACTTGCCACACGACTTGGTCTTGGCTGCGCTTTGTCGCAGCGTCTGCAAAGTTTTCCCAACCCTCTTGCCCTCTTGCTTCAACGCCGCCCCGAACAAAAGGACAGACAGAGCGGGAAATGGGTAGGTGGATGGGTATATAATGCCAAAGCATTGCATACTTGCAGGCGTCGTGGCGTATGGAATACCAATTTATCATCTATCATTGTTTTTGGCGCTTTTAAACGCCATGGAAATGGCGAAATATGAATAGAATGGGAAATTTATGTGAGCGCATTTTTAACGCAACATTTAACGCAATGTTGAAAGCGGGGCACGCAGAAAGTCGAAGTGGCATCAGGCAACAGTCGCTGATTTACGTGGCAGGCATTATGACAACAACATAGACAAGAGATTGGATTGGGACAGCTTGCCTTAAACATATTTATTTAACTTTATCTTATCCTTATGCTCATTAAGCTCATGCTTTTCTTTACCTCCTCTACCCGTTTCAGACCTTCATTGTGCGCGGCTCGAGTCAACCAAATACGATGGCCGTTTCGGTGCGTCTGCCACAGGATACGGGTCCATATATCGAACACTATCTGATCCAATCAATGGACAACATACTCAGTCTGGAGAGTTCCCGTTTCAAGTTCGGCTCGATTCCAGCGCTTATTGCCCACTATGCTCAATGTTGCGATGAGTTGCCGGTGCAACTGATGCTGCCACGTGTGCTACGTGAGGCAAACAATCGCAAGAAGCTCTCCTCGCTGGCGCTGCTTGGCCAGGAGTTCTGGAGCTATGCCAGCAGTCCAGCTGTGCTGGGACCACCCATTGCCAAGACAATTTCGACCGTGGAGCAGCAGCTGCTGGATGCCAAATCGCCATTATCGCTAACGGAGACAAGTGGCTTGGGCACTGCAACATTTTTCAGCGATGCTGGCTGCATGGTCGGCAGCAAGCCACCGGCTGTGGCGCCACCGCAGCCCACAACGCTCTTTAGTCCAACGGGCAGCGGTCAACTGTTGGGTTTCTTTAGCCAGGCGGGCACACCCTCGGATACGAACTCAAGCATGAGCTCCTTCTCAACCAGCGGTGGTCAGCACATGCAGCTCTTGAGTCCCAACTCAGTGGATTCGGTCATTTTGACCATGTCACCGGTGGATGCGCAGGGTTATCTGCCGGGTGGCGCTGGTGGAGCTGCTATGGAGCAACAACAGCAGCAGCAACAACAGCTGGCACAACTGCAGCCAGGCAGCAATAATTTGAGCACGTTCAAGACGAACTCAGCTGGCATAACGGAACTGGAGCAAGTGCGTCCGCAGCGACCTAAGCCTCCAAATACATTGAATCTCAAGCCACCGGCGCCGCCAATGCGCTGGTCCAAGCCCCACTCACCGGATCAGTTAGGCAACAACAACTTTACCGTGACCACAACCGTCACCTTCTCCATGGAGAACAACAACAATAACAACAACAACAACAACAATGGAAATGGAAATAACAACAGCAATAGCAATAGCAATAATAGTGTTAAGCCAAATCCCGCACAGTTTGTGGAGGTAACAACGCCAGCGTCGAGCAATCCCTTCAATGCACTGCTCAACTCACAGGCCAGCACCAGCACGTTCCAGACCTTTGCGAAACGTATGTCGCCCGAGGGTGAATGCAAGGATACCCTGTCATCCCAAGGCTCCTCCTCCAATGACAGTCGCTGGCAATCGCAATCACATTCACAATCCAGCCGCGACTCAAGTCACAGCCAGCGCAAGATTCTCTCCCCAATGACGCCCAATGGCGTTGCCGGCATTCTGCCAAACATAACGAGCAGCAAATCCCGGAAATCTCGCATACGCAAGGAATCCAAACACTATCAGGAATCGGACATACTGGAGAGTCCACCGGCCCAGTACTGTGCCAGTGCTTTGAGCGATAAGATCAGCGACTATGAAGACGTCTGGTCGCATGATCCCAGCGATCGTGCCAGTCTACTGACCAGCTTCAAACCGGGCCTCGATAATAATCTTGCCGGCGGCGTACTCAATCGACGACCCGATCTGCTAGCCGAGACACGTGAGTACTTGTTGAGCCTGAAAAGATATCTGAATAATTCTTAATCTTTGTTCTTTTCCACTACAGCCAGCACACCCACACAGCAGCTGCTAGCACCCTGCGAACGGGAGGAGCGAGAGACGAGCAGTGCTGGCCATGACACTAGCCAACAGCTAATGCAGTTCTCGGGCGATGCACAGCCACGCTCGCGAGCTGGTCTGCTGCTGCCAAACTTGGGCATTGCTGGCACTGCTCCAGCTATGACGCAATCGCTCACGGAACAGAGTGGAGTTAATGATGATGGCGGAGACACAACACCGACAGCAGCACAGACGCCCGGGTCACGAAGCAAGCAGGGCAGTCCATTCTATGCAGAACCGGCTGATGCACTGCATCAGGCTAGTCTGACCAATGCGGCGGCAGCCATTTTGCGACGACAGCAGCGCAGCCAGCTGCTGCCTGCCAATCAGCGGCACTCGGAGCCGCTTAAGGGTGGTCTGACGACGACTACGGCACCACTGCTGCTGCCCGCCGAGCTGGAGAAGCTAGCTGGCAGCCTGGATGAGCTGAAGCAGAAACCCAAGCAAAAACCATTGGCACAGCCGCAGCAGCCGGCAAAGCGTGGACGCAATCGCATTGAACACTGGCAGCTGGACAGCAGTTGGGAGTTCATGGCCAAGCAGGACACAAACGGTAATGGTGGTGACTATGACAACACCGCCGATTGGCAGGAAAAGGAAAACTCGCTGGGTCCGGACAAGGATGCTGCTGGCAACAAGAAGCGACCACTCACCGTACACCAGATCATTGCCAAGCGTTTGCCCGACCTCAATCTGCCAGAGCTGGTGCGTTGCTCCACACCGCCGCAGACACAGACACAGACACAGACAACAACGACAACGTCCGCGGCGCCGTTGTTGGACAAGGCGAATGCCGATGGTAGCCAAAAGTCATTCCAGAACGGCCAGAACGGCTGTCGGCTCAGCGCGTACGACAACGTGGAGCGCAATTGTGCCGCATTCTGTCAGACATATTATGGAGGCATCGATTCGGCACAGTCGGATGATGGCACCGTCTTCTCCGAACCGTGGGACTCGTCACAATGGGACTCCTTTATGCCCATGCAAGATGGTAAGCGAAATTGATTAAACTTGTGTTAAGTAAATAATTGTGTTTTTTTTTTTTTTGGTTTTTGTTAGATGCCACCATCAACTCGGACACTATACATTTGTCCAAGTGTCGACCAGCGTTATCGGAGGATGATACAATCATTGAAGAGTTTAGCAGCACCAAAGATGGCAGCAACAGCAGCTGCAACCAGGATACGCTTAAGGCCAATAAAAATGGCAACAGCGCCGGCGGCAACAACAACAACAACACTTGCAACAAGGCAATGCGACCAAAAGTTGCAACCATATTACGTAATCCAAGCATGCGGGATCGTGAGATATTATGTAAGTTTTTGTGTTTTTTTTTAATAAACCAAAGTATTAAAGTAAGATAGTAATTAAAATCGCAAAGATCTTTGTCGTGGAAGTCATCAGGAATTGTATAATAGTTTTTCCTAAAGTAATTAAAGTGTTTAACAATCAATCGCAATAGCTAAACCTATCTGTCTCGTGACACTTTTGTGATCTTCAATAGCTAATGCTGTGGAACGTGCCAATGTCAGCACTCCTCATAAAGCATCTTCCTTGTCAATTGCAATCGGTTGTTATTGTTGCATCATACTACGCTCCATGGCCTCCATAGATCATAGCAAGAACAATAACAATAATCATTGTCTTCGTCATCGTCATCGCGCCGCATATTGACTGATTGATTGATTGATTGAGCGCACGGGTTGCCTATTAGCTCTAATAACAAAACAATGCAAAACATATTCATAACTAAAACAGCAAAAAAGCAAGAAAAACAAAAACAAACCACCGCGACACGAGTAAAACTTTGATTCAACAAACTAGTGTTAACTGGTAATTCCCTCTAGTAGAAGTATGCTTTCTTATCTATAGCTCTGCATCGTGGCGACGCATAGTCGTACATACTCAATTGCAAGTCTGGATGCAGCGATCTGCAGACTACAAAGCCTTTGCCGAAACTTATCTGGCGCGCAACGCATTCAATGCGTTCCTTTTGCCGCTCCATATGCTCGAACCCTTGTTTTGCGGCATGAAATACATACGTCGCAGTTAGCCAGCTAAACAAATTTGATAAGTTTGGAGCGTTGAGCGATTCTCTACATCAATATTGGCACAGTCGACGCCGGCGGCGACGCGTCGTGCACTTTGGAATGTAAACCGACGACGGCGCTGGCTGCGTTTTTATCAGCGCGCGCGCGTTTTTAAACGCGCGACCGCCGTGTCTCGCTCGTCTTGTCGCGTCTCGGGATGCGTAATTTGCCCAAGCTCAAGACTTAACACCACACTGATTAGAAAACTCAATTTCAAGCCAGACACATATCGCAAAATCTATTTTAGGTCATCTATTTATTGAGTACATTGAGAACTTTACATTTCGGCTGATGTAATGCAAATACGATATTTATTTTTAGTGCGTTTTAAAACGCGTGCGTTTTATTTTTAGACTTAGTTGGGTCCAGCCCAATGTACACGTGTCTTAACTGTTCCCGCTGTGCAGCCACTTTCAACTGTTGTTTGCTCTCCACAGTCGTTAAACAAAGCCAATTAGCAAAATTTTGTTATTGCCAAGCCATTTGGTGATAAGCGACAAATCTGGATAAGCTAAAATGCGGCTAGAAAAAAGTTCGCTGAACTCACAAAAAAAGCAAATAAATAAATACAAAGTTCACTCAAGGGCACATTTAAGTACAAAAATCAAAGTATTCAACTCGAATTTATTGAATTTGCAAAGTTCAAAACTAACAGAAATGTTTGCAAGACGATTCGATAGGTTTTCAACTTAAGTATACTTGAAATATTTCCGCTTTATACAGTTTTGCCATTATCCTTCAAATAAAACTTAACACTTCCTGTAATCACAAATAGAACCTCAAGTCAAAGGTTTTTCGAAATTGCGCAGCCAATGTTTCCAGTTGTGTTTGAGCCTTAGAAAGCTGATGCAATCATAAGGTGCAATTGCATTAGAACGTCATCTCTATCTTTGTCTCACTCTTACTCTCGCTGTCGCTGTCGCTGTCGCTGTCGCTGTCGCTGTCATTATTATCAGCATTTTCATCGATTTCCACATGCATATTGTATATTGTTTTGATTTTAGTTTTTCAGTTTGAGAAGGTTTTAATTTATTGTTGTCTGCAATTGATTCGAACGATAGCGTCATTCTCATGCTTGTCTTTGATCGAAAAACAGTAAACACTTGCCCTCTTTCTCACACACACACACACACACACATACAAAATGGCTGCCAGCTACTTGGATTTGATTGAACTGCGCTTTTTCTCCAGCTCTCATTTCTAGCTTGAAATGCAATGAATCAAGTCGTTATCTCAGCAGCCTTGCGTCCCTCTCTCTCTCTCTCTCGCTCTCTCTTTCTCTCCAGTCTCCAGACGAAAACCCAAGCTCAATCGCCCTTGTTGCTTAGGGGTTTTCACTTTTATTCCATACTACTTGAAGCTACCTGCTTCTACTTTTTACCTAAACACTGCATTTTGCACGCCTGCGATTTGCCCATTATATAGTATTATATATAAATGTATTTATATATAGGTCTGAGTATTAGCTGATAGCCACTGATTCAGTTGCGGCTTCCTGCCCCTCCATCTCCATATCTTCTATTTAGCAAGCTTATGTCTGACTCATTGGCAATTTCCTCTTGACACAGTTTTGTGATTTTATTTTATTTTCTACTGAGTCAAGTATTTGACTTGATTTGACGATCCTCTTTCATTACCCTGCGCACAGGACTTGCGCAAATAGGTAGTAAGATTAACAAATCTTTCCTTCCGGACATTCCCAAGATCAACGAAGATCTGCGTACCGTTACATTGTAACTTTACCTGTCATCGAGGCCTATCGCAAGCGTTTTTATTTCGCTTAGGCAAATGAGGTCGCTGCGCTGGGCAATTTAGGCCGCAGCTGCGGCTGACGTTGATGTCGACGTCGACGTCGACGTCGTTGCCAGTGTCACGCTAGTTGCTATCTTTTTATATTTCAGTCAGCGTCAACGTAGGCATCGCTGTCGCTGTCGGCGTCGGCGTCGTTGTCGCTGTTGCAGTCTTATAAACTAATGCGTATGAAGTTCAGCATTAGTTTTGCATTGGCCGCGTTTAGAGCAACAACACAATTGCTCACACACACGCTCGCACACAACGCAGCAGCGATAACGATTACGTTTACGATAAGAACGATCGATTCGATCGATAACAGCTGCCACATTCGCCGCATTGTGCCGATGAGAAACTTGCGTTTTCGCCAATTCGTTTTAGCTGGCAAAAATCGTTACAGAATCCATCATGAGCTGGTTCAGAAAATCGTCGCACGGAAATGTCGCGAACCGCCCGCATTTAACGCATTCAAATAATAACAATAATAACCACAACAGTTTATATAATAATAATATGGATATGTCGAAATCGTTGAGCAGCTTGGATGAGGAGCTCATTGAGCGTCTCGAACCGGAGGAATTCTTTCACGATCCGGTTCATGTGCGTCACTACAAGGAGGAGGCACTGTTTCTCAGTTTCATGGCCGATTGGGAAATAGTTGAACATCCGCAGCAGGAGAACTATTTCTCTGCCGACTTCGAAGAGGAGTTAGTGCAACAGCGCACCACACAAAGCAGCACACAGCTGCACCAGCTGCACCAGCTGCAGCAGGAGCGCAAGATAGTCGAAGCTACAACTACACCAGTGCAAGGAGTTCGACGCAAACGTAAATTTCTCGAACTGCTGTTCGTAGACAACATACAAACGGGCATTGCACTTCCCAATGACATGTCCAACTCAGCTCAGCTGCAGCAGCAGCAGCTGCTGTGCAAGAAATCCAAATATGCCAGCAGCAGCTTATCCTCGGTGGACTTGGGCTCCATGTCAACACTGGCCACAACGACGGCTACCTGTCCGCAACAGGTGATCAAAGACTGCCGCATCAATCGCAAGCAACTGAAGACTGAAGCACTGGCCGGCTCCATAATGGGCGCCATTGGCAAGTGCCCCAATCCAAATACAGAGCTAAGCACCAAAGGCTCCAATGACAACATTCTCGATGTCTGTCATCCCGGAGAGCGCAACACCTGCGATCACTATGACATCAAGCAGTTCTTTCATCTCGATGAACAGGGCAACATATTGCTCAACATGACGCACATTGTCGAATGCCAGGCACTAGGCTTGGCCCTCCAGGCACAATCGCGTCGTCTCTATCGTCGCTATCGACGCGACTGCGAGTGTGCCGATGAGAAGCACTGTCAAAATCATCATGGCTGCTGTGCGCCCTTTATTTGTTTGCTACAATTCCTATATAGGCTGTTATGTGGTAAGAATACGATGGAGCGGGGAATTAGTTTAGGGAAACAACCAATGCAAATAGGCTTTAAAGTTAGTTTGCTACAGCGACGTATAATTTTTCAATTATATAATCTAGAAATTAATTTGTTTATCTATCTCGCTCTATGTCATACTTATCACGTCTATTCTTCTTCTTTCTTGTAGGCCATCCCCGCAACAAGATAAACATACAGAGCGTTGGACCTGGTGATTCATTACGCGCCTATACACTGCAATTGGCCCAAGATCCGAGCTCAACATTTGCCCGCAACATCGAGAACTTTATTAGCTGCACCAAGGAATCGCGCGAGGCGGCGCCCCAAGTGGTTATGCGCAACATGCGTCAGTTTATGAGCGGCATGAAGAACTATCTGGTTAAGCATGGCGAGGGCAACTTCCATGCCGAACTCGAGTCGGCGCGAGCGCGTCTCAAGTCCGATGAATTCCTCAATCTCGATGCCATGCTGGAGACGGTGATGCATCAGCTGGTGGTGTTGCCATTGCGTGAGCATCTCTATGGCATATTCGTGGACTACTACAAGCGCAGCGAGGACATACAGCTGTTGGCCCAAAATGTGCGCTATGCGTGCGAACGGGATGCCACTGATTTTGGCATACGTGCCACAGTAACGCCGCCATCGCAGTCGGCACTGCGACTGATTGCCAATCTGCTGTGGCGCCTGCAGGAGGCAGAGTTGCCGCTGGACAAGCTCGAGCTCTTCCTCTGTGTCATCTCCACAGTGTTCGATGCGACGGGCTGTCCGCGTGGCCAGCAGCTCGGCGCCGATGATTTTCTGCCCGTTCTGGTGTATGTGGTGGCCAAGTGTGGCTTTGTTGGCGCCGAAATCGAGGCGGAGTTCATGTGGGGCCTGTTGCAGCCGACGCTGCTCAATGGCGAACCGGGCTACTATCTCACCGCACTCTGCAGCGCCGTACAGGTGCTCAAAACGTTCATGGCATCGGAGGGTGAAAGCGGCAGTGGCTCCCTTGATGTAAGTTTATCAACAATTCGAATTTTGTTTCGATGACCATTTACGCTAACTAACCTGTCTATGTTTCTGTCTATTTGCAGTGGCGTTCCAGCTGCTTGCCGGCCTGCTCCAGCGTGCTGCGCGTCATCATACCGGACGAATGCAATGGCTCACTGCAAACGCGTACACTGCCAGTGCGACCGCATACGACAACTCGTGAGGTTTGCCGGATCATAGCGCATAAGGCGCGCATTACAAATCCGCAGGACTATGCACTCTTCAAGCTCGTCGATGGCGAGGAGACGCTGCTCAGCGATGCTGAATGCCCGCAGGATGCACGTCTGGCGGCCAAGGGCAAACATTGCATGTTAGCCTATAAGCGAATCGATGCAAAGATCGCTTGGCCCACCTCAGCCACACAGGCGGGCGCCAATCATTGAGTCCTCTCACCCCTCATACTCTTTCTTCCACGACTCCCAACACAAAAAACACAAAAAAAAATGCAGAAAACGCCCCAATCTTGCTCACTAACAAGCATATTTGATTAATAATTTATTATTATTACATTAAAATATACTTAGTAGCCTGTAAGTAAAGCTAATTAACGCTAATACATTTAATGTGTACTAAAAACAAAAAACAAACAAAAACAACAACAGTATTGAGTTAAGAGCGATTTTTTATTTCTCATCATTCATGCGCCAATCTCATTGTCATCAAAATCATTATAAAAACCAGAACTTGATGTCTGTTCTGCACCCTTTTTTTTTTTGCTAATAAATAAAAATATATATATAAACATAATAAATTATATAATCTATGTATACACCTATATATATTTATGTATGTTTGTAGATATACGTATATACTTATATTATATACATGAATACATATATGCATAGCGTAGTGGGCCAAATATTCAGCCAATGGCCATTTTCTCTAAAGGATACCCTGAAATATTTACAGACACATACACCAAAATACAAATTGCACTCAATTAAGCCAGTTGCAATTCATTTATACAATCTATATACCATATACCGTATTCATACATACAAATATCAAACTAAGACCAAATGGAGCAACAACAAAACAATCACCAACAATTTTTAATAACGAAAAAAAATCAAACAAACACATCAACACACCACACAACACACACACACAAACACACTGTAAGGCATTTAAAACAATGTTTTTTTTAACTGGTAGGATTATGAACAAAAAAAACACAAACTCTAACACATTTACAAATATAACGTATTAATATTAATGTTTAACTTTAATATTTATGTACAACTAAAACCAACAACTGCTATTGGAAAACCTATTTTTTTTTTTTTTGTTTTTTTTTTATGTATACTTTGTAAAATATAGCAAACCACAAGGCAATTATTTAATTATTAATAATAAACAATAATAATGGAAAAATTACATATTATGTCTTATTGTTGCAGCAGCACCAAAGCTATTTTATTGTTACCAGCATTTGACATTTATCAAAACGTGTAGCATCCTTTTAGGCATACTATTTTGTTAGCAGGGATCGTCGAACAAGCGCTATATATTTTAAATCCTTAACAGGAAAACAGCTGCTTAAATTTGCTGTTGCTCGATAACAAACTATGAATGTTACGTAATACACTGCAACAATATATTTTTATTGAATACAGCAACCCGTCAAACATTTCACACATTAATTTTAATAATTTACTGCGTTTTATTTTAAAGATAAAATTTTTATTAGCTAAATTGTAAATATATAACCATTTATTCGACATTTGTGCAGTAGCTTTAACTATATAACATTTAAAAATATTACATAAAATTTAATTGCGAACGGCTAATTCCCCCAAGCTGGCTGTACGGTCTACAAGCCTTCTTTCTTAAACTCTTCGATTTAGCTAGTTAATAAACAATCAGTTATGGCACTACGAATTTTTTTATACAGTAAACTGTTAATTTAAAATCTTGATTAATTGATGTGATAAACAAAATCTCCGAATGTGTAGATATACAACAAATCTATGTAAGTTTGTACATATGTATATAGAAATTTTAAATTTTCCCTGGCAGTAGCGGCGAATTGTATTATATACGCAACGCTCCGCAGCAACAATAAAATGTAGCATGCAGTCGCTATTCTCGCTAAGCAATATTATTTTGTTTGACGTAGTCGAAGATTATGAAGAAAATAGCTCAATTGCTCATAGAACATCGCAGCAGTTTAAGGGCAGATGTCGAGTCAAAGCGACCGATTTGTGATAATTTATTTTAAAACTGTTGTTATTGTAGTCCCCCTCATTGAAGTTATGGTTGTGAGTCTGTTGTAGCCTTTGAATGTGAGTATTATAATATTGCGTCTGACCTAACCGCTATTCGCGAGAGACTGGTAGAAGCGAGGTGGTAGAACGACTACCCGGTTTGTTTGTGCCAAACACATTGCTTAAGCGCCAATGTTCGAATGTTAGCGGCTTGCTGAGGCTATTGTCACGCTTCTTGTAATATTCGTTGAAATCCAGCCGAGTGGCAAACAATTGCAAATTATGATCGTCGCTGGAGTTGAGCGCCAGTAGAAACTCGCCGACGGCTTTTCCGTAAGAGAGGGCAAATGTTTCGAAGGATCGATAGGAGGTTATAAGTTTCTGTTCAAACATCTTGCGCTCCTGATCGCGTTCCATTTTTTGTTCAGTGGTCATTCCAAAGTTTCCAGCCTTTTCGGATTCAGCAACTGCTTTGGCCATTTTTCTGCGTGAGGCCAACTCAGTGTGACAGTCTTTGTAAAAGATGCACTGCCAATTTTCCAGGAGTATAATGTTTTCGTAGACCACTTCCAAATAGTTTTCCATGCCCTTGGATGAGTCCACAAAGCAGCCAACGCTTATGGCATGCAGGAATTCTGAATGTGCGTCAAGAATTTCATCTAAGGCAGTGGCCTGTTGCACACGCTTGTGCAATTCCACCCAGTTGCATTCAATCACTTCGAATAGCACATAATACTGCATCTGGTGAACAAAGTGCATAATTTCAGAAGTGAACAGATTTAGTCTGTATGTGATTTTGTTAATCTCGCCACTCATCGAGCGCAGTGCCTGAAAAGAGACGATATGTATTAGGTTCAAATTGAGCGGCACTGTCAATATGAGTAGCTATCGATAACAATAACAGTGTGCAGTGACATACAGTTGAGTAATCGAATATACTTTTATTGTTTATTATATGGAAGACTGAGACGGGGCTGAGAAACGCTGCTCTGCTTCAACATGGCTTTGTCAATTTTCAAAGATTTACCCGAAGAACACCCACGCCATTTGATACCAGCTCTATGCAGGCAGTTCTATCACCTTGGCTGGGTGACCGGCACTGGCGGCGGCATGAGCATCAAATACAAGCACGTTTTCTACACCAATATATAAACCTATCATTTACTTTTAAATAATGTTCGACAATATTTCACACAGCAATGATATCTACATCGCACCTTCAGGCGTACAAAAGGAACGCATGCAACCAGAGGATCTGTTTGTGCAGGACATAGAAGGCAGAGATTTGCAATTGCCCCCTGAGATCAAGGGCCTTAAAAAAAGCCAGTGCACGCCGCTATTTATGTTAGCCTATAGACACCGCAATGCCGGCGCTGTCATTCACACACACTCCCAGCACGCCGTCATGGCTACCTTGCTATGGCCAGGCAAAACATTTCGTTGTACACACCTGGAAATGATTAAGGTGCTCCACTCAAACATACATATCTATATCTTATACACAGTTTGTAAAGATTGGTAATCGTCTTATCATGCAGGGCGTCTACGATGAAGCGGATGAGCGCTATCTGCGTTACGACGAGCAGCTGATCGTGCCGATCATTGAGAACACGCCCTTCGAGCGTGATTTGGCAGAAAGTATGTATGCGGCCATGATGGAATACCCCGGATGTAGTGCAGTACTTGTCCGTCGTCACGGTGTCTACGTTTGGGGCAAGACTTGGGAAAGCACTAAAACTATGTTAGTAACTCTAAAACTGCAGACAACCAAATAGTGTGACTTTATGTTAATGAATGATTACAGGTCGGAATGCTATGATTACTTGTTTTCCATTGCCGTTGAGATGAAGAAGGCTGGACTCAATCCAGAAAAATTCGAAGAGCCATCGCAGGCATAGTCTTAAGTCTCTGCTCTGTACATATTCAAGATGTATATACAAATCATAAAGCATATACATATGTTAATAAATAACAACTTGCTGATAAAATAGCGAATGGAACCGCATACAAATATTTTTATAAATAATCTTAAAAGTTGTAGGTACTAATGTGCATATTTAATGGTAACAACGCGTCGAGCAAATCCTAATCCATAGCCAACCACTTATCGTTATCGTTATCCCAACTCATCATTTATTAGCTTAAATTGTTGGTGCACTTTGCACGGTGCGAATACAGGGCGCCAAGTTTGCTTATGTTATGATTACAGAACAACAACAGTGACAGAACTGTTGTGAGAGTGCAAACTTCAATAACGATGCTGGAATTGTACTTTTACCATACAACAAACTTATCGATTTTTTTAGTATTTGCTTATGCGTGTGTGTGTGTGTCTATGGTACGATAGCTCGCATGACGAGGGATTGAGCAAAGCAAAAGTACGAAAGAAAAAAACTACATAAATATTGACTTCGGCCGCTTGTTCATTATTTGGTGTTTATCAGTTCAGGTGTGAGCATTGAAGCGAGCGTTATTAAGAAATTGAGCGACTCGAATGAACATAATTTGATTATAATTGGTTATTTAAATTAATTTAATCACAGATTCAAACAACAACAACCAACAACAATCATAATGGCACTGCAATCTGACGCCGTATTCCAGAAAATCATTGATGGCGTCAAGGAGAATGCCGCCAAGGCCAAGGCTGTGAACGGTGTGTTCCTTTACAAGATCACCAAGGACGGCAAGGTTGCCAAGGAATGGAGTAAGTAAACGTGCATTTTTTCAACTATTTTCAATTACACATGTGTCGCAACAACTGATTCACGGTGTAAAGTTCAAAGTGCAGCTAACTCACGTACTCTAATTGAATTGCCGACTAAAACTAATCGCAAAATTTTATAAATAGCTCTGGACTGCAAAAACGCTAAGGCATACGAGGGACCAGCACAGGGCATCAAGGTTGATACCACATTAACTGTTGCCGATGAGGATATGGTTGACATCGCTTTGGGCAAACTTAACCCACAAGCCGCCTTTATGAAGGGAAAGTTGAAAATTGCCGGCAACATTATGCTGACCCAAAAGCTGGCACCTCTCCTCAAGACGGACGCCAAGTTGTAAACCAACTCCTGGTAACATCACTTTCAAAACTTTCCACACGGCGCGTACATCACGGAAACCCACAGTTTGCGCGCTTTTGCGTATTTTTGTTTCACTTTGCTACATCATTATTACGTTTTCCAACCGTAATTGCACGTGTATGTTTTTTTTTAATGTTTATACTATGTGTAATTAGAAAATAATACATAAGTCCAAAAAGGAATATGTGCGTGATTATTTTTGTTCGATAAATGTGGTGCTACGAAAAAAGGCACAGTAACGTGTACTTTGATACCAACGCTCTGATACCAATAGGCTTAGCCCGTATTAGGGCTGGGGCAATAGCACTAATGTGCAACGGGAAATGGACAACTGGTCAGTTTTTAAGGTATTTTTTTTTCCAGTGCCATGGATTAGATTATGTGCGCTTATCTTATCCAGCAATGAGCAAAACAATACATTCAAATTCGTAACAAGGGGTCCAAGGTTATGTCAACACTTAGCTGCCAATCGGACTATGAGAATCTATTAACAATCAATGCGTACACAGCGAACAATTAATCAAATAATGAACTGTTTTATCTTAATTAATAGTGCTTGGTCGAAAATAGAAAACTGCAGCAATTAAAATGCTGTCATGTTTTATGCATTACAAGTTTTCTATTCTTCTATAATATTAGAGAAATATTTCTAAAACACTTCAATGGCAAACTGGTATAAAACTTTTTTTAAACCAATTTATAATCACTAAACCGCAACTTTTCAGTATTACCCATAATCGAACTATGCAGATACAATAATAGATTAATGATATTTACTAACCTTGGCATTTTCCATTTGCGATTTCCATATTTTTGTGGATAATAGAAAGTCCATGTGCTTAATGCGCCAGAGTGGTTTGAATAAAGACTTGTATGTGGGCATTGCGGGCTCCAGCATGGTAGCCAAGGGTCCACGCACTGTGTATTGCAATGAAATGACATCCCAGCCGCAGTCACCCGGAAATGGTGTCTTAACCACGACATCTAAATGATTAAGGATATCGGTATCGTCGAACTGGGCATTGGTACAGCGCAGTGCAGCATCCAGCATGGAGGACAGATCGTGCGAGTAAATTTCCGTGCCAGGTTTCTCCAGCTCATCCCTGCACACAAAACAAACATAAAGTAAAAGGAAGACAAATATGTTGAGATATATACAAACTTCATGTGCTCAATGAATATGGTGACGAAATCACCTTGACCAAGCAATAGATAGCGTCGCATGCCGTGCAGATGTTCCAGCAGCTTGTGTGGTCCAACCATAATGTCTAAAACATGCTTGGAAGCTTCTATATAACAAGTCTCAAGAGCCGCATGCCACACAGTATCCGGCACATACGAAAATATACAAGAAACTTGGCAAAAGATGGTGGAAAAAAATAGTTTATTAATGCACCGCTAATACATATATGCATATACTTACCATTATTATCGATTGTTTCCTTAAGTCGTTTTCTGTCCTCGACTGCTCCCTCCTCTTTGCAAACTTCGCGCAGAAAGTTAATGCTCTTGCCGGTTTTTAAAATCTTATCGGCAAGTTCGTGTGTGATAAATTTAGGTAGCATAGAAAGTCGCAGTCGGAACTTGTCATGCCACAGTCGATCGACACCGACATCAGCAAGAGATTCGACAAAAAACTCGCCAAAGCTATCGTCAATGCCGCCTTCAAGCATCCATTTTGAGATCATCCGCACTAATGGGCCACAACATGCGGTTAAGAGTTGACCAGCCAACTCGTTTACTCCCGGATCACCATGTTCCAAAAAATCATAGAGCACTGATGCCAGCTCGCCACCTTTCTTCAACAAGCAGGCGTGGGCGATTTTAGTCAGCCATTGCATGCGGGTTAGGGGCTCAACGTACCAATCAAGCAGCCTTATCAGGGTCAGCTTTGGCTTATTGCTCAACAAGGTTAGTTGGCCCATCGGAAAATACTGCAACAGCATCTGGCGTTGCTCATTAAGATCGTCTTGCAATTGAGCCACCTTGCCGTGAAAATCACTCAACTCTTCCTTCAGCTTAGACATGAATGCTTGGCCCATGCAGCCCATTGCATTGTAACCGGTTGATGTGTTGGAAAATTTGGCCACACGATCATGATAATAGCCAAGTTCGGAGAGGCGAATAAGCATGCCACACTGCGGCTCTGCTAGGTTCTTTTTGCTGCCTGGATCTAGCTTAAACCGGCCCGTAATAACATCTTTCTTAAGGTACTTGCCCTGTATTCCTATAAATGAGTACACCGCATTCTGGACTACATCATGTGCCTCATCAACGTTACCTTGCTTATACAGCTCGACCATATAGTTTGGTGGTGGATTGTATCCCATGCCAAGGCTCGTCTGCGATGAATCATAGCGGTAGGGCTTTATGGGTCCTACAAGTTTATTTTGACTTGAGCTTTTCTCAGTTAGACTGAAGCCAGACTGAATAGACATCGCCGAGCTGTAAGTACTACTCGAGCTTCTGATAAGGGGAAATGTTTCACTGGACTGGACTTGCACCAGCTCCTTGTCTTCTGCGCTTTCTTCCTCTTCCTCTTTCTCTTCCTCTTTCTCTTCCTCTTTGTCTTCCTCTTTCTCTTCCTCTTTTTCTTCCTCTTTCTCTTCCTCTTCTTCTACTTCTCCTTCTTTTTGTTTTTTGGGCTCAATTAAATCGTTATTTTGTAGATCATCCTCCAAATTGAATAATATAAGGCTCGCTAGTAGGTCCCGTTGGCACTGATCCTTGACCTGAAAAAGCATGAGTATATTTTTTCCATTGCAAAAATAAAGACGCACTTACATTAACAGACGCTTTCATGTACTGCCTAAAGAAAGTGGTTATAGCTTTATTCATGTTGCTTTCCCTGAACAAATCCGTAATTCTCTCCAAGCAATACTCCTCGCCTAACGGACCTATGGTCATCTGTGAGCCTCCGGCAATATACTCCGAGGAAAGTTTCACAACATGATCTAGGAAATAAGAGCAATAAAATAAATAAATTTATTTTAAAGGTGGTATGTAGACCTACCAAACAACTTCTGCGACTCCTTAGGGTCCCCACCTTTTAAAATTTTTAAAACAATGTTTTTGCAGTCTGCACCGATGCGATCTAAGTCATCGTTGCTTTCTGTGCTATGCATTTTGTTTTTTTAACTGCAGTACAATTTGTGTAAAATGTATTTTTTACAATAAGTGCTTTTGGTTTGAATGATGCTATAAAAATCGTACCAAATGTATTTTGTAGTGGCTCTGAAGAATAATGTGTATTTATAAACTGTTGCTTTGTTCAGCGTATAAGCGTTTGCTCCTAAGGATGCGCGTTTGCTAAAAATTGCAGAAGGACCAAGACCAACTGCTAAACAAATGTGCGGAAAACACAGATGATCTAGCTTAATTTGCTAATTCACATTAAGTTCCCCGTTTCACATGCCCAATTTAATATCAAATGCGATCTATAATGCTTATTTCGCCGATTTAAATGCCAATTGTTAATAATGGAAGAATGTGTGCGCGTTTTAAATTTGTTTGCTTCCAAACAATTAAGCAAATACGAGGGATACCATAAGCCTCCGATCTGAACTACAATAAATGATTCACAACACTAAAAGATTCAGGGCTGGCTTAATTATGTCAGTATACATATATTTATTGTACATCTAACAATTAATTAATGCATACATTTTCATAATAATTATTGCATTTAAAACTCACTCGTCTGTCTGTAATAACGTTTAAAATGTTCCAGGTGGACTCGGTGTTTTTGATAGGAAACATTTTGCAACCTTGTTTGGCACATTTGTGGCTAGTGCCAGTGTTGCCGATACAAAATATCGCTCATCTCTAGCTGTGAATAGAACAACAAAATTTAAATGGCATCTTTAATTAATTTAAAGCTTTCCCCCAGCGGCGTCAAATATCGCGCTTGCGATGTTGTACCTGCTAGAAGACATTATCCTTCGATTAATTTAAAAAGCGATCTTTTTAACACCAGCGGTACGACTAAAGGCTTTAACGTTGGCGAAATCTTTATACCGGTCGAGAGCGAGAGCGTGTTAAAGCGCATTTCGCGCACTTTTTTTGATGGTGGCTTTTGGGAATCACTGGATGAGGCGCGCAGTCAAAAGTCACGGGAACAGTCGCCATGGATAAGCACTACAGCGGATTACATTGCACATTTTCTGGAACTTTATAATAGGCTTCAACTTAAAATATTCCCACACACCCAGCAGCTAAGTGTGGATCGCATTGCCAAATATTCAGAAACAAGGTTACATTTAGAACGAATTATGTGTAAATATGTATGCATAAATATCTATAATAAATATTATTCTAACTATTTACAGAGACTGGGTAAACAGCTATGTTCGCTGCATTGCTTGGCATCACCATCTTTTTAAATTAGCCGTTGTGGGTACCGACGATGTTGTACGCATTTACTGGAAGATAACGGACAGAAACGCTGGCATAGGCCCAGTTTTGAAAAGCCAATCACAAACTCATATCACATGTTTGGCATGGCGTCCGCTTTGTGCATTTGAGCTTGTGGTTGGCTGTCGTGAGGGTTTATGCTTTTGGTTAATTGATAACAACCTGCATCTGGGCCGAACCATTAATCCTAGTCACATATACAAACAGTGCGTAAATTATTTAAATCAGTTTTTTTTTGTACCATTTTAATAAATTCGGTAATTCTTGCTTGCAGTCCTTCTCAGTTGCCAATCACTTCACTGCAATGGAACTCCGATGGCCAACTGCTAGCCACAGCGTCACTTGGTGATCCCACGATACTCCTATGGGACGCAGACGATGGCAGAGTTAAAGCTCTTAAGCGATTTGGTCCACCTGGCTCGCTGCTTAGCTGGTCACCGGGTAGTGAATATCTTTTTGCAAGCACCGTAGGTCGTGTGTTTCGCGTGTGGTTATGCGACAATGAGTGGACAACAGAGCGCTATGTATCAAACAGCGGGCACGTTCAATCCTGCTGCTGGTCACCCTGCGGCAGCTTTCTGCTATTTGTGGAACATGCAAAACCAATTTTATATTATATACGCTTCGTACAGCTACATCTTGATCCATGTAAGTGCTTTTACCATATTTTTTTTACACGGGCGTTACTTGTGTGGTGCTTGTCTTAAAAATAACAGCAAGCACATGCCAATAGCTAGCCCAAAAGCAAACCCAAACTTGTTAGGTTGGCATGCAACAGGTAGGCGACTGTATAAGCCAACAGATCGCCTGTATGATGCTGCCTACAAATATAATGCATAAGACTCCCAAATTAAATAAAGACCATAATCAAAAATATTACTTTTTCTTGTTCAAAGCAGCAAATGAAGATGACAAGGAAGTGATACCAATTGCTGATCTAACTTGCATGCTAGATGGTGAAAAAAAGACACTTGTCGGCGGCCCCGCCCAACAGCTAGTAATGGATCCGCATGGAAAATATGTCGCAATTAGCTTCCAAGCCACCAATTCCATTGCCATTTTTCGCACGTACATAGGAAAGTATGATTTTCAAATATCGGGTGGTCATTATATTACTGGTGAATTGCCAAGCGAGTATCCCAGCTACATTTGCTTTCAGCCGCTGAACATGGATAACGATGAGTCCGTACTGACCATTGGTTGGTCCAGCGGTCGCATACAGTTCTATGGCTTAGATTAATTGAACACTCCATGATTGATTATTGTAGTATTTATTCGTATGTATTTGGTATTTTAAGCGTTAATAAAGGTACAGAGATTACAGAATAAGCATTGAAATTGAAAATAACAAGTTGAATACACAGCAGCATTTGATCTTGTGCTAAAGATTGCCTGTCCTAACAAGTTTTTATTGTTTCTGAATAAGTAATTGACAGAGCGGAAGCTTCTGCTTGTTTTGTTAAGCAACAAATCAAAGTCTTCCGAAAAGAAAAGAATGTTCTTAGGCAAATACAAGTTTGTTTCATTTGGCTGTGTTAAGGCTTGGTCGAGCACAAGACCAAATATGTCGGGGCTTTAATCATTTATCGGAAAACGACCATATGCACATATACATAGTTAGAAAATATATCATAACAAATTATTGTGTACCACTCTCAAAAATATATATAACAACTTACAGAATAATAATAATACACGAACGTACATTCTTTTTATATATGAGTATGCGTGTACATATACAAACAGAAAAAAAACAGCTAAACAGTTCTCAAACATAATAAGGATACACAATGGTTACGGCAATGCTATTTGCATGCAGGATCACACTTGAAGAAATACTAATTTTAATCTGACACATATATTTTATACCGCTAAGAGACTACTCTTTATACTCGGTAAAGATTAAGAGTTTCCGTTTCAATTGGTCCCAGTACCAAGCGGCTACAACTTAGACGTCACCAAAGAAATGGCCCAATGCCTGAGCAGCACGTATGCGAACCGTTGCCTGTTCATCCTTGAGTAGCAGTGCAATCTTGCCGGCCACCGATTCGGTTTGTGCGTTCCGCTCGCTCAGGAAATTGTGAAGTATGCCTGAGAAATAAATACCATATGTTAAAAAGCTAGACCAAATAAATGTTGTAGTAAAACACACCAATAACAATGGCAGCACTGCCCCGCACCTCTGGCCACTGACTACGCAGTTTGGGCATGCACGAGTCGATAAAGTCCTGTATGTGCTCCCCCAGTTCTAAAGCCTACATATACAAATTAAAACACATCTTTGTAAATTAGGTTTTAAAGACCAAAAAAGTGGGCTTACACTTACAATGACTTTAACAAAATCCACAACAAAACTGTTATAGTTCAGTTGTTGCAGCTGATCTGCATCATTGCTGAGCTGCTGCTGGGCAATCTCATTCACACGCATTGCGCGCAATAGCTGACATACGCGTCTTAATGTGCCTTTGCAAGCGCTGGCAATGGCCGGTTCGCTCTCGCTTAGATGCAGCAGAAGCGGAAAAAGATTGGCAAATAGCTGTTCTCGCAACGCCTCCATTGATGAGGTAGGTGAACTACTGCCGTCATCGTGCTTGGATTCGCATAGATCTCCAAACAGTATAATTGCCGCCTCGCGCATCTCCATCGAATAGCTGCCAAAAAAGGGTCGTATCCGAATGGCCAGCGAGACATGGAATGGCTCGACTCGTTCGCTGGGCAACGCCTGTAGAATACGCGAAAGTCCACGCATGCTCTCCAGCGGTATATTGATCAGGCAATCGCCGACGTTGTCGTCGAATCCTTTAAGCAATGCTTGAATAGCTAGCTCCGAATAGCGCGACGCTTCGTGCTCGCCTAGTTGACCCACATAGCCCATGCCCTGTAAACTAAGTCCACGTACCACGGCATTGGGATCGCTCAGAGCGGCACTAAGGTGCAGCATTATAAGGCCTGCAAGCTCGCCGCTTGGTTTCAGCGGCACAAGGCGCGAGTAGAAGCCAACAGCTGCCACCCGTTGGCCGTCATGTGGAGAGGCGACATATTTGCTCAATGCATTAACCACCTGCCGCATAGATGGGCTATTGAGCTGCATCTGATTTGTTAGACCAATGGCCATGGGTGTAAGTAGCTCAATGTAGCTATGCCAATCTGTACAAGCAGCTAGTTGCGGATTAATCGTTAAGACAGTGGCAATCTGTTCCATTTCAAGATTGTTAAGGAATGCCTGAAACGTTTCGAGTGCTATTTGGCAGGGATTCAATTTCACAAGGTCCTTGTTGGGCACAAAGCCAAACTTGCTATTTGCCTTGTTTGGTTGGTTTGGACTTCCTGGCGGCGCTGGTGACATAGGTGCAGCCAGATTTGTATAACTGGACAGTGATGTCAATAGCAAGCTAAACATATCCGGAAATCTGGACGATAGTTGCTGAAATAAGAAAAGGTAAGCATTCAAATAACAGTTCGATACGCATCTACTGGTTCACTTACGTCGTGTATATCCTTGCAAGGAAGCATCTCGTGTAGGGCACAGAATATGGCAAAGGGCTGCACGCTGGCTACTTTTTGACGATCGCTTGCGGCTCCATTCGCATCCTGCGGCTCGTGCAAACTAGCGCCGCTCAGCAGATGCAGAAAGTTGTCCAGCATGGTACCAGTGAGCTCAGTGTCGTTGCACACCAAATGCCAATACTCGACAACATGCTCATCATAGGGTAGTGACTGTTGCACCATCTCTGCACAGACTAGTTTGGGGTGATGCTTGGTCAATGCCACAAGGGCTTTAAGTACACCAGACTTGGCACGCGGCACCTCGCACACCTGCAATGCCAACAGACTATCTTTGACAAGATCGGGAATGGCGTGGAACAGCTCCGAGCCTTTTTGCTGGATAAAAAATTTCAGCACAACACTAGCGCCAATGGTGGAGCTCGGCTCTGGATCACGCAGCGAATGTAACAACGTTTTACTACAAATTAAACAAAAATTAATAGAAAGTATTAAAAAATTGTTAAGATATTTTGGTTTGTTGTGCAATGCTCTATCCTGCTCATTGTACATTCTGTGCTCTTTGTTTGCATGAGAATGTAAGAGATGCAAATAAAAGTAAACATAACATCAGCTAGAGAGAGCAGGCCTCTTAACGAAACAGATTGCAGATGCACTTGGTTTTATTTTCACAACAAACTTACCAAAATTGCAGATACTGAAAACTGGAGATGCGTTGAGCAATAATTTTTGCAATATCACCAGCCAGATTGTATATCTGCTTGGGCTCATCCGTTATAATGTTCTCCTTGATCGACTCAATCTCTTTTAGCCATTCGGCACTGCTGTCAATACTCGCTATGGTTAGTGTCTCATAAATACAAGCGATTTCCAATGTCTTTTGCAGTATTTCCACTGAAACTTGGCGCACAGTGCCATTGGAGTCGATGCAGCGCGGCACAATCTTGCCCAGCATCTGGCCGGTTTGATTGAACTTTGATGGCGCTTCGCAGCCGCCAATTTTCATTGACTTGATGTATACTTCAAGCGTATTATTTAGTACATGGCTGGCACAGATGCGCACCTCCGAGTTTTTATCACGCATCCAGCACTCCAAAATGCCAAGGATCAAGTCCAATGTCGAAGGCGATGGATCTAGTTCGACAATGGCGCGTACCAATGAATTTAGCTGCGGTAGCGATTCGTTGAGATGCTTAGCCAAGTAACTGTTGTGCTCATCCTCTTCCTTTGAGTCAAACTTCATTTTTAGCTGCTTGGCACAGCCAAAAAAGTTCTTACATGCAATTTCAAAGATGACACTGCCCTCCACACAATCAGTGCTATCGCTTTCACTTCCGCCTAAAAATCAATAACAATTAATCCAAAAAATAAGTTAAAAACATAAATCGGTCTCGACATACCAATGCGTATGAAATCTGTGCCAAGTTTCAGGATAGTGGGCAACAATGGTAATTCGTTAAAGGGTGCTTCAATGGGTATACTGAATACGGTTTCCATGATCTGCTTGCGTAGCTTTAGCGGCGTTGGCAATTGCTCTTTGGTAACAATAAGTTGATTGCAAATGCTTAACAGCGTTTGAAGGATGGCCGACATGATTGTCTGATCCTTGTGCCCAGCCAGTTCGATCATTAAGAAATTCAGCATGTCGAAATCCAAATGCTGTAGGGATTGCAACGGATCAGCCTCATCCATAATGCGACCAAACGCCTTAACCACCAGCAAATTGGTTTTGTAATTCTCTAGCAACTTGTGCGTGTCTTTTATAAAGTGTAGGCTACTAAAAAATCCAGTCGAATGTTTGCGTCCACCCATTTGTGCCAATTCCGACAGCTTTTTAATAACATGTCCCAAATGTTGGCGCGCAATATAACCGAGTGCTCGAGCGCACGGCTCAATGCGTCGATCGTATTCGGCGTGCTTTACTTGTTTATCCAGACGCTCCTGTCGTGCCGTCGTCACAATCAGATCAATTTTTGTGTGAATGCAGGCGACATCGGTTACCTGGCAAAGCGCTAGTGCCATCGATTGCAGCAGCATGCCACGCTCGGCACTCAGATCCGGTAGCTGCCATTCTGAATTGGGCAATTGCATTGGATACAAATACATTTGATCGGCTAACTTGCTGGCCAAACGTTGTGCAAAGTGCTCATCGCGAGTGGACAGAAACTCATTGGTCTCCAGCAGAAAGTCTTGCAGCTGTTGCATATAGGTTTGTGGCTTATTAATGTTCAGCAACATATCGGAAATTCGGCGATCCCATAATTCATCCAATGCTGGATTCAACTGAGGATGATAATACTTAAGAAAACTTAATATATTTGCGGCACGCTTTATACACTGCTGATTGCCCAGCAGTGCTAAACAGCGAGCATATATGCTTTCTGCACTAGGCACGACTACTTTGCCACGTTTTACAACAGTGCCACGATATTCGGTCGCTGCTGCCGTTGCATCGCCTCCTGAAGCTGCAGCTGGCGCTGATTGTTGCTCATCATCGCTAGCAATATCAAATTCAATGTGCGGCGATTTGGCAAATAGGCTGGCCAAGCATTTAGCCTGATTTCCACATATATCCGTGTAGTCCAATAGCAGAAAATAGTTAAGCAGTTCGCGCTTAAGCAGCTCATCCAAAGTATTTACAGTTGAGGCGAGCATAAAAAGCGCATTCTCGCAGCTTAATACAAGCGTGGCATGTTCCTCCAGTGTGCCATGGTCCTGATTGATCTTGCTGTACTTGCAGCTGTGACGCACCACAAACCACACAAACTCCTTGTCCCTTATTAATGACTTTTGCGCCAGGGCCACAATGGTCTTAAGCAGCGTTAACTTCATTTTGACGCTGCGCTCTGCGAGTATCAACTGCTTGAGGCACTCAATGAGCGCCGGTAAGCGGCTCTCGATGTGTGTGGCACAGGTGTTGAGCAGATGCGTCAATATAAGCAACGATTTAATGCGTTCCCGTTCACTATTGTTGCGCAAGTGGATAAGCAACGTGTCCATTATCTTAACAGCATAGTTTCCCGCCAACAAATGGAAGCAGCGCAACACCTCATAATGTCCCTTGACTGTTTGTGGCTTCTCGTAATCCGGATAAACGCAGACCAAGTCAAACAGATGTGTGATAAGTGGATCGATTACACCATCCAGCACATGAGCGTGCAGCATGAGATTCGTTTTTAACACCGAGCATAAGAACTGTGTGACTGCAATACGGTCAACGCTGCGTCGATACAGTGTCAAAATTTGCGGTACAAGTCGCGGCGCTTGATCGAATATCCGATCGCCCGGTAACAATGGATACATGCACGACAATGCCTGCAGTATTTCCATGCACACCTTTGGCTCGCGCGATTGCAGCCATTGATTGAATAAAACGTCATAGGCAACGCTGATTTCCGTTTCACAGTTGGCAGCTGCCTTCATTTCCTCTGTGGGCGCGTTGGTGCCATGTTCCAGCAGCGCCTCGCTAAAGCGTCCGATTGCATAGGCGTATGCCAGCTTAATGTGATCCTGCTTGATACCACCCAAATGAGGTAAAGAGCGTGCTAGTATTGCCTTAATGTGCGGTACTAGGCCAGTTGTATTGGCCATAGCCAGCTGGCCCAAGCACTGCATAAGCATGAAGTGCGGTACGCTGCCCGTTGATCCGCTGTGCCCCTGCAGCGCTTCGACAACTACCGTACAGTCCGGAGTGCATCCAATAGAGACAAGTATATTCAATGCAGGATTCTGTATCAAGGGCACATGCTGATCCACACTACGTGTCAGCTCCTTTAAAGCCATTTCAATAAGTTTTTCATTGGCAGCCGTTGGCAATGGAGTATCCCCCCCAACCACACGATGAATACAGCTAAGAAAATAAAACGAATATCATTAAAAAACAAAGATTTTTCAACCTGAATTCAAATAGCTGTGTACTCACTCTAATATCATGGACACAGTTTGATCGCTCAGCTTGGCATTTTTAGTGCGCCAATCAGTCAGTATAAGCGTTGCCCGCAACGGATGCGTTTCCAGAATCTTAACAATAGCCTGTTGCATTGCCTCACGCACCTGCTCATCCTTATCCATCAGTCCTTCAAATATGTTTGACATCACGCCTGTAACATTTGTAAAATTTGAGTTAATATATTGAAACATTTCTATTTGTGAAATTTCCCACAAAATACCACTTTGTTTAAAAAATGAATAACTTTCTGATGTACACACATTATATATACACAAATGGGGGGTTTCCCTACAATACAAATCTCAGCCCAACCATTAACAAAAGCTTTAATGGCACAGAACAAAGTATCTGCTCCAAATATTTCTATGCAGTTAGTTAATTTAACTATATATTTTCTAACAAGTCTGTGTGCCGCCTTAAGCTAGCGAAAATATATGATTAATGGCATTTTTCGACTTAGCAAAAAACACACACAGAAACATCTTAATAAAGCTAAAATACCCTCTCTGCAAGGGTATAAGAATGTTGTACTTTAATAAAAGAGGCGGGGAAAGCATTCAACTAACATCAGACCATTTAATCTATAAGCGATTCATTTATATTTGCTGGCATGTATGTATGCATGCATATATGGGGGAGGTTGTATCAATATCATATTGCTCGTCTTTCGTTGGGCTCAACAACAATGTCGGGTTACAATTATAAATGGGTCACATATGTAAATATTCGTGTATGTATTTGTATACATAGCTTGAGCTATTTAATCAACAGGTCGTACTGTGCGAACACGTAAATAAACATGTGTGTGTGTGTGTGTGCGTGTGCATCCTTTTGTGGATACAAGACCAGCTAATGTGTTACTATTTTTAGACTGCCTTTGTAGCAGGACAGGCGAATTCTTGTGGGCCGTCTTATATTGAAGCTCTGCTATGGAGTTACACAAAAAAAACAACGACCAAAGTAAAGGTAAGTTAAATATAAATACATATACACATACACAATAATATTGGTTGGTGTGTCATCAATCCATTTTTATATATCAGATATATGTATATGCACATACATATATGTAAACAAATTGACAATAAGAGTAACAATGTGAAATACCTTCCAGAACTGTGGGCTTATCGACGATTGCAGGTGATGGACTGCCCGACGGACTACGCTGGCGCTGGTCCATCTTCTTAGTGGAATTGCGCGTTCTCTTCCACTTCTCCAGTTTGGGAGATGTTTTTGTTTGAATTGGTTTAGTCGATAAAATTTAATTTCACAATGCTCTCCTGCCGAGCCTCAGCCTTTGTTGTGATCAACAAGTTTGATTGTCAATTGGTTTTTTCTCTTTTTTTAATTGCAATATAAGGCTTCTATTTCGTTAACCATAAAGCTCGACACAGTTGTTCGCAAAAAATACAACAACAATAATAATAACAACAAACGCCTCCACTTGCGCTCTTACTACTTCGTCGCGATTCGTAGTATCAAGTGTTCAGCGCAATGACGTTTCTGATAAATACAATTTGTGGTTGCTGGTCGTTGTTGTCGGCCAACCGCGCAGCGCAAAACGGACTAGAGGCGTTTGTGTGTGTGTGTAGATACGCAAAAGTGACGTTTGCATGAATCAGACTTTCAAAGCGCCGTCCTCACGCGCGATTGCTTCTAATATTAACAAAAATTTTGCAAGTTTCATTTGTTTTGCGTACTTTTATGCAATTATTTTGCTACGCGCGGGCAGCGATACATCGATGTGTTAGCAATTTATCAAGTTTCTAAGATCATGTCACGATAGATTGACTATCGTTTCGTTGTGTTTCTTGAATAGGCACCGTCCTTAACGGGCAGAATAAAAAACGGACTTTAATGCTTCATTTCAGTTTACTTATTTACAACAAACATATGTTCAAATCATTAAGCTAGAGCTGGATAATAGTTGAGTGCTCAAACGATAATAGTGGGGTATCGATGATAGCATCGATAGTTTCTTTACGGAAAAGAAACACACAGAGCATGGAAATGTATGAATTCAGGTTGCGCAGAATAAAAGTTGAAAAATCACAATGTTGCGCAATTGTAAAACAATATTTCCGTTATTTTTAAATGAACATTCAATTATAAATAAACTTATATATAACATTCTTTACTCTGACGTCACACATGCAGTGTGCAAACAAGCTGATAGAAAAGACAACAGATGCATAGATTTTTTAGAATACTTTATTAGCTACTTGTTAACTTAACACAGGAAACTGTAAAACCTTTAACTGAAGAAAACAAGGGAACATTTCACTTAAAAAAAAACAATGTGAACAAGTAAAAATCGATATATCGATCTTTTAGTGTCTTTTTGACATCACTATTTAGTGACGCGACGGCAGTATTTGTTTTTTGTTTTGTTTTATTGCTGCCTGATTTCTGTTAAAATATACTTTGTGTACGTATTTCTATTATTAAAAACTTTCCAATAACTCGAATCAACGGCAAACATCTAAGGTACATACATGAAGATTGTGCATACGAATTTGGACAAGTTTTAATATGCAATTAAGAGATTCATATTAAAAGTATGAATAATACATGCAAAACATACACACAAGCAAAATTAGGCAAACAAATGTATGGATGTAAATACACTAAGCGACAAAGTAGAGTTGACATACATAAATAATCTTAAAACATAAGAGCTCTTCATATGAACGAAAACTTAAAAATGAGTTTGTCCGATGCTCTGTTGTCCCATTCAATTGCAAAACGTTACAAATACTAGTTATGAAGATCACTGACCTTTGCTGCTGACGACTTTTCCATCCCATTTAGAGAAAATGTCACAAGTTAAGGAAAATGGTCTGTGAAATAAGGTTGGGAAACCGTGTTTTTGAATTGCGCAGACAAAACGATCGGCCGGATAGGACATTATCAAATGGGACTGTTTATGCTGATAATTGTGTCTTATCTCAATTTGTACAACTATTTAATCTGTTATGTTTTTTATATTTGTATGACAAGAAAATTAAAAACAATATAAACCAAAAAAAAAACGAGCTTGTTAAACATATAAGAATGCGTGTAATTTAATTATAATTTATAACCACTTGAAATTATTCCAGCAACATGTCTGAACTCCGCGGTACAAAAGCTTTGGAATTCTGGTGTCAGCGCTCGACCAAGGGATATGAAAATGTTAAAATTGAAAATATGACAACATCGTGGCGTGATGGACTTGGCTTTTGTGCGCTAATACATAAATTTCGACCAGATTTAATGTTAGTAAATGAATTTTTATATGCTCTAATCAGTACTAATTATTTCATTCTTACTAAGTGTAACAAATCATTTCCTAATCTAATTGAATTCTAATAAGAAAGTAACGGTGTTACTTGATTAGTAATTTCAAAATATCTAATGCACTGGCAAGCGTTAACTTAATTGTAATATTTAATTAACCAAATACTAATTGTTTACTTGCAGTGATTTTCACCAACTAAAAAAATCAGACATATATTATAATAACGATTTGGCATTCACAACAGCTGCTAAATATCTCGGTATACCACCCTTATTGGATGCTGAGGATATGGTTGCCAATGATGTACCTGACCGACTATCCGTACTTACCTATTTATCTCAGTTTTATCACGTATTCACTCATCAAAGTAAGTACCAGAAGGCATGAATGTTGAATTAGTCATCAAAATATTTGTACGCTTCTTTTCAGAATCAAGCAACGAAAACAATAGTCCTTTAAAGTACACATGTCCAAAAATCGAAAAAACAGACGAATCCATGTTTGTTGAACTCCCTGCAAAGGTAAAATCCTATTGAAATCAGTTATATGTTGTGTGATATAGTAAAAACGTGTATGGAATTTCAGATAATCCAGAAAGTTGAGGGAGTTCGGCGTGACTCATGCCAAAAATGTCAGTTTCCTGTGTTTTTAGCCGAACGCGTGTTCATTGACAAACATGTGTATCACCGAACGTGCCTTAAATGTAAGCGTTGTGCCGTGCAATTGTCACCAAACATCCTTTTTGATGAGCAACAAAACATGTATTGCTCTGATATTTGCTTGAATGATAACAATCTAAACTTAAGTCGTAATGAAAATGAAGCCGTCCAACCGTCCGACGATACGAATACTCCTAACGAAATACGGCGTATCGAGATAGTGTCAAAAATTCGTACGCCAAACATTCTAGAAAATGAGTTAATCTTGAAAAATGAAAATGAAATAATCGAGGAGAGTTCTACGTTGCCACAAGACCTGGAATTATCAAGTTACACATCCCTTGATAATACTGATGCAATATCAAACCATTCTACCGATTCCCTACCCATAAAGGAACCAATTGCAACAGTGTCAGTTCCAGATACACCTTTGGTAGAAGAAACAATTGAAGAAACATTAGAAACGCCAGCATTACCAGAAGAAGAAAATAAAAATGACGATCAAACAACGAGCAATATTTTAGAAATAGAGGCTGTTATACCTATTACACAAAATGATCATTCCATCACACCTTCTATAGAGGAATTAAAATTAGTTAGCGACAAAGTCGAAATAGAATCAGTTAAGGAAAAAAGTTACAAGGATCTTAATCCATTTGAAAGTGATGACAGTGATGAAGATGGCATTGCTTCTGAACACAACCAGCAAGATATTTCCACAGAAATGAATCAATCACAAACAAGTATAAGAAGTAAACCAGCTAAAAATTACAATCCATTTGATAGTTCCGACGATGAAATCGAGTTAGCTAAACCACATTCACAATCTCTTAACGAACACAGCACTGTGGTTAAACTATCACCAAACAAGTGAGTACTTAAAATGTCAACTCGGCCTTGAAGATTTATAAAATGATATTTGTTTTTTTCTATTAGGTTACCAATACACTCTTCAAATGAGTTGTATGCTAAAACTATGCCTCAATCCACGCACAAAAAGCATTTCAAATACAATAAACGACCAGCACCAGCGCCGCCTAAGCCAGAGCGTTTGGATGCAAGTATTCCAAAGGAAACTAATGATAAGGATAAGGCTACATTGATGGGTCAAGGTTCTAAACCAGTACCTGCTAAACGGCTGCTGGTACCCCTTGACCAAAGTCTCTTAACGCCAGACAACTTTGATTTAAACAGCCATACTGAACAAAATCAGCAAAGCACATACAAGGATTCGGATGACTATTGTCGCCGGATACTAATGCCACCCGCGCTTGACTCACCTAAGTTTGAATTTAATCCCATTGCTGGTCAAGTCTTTGCTCATAGACCGGATAATCTGCGAGACAATGATATGACTAATCAAAACGAATCGAATGATAGTGGCGAATCCTATCCGGATGGTTCGTCGGCCATGCATAACAAGTCATCACAAGCTAAATGGAGGAACCGAAAGGGTCCCGCTCCTGCAATACCTTTAACACCGCGCAAAGCTCCACAAATCATTCCATTACAAGAAATACGCCATGAATTGGAAATAATTGAGGTGCAACAGCAAGGTCTAGAGAAACAGGGTGTCGTTCTCGAAAGAATGATACGTGATCGCTGTGAGGGATCCGCCAGAGATGTGCCAACAACCGGTGACTTATCCTCCACATTGACCGCTGTCACTAGCGAAGCTTCAACGAAAAACTGCAAAGAGGTTGAGGATTTAATTTTGCAACTCTTCGAACTGGTTAACGAGAAAAATGAGCTGTTCCGGCGACAAGCTGAACTAACTCACATGTAAGTACATATTTTCCAACAAGAAATCTGTTGACTGGCTTCAATTAACTATATATATTTTCTGTGTTTAATGTTTAGCCGAAGACAACATCGCTTGGAACAGGAGTACGCTGATATTGAAGCCGAAATTCGCATACTTATCGGTCAGCCCGAGCGTAACAAAACAGATTCGGATAAGTTACGTGAAGAAACATTGATAGCGCGTCTTGTGGAGATTGTTGAACTGCGCAACAAGGTCATTGAATGTTTAGAAAATGATCGGCTACGCGAGGCTCAAGAAGATTTGGTAAATGCATTCAAAATGTCCAAACGTCTGTTTTTTTCTTTGCGTATTTAATACTTTTCTAAATTGTTTTCACAGAGCATTAAACAAAGTTTGGAGTTGTACAACGCTGGGCGAGATTCGTCAGCATCAAAGAAACCAGGCGAAAAGTTGTCAAAGAAGGAAAAACGAGGCGTAAAAGATGTTCATAAATTAATTAAGTATAAAAGTTTGTTACGTAGATCGGGCAAGTCCGAATAATTATATGGTCATGAAACTCTGTAAGCTCATAAATATAAGTTGTGTTTTGTTTATTTTTTTTATATTTGTCCAATTATATCAATAAAATAATAAAAAGCAACCGAAAGTAACTATATACTTATCAAGTTATCTTCAGCCAACAGCTACGTTATGCATTTAATCATCTTGGTCGCACATCTCCAGGCTTTGCAGCTACTTACCAGTTATTAAAATGAATTAAAGGAACTTTCTTGGCCGGCTCACCCCATTTGTTTTTAGCAAACAAACCTTGCACCTCATACTTAGGTGTCCACAACCCCCCCCCCCTCTATTTCATAACAAATTGTAGCTTTAGGTAGGCTGCTGATGTGAGATCATTGTGCAAATAGCAGCTTCCGAGCATCAATTAGTATACATATACCACGTAAATATGTATGTTAACCCCCATGTTTGTTATTTCACAGGCATAAGCTGTGTGCACCGTAAAAGTGTTTTAAATCAGCTTTAGTGGAAATGATTACGTGCATGTAGTACATATGAATGTAAGCATATCACACTTACATACATACATATATGAAACATGATGGAAAAGTACCGAGAACTTGTTGTGAATAAACAAATGCAAATTGCTTATCACATTTCAGTGTGGATGACATGGTTATTACTCGGAATGCGTACATGTGTCGGATATATATACTTATCCGATTCTCCTTATAAACAATGACATATGTATATTTGTATGTATATGAATTGTGTAATATGATCGATGAGACATAATGGTACTAGTACTAATCGAACCTATGTCTGTGGCGAAAAAACAATGACATCCTTTTTGGTTGAATGAACAACGATGCAGCAAAAGTGTTCGTCGAATGCATTGTTTGATTTGATTGCCGGGTTAACACGAATTGAACATAAGTGGGCACATAATATGTAAGCAAAATGTAATTTAGAGTTTTTAATGTAATTTTAACATGAACATGTATTTTTCGTTTCGTTATCTATTTGTTTATTGATAATACCATAAGCATTTGGTTATTGGGTTACTTTCTTTTGTTGATGAATTCAGCTAATTACAGACATTAATTTTATTTATTACTTTTGATTTAGGTATAAATTGTACATAAAAAATCATAATAAAAGTACAATATTGTACGTATGCATGTGTGATTTTGTGGCATATACATATATAAACATAAGTAAGAATGTATTGCATGTATGTATACAGTAGATTTAAATTTACATATATAAACATATAAATATGTATGTATAAAGATTCTGAAATTAACATAACTTTTTAATGGTTGCTTATAGTGATGCGTTCATATTAACCAGAAAACATTCAGAGTAGCTTTTTATCGTTAAGCATTACCTTTTAGTTTTTTTTTTTTGTTTTTTATTTTTTATACGCATTATCAAAATTTGATGTATCAAATTTGATTCATATTACATTGTATTTTTTTGTTTTTTATTCTTTGTTGGTTTCTTTTCTTATCTCATTTGTTTTGTTTGGTTTTTTTTTATTTTTATTATTAGTTTAATTAAATTTATTTTTGTTTTTTACTTTTCTTTTTGTGAACATAAAATGGATCTTATGAACTTTATGAACTGGTATGCATATAAAAAAAGATGAGACCATTTTACACAATGCCACTTGTTGCAAATACATATTTTACCAAAAAAAAATTCATTTTACTTGTTGTTAATTATGTTTTAATTCCCATGCACACACACAATAGAACTGTGATATTTAAGAAAGTAGAATTTATCGCTTGTTCTTGATCTTGTTTATGTTCTTGCCATTGTACGGAATTGAGCTAATTGTCGTGTCTGATTGTAAAATATTTCTTTGTTTGTTTGTTATTTCAAATTAACCATTGAACAATGTTACAATTGAATTTATTTGTGTATAGTATGTATTATAAATAAACCTGTGGTTTGGTTTTACTTTAGCATTTATTATTCAAAGGATTATTATTTGTGGTTTTGTTTTTGTTTTTTTTTGGTTTTTATTATATATTAAATTTTTGTTTGTTTCTTCGGTAATACTTGTGCGGACCAGTTCTTAAAATTTATAAAAGCGTAGCATTGTGTATGTGTGTAAGTATGTGCGTGTTTGATTCTTTTTTTGTGTTTTGTTTTATCGGCGTGCTAGCTTTTTCGTCCCAGCTATATTTAAAAAAAAACTTTAACAGAAAAAAAAAAACAGGAATAACATAATAAATATAGAATTGAATAAGTATCAAAATGAAGTGCTCTCATTTTATTGACGTATTTATCTATCCTCGTTGAGCGTTTTATATACGAATGGCTTTCTTAGTTGGCTTTTTAGCGGATATTGCATATAACATATGTATAAACATAATACAGTTGACATTTTTTGTTTGTTGGGTATGCATAATTAAGAAGCTCATACGTGTCGTCTTATGATCAAACAATAACCAAACTACATATATATAAAATTGCAACCCTTTCCACTTTCTTTGGGGATGGGTGTGGGAAGAGGGAGGAGAAGGGGGGGCGTAATGGTAAAGCTAAGTATGAAGAACTCTCGAATACACTTATTCTGTAACAATTGATAAAGTTAATGTGCCGGTCACAAGGTCTGAATATTCTCATACACGTTGTTGCTACTTGGTATGCATGTGAGTTGTACTTTCACGATCGTTACTTCTGTTAGTCTATATGTTAAGATTTCGTTAAACATTTATAAATTTTTTTAGGTTTTAAAGTTAATTTTTCCATTTATTGTTGTAGCTTATATGGCCGTCAATTATATATGTAAATAGTTTTTTTTTTCACTAATAAGTATGTTATTTAAATCATTCTTATTTTTGTTTGTATATAAATTAAGGACTTAAACGTTATAAGAAAAATGTTTTATAAAGTGTATTGTTTACTGATTTCTTTTTTTTGTTTTGTTTTTTGTTTTCTTTGTATTCTTTTTGTTTTTCATTTCTTCATTACATTAAATTTTGTAATTTACGCAATATAATCTTTGCCTTTTTTTTTTAGTTTCTATCTGTGAATTTTTGTTTTTTGGTTTTTTTCATTTTTGTTTTTTTGTAAATGCTTTAATTTTATTTGACTTTGCTTTCATTATGACCAACTTTCTGTCATGAATGTGTATATATGTGTAGTCAGGATTTTACTTTTGATGTTTGACAAATGAGACTGACGCGTCACCCGTCGTCGTTCAAACACATACATATTGTACGGATATTACAGTATAATTACCATAATTATCGTGCTATCATAGTAATCAACATTGTGCGCACTCAAATATACTTCTTCATATTTTTGTTTTTGTTTTACTATATAGCGAGACAATCCGCCCAAAATGACTTTTATACGATTTGAACTAACTTTACGTACTTTAAACTGTAGCTGTTGCCGAAATTCTGACTAAACAACTGACTATCAGCGACAGCTCATCATAGGTTTTTTTTCATTTCATTTTGTTTCGAATTTTTTCATTTACACTAATAATATACTTGTATGTGTGTATGTCTAGTTGTATGTTTGCTGTGTATGTCTGTGTTTTGGTTTTGTTGTATAAGTATAATAAGTATATAGCAATATAAATAATTTGTATATAAAGTTCTTGTTTTTTTGCTGTGGTCTACGTTGCAGTCAACGCCGTTCATCCATCCATCCATCCATCCATTATCCTTCATATTCGCTGTTGCTATTGCACTCTACGGTCAAGCATTTGTTTGTTTGTTATATTGTTGTTAAACATACTTTATTACTGTTTTAGCCCGAAACAGTAACAAAGCATCATTGACATCAAAGCACAAAAATGATATTGGTGAGATACATGTATGCGCATGTATCTACACCCACATATGTTTGAGGGATGTCGCTTTTGTTGCTGCTCTGTTGTTATTGTCGCTGCTGCTGCTTAACGCTGACTGCGCGCAACCACCGCCACGTTGACCCTACCCCACCCATTAACACGCATTGTGGACAACACTTAGTTCCACACGCGCAAGAACGAGTCCCACGATCCTGTTGCTACTGCCATACCATTCTCGGTGACACCCAAACATGAAACACGGTTATCGTGGCCAGCTAGAATGCCCGAGCGTTCTGCTTTCATTGTGTCCCATACATTACAGTTGAAATCGTCATACCCCGCTAATAGCAGGCGACCGCTTTTTGAGAACGCTACGGAGGTGATACCACAAATAATGTTGTCATGCGAATACATGGCCAATTCCTGATCAGCACGTATATCGAAGAGGCGGCAGGTGGCATCATCGGACCCTGTCGCAAAGGCTTGTCCATTCGGGAAGAAGGTGACTGCGTTGATATCAGATTCATGACCGGGGAACGTTTGTTTGCAAACACCTTCTCGGATGTCCCACAACTTGGCCGACGCGTCGCATGCACCAGAAACAAACGTTTTGCATTGCGGTGCCAGTGAAAGAGCCATCACATCCCCAGTATGGCCAAGAAACGAGGTAACCTGCAAGCCAGTTTCGATGTCCCATAGGCCGCACGACATATCACCTGAGCTCGTCACAATCTGATTGTCGTCCAGGAAACGGCAGCATGATAGATAGCCACCATGGCCCGGTAGCTCGCGGGACACACGCACATTACCTTCGCGTGTCTTTAAATTATAGATTGAACACATGTTGTCGAGGCCACCGCAGGCGACGTAGCTTCCCGATGGAGCGTATGCACATGTCATCACCCACGATGAGCGCAGCGGTATGGCGTGCACTTTGTTCGTGGTATGCGAATCCCAAACGATCAGTTTACCATCTTGTGAAGCTGATACAAGGTTCCTGGAGTCATTACCCCAATGCATGGCATAAATTTTGGCCAGATGACCGCGCAGCGTACGTCGCGTGCGCATTTGTATACGTCCAATAGGTTCCAGCAAAGCGGCCGCCTGCAACAGAGACGTATCGCACGCAGCCTTCCGTGCATCTCGAATAGCATTCTTTAGAGATTCGGCTTCTTGTCTTAGACTGTCTAGTTCATTCATTTTATATTGTTTTTTGAGATTTTGCCTCTTTCTTCAGTTGGTTTTGCTCTTTCCCCACGCGTAGCGTCTCTAAGGCTGGTCGAAATGACGTTCGTTCGAAACTGAACTGATTGACTTGCTGGATTCAAAGCTAAATATATAGTTTGAATTCAAATAATTAATTAATTTTTTTCTCTTACATATGCTTAAAGCTACTCACGTTTTGAAATGTTTTGATTGCAGTGAATTTGTCAGCGTGTCCTGTTGATTTTTGTTTGCCTGACTGCCGTCGCTTCAAGTACGCCTGCATACAAGCAATGTGATATTAGCTATTCATTCACCGGTTGTGCCAAAAAAAAGTAAACTCTTCCTTAAGTCATCCACTTCCAAGGGTACAATATTTGTATTGTGTTTATTCTTTGGAATATTGAAAATACACCTCTTATCCGTGTCTTTCTGCTAGTTGAGCTTAAATTAAATTTTTGGTTTTTCAGAACACTTACTTGCCTTGGCCGGCTGTAGTTTTTAAGTTTATGTATGTATGTAGTGTGTTTCTTGTTTTCACTCCGCGTGAAAGAGCGTTCGTTCGATTAAATAGAACTGTGTACCAAAGCGGTGGTATTTTGTCACTGTTTGTATTTCGAGTCACAAATTGTATGCGCCGATTGCCTTATAGCTTTTCTTTAAGTTTACTGTGAACCTCCTTGCTTCTTTTATCTATAATTTATAATTGAAAATAAATGTTTGGTTATTGAATTCGACGGTGGTAGATAAAATTTTTGCTCACTAAGTTCCTCTTGTTCAGCTTTGTATAGGTAACTTTTTTAATTTATGCAGCACATATTCTTCCACTGTTTTTAGTAAATTTCAGATTTTGTTTACACTCCTGAACATTTAACCATAAATTGAACTGTCCCTAATGAAATAATTTTCTCTTTTGCTGTTGGCCGCTCGATTGGTCCGCCTGTTTTCACCCGTGCTGCTGCCTTCCCTCGGCTACTCGATTCGCTTTTTTGGTACACCAAAATTGTAATTTTTGCACCACCGCTGTCAATAGCGACCGAAGTAATGGGAGCAAGCAGTACAGCCCGTGTTTTAACACGGCGAGTATTGGTATGTACGGCAGCGAAAGCAGGTTCGAATGCGACCACAGAGTGTCGGCGCGACAAGCATAGTAAAATTGTAGTAACGGTTTATCCCATTCGCACCAACCGAAAGTGACGTTTCATGGAATTGACGGAGCGAGAAAGAAATACAAGAGAAAAATCAATTTTAAATACTAAAATATTCGAGATAACAATTATTTAAATTAATATAAACTATAAATAATCTGCACATATGAGTCTTATACGGGTGTATATTATACGAAGCCGATAAATTCCGATTTGTATTATCTGAGATATGTACATTGCACAAATTTAGTACATACATACATACATCTACACATATATGTATGAATGATTGAGCTACATATGTATATAAAAATTTCAATAGTGAACACACACCTGGCCACCTTAGTCGCGGTCTTTCAGAACTTAAAAAGTTACTTTACTGATGATTTTAAGTAACAAGATTATTTTCAAAACAATCAGTTCAACAGCTGCATGGATTTAACGCTGTATATAGATATTTAAACCCGTCAACTAATCGCCAGTAGCTTCGACAACTTTTTCACAGTATATCAATCTTAACACAACTCCTCATTTGCACTTTACAATTGGTAGCCAACACCTAGAAGTAGTCCAGATATGCAATACAGATATCGAATTATAGATTTTATCGATATATCGAACATTTTTAGAGATGAGAGTGCCCGTTTACACGGCGTACAATGTTCTAGAGTCAGATAATCATGATTAAGATATTTTATATATATATGTATTTATGTACATTTAGCAACATTAGTTGCACATGTAAACTTCATTTGTTACGCAAATGCAAACCTCTATCCATGAACTATGTGTATGTATATGCACCATGGCGTTTGTGATCTTATAGTGTTATCATAAATGTAAATAAATTTTAAGCAATGAATACCGTTATTGCCATAAGATTTAATATTATAAATAACTGAATACTTACTGTGTACAGCAGTTAGCCGGTTGCATATAATAATGAAGCATTTCACGATATCCGAAATTAATAATTCTTTTGTCCTCAGTCTATCTATGGTAAAAATACTCACGCATTCCTCACTAAGATTTCAACATAGCAACGGCAGAGCAATATGACGTCACAAATATGTTGTAGATTAAATAAAGCGATAGGGTGCTATCGATATTCGGCTTAATCGCTCGCAATGATAGTTACTGGAATGTACCATTTGCTATCGATAGTCTGGAAGTAATTTATAAAATTATGTTTGGCTACGAATATGAGTGTGCCAATGATAAAAACATTACTTAGTGGATCAAAAATATGTTTATCTATCATTTGATTTAGTTATAGCAAAGAATTTTAATTGAGTCGAGTTAGCCCCTAAACCCTGAAAATTATTTAAATATTGTGAGCAATTTCTGGCTTATGTTCCAGTTCTGCGTTTCACATTTAGCGATAGCACGCTGCTATCGATATAAAAAACAGCAATCGACGCCGTTCGGTAATGGCGAAGCAATTGTAACATTACTTATCAAAATAACTCACATTTTTTGGCCATGAAGAGCAAGATAAATAGTTGATAATTATTTTACAAAACTCAAAATTCTGTGTTATATATATAAAGCAAAAATGAATTTTTTTTGCTTAACTAAAAAATTATATTTGTATTATGCCTTTGCATAGGAACATATGCACGCTGTGTCTGGGAATGCTAATCGATGTACATATGCATGTACGAATGAAAATAAAGGTGAAACGATTCGAAAATAAACGGAATCTATTGAGTAAAAAATACAGCACATGTTCAATTCCGTGCGTAAATATATATATTTAAAAGTGCAAATGTATATATGTTTAAATGGATCAGCAATTGCGTTTAAATCAGCAGCTTAGTAACGACTTGTATCCAAAAACTCCATATTATATACATTCAGAAGAAGGAAGTGACATCGATCGCTCAGAAAGAGATGCTACGCACCCTTTATTGCGTACTGATCAGCATTTAATAAATTGTATGCTGTGTCTTGGCTGCAACGGACAAATTCAAAATAACTCATTTAGCGACGTTTGTGCACATTATTTACTTTATCGGCATCCGCAGAGTATTGCCAAGTGCTTGTATTGCAGTGGAAACGTTCATTACTATTTAAAACCGGGAAAAGTGAGCCCAGAAGTTTTTCACTACTGTTCGCCGCGAAAGCAATCCAAAGACACAAATACTTTATCAACTAAATCGTAAACATGGCAAACGTTTGCACTGATTTTGTGGGTGAGGATTCAAACCTAGAGTTTCATACAGAAGAATCGGAAGCGTCTGAATATTCTGATCATGATAGCGAAGAGGGGGGAACTCTCGAGGATGATGAAGGTAATTCTCAACCACAATCCTCCAGTGACGGCAAAGCAAATAATATTAATTCGGGTGGTAAAAGTTCATCAAACACATTACAAGTGGGCAATTTAAATGCAGATGGCAGATCATCGCTACCTTTACAGCATCAAAATAATGGTAAAGCGGTAAGTGGTCATCCAAACTATGGTTTTGGAAAGCGCTGGTCAAAATCAGAGGACATTTTGTTAAAATCGCTAGTTGAGAAACATGGTGAACGCTGGGATATTATTGGGCCACATTTCAAAGATCGACTGGAGCAGCAGGTGCAACAGCGTTGGGCAAAAGTATTGAACCCCGAGCTTATCAAGGGCCCTTGGACGCGCGATGAAGATGAAAAGGTTATTGAACTGGTCAAAAACTTTGGCCCAAAAAAGTGGACGCTGATTGCACGATATTTAAATGGACGGATCGGAAAACAATGCCGTGAACGTTGGCATAACCATCTTAATCCAGTGATTAAAAAATCAGCTTGGACCGAGGAAGAGGATACAATTATTTATAATGCTCACTATAAGCTGGGAAATCAATGGGCCAAAATTGCAAAACTGCTGCCTGGCCGCACAGACAATGCCATCAAAAACCATTGGAATTCAACAATGCGCCGAAAATATGATGCTGAACGAAGATCTGCTAATACAGTTGCAGGTGGTGATTTAAAGACCTCACGCACTCGTCTAATTGAATTGATTAAAACCGGTGGTATTGGCAAGTTCTCGCAAGCTGCAAATGGTAAAATTGTGTCATTGAATGGAAATGTGTCCAGCACAGATAACACACAAATGGCCTTAACACTTGAATCACAAGGTGACGAATCGTCGGGCAGTGAAATCAAAACTAATGTGAACAAAGATTCGGGTAAAGAAGCCAGCACAGCGGGTCGCTCTCAATCCACTGATGTGCAAAATGGAAATGCGCCGGCGAAAGGAGGTGCATCATTGCCAGTACAACAACCTCTTGTGCAGTATCCTGAAGTAAAACTAAGTAGACCCACGCCCAACATACTCAAGCGATCACGCAAACACATTCCAGATGCGTCGAATAGTTTTAATAGTAGTACGGATGCAGTCAAATGCGAAAAGAAAAACAAGCTGCCGGAATCACCAGTAATAACACCGATCAAGGCACTACCGTTCTCGCCGAGCCAATTCTTAAAATCGCCTTGCTTTACAACATTTGAAGATATGGATTTGAAGGCAAGCACACCAGTCGTCAAAGTTTTCAACCGTTTTGGAATGGATGTTAAAAAGGAGTTGGAGACGTCATCAATTGAAACGCCACAAAAAAGTAAGCTCTCTTTTGTTATTTTATTAAGCACGCATATATTCTAATTTTGTATTCTACCAAAAGGTTTAGTTGGCCCACGCACTCCAACTCCATTCAAAATCGCTCTCGAGGCTGTAGGAAAGAAGCGAGAAGGTCGGTGTTTTGTGCCATCGAGTCCAACAAGTATGGTGGAAGATCTAGCTGAAATCATTGGTGAGGTGTCAAAGAATGACTCTGACTATGAAAAAGTGAATTCGCCAGCACCAAAGCGTGCTAAGAAATCATTGCTTCCCAGCTGGAACGTAAACATCATACAATCAGGAAGAAAGGCGCAACCGTTTGAGACAGAGACACCTAGCAAATTTCTTAATTCAGGACAAGCGCTAACACCTTTCTCCCCAAGCAATATAATGAAAGATACTTTTTGCAGTGAACAGGATCTGCTGTTTGATGAGGGCAAGAAAGAAAATAGGCCGTACGGCCAAAGGATTCGGGGTCAATCAAGGGAGAATTTGTTAGATCCAAAGTGGGCTCAAGTTGCTTGCGGCAAGACCAAAGATCAAATTTTTATGCAGGAGGCGGCACGTGCGTGTCTTAAGAATCTCGACTTGATGCCGCGGTCCTTAAACTTTGAAAAACAAAATTAGGTTATAGGTTATAGTAACTACGTGAAAGGCGAAAGTGTAAAAAAAAGTATATTTGGATTTATTAGAAGCTCTGTTATATAAAGCATGCTTGAAACTTTACAACAAATCAGTTTATATCTATATTTCATACATTTTGTATTAACGTATCAGACAAAGAAGTCGCCGTCTCCAAAAGACATATTATGTATAAATTCGATTCAAAAATTGTATGTTAAAATGAAAATTCTTTTTTATTATGATTGAAACATTGCTGCAAGTATATAATTTTTGGTGAAATGCGTATCACATTAAAGAATACGTTAAGTACATATCAGCATTGCAAGCCGACTTAAAATATATAACATGTCCGTCAGTCTGTAGACCGATCATCTCTTAGATCCAAGATGCGATCAATTTGTTTTTGGCGGCAAAACCAAAGATTTACGTTGTACGCAGGAGGCGGCACGTGCATGTCATCCGAATCTCGACTTGATGCCGTGATTAAATTTGAAAAAACCCAAACCAAGTTACCGTTAAGCATATAGTTTTTAAGTAACAAATTGTAAATAGCCATATTTTGGATACACTTAAGCTCTATCATGTAAAGCAAGCATACCAATTGTAACCTTATTTAGAAATCATGTAATCAATTAATAATTTGTAAGCGTAAACTGGTGAACTTTAAATCACCTGCCCATCTATCTTTTTATATACAAATAGTATTGTCCCCCTTTTTTTTCTTTTATGTCGCACATACGGTATTAATTTTCTTTTTTTGATTATGAAATGAAATTGGCTTACAACTGTACATTAAAGCATACAATTCTGTTAATTATGTTTTCTTTCTTTATATATATATAAACTATAAAACTATATATATAATGATATTGTTTAAGCTGAAACTTAACAGTGAAATGTTTGGAGAAAATCTATGAATTAATATTTTCTGAGTTATTATAAGCATTATGTAATTATTATGTAATCGGATTTTTTTTTAAACGTAATGGAATAAGCCAAAAACGGCCAAACGAGAAATATTTTCAATAAATTATGTATGACCATTAAAAGAATATGTAATTAAATTTACTTATCACACTGGGAATGGGCAACAAATAACTTTATCTGGTTTGTTTCCAAATCTTTCGATTACTCTAACTACGCAATGTCAATTAGGTTTCTGTAAATGCACTTTTCTGAAGTTCTAAGTCTCTTGACCAAAAGTACCCTGTGCACTTGCACTTTTTTATATTCGTTTAGTAATGTTGCAAGAGTCAGTATTCGTTTTACTGCCGGTGCGTCAAGTTCACATTGGTGACAGCTTGACACAAGGATGCGGAATTGGTTATTGAATTTACAAGCTTTTCAAAGATTATTTGTTTTTTATTGTTACAGTAATTATATTATTTGTGTTTTGATTATTCAGCTATTTAATAATAAGCCCTGAAAATTGATATCATCGGGTGCATTTTCAATAACAAAATTGAATTTAAACTGGCTTTCATTGTTTGTTAGCTGGTTTGTGCTAATCGAGGAGCTGTTAGATTCTGACACAGTTGTTGGCGCTGGTTGAGCAACTAATGGTGGTGCTTCAGGTTCATTATTGTTTCCAGAGGCCACTGCAAAGTCACATCGAAAGTCTTTTCCAGAAGTCAGAAGTGCTGATTTTTTGACAAAGCTTGACTTTTTGTTTGCATCAGCCGGTGGTGTAAATTTAATTTGTTTCGACGCTGCAAATACACAAAAACACAAAACATGAATTGGTCATGGTGTAAATAAAACTATAACACCGCTATATCTCTTTCTAGCACGTATAAGAAAGAGATCAAGCTATAATATTGCTTTGCTTACACATAAATGGATACGAAAAAGACACACAACTAAAGCTGGTTTTCATTCCACTTGATATCGAATTCGGGCAATATTATTTAAAAACATATTCTATAAACTAGTTACATTCTTAACATACTTATTGATTTTGCAAACATTCATTTGATTTATATCACTTGCCGGTTTCTTACCTAAAAGCATTTTCTTTTCTTCCTGTTGCATTTTTGACCGGTAGTCGCCCAGGGCAAGCTTCATAACCTGTCGTTTTTTTATGAGAGGTGCTGTTTGGCTAGTTAATGTTTTTAAGTTCTTTGCCGTGTCTTCCGCTGTAGAGTATAATTGTGATATTTATTGTCATGCGTTAACAAATTAAAAGTTAAGTTTAAATTACCGATTTTTTGGCTTAGTTTCCCTTCGTTTAGAGCTGTTTGAAGCTGTTGAACACACCAACAGAGTTCCAGCTCGAATTGTATATCGGTTTCCCCATCGAATGTGGGTTTTTTGGGCACCGACTGAATTGGAAGTGGATTATTGACCGATTTTGCTGTTTTTCTTCGATGCATGTTTATTTCAGCTGCATGTGCGTTTGTTTAGAATACAATTCTGTCACACAAACATTCAGACATGCGATCATATGGCTACAAATATATGTATGTGTTTATGTGCTCTCCGGCGCCTTCGTAAAGTCGCCATTGTAGTGACGTCAGTTTTTCTATGCGACTCTGCTGCATGACACTTGTTTGTACAGCCGAATTCGATTTTACTATCGTACTCGTATTATATATTCGCATAACCATATCATTATATTATATAATAAGCTTACTTTTTTAATAAATGCAATGGTAAGTTTTTATATTAACAAATTCATCGTTTTTAATTTCTTCAAGAAATGTTGTTGCTTATCGATAAGCATACGAACCTCTGTCATGCAAAATGCAACTTTGTGCTACAGTCGTAAGGGCTACCTAAATAGCACGAAAAAGTTTTTCGTCCCTGGGAACGGCAGCGTGTTTCCGTTCTGTTTGTCTCTCCGCCTTTTTATCATCGTCACCCGACCAAGGTGGGTCGTTTGCTCCTACTTTAACTTACAATTTGATTAATAATATTTTCTTGATTTATACAGTTGTTTTTGTGACTTGCACGTTCAATATGGTTGCCGTAAAGAAACAGGTAAATAATAAACATATATTAAATGCACTTTAAGAAGATTATTAACAAAAACAATCTTGTATTTTGCAGAAAAAGGCTTTGGAGAGCACCAATGCTCGTCTGGCGCTGGTTATGAAATCTGGCAAATATTGCCTGGGTTACAAGCAAACGCTGAAGACCCTTCGTCAGGGCAAGGCCAAACTGGTGCTTATTGCCAGCAACACGCCTGCTTTGAGGTGAGAGCGAAAGTGATTCGCTATTGGAAAAAAGCAAATACTACTGAGAAGTAGATTTCCATTACGCCCAAGTGCAAACAGTGATAAGTAGCTGTTGTAGAGTTTTAGTTGTTGTTGGAACCATATGGAGTCTTCTTTAATGCGGACTGAGAAATATGATTTCACACATAAATTTTGTTGATGGAAACTATGGAGTAGTATGCTATCGGACAGAAACCTCTGCCCGTATACGTATAAAAGTGCCCATGATTATATCAGACTACGCTGTACCGCATGGCTCCAAATGGTTCCAGTAACGACACATAAACATGGATGCTTGGGGTAAGGAAGTCTTCTTTTTAGTTTTCAAGAATAATATCAATTTGAAGCTGCGCACATGTATGATGATTTTTTGTAATTCCGATTGCCCTGACGATTACTATTACTAGAGACTCTTTCTGAATGTCAATATTATTTAAGAGCACAATACTAAGAAACGTTTTGGAATGGTAACTATAATTTTTGTATTTCTAACAATTGCAGGAAGTCTGAGATTGAATACTATGCCATGTTGGCCAAAACTGAAGTTCAGCACTACAGTGGCACCAACATTGAGCTGGGCACCGCCTGTGGTAAATACTTCCGTGTGTGCACCTTGTCAATCACCGATCCTGGAGATTCGGACATCATCCGCTCTTTGCCCGACAACTAAACAATTGAAAGGAGGTGTATTTTGTAAATCATACATTTTAAATAAAAACTCTTTGATATTGTATGTACTGTGTTAAAACCTAATTATTTTACGTGCACTTTGTGCTTTCCACAAAGGAGGCTCTTTAAGAGTGTAGAAGTGTCTGGACGTGATTTCGATTGCAGGTTGGACCGTTAGCCAACAAGCAAATATAACTATAAAGCACGTTGCACAAATGAATCTCCCTTGCAGTTTTTAGTGGCGGACTTGGTGACGATAACTTTGGAGCCTGCGCTCTAAAGCACAAACAAATTACTCGCATCACTAGCTGTTTTGAATAGATTTAAAGTCGCATTTCGTTGTTTTTTTTTTTGCGATAAAATGCCTTCGGAATATTTTAGTGGCTATAACATACCACATACAACGACAACGGAACGGCAACACGACGACGCTCGTGTTAACATTGAGTCAAGCGCTGATGCGCCAAAGACGACAGTGAGCACAAATCGCTTTTTATCACCCGGGAAAAAGGCAACTACTGTGATGGAGACTGTGAAAGAGGTTCCTGTAGTTGCATCCCAGCGTAATCTGAAAAGAAAAATTAGTCAGGTGCCGGAGGGCGAGGTCAATAATTTTGTAATATTTCAAGGCCGCGACGAAAGTTACCCAGACGAGCTGAACAAATTAATACTGCCTCTGTCCTGTCAATTATGCAAGGCACAGATGACCTCCATGAAAAGCGCCAAGGACCATTATGAATCCAAGGCACACGATCGTCATATTAGCGCGTGGCTTGCGAAAAACTACACCGAATTGGGCTTAGAGACGCCGCCAATTAAACGTCTTGTTAAGCAGGGTCCAACTGGACCAAATGCATTTCACTGCAATCTGTGTGACCTGCCCCTCACATCAAAGACGCATGCCCGCCAGCACTTTGCGGGGCGCAAACATCAATTGGTGGAGCAGAAGGGCTCCAAACCGTCTGGAGCTGGTTTCTACAATGCGGAAGGCAAATGGGTGCGCACTGGCACTAAACTAGATGTTGTCGTTGACGATGGTCGTTTTGGCATTGGGCAACTATTTATTAAAGCGGCCGTTGTTGCAGACTCGCATGATAAAAGTCCAGTAAAAGCCAAAAATAACCAAAGTAATAAACAGCAGCATGAGGCTAAAACTCCTGCTCTTGATGATAGTCTTATGTGTAAAGTATGCAAAATAAGCGTCACATCGGCATCACAAATAAAAATTCATCTGGAGGGAGCAAAGCACAAAAAGAATCTACGCAAGCGGAACCTTGAGGAGAATGTGGTGGCAGCTTCGTCGCCGTATCTCGAACCTGAACAGTCATTTAGTGCAGCTGTAGCATCTGCTTCCAATACCAATGAAGCTCTATCCATGTATCGAACACCTTCCGGCTCTTACTACTGCGAACTGTGCAATTTATCCTGCACCATCTTCGTATTGCAGCAGCATTTGCAGGGCAAACGGCATCTTAAGGCAGCGCGTCAGCAGGCCGACAAGCCGCCGTCTACATAAATTAATTTCAATTATAATTGTAACACTCGTTTGACTGTCATAAATGTATATGTATGTGTAGAGGCTAATGACCTTGATGTAAGTATTCGTGTTTTTAAATGTATCATAGCCAATTAAAAATAATAAACTTTATCTGCGTATTGTATACAAAAACCGTATTGAAAGACTTTGTGTTTTAAGCATAAAGCAAATGCTTAACTAAAGTTAATCTGTTAAAACCAAATTGAGTAAATGCAATTCATTCACATTCTCTTTATTGTACATAGTAACATTAATCTATATATATATATTTTTTTTTGTTTTTGTATTCTTTTCATATCGTTTCTGATTATTTTGATTTCAATTTTGGTATTTTTGTCCATGCTAAACTCACAATACACGTAGTTTGAATTGTTTAGGAGTCATGTAAGTGTTAGACTATAAAATGCACTTTTATCTTTAGAAATAAGAGCTAAAATGAAAGCATTTGAATGCTGGCATTATTTACAAGTTTGCAACAAGGAAATGGGAGAAAAGGGTATAACATAATATAGCGTTACTCAATGTTTCACAGCATATTAAATCAAAATGTTGGACACAGTGCCAGTCAACGGCCGATCGATTATATGCAATTGCATTTGGCCATTTTACTGTGAAGGCGAGAACTCGGTGGGGGCTAGGACACGGCAGTGCATTTCACGTATAAGCGGCACAGTATACGCAACACACTCATCCCAGCCGGGTGAACGCCAAGCGGCCTCTCTGGTCTCTTTGCGATCCTGCAGCGACTTGTAGCCTAAACATCAACAAATTAATTTGTATTACATAAGTAGACAAAGGTTTTTGGCTGCTACTTACACCAAATGTGATGGACATTATAGAGGCGACCAATTTGTGAGAAGAATCCAGCGAAGGCTTCATTGTTATGCTTGCGGAAATTGATGGCACGGGCCCAGTTATTTCCCCATTCGATCATAGTGCCAGGAGTTAGTCGGTACGAGCTGTAAACGCAAATTTCATTGTTTATATAGCATATTCATTGATCTGATGCATTAATCGCTCGAATTTCCAGCGCTTTTAGCCAGAAGAACAAGCTGAATTTTTCTAGATTCAATATTCGAGCGATTAATCAAAATTTGTAGCTTGCCGCATCTCGTAGATGTTTTTGCCCGATCGGCTTGCGATTTGTGGCCAATAGCTAAAGGCCAAGAGGTATTGCAGGTGACGTGAACGCAAAAATTTGGAACGCTCGCTCATTAGCTTCAGATACTCAGGATCGTTCCACAAATCCTCTTTGGCCTGATCGATTTTCTCAAAGCCTCCAGTGTATTTCCATAAATGCAAACACTGATCCATATCGCCAACTTGAACAGTCCATGATGCAACCAAGTTGCACGACAGGCTCGCCTTCTTCTCATTAATGAGGCCGACGGTGTTTTTGCTAATAAACAAATAAACAATAAACAAACAAAAGGAAATTGATTAATTTAATTAAAATATTTATCTGGTCTGATATACCACTTACTAGTTACTCAGATATTCACCCATTGAATCGGGTCGCACATTATGCGTATGCAGGGCATATATAATTTCCTTATCGCTTAGCATACGACTGTGCGACTCTTTTGTCGGCTCGATCTTTCGTACCAATAGCTTGGAAAACCATGATTCTGATTCCTTGCAGCTGGATGTTGTTGAAAGTGATCTGAGGGCAATAATGAATGGAAAGTATTATTAAAAATACAACGTCTATCAGTATTTACTATCTTATTGAACGGTTCTTATCGTACAAATATGTTTTCGTATGAACTAAACTTACCGGACGGCAATTGGGCCGGTGATATTGCCCATGGACAAGAAGTTACGTAGCTTTAACATTTTCGCTTTGACGATTCACGATGCTTGGGATGTAGGCTGTGGGAAATCACTTGTATGTTATTTTGCTACTGTTATCATTACAGTCGATTTTGTTTTTCGTGTTGTTTTTTTTTTGCCTTGCCCCCGTGTACTTTAGTCAAGGTGAAGTCAGAGTCAGACGAACAAGTGGCAAAAGGAATCATATTTCCCATCGATAAATTATGCGTTCTGTTATCTACGATCCACCCTCTATTGAATTTACTCTTGATACGGCGGTGTTTTAATTTTTCTATTTAGGAATAACGTCAGTAAAAGAGCCCTACTTGTTTTGTAAGTTGTTATTGGAAGCCGCACTCAAATATTAGTTATAGCACCTCTCTTTTTATTCGCATAGATGTATGTATGTGTTCAGTAAAAATACATCCATATGTGCATAAAAATGTGTATAAATATGTATGTCTTATCACTGGTCAATGTAAAAGAAAATTTTAAAAATACACAGTTGCGTTTAGTGTGACAACTTGCAGACCCACTTTGAATGCGTTGAAGTCTTTTTTCCGAATAAAATTGTATTTACTTAAAGTGTGATGGTAATGTTGTTATATACTTAAACAAAAAGAAAATAATAAATTCGTGCTATAAATAAATATGCGATAGGCTGTAAAGCATCGATGGTCTATTGGTTGCTTTCGATAGATTTGCAAGCTCCCTAGATAGTTCACAAGCAACTCTGGCTAAACAGCTGATTACTTGGCGAACAAAGAGCCGCTCAGTTGCATTAAATTTGAATATCAAACCGTTCTTTGTGTCTGCAGCCTCAACAGTTGTTTAAAACAATTGAAAGCAATACATATTTGATAAAATAAATAAGCCTTTAAGCCCTTACTTGAAGAAAAACAATTAGCATGTATCTTATATTTGAAAGTATGTATTTTGATTTAGTCATAATATAGCATGATATTCATGACAATACACAGTTATAGCAATTTAACAATATTGGTGGATTTTAGCATTCACTTAATCCATCCGCATAGGTTATCGTTAACTTAATAATGTTTACAAATCAATTTTAATACAATAGTTTAACTATACATTTGGGCGATCAGATTGATGAGATTTCAAATATGTATATACGTTAAAGGGGTTTACATTTGAGTCAGGGAAAGACCCTAACCGTATGTCATTTTACAATATTTACAAACATACTAATTGCCAAAATACACAATTAAATGTCCCGAACTCATGTAAGTGATAGTTAAACTTTTACTTACACTTAAAACCAAACATATTAACAAATTTTATATAATTTAGTTTCTTGTTTTTTACAAACTTCTTAAATTTTTTATTAAGATAACATATGTATTTATTTAGTGTTAATATAAACTTTTGGAAAAGTTCCATTGGGAGTACTTAAACTGATATTCAGAACTCTACAAAATAGGTTTTCGACTTTATTTTAGTAAGAAGAATATCAATGAAAGTCGTGTAAATTGATATAGAAAATCGTATGTATTACACATATGATGTATGTTTGTTTTCATGTATGTATCTATATATGTATGTAGTTTATGAATGAATTGGATTATTTGTTGGACAAGTTAACCTCTTTAGCAGTTACACAGCATGAAGCATACACATACACATTTATGGAATTTAATTTAAATTGATTTTCTTTTTATTCTTTTTTTCGGTTTTTCGGTTTTTCTGTTTTTGGCTTTCGTTTATTTTTATATTATTTTTGTGTTCATAACTATGCAACATTCTGCACTCGTACGTGTATTTAAATTGTATAGTTAAAGATTCAATGCTTAGAACAATTCCTTATCATTAACGACATTCGACGTTTAAATATTACGAAACTGCGACGAATGACTCTGGAAAGTATACAAATAAATCACAAGAACCAAGAGACCCATCGACAATGGAAAGCAGCTTGAAGCTCGTGGGGCAGCTGAGTTGTGTTGAACTGCAGCGGGTAATTCTCCTGGAAACAAATCAATCGTATTATATACAAATCATATGCATTTTTTAAACATACCTGTAAGGACTTGAACTTGTACAATTACAGTGAATAGTCTACCAAGTGAGCAGGAATAGTTTCCACTATCGGAGATTTTGGCATCTGGTATAGAAATTCGACTGTTGAGCCACTTATCGGAGACACTACAAAATGAGAGAAATCGTTGATTAATAATGAACAAGCTGTGTTTGCCCATTGTGTTGCAAGTACCTAGAACGTCGATTGGTCAACGCTTGCAGAGGCTCCTCATCCTTGGCCCATGTTATGAAATTCATAAAGTATTTCTCCAACTCTTGGCTAGAGTATGTGCTAAACGTTTGGTTCGCATCGCCGATTAAATTAAATTCACTGGCCGTAACATTTAGTTTAGTTTGCGAGCTACCAGCCTCGGTTGATTTGAGTATATTGTGGCGCTCCTTTTGAAAGTAATTCCTCGATATTTGACATTGCAAATCCACAGTGCTGCCCGACTTGTAATACCGATCGCCCACATCGCGCTCATGTTCATCAATTATCCTTAAAGGTGGCTCTAAAAAAAAACCACGGAATTACCTTTTCATTATTCAAACCGTATGCGCATGCGAGTAGCTTACCTAGTATGGTTAGATTTGTGGTAAATACTCGCGGAGGATGCGTTGAAACCTGGCACATATAAATGCCAGCATCGTCCCTTTGCGTGGGATTTATCATGAGACGCCAGTTATTTGGATATTGAAACTTAACGCGTATACGTGGATCTCCGCTATATGTGACATTACCCACGGTAAGCAATGAGACCTTCTCCGTTGTGCGTCTCACCCACATGACCTGCAATTAAACATGGTGCTTTTTTTTTTAACTCACTTCAATAACGACCTCTTAGAGCTTAACTAACCGTTTTGTCCTTAAGCATGCCGACGCGACAATTGAGCACAGCTTCCGTGAATAGATGGACTGCGGATACCAGTGTCTTGCCGGGATCAATTAGATTCGATGGCTCCTCAAAGAAGGGCCCATAGTGATTCTCATGATGATACTTGCTGCGAAATGTGCGTGACCTCTCGGCATCCACGGAACTGCCAGCGTTCCAGTGATTCCTGGACCGTGTCGAGTCAATGGGTTGCTTAATAGTGCTTCTAACATTCTTGGTCGTTGTTGCCGCTGCCGCTGCCGTTGCAGAGCTATAATTCCTAACTGTTGTACTATTACCAATCCCTTCGCTTTCACCCGCTATCCGTGCAGTTGTTGCCAGTTGAGTTCGCTGTGTTGTCGCTTGTGTTGGTGGCAAGCCGTCTAGCATTGGGGAGATGTTGTCGGATGTTGTTGCCGCCGTATTGGTGGCAGCAATGTGTGTTTGGCTTTTGCTTGTATTATGCTCATCAAAATAGAAGCTATTCTCAGTGCTTAAAGTCGTTGATTTTAATGCAACTGTTGTTGTTGTTGTTGTTGTTGTGGTTGTTGTTCCTAAACAGCAAGAGAGACAGAGAAAGAGAGAGGAAGGTAGTAAGACTAAATACGTATACGTGAGTTCAAACTCCAATTACTCCAAATGACGCAATATAAATCAGTTTTTGCCATTGTAAGCTTTTTAATACATTTTGTGGAATTACATGTGACACATTTTCTGTCGAATTGCTAGCGGTATTATAATCATCGATGGTGTGCCCTTTACTTACCAAGAACACACAGCAACTGTGATCCAATTACGCTGACAACGCTGACAACGGCAAGCAGCCAAATGAGGCTCAGGCTCAGGCTCGTGCTCGTTCTCGGTGTCGGGCTTCGGTTCAGGCCCGCAATATACTGTTGATGGGTTGTCAGTGGGAGCTTGGGGAGCGCGATTGATGCTGATGCTGATGCTAATGATGCGCTATTAACTCTTGAACGCCTCATCCTTTGCACGGGATGACGTGACTTTGATAGACTGGTCTATGGTTAAAAGAATACTTCATTTTTTGCTCAAACTCCAACTGCCCTCCGTAGGCATGACACAGAGCCAAGTGTACTCCACTTGCCGGTCAATTTACTTAGATTGCATGTTGCTCGTATAACTAAAATTGATTATTAATAAAAATGCATACACAGATTAGTTGTGGCCAAGTTAGGTCAAGCATGTTGTGACCTTAAAGGTTTTTTCTTAAATCCAAGCAAACATGTTTCAAAATGTAAAGAAAACTGTTTTGAAACCATCAAGTGTCCAGCATTTTCCAACAACTTTTGCTAGCCCTTTGGCTGAATATAGTTTCATTTTTTTGTTATAAATACAATTTTTATATATATTGCAAAACGTTTAATAATCTCAATTAAGTGTAAGCAAGAGTTGCATGAGTATGCAATTTTCTTGGTATTTAGCTTGCTTTTCAAAGATTACGTTTGCCTATTGAAGGTTTTTCCCTTTCTTGTTTTTTTTTTATTTCTCCTACCATTCGTTTATCCTTTCCGATTGAAAAACGCAACAAAGCTAACCGGCCAGAGGCAAGAAAACAATAAGAAAGACACACACACCGAACATTAAATACTCTTGCTTGCTTGTTTATTATGTTTTTATATTGTCTATAAACATTACTTATAAAATTGAGAATCTTGATGGCCTCAAATAGCTTCAAACCAACGACAAAGTTAGTTACATTTTCTTGATTTTTATCAATAGTGAATGAGAAAAATAAGCAAAGTTAATTTTTTTTCCTTTATTTTCTTCTTTTATTGACCTTATCCAAAAATATAAAATGAATTAAGGTTTATGCCTATGGCGTTAGGCTCTTTGTTAGTTTTAGAGTCTTTCATCAACAACATTGTCATCGTCATCGTCATCGTCATTCACATCGTCATCGTGTTTGTCCATCATAGTTTATGTCTTAACTGTCTAATGCCTTCCCCTTGTTGCCCACAACCTGAATGCTTATTACATTTCTCTTAACTACCATTTCCATTTTCTCATCGACTTCAGGGCACTTGGGCTGTGGGCTGCTTTGGATTGGGATTGGGATTGGGTTTGGTTCTGGGCTTGGGTTGGGCGTTGCTCTCGCTTGCTCGCCCTTGGCTCAAGACATAATCACCGTAATAAATATTATATTAGTCAAGTTGTTGCTGTTGTTTTTTGTTTCTCTTCTTGTTCTTGCTGACATTCTCATTTTTTTTTGTGTTTCGTTTGCTGTTGTTTGTTTTTTATTTAACCGTTGCCTTTTTACAAATGTATGTTTGTAGGATTTTGTTTTTATGCCGCTGACATTGTTGACATTTGATTTAGACATTCTTCACTGCAAACTAATTTAAAACGGGCTCTCAGTGCCTGAAACTATTTACTTATACAATGATAACAAACGGCACAGCCAAAGCGAAGGGAGCGAAGGAGGAGGGGCGATGGAAAGGCTTCAAGCCTTTTCGTATTCTAATTGCACTTTACGGACAACTTCGGCCGGACGGACAGGATTTTCTCATAACACAGCAGCAATAAAAGTCAAATGAGCTCTATGGCGACGTTTGTACAGTTCAAATTTCATTTTATAAAATACTCTTGCTTGCTTGCTTGCTGTCCGTTGCTCAGTTGTTCAGTTGCTGCTCAGCTTTCAGCTCTCAGGCAACATCAGCAATAACATAATTATTATCTAGGCAACTTTAGAATAAGAACAACAGAGATGAGCTTATGCCGCAGACTGTCACGTCCTTGCAACGATTTATTTTTTCCTCATTTCATTTATATTTTATTTTTTATTTCATTTTCTTCTTCTTTTTTTTTGTCCAATCTCAGGTAGATGCGGTACAGAGGCCAAGAGCAACGTCAGCCTTTTGCTTCTATCTCTCTCTCACTCTCTCTTTCTTTGCTTGACTTTGACTAACTAGCTCTTAACGCTCTGCGCACCGCCTACCATATGCGTTCAGCCTCCCCCTTACTGTGTATGTGTGTGTGTGTGTGTGTGTACACACATACATGTACAGCACCTGCTGTGCCCCATTGAGTGCAAAACGTGCTTTGTTTTGTTTCATACGCATTACGAGTAAGTCCTGTACACATTTTAGCTATCCCTGCTGTGTTTATTATACCAAATTCTACTCCTTAGCGTATATACACATACATACAAACATACATACATATAAACATACATATATTCAGATTAGAAACTTCTTCAGTCTGCGACAGTCGGTTTTGACATTTTGGGATTATGACGATTGCGAGTGACATTACCAACTTGCTGCTAACTTTGTGCTTGCCTTTTAGATCCACCCCACCCCACCCCAACCACAAACACACACACACACACACATGCCAGCACTCCTTAATGCTATATGGTCAACTGAACAACAGGGTTGCGGTTAAGAATTTGGTTCCGGTTTTGAATTTCAGCTTGATATTGAATGTCGTCTAGCTTTAGACAAAGGTTTTGAGTGTTTCTTTCTTTTCTTTTTGTTTTTATAGACTTGAATAATATTTACAGATATATTGCTTATAAGCCTTTCAAAAGCCTTTGTACACATGTTGAAAGAGTTAAGAGGCTGTAACAACAAAACACAATAAGCTTAATCATATAAAAGGTTGCCAGTTTTGTTAGATCATAAAGCTTGTTAAATGGGAATTATCTTTGTTTGAGAAAAACAAATCGTCGAAATCTTTAACTAAAACTCTTTTCAAGCTTAGCCAAAACTTACTGAAAGTTATTCTAGCCGAGTTTTGAGTTTCTCTAGGGTATGTCTTAGTCCAAGTACCTTTTAGTACATGGATTGATTAGGCGAAAAGGTTTTTGTTTGTTGTGTTTTGTTAATTACAATGAAAACGTAATTATTTTCACATTATTCTCCGTCGAATTGCATACAAAAAACATTAATTGCAACGTTTGCTTTAATTATGTAAATTCCATTTGAATCAAACATTTATGAATTGTGTATGCGGGGCGAGAGGGGGGGGGGGGGCGGCGGCAATGGATTGCTACACATTGGTAAAAGCGCAAATAGCAAAATATTTCTGATCTGCGGTTGCCACAAACACATTCGCTGTTGTCGTTTTTTTTTCTCTTTCGTCTCGTACATTTAAAATTCAATCTTGACGGATGCCATTTTAATGATTTACTTGACCAACAGATGTGCATGATGTTTGTTTTTTTTTGGTTTGTCCCTTTTGGGGTAACCTTAGAAAAACCAATTAGCCTTTCGCGTAGCTTAACAAAAAGTATTGTTAAATTTGTACAATCTGTTGCGCTTTCAATTTGCTTGCAGTTCAGGGAAATGGCCAAAGAAATACAAAAAAAGAAACTAAGGCAAGTCACGTTCTGTTGGAATAGATCCGCTTAAATGAAATGAAATGTTTAATACGCACACTTTACAAAGACAAACTTTAAACTCTTTAAGAATATATGCATTATCTATTCAGTTCTTGCTTAGTTTTATTTTTTTTTTCATTCAGCCAAAGACAAGAAATGTTCAAGCGCAAAAGTTTTGCGTATAGTGTGAAAATGTCCTTCGTACTTGAATAAATATTTATGAATGTGTGTGTGTATGTATGTGTGAGTGTTTGTCGCCAGTTTGTCAAAACTTTCAACATTAATATTGGTGTTGGTTTCAACAATATTATTATTATTTTATTATGGCCGACTATGCTTGTTGAACTTTATAAATTATTCAAATCACTTTAATTAGAAATGTAGATTTTTTTTTTTTGTTCAGCTTTCGACGAATTACCTCAACTTTAAATTTATGTCAAAACTAAAGCAACCGTTTTCCGGGGAGATACGTTTTTGGGGTTGGGGTGAAACGAATTTTCCAACAAATTATCTCAATGATCTGCTTTAAACATACGTAGAAAGCGAAAACAACAAGCAAAAGAGGGAGAAAAGAGAGAGAGAGAGAGATTAAGAATGAGAATGAGATGGAAGGAGAGAGCTGGGAGAAAGAGAGTGAGAGAGTCAGAGAGAAAGAAAGCAAAAAAGTTACAGAGACACAGAAGAGAAAAACCTAAGATAAGAGGCTGCAAAGAGAGTCTGAGAGAAAGAGAGGGAGATAGAGAAAAAGGAAGCAGAAGAGAGGAATACAGAGATGGAGAGTGAATGGATTCGAAACGAAAGGTTTAAATTTCTCACAGTGCAAGGCAAAATAAACAAGAATCAGACAATTTATTAAGAAAGAGTTAGATATTGGGATAAGGATAAGGATAGGAATAGAGATATATGAAGTTAATTTAAGGAGAAACAGCTAAAGAGGATATGCTGTCATTGTATTTTATTTTCATCGAGGAAGTTTTTCGTCGATTGTGATCAAAATCAAATTTTTCTGCCATATTTCTAACCATATTTATCAATAATTTAAAAAAAAAAAAGCTCCGCACGTTTCTATATAAAAACTGTTATATTGCTTCTCATTCAATGCACATGATATTCAATATTATGTGTATATACGTTTTTAATAAAACTTCAACAGCAATAAGCCAGCAATTGCCAGCTGCCGGCATCAGGTTAAATTCTCGGCAAAAATACAAAAAAAAAGAAAAGGAAACGCCAAAAAAAACTTCAAATGTTTGCCGTCGAAGGAATGGATTTTTCGAGTACTGGCCAACTAGTTTGGACAATTGTTATAGCACCAAAACAACAAGAACAAACAACAACAAAGAACTGAAAGAGTAAAACTTTCACTCACTGCGTTAAATGGTTCGTGTGATTCATATTCCAAAAAATCCTGTAATGCGCTTACGGACAAGTTGTGGCGCTTTTTGTTTGTTATCCTTTTAGTGCGTTTGGTACATCACATCACTTGGCACTTGTTTGCATTCCATGTATGGACAACCGGAACAACAAAAAAACAAAAAAAAACAGCAACAACAACAGCAACAAAATGCAAAAAAAAATATATATAAATAAACAGAGCTTGTATATTATTATTCGCGCGAAACTTTATTTGCTCATTATATTTGGTTTTGTGCATTTCAATTAGTTTCTATTCGCACTCATTTTGTTTTTGTTTTGCAACTCGTTTTATGTAGTTTTTTGAGCAAGCGAACGCACATTCCGGCAACGGTTTGTTTATTCTTACTAAGTAGTTGATAAGGTAGACGACCACAGGAGTCGAGTCGAAGGCGACGACATAGACGACAATTGAATTTGATGTTATTTGGCTGTGCGGCCAGCACGTGGGCATCGCTTATCCTTGAAAACAGTAATGAACTGTCGTTGGCAAAATTACAGAAACTGCGAAGCATCCAAATGAACAGCTCGTCTCACTTTGAGTGAAAGCTCTCTTTTGCTCTCTCTCTCTCTCTCTCTCTCGTTTCCCCAGCTGCTCAACGCACTTTGTCTGTTCACCACGACATGTCCCAAACGTGTGTGTCCCAAAACAGATGCTGTGCTTTGTGCAGCGCGAGGGCTCCATGAATAATTTCACTCAATTACCGACACACTCATTTACTTACTCTGAGTGCTCTGAGTGCTGGGCAACAATTAAAATTGGATCTGCCCACAGTTTTGGCGTATGGTGTGGTAATTAGCAAGACCCTTTTATTACGTACATTTACGAATGGTAGAAAAATGTTGTAGGCTTATAATTAAAGTTGAGAACAGTTTGTTTAACCAGTTTCTGTTTACACAGGAAGTTAAATTGTTTTTTTTTTTACATTTGAGTTGCACATTTTAAAGCTATTTTAATAGCTTAAAATGGTATCAACAATATTTAGTTCAATAACTAAGTAACTTATTCGTTTACATTCAATACCAATACAGAAATCCAAGCCAATGCTCAGTCCTGTCAAGTGTGAAGATAAACACAGAAACCAAAAAGAAAAAAAAAATATAAATATATTTGTAACATGCAAATATATTTGTAAATTGTACACTTAAAGCTCTTTCATACTTCAACCCATCATTAGCAGTTATGTCCAAGCGCAACAACAAGGAAAAGGATGATGCGCTACGCAAGAGGCAAGCCAAATTGCGCTTTAAGCGAGTGGTTCGCGTTGCTCTGGCCAACAATCATTGGATAGCCGATACGGATGACCAGGGTCTCACATTGAATGTTAAAAAGAATGTTGCCATGCTAATACGCAAGAAGCACAAGACTGGCATTCTCACCATGGCAGTAAGTAGCTTTTATATACATACATATATGTATGTATTTATATGTACTGTGTGTCTGTGTTTATTTTTAGCAAAAAGGCTTGTTGGCAACGCCGCATCACACAAGATCCATAGCAGAGCGAAAACAGATATGTTCCATTGTTGCTGCTCTCGGTTGCTTTACTCAAGTACCACCGGTAAGGGAGTAAGCTTAAAATTTAAAACGGTAACTTTAACTGTAAATTTGTAGATTATTCGAGCTCGCCTAATTCCCCATCTACGCTTTATGCTAGTTCGCGCGGGACGCACTCTAATGAAAGAGGGCCATTTGCCAACTGTTGTTTATTTTGTTGTTAGCGGTGGCATTGAGATGTCTATGAGAATATTCAACAAGGTATGCAACATAATTGATACACTTTGGGCTTGTAGACAAATAATTTCGTTTGCAGGCTACGCGTAAGTATGAGCAAAAGCCAATGGTCTTTTTGGGACCTGGTGATTGGATTGGTGAGGTTGCGCTTTTGGAGAATAGCACCAGAAAGAATACATATGTAGCGACAAGTCAGTAACGAATGTTTGTACCCAAACATATATCGTAATCTATTAATATGATATCGCAGGCAATTCGGAAATATTGGCAATCGATGAAATTGACTTTAATGCGCTGCTCATGCCTTATTTGAAAAAGGTTTGGATCGAAAAGAAAAAAGCGATCGCTTCGTTAAGTTATCTCAAATATATGACAGAGGCGCAGATTGTCAGTGCATGTAAATTTGGCATTTTACGCCAGTACAATCCGCTAGAGACCATATATCCCGACGACAAGGACAATACTCATGCACACTTTGTTTTGAGCGGCGAATGCGTTTTATTGCAATGCCTGCGCATGAAAGTAAACACAACTCAATATTCATATTGATCATAGTTTATTTCAATCTTTAAACTCACCACAGATGACAACTGTTAAGGGTGAAATGCAGTATGAATTGATAGAAGCGCTGGATGAGGAAAGTGACAACGAAGACGATGATGAGAGAGCTGGATCGTTTGATATTAGGGAACTCTTGCGTTCGAATTCATCGCTTGACGAAACACTTAAAAACAAAAAGAAAGTGGTAAGCTTTAGGCTATTAAAGGTTTAAAAGAAATATAAGCAATTTCTATTGCAACCACATGTGAATGCAGAAACGTAAGGATGAGTTTGCCAAAATTGAGGCCAATTGTAAGCTGATAAATCAGAAGCCAGAACCAGTTGTGGACAATCCGCCCGTGCTTCAACATCATCATTATGTTCGCAGCAAGTCCATAGTGCAAATGGCACAGGAGGGCAAAGAGACACCTGTTGAACAATACGAAGATTATTATGATTACTTACTAAGTGACAACGATGATGATGATGATGTTGATGATCTAATCAAAAGTCGAGAGACATTCTCGCCACTAACACGCAGTAAATCAGAGAGACTCGATGATGCTAAAGAAGTGGAAACCGAGGGCTCCGAAGTATTCACAGCTAGGTCATCGTCGTCATCAGCTTCCAGCAGCGCAAGCTCGGAGACATCGAAAAAACCGAAGAGACAATATCGCAACTATTCGACTCGTTTCATTGACGTTGGCTCCATGTCGTTTGGTGGCCTTTTCGGTGTGGGTGAGAAGGGGGAACTTCGTGTTGTTATGGCTCGAACGACAGTGCAGTGCCTGCTTTTGCCATTATTTTGGCTCATGGAGGAGGACCAAAACCCTGGGCACATGTGGCAGCGAATGCGCTTCTATTTGGATCGCTGTATACCGACCAGGGAGACACTCTTTCAGGATTTTATCAAGTCGCGCAAGTGGGCACAGTTTAAGGACGATTGTGTGGAGCAGTTTACACATTCGACCACCAATCCCACCAAGATCGAGGATATTCCAATTGTTATTCGCATTGTGGAGTCGAAACACTCTGAGCCCGATCCACATGATCATTAGGTTTTCAATTTATTTTCAATTTTTGCTATTTTGCTATCGATTTTATTTGTTAGCCCAAAAGCATGCTTTTTATTTGGCTCTATTAAAATTTTCGATGTAGAACATTTAATGCATGCCCGAAGGTATGCACTTGTTTTGGAGGATTTTTATGTCCGTTGGCTTAGTGTGAACACAAACCTCTTAGTTAAGCCATTTCCAAAGCGAAGGATTTTTGTTCGTTAAGCTGAGACACATGTTTATGGTAGCGTGCTACTGAACGGATAATTCAATTTAGCAGGAACACACTTACGATACAACCAAAAACAGAGAAAGGATATTTAATTTCCTATTGCAAAAGCTCAGAGTATATTTGAAAAATTTCGAGGAATATTCTTACCCCTACTTTGGGACAAAGCAGAAGCTTATAAACATTAGGTTTTGTAAATAATGGGAAATATAAACAGGATGGGTGGGGAAAAACTCAGCCCGCAGACCAGGTATTGTAGCTATACTCCTCATTTTCGGCACATAAATTGGGATAGTTGGGATTGCGACCCCTAACACACTCAGAGGCTGGCGATCCAGCACGATAAATGGGATTATTTTGCATATTCGTCACCGCATAGTTGCACGCAAGCAGCGTCGCATCAACGCCAGATGCATCCGTATAACGGACAATTGCGCAACCAATGCGATTATTGCGCTCATTCACCATTGTCGTAAAATGCCCAATAGCGCTGCCGATAAAGAGAGTAAGAGAGAAAGAGATAGCTATAGTAATATGCTCAATTTAGTGTAGTTGTAGTTCTCTACTAACGGTCCGCCACGTGGCACATGCACTTCTATATCGCCACTGGTCGCATAGCGATACTCATCAAACCAGGAGGCAATCCGCTGACGCAGAAACTCAGCAATATCAATGTTGCGCGTATACAGAACGCTCAGATTTTGTCCCGCATAGCGATAGGTGTTCGTATTGCGGCACTGATCGTGCGCCATGCGACACTGCAGCGCATTATATGCGGCCAATTGGGCCAGCGTCGAGTCCCAGGACATGGTGGCCATATGCAGAGCGCTGGGAAAACCGCTCAAACCGCCGCCCGCTATCAGATTGCGTCGATCGTTATGCAGCTTGAGTATTAAAGCTCGATGTGGATCTGTCGAAATGAATTCGCCGCGACAGCCGCTTGCAAATTGCTAACCGTGCATTGAGCTTTAACGGTTAATTTTTGTTGGCTGGCAACGCTTTGCTTTAGTTCACTTACGCCGCTATTGCCACACACAATGTGACGCATTCCGTTTGGACAAAGCGCCGGATCACAATAGTTTTGTGCCAATGCCAATTGAATGTGCAGCAGGAGCCAAAGCAGCAACAACATTGTTCGCCCGCTGTCGCTGGCGTTGCTGCTCGGATGCATTTTGTGTTTTTATGTTACGCCTGCTGCCCGCCAGCTGTGCAGTATTTATAGGCACACGCACGCCGCCAGCCCTTGGCCCTTGCCACCACTTTGCTATACATCCTTTGATACGCTTTGACAATGCACCCATTTGCCGTATCTGTTCGCGTCCCAAAAGTCATCATCGAGACATCTGTTATTGTTGTTGTTGTGGTTGTTGTTGTTGTTGTTGTTGTTTACCTTGCCATGCAAATGAAAAGCGAATTATTTGCGCGAACACAAAACGAAACAAAACAAGATGCATATAAAAACACCTGCTGATTGTTCTACATGCCAGCATGAAAAAAACACACACAAACGTACCTCTGTGTGGGTAATAAATTTAGTAAACAGCTGTTTTACTTACTAACACACACACACACATACTGTAATGAGTTTCATTCTGATGATTTGTTTTAGGTTAAAAACGTTTAGCTAATTGGTATAAAAATAAAAAAAAACAAGAATCTTAAAGTTAAACATTTACCAAGCTCATCGTCTAAGTGCGACGCCATAAACAGCGAAACAAATAGCATTATTATGCACAAGGCCAATCAACTAACTATATTTATGATTGTTATTAATAACGTTGTTGCAACTGCAGCATCTATGACAGTGGCAATGACTTGAAAATTGTTTAGAAATTGTTTTTCAAGTTCTGCCAAAGCACTTTTACCTGTCCTGACTTGCCGCCGTATGTGTGAATGAAGTGTTGGTTCGGTTGGCAGTTTTGATGTTTGATGCGAAGTGAACTTCTCTGGGCTAGAAGGCCAATCTGTTGGGGGTACAGCTTTGGATGCAGCAAAATTTAAGTCAACTCGATGCCAGCGACTAACCAAACTCAGGTGTGTGTGTAACCTGAGGGGCCGTCGGGTCGAGACGTTAATTGAAATGCTGCATCAACAACTGCATCCAAGGCCAAAGATATCAAACATTTGTCTATCATGTGAAGCTTTGAAGCGAAGATTTCATATAACTCAATTCCATTCGATTTACACCATTCAAACAATCATTAATCATTTTATTTGTTTGCGTAGTCAATATTTAAGCATATACAATTCAATACAATGAGTAGAGCTAAGATTGTCTTGCCTCCATCAATCCATGAATAGGAAACACCTTGAATATTAGATAAATACACATACAAACAAAACAATTTGTTTTCATTTTCCTGAAGCTTGTCAATGGTTCGTTAATAAATCGATTTAACATAAATTTAAGCAATGAAGATATTTCAATTTTGTATGCAGCATGGCAAAATACTAATTATAGCTGGTTTAAATTTTGATCACGAATATTGCTGGCATTGATAACTAACTAAACTCATGCCATTGCCAAAGCTTTAGATAATGCAAAGCTTTCATCAACAAAGCTTTTGTAATCTATTCCATTTATCATTACTTTTCGTCACTCCTGGCTACTAGTTAGAGAGCATTAAAGCTACGTTTTGATCTTTTGAGACTTTTAAAGATATCACGAAACGGCCAAGTCATGTTTTGAGAAGTGAAAACAAATTTGGTCGCGTGCCTTTAATCAAGTTTGTTGCCATCGTTAATGGAGCGTTCGATTTGATTAATGAGAACAAATTTTTTGTTTTGTTTTAGGTATTATTGTATATATATATTTTTTTTTTTATTATTTTATAGTTTAATGAGTATTTACAATTCGAGTGTCGCAACGAAACGAAAAACAGAACAAAAACAAATTCAACAATTTTGTGAAAGGATTAAGTGTTCCAATTTTGCATGCACAAACTCCTAAAAGTGCATGCAAAATTGCCTAACCTACTCACAAGGTATCTGTGAGTGTCTGGTGGATCGCTAAAGTTTACCAGCCGCTCTGTGCCCAGCCACCCTGAGGTGCCCAGCCACCGCCGCCGCCACCACCCTGAGACCAGCCACCGCCGCCGCCGCCAATGCTGCCTGCATCAGAGATGACCTTGACGATTTGAACGGAGCCGGAGCTGCCGCCGCCATGACCGCCCGATGACCAGCCACCGCCTCCATGACCGCCGGATGACCAGCCACCGCCTCCATGACCACCGCCGGATGACCAGCCACCGCCTCCATGGCCGCCGCCGGCGCCAGCATCAGAGATGACCTTGACGATTTTGACAGTGCTGGCACCGCCGCCATGACCACCGCCAGATGACCAGCCACCGCCGCCGCCGCCAGATGACCAGCCACCGCCGCCGCCGCCAGATGACCAGCCACCGCCGCCATGACCGCCAGATGACCAGCCACCGCCGCCGCCTCCATGGCCGCCATCAGAGATCACCTTGATGATCTTAATGCCGCCGCCACCGCCGCCGCCGCCTCCATGACCGCCCGATGACCAGCCGCCACCACCGCCGGAGGACCAACCACCGCCGCCGCCACCGCCGCCCAGGGAGCTAAGGGCACTGCCGCCGCCAAGGAAGCCCGCTTGGGCCATGCTGCACACAGCGAGCAGACATACGAATACCTTGCGTAAAAGAAAAACAGGCACAAGATGCATATTAATTAGCAACATATTTCACAACACAACAAAAAACAGAAAAAAAAAATTATTTTATATGCTCGAAAATTCGTTAATCCCGGCTACGAGATTTCGAGCTTGGCCAGAGTCAAGTCAAGACGCACCTTCATGTTGGCTCAGTGCTTGTATGGAGTTTAGGAGTTAAGGATTACAACTGCGACTGCGACGAGAGCTGAACTTCAACTGTGCCTCAGCAGACCAACAGTCGATGCTTTTATGGGCCGCCAAACAGTCGGACAAGTCAGAGAGCGCCAAACCAGAGTTGGAGCTGACCACATCTGTATGCTAATGTATGGCACTCTAATTGCTTGTCCACGCGATGCTCTTACCGGATTATGCCATCAACATCATCAACATAATCAACTTTATCATCATCATCAAAGAGCACCCAACCCTCTCTCTCCTCTCTGTCTCTCTCTCTGTTGCGCTCAAGTCTCTATCTCTTTCCATCTGTGTAACTGTGGAGCATTTGAAATCTTAACATTTTACTAGTTTGCCACCTTCACAGCAGCTGAAGCTGTATTCGGTTCAGTGTCGGGCGGCTCATAACACAGCTGCCGCTCTTTATTAGCTCGTTATGCAATTTATCAAAATAATATTTTATATTTATTTTCAAAACAACCAGTTTAACAACAAGGCGCATTCAACATTAGGCAAAACCATCACAATGGCGAATAAGTAGCGTTGTTTAACACTCCAACTGCAAATCATAAAACTTGAACTTTTGCAATAAAGCTTCAAGTGTCTATTATGGCTTTCTTACAGCTGCCTTGTGAATCCCCGCAATTAAAAGAAATTACTTTCGATCCCACGAGCTACTTGCCAACATATGAAAATTGGTTTGGAGCGAGTGTGATTTTTGGTGCAAACTTTGTGATACAAAGTAAGTTTACTCCTTGAAACTTTTGTCTGTTAGGAAAAGTGATGAAAAATGCAAGTTTCAATTCGTATTGTAATATGTTTCTTAAGTATTTATTGCATCAAAACTTGTTAATAAACACAAGTTATTATTGCTACAAGCAAGAGCAATTTTGCTTTAATTTAAGTTAAGTGCGCCGTCAATAAACGATCGAAGGGGTCAATCGGTATGCTTATTAACTGTTTGACCGCCACAAACAACAAACAACAAACACACACAGACACACGAAAAGAAGCAGAGGAAACCTTCGGAGCGACACTTGATGGATGGCAAATAGCAGTAGTTTTTCAGTGTTGCGATACGTTAATTGCTTCATCTTTGTTTCAAATATTACGAAAGCGCATAAATCCCACGCACTCACGACAACTAACTTCTATGGTTTATTTTTTGGCTATAATCAGTTGACGATTATGGAAATCTCTTAAGCAAAATAAATTTAAAACTATGTAACTTGAACATTTTCATTTACATGAAGTTTGATTGTGGAAAATTTGCTAAATTTATGATTAAGTATAACTTTAATTCAGGGCTGCGGCTTAGTTTTTGATGAGGGTTCGTTCGTTTTGGCGGTTGGTTCGAAACCTTCGTCTAAAGTTTTGTTACAGCCACAGTCAGGGCAACAGAACAGGTTTATAATTTACATCATGTTGCACAGTTGTTTAACATATTCACTGCATATCAAAACTTACATACATTTACATACTCACTTCTTGTCAAAGGTTAGTTATAATTATTAGTTTAAATTGGCTAGTTAACCAAAGAACTAGCTAATTTTAAAGGCTTTGCTTAATCCCTTTTCAAAGGTACTTATACTCTGTTAAATGTCAACTGTTCAACTAAATATGATATCAATTACCGACTAAGCATGACGAAATAATAATCCACCAGATTTCAATGTGGCACATCAAGCATATTTACAAATATGTTTTTAATTAATGATCGCAATTTTTGCTGTCTGGTTTTTCGAATAAATTGATACAGCAGCAGCAACTGAACTGACATCACATTAAGGCTGCTACATGTGAAATCCTACAGTTGCGAAATAAAGCTTATTAAAGTTGCTTAATATCCATAAAAAATAAAGCCAAATGGAAAAGGGCAACAGCATCTGTCCAAGTGTATGATATACTAGTTGAGGCTATACATAAATTATCTTGGACCATTAGTGGGTTATGCGATAACGCCTTTCACTACACAAACTACTAATACTACCACCACTACTACTACAACTAGTTAACTATTAATCGCTATTGTTTATGTCCAAGCTTCCGACCCACATAACAACTTATTACCTGTTACCTATGTATGTATCTGAAACCATTTAACGAGTTTGTTTGAAAGATGTTTTTGATTTCAAGGAACATTTTTGTAGCGTCTTTAATTAACCGATTGATTTTAATCCTCTCCACATGAGAAGCCAGCAGATGTTATTGATTATTATGCATAATTAGCTAACCCGCTAGAAAAATAAAGTACCTGGCCCTGAACTTGTTACGATACATGACCTGGGGACTTCTCCGCCGTCCCACTGTGCAGTGTTAAGGAAATAGGATTTTTTGTATTATTTTATTTTTTTTATTTTTTATTTTGTTTTTAGTTTTCAACATAGTTGAATACGTTTTGTACATTTGGTAAACTATTAAAAACGAACAAAAAATTAGGGTTAGGAAAAAAAAACATCTTAAAGATATAGTAACAACATCTACAAGGCTAATGCCGTTGCTCAACTCGTACAACAGAAACAAGCGAGTCGAATGCCCGGCATATCACATGGCTCTCGGGGAATGGGTGAAACAATTAGTCCCAGCCACCAGCACCGCCAGCGGACCAGCCACCACCACCGCCGCCGCCAGCAGACCAGCCGGAGCTGCCGCCAGCAGACCAGCCGGAGCTGCCGCCCTCACTGATGACGCTGACAACTTTCACATCCTCGGCATGATGGCCATGGTCGGCCTCAAAGTGTCCAACATGACCGTGATCAGCATGGCCGCCGGCTTCGTGGATCACCTTAACGATGTTCACTTCACCGCCGTGTCCGTGTCCGTGATCGTGGCCATGTCCATGTCCGTGATCGTGACTGAAGCCGCCGTGCGAGTGTCCGCCATCCTGGATGACCTTGATGACCTTAACCTCAGCGGCATGATCGAAGCCACCATGTCCATGACCATGTCCATGATCGAATCCGCCGACGCCGCCATGACCATGTCCTTCCTCATGGATCACCTTGACAATCTTGACTTCACCGCCATGACCATGACCATGACCATGACCATGTCCATGATCAAATCCGCCGCCGCCGCCATGTCCATGACCTTCCTCATGGATAACTTTAACAATGGTGGGAGCACCACCACCAGAGTGACCACCGCCATAGTGGCCACCACCAGAGTAGCCGCCACCGGAGTAGCCACCACCACCAATAAAGCCAGCTTGGGCTAGACTCACACAGGCAATCAGGCAAACGAACACCTTGAAACAAAGTGGAGTTTCAATCATATTGGATTTGTTGTTGATTTACTGAATCTTACCTTCATTTTGTTGTCGGTTCTGCTTGGATTCAGCTTTAGCTCTTGGTAGACGAAGTTAAGCCTTGAAGCTTTAACAGTTACTAATATTGATGGTATGCTTGTTGGCCGCTATTTATATGCCATCCCAAGCCAAAGAAAACAACAAGAAAATTATTGCTGCCCAAAGAGAAATGGACCGATTAACTACAGCAACAGCAACAGCAACAACAATAACAACATGTTAATAAAGTTAGTAGACATCGTCAACGTTAACGTTAACGCCAACGCTAGAGTCAGCGTCGCTGCAGTTACCCCAAAAAACAAGTTCACGACCCGAAACATCTCAATAAATTATTCAATGTTTGCTTAATGGGTATAAGCCAAAATAAATACAAAACAAAAATGGGGAAAAACATGAAATTATAACCTAGCCAAATGCTTACGATATTTGTATCATTTATAATCGTAAATGTGAATAAAAAATATAAATAATAATTATAAAAGTGAATGTTGATGTTATAGTTTCTCGATGTTGAACTTAAAACAAACGTTTTGCAATCAAAAGGTGTGTTTGAAGATATAAATAATGAATCTATCCTAATAGTAAACTAAAATAGTAACAGCAGATCAATTATTAAGTTGATAGGGAGTTTATTCTATAATATTTACTTAAAGCTCGACAAACTAAACAACTTTAAAGCTTAATAAAGGGAAACTTTCAGCTTGAAGCAAACAATTCTTTCTTTATCCATGCATGACATAGTTTTTATTATGCAAGTTGCGACTTTCACAATAGTTTAAAATCAACATTCAAATATTTTTGGTTTGCATTTGAATTTTAGAAAAGTATCAAAGTTCTTCCAAAAGTGAATTATTTATTAAAGCAAAATACCTTTTTATATCAGACAGTAGCTTCTAGTAGTTTCTAAAGATATGTTAAACTAAAAAGAAATGGCATTAAGCCAAAGACCATACAAATGCATTTAACGCATATTCATAACGTATTTGAAAGTTCAGCTGCCAGCCGTTGAAGTGGCCCGAAGACGTGCGATGTCGTAACAGTGTCGCTCTTAATCCAAACGACTCTTAATTTGCTACCAATCAGTGAGGGAATTAATCACGCCGCGCCCGCTTGCGGCCCCAGCTGATAAGTTGAAACTGAAACTGAAGCTAAAGCTGAATGCGAATGCGAAATTCGTTTGGCAAACAAAGCGACACCTTAACATGCCACAAAGCGCAACTCAAAATTCAACTCAATCCAGTGCTGTGTTTTGTGGTCAGTTGAATTATGTATCTGAGTTAGTTGGTTTGGCTGCCAGCAGTCAACCATAGCCAAAGCCCATTAACTTCAATCTTCAGCTAGCCGACAAGTGGCTACATATCTGATGATCTGGCTTGTCATTGCCAAAAGCGATGCAAAAAGAAAAACCAAAAACCCGAAAAAAAAAACATAAACTCGTTTGCATTTATTATTATTACTTTAACTAGTCGAACTGCGTTGATTCCCTATTCGTTAATAAGCGGGCTTATAAGTTATGGAACTATCAAACTATCATTTCGATTAGTTTTTCATAATTCTATACGAATATCTTTAGGCGTTTTAACAAATAGGGCCTTCAATGCAATTTTTTTCTATCCCTATAAATTATGCAAATGGCTGTATTGATGTATCTTAGGGCCTATTAATATAAATTCATAACTAAATTATGTGATTAACGTTTGAGTGCATTGTGAGTGTGTTCGTTGTTATAGCTAACGTTAATTATTAATGGAAATATATGTATATACATATGCAAAAGCTCAAAGCTATCAAATAGCGAGAAAGTTGCCAAATTTTGAGCACCATAATAATAATAGCCGAATTATTTATAAGCTGGCCGAAGCTTAAATCGAAACAAATGCAAAAACAGCATTAAATTGCCTGCATTTGAAATGTATGGATAGTAATAAATACATTGAAGAGTTTATAAGTACAATATACAAACCTTCGTTATTAACATTCATTAATAATTCAAATATACATATGTACAACAATAAGCTTAAGATTACACATTTAGCGTATACCAAAGAAACTATTTACAATGTAGCCAAGGCTCAAGGTATCCTGGCATGACCAGCTCATAGAAGGTCAAACGGCGTGCTTGAACCACAGTCAACATATAAAGCGCACCAGGGGCACGCTGCAAGGGCAGCCGCAAGGCCAGCAACTGCAGCACATAAGGTTCCACTGTTGCCGAATCTGCTTCGGCTTGGAACTGTGAGAATGGCACAAAGCCCTCAATGCCGCGATAGATAAAGACGCGGACACGACAACAGCCTTCGACAAATGCCAACAGGGTATCGTCGCGCACCCGCATTGCTGTTAACTGGCGTGCCCCAATATCGGCGGCAAGCGATTGAAACAGGCTGCCGTTGGCATGATGCAGCTGAATGTGAGCAGCTGGTGCTGTGGATGGTGCTACAGGCAATGCTGCGGTAGCGACAATAGTCAGACGCGCATAAAGCAGCTTGGCACGCTCGGATGGGCCAACATGCAAACGGATTGTTTCCACTGGTGGCAACTGTTGTGCGGGATGTGGCATTTGCATGGCATGCAGACTGCTACCGGCCGTTGCAAGGTTTTGATAATGCTGCTCTTCTTTCTCCTCCTCCTCCCTCTCTTGCGTCTCTTGCAAGTGTTGCTGTAGTTGACGCAGTCTTTTGATCACCGCATGCAGTCGCATTGTGTCTTCATCGGTGTGTGGAGTTTCCTTATGGCCGCCCATATTAGCCAAAAGCAGCACATCAAGCATAGTTTGTTCCAGCAAAAGTATTAGCGCATGTTGCTGCTCCTGTAGCTCGTCCTCTGTCCAGCTATTGTTGGCTGCAAGCCTTGCATGCAGCGCCTTTAGTTCCTTTAGCACTGGCCAAATGAGCTGGGCACTGCGTGCCGCCAATACGCGTGCTGGTGTGTTCGGCAATGGCAATGTGTCTGTTGGCAGTGTTGCAAACAGCTTGGATTCCGATTTGGAAGCCCGATGTAGCTGTCGCATTAAGTGTAGAAAGTCTTCCACTAGATGCTCATCGTCATAAAGATCGCTTTCGGGTATGCTTAGTTGCGTGATGTTCACCTCTGTTTGCAAACGAAAGCTGAGATGCTGCAGCAGGCGTTCTCGCAACGATTCGTATTGCTCCTGATTGAGGGCATGCATGGCATTGAGGTGTGGACGCAACTGTGACTCAATGCTTGGACGGCTTAAGTACTTAATAGCTTCCTGGTAGCTGGGCCCACGGCGTTGCAGCAGTTGTGCCTCGTGCTCTGTCTGCAGCTGCTGCAGCTTTGGTGTTGGCACACCCAACGGTTCAATATCAATTTTAGCACTGGTACGCCAGCTTTGCAAATTCTCCAAACTACTGCAGTTCCAACTATGTTCCAGCTGCTCCTCGCTCAGCTCGTAGCTGGTCATAAAGCTAAACTGATCATTGGTTGCGTTGCGCAGCTGTAGCACTGCAACATCATCAATGGGTCCGCTTTCGAAGCCACCAGCACTGTCATAGTGTGTACCGTTCCAACGATAGATGCGCGTCCAGCAGCCCAGCTCATTAAGCAGCAAATAGCTTGCAGCATCCTTCGCTGTTGACTGCACTGCAAAGACACGACGCACATCTGGCCGATCCTTAGCCTGGTGCAATGAAAAGCTGCGTCGCAGCTGCTTCACCTGGTAAGGCAGACGCAGCAGACCAAACAATTCGGCAAGCATAAGGCATAGCTCCTGATAACGCTGAGCCAATGCAGTCACCTGCCGACGATAGATCTCATGACTTGGCTGCTCCAGTTGCTGTGGCTGTTTAAGACGCAGCCAGCGCACACTCCAGTTGCCACTGATGACCTGTGTCGCTCGACCTTGCGCCCACAGGCTCTTTTCATGCCAGGCACTATAGTTGAATCCATTGATGTGTAGGCGTGTGCGTAACTCTGGCGCATGCAGTGAAGCAAAATTCAACGGTGTCTGCAGACGCAACTGCTTTTCGTGTAATGTGGCGACGTCACTTAAATTGAGATTGGGATCTCCATTGATGGGCCAGTTGGCTAACAGGGAGCCACTAACATCGACTGACTGCATCACCAGTGGCGTTTCCACACGTTGCACATGAGGTGCGTTGATCTGAAAGATAAAAACCAACGTGAACGTGAAGCCAAGTGCAAAAAAAAAGACAGGACATTTATCATAAACTCACAAGTAACGTGTTGGCATATTCCTCCGTTAGATTGTATTTGTTAACAAGCCCATTGAGCTGCACATGGCCATCATTTAGATGCAACTCCTTGGTAATCAAGGGAAAGCTTAAATTTTGTGGCGTATGCAGAGTAACGACACGTGAAAGATTTAATCCATTTAACTGACCAACATGAAGCGAATTGAAGTCAAGAGCACCCTGAGTAAAAATGACAGGATCTAAAATGAATACATTAAATTAGTTGCATGCATATAAGTGAGCATTGTACTTACTTTCTGCCTTCCAGTGGCGATCGACACGCATCGTGTCGTGAATCCATGCGCTGATATTGCAGCCATTGATGCGTCCACCTTGCAGCACCAACTGATCCGCATACAACTCATCAATCTCAACTGGAGCCTCAAAGTGCACCGGTGTTTCTATGATCACCTCATTGCCAACGCCAACGCCATCGATAAAGATAAGCTGCTGCAGTAACTGCTCCAGCTGTATGCCATTGAGGTCGACAATATGGGCGCCATTTCGAATGCTTACGCGGCCCGTAAAGACTTTGTGGCCCTCCAGACGCAGTTGTGGCTGTCGCTTATCTAGCAGATTATCAAAGAATTCGCTCAGCGGTTCCATACTGCGATTGCCCAGATGCCCAAGAACGGTCAGGTCTTCAAAATGTCTTTCAGCCGGTAACCGTATAAGTCCACGTTGCACAAAGGCAAACAGATCCGGATCAAAGCGCAACTGCTCTTCAAGCTTTCCAGCATTTTCGTCGTTTAACTTGCCTTGCAGTCGTAAATGGTTTGTAAACAATCGACCGTCTAAGTGTACATCGCCTTCGAAATTCATTGGCTGCACCTTATTGGCTAGTTGCTCAAAGGGCACACCATTAAGCGCCTTCAGTTGCAGAGCATCCAGCACACTCACACGGCCTCCAAAGCTCTTGGTGCCCACAATCATTAGTTCCTGCTGCTGATCGTTGCGAAACACAATATCGTCAAGCAGTTCGGGTAGTAGACGCTCATTATAGCTGCCCAAAAGCAACAAATCGCTGGCAAATATGGGCGCCTGCTGAAAGCGCCATCGGGTGCGAAGATCATTGCTCCGATCCAACCAGACAACTTCGCGCTGCAATTGCGCAAAATCACGGCCGTTTAGTGGGCCAACCACTTCAACAGAGCCACTGACCGCAATTTTCTGCACCTGCAGCTGTCCATTGAGTATAAGCAGCGGCAATTCATCAAATTGTCGAAGAAAATCCAACAGCAAATCGGCTTTGATGCCCTGCAGGTGCACAGCATGCGCACCCATGGGCAGTATTAGATCTTCCACTTGCAATGTGTCCGATTCAGGCGCAGTTGAAAGCACGCTGCTAAGGTTGAGCCCATTTAGGTGACCAGCGCCCGTCACATTGTGCGTGACATCCAATTGAGTGGCTTGGAGGTGCTCAAAGTGCGCCTGGCTAAGATGCAGTGGCTCGTACAGTGTCTGAAAGCCGGTAGATAATGACACATCATTCAGACTATGTGTTACAAAAAGAGCCGGTAGCTGCAAACTGTTGGCAAAACGAAGACGTGTCGTTGGTGCCAGCAGCGGTGCATCCACCCGTAATGCTTGTGCCATCAGCTGGTCCAACTGAACGCCGTCGTAAGCACCGCCAAGCTGTAAGTCATGAAGATATACATTTCCAGCAAGGCTGCTGAGATTGTGCAACGTTTGCGCTGTGTGCTTGGTCACAAAACGATCGATGGGAATGCCCCTAAGTGTGCTATCTGTAACATGTGCGTCCACTGGTAGCATCAGGTGCTGCACTTGCTTAGGCGCTGGTATTAGCAGCTCTTCGTTGGCATCGGCGGGTCGCAGCGCTAGATCACCTAGCAACGAATCGTAGCTGGTATTGTCCAGCAGACCACGCAACTGCAATGCTCCATTCACAATCAGTTGGTCAAAGTGGCAAGCGGCATGGATGTGATGTGATTCTGTAAGCAAGGGATTCAATGGTGCATCTTCAAATTGACGACCTTGCGCACTTCCCTTAAGCTGCAAAGTTAAAAGTATTCAAGTTTTTTTCATCAAAATAATTATATTAATCGTTTGAAATTACCACCAGTTCTTCGGAAACTTCTAGCTGCGTGAAAGTGACCCAGCCCGGCCAGTCTTGTCCATCGCTCAATGTAACAACATTTGAAGGATCAACTCCATTGATACTGCCAGTAGTGTCGACCATATTCGCCGCTAAAACGACACAAAAAATCGCATAAGCAAAACTGTAAAACTATACCAAAACTGCATTTAACATACACAACGTCTGGGTAAACTGTTTGGGTGAGTGAATAATGGTTGTAGAGCTACCCTGGGACCACAGATAGTCGTCTGGAAAGTTCAGCTCGTTTAGTGCACTCAAATGCAGCGAGTCCTCAAAGACAACAGCCTAAAATGGGTATTGTTATGTAAAGAAAACAGCAGTTATACATACAGATTAACTTACGCCGTGCACAAGTAGCTGCGAAAGCTGAATTGGTTCGTGACGCCAGACCAGCTGCTGTATGAACTGTGTCCATTCTAAGCCATTTATGTATTCGCAGCTGAGGTCGCCATCATGTTGCAGACTCTGTTGTGTGTTGGAGGGCAAGGATTTGAGTGGCTCAATAATCTTTGGCTGCAACAATTCCAATCGTTGGGCATTTATCGAACCGTTGAACTGCAATGTGGCATTCTGTATGTAGAAGGGCACATGGTTCAGCTTCTCGATCTCAAGACTTTGCACTTGTACAACATCAAAGTTTAGCTGCTCATAGTCATAACGAAAGAGTTGTGGCTGACGCTTCGACCGACTACTGTCCATACTTTCAAGCTGATCGTTTAGAATACGTATATCATGCAGAAGCTTATGCAAATCCATTACAGCATCCGCAGCTGTCCACAGCGCGTTATTCACAAACAGTGTCTCCACAATAGCGTTATCGTTAATGACCACGGACGTATTAAGCTCTTCATAATGTCTAAGCTTTGGCGCTGCTGGTGCTTGCAGAAGTTGATTGCTAAGTATAAGTAGCTTATCCTGTTCTTCCACCCAGTGGCGCATAAAGTTCTGGATCTCCTGCAGATCATGCAGCTCCGAGTTGCGCGGCAGCAGCTGTGTGTGCAGTCGAAATAGGCCTGAGGATGCCGCCTGGCGCGGAACTAGCAGCAGTGGTGGCTGCATCTGACGAAGCAGCACTGCACCAGTCAAGCCTGCATCCCTCTGTTCGTCCAGCATACAGCTGGCGCCATAATGTGTCTGTGTTCCAAGCTCACAAGGAGGTGGAAGGCTGGCCTCAAATGTCTCTCCATTCCAGACAAGCACTTCCAACTGGAGCAGTGAGTGTGTATCAAAGTATATGCGATGCTGCACCAACAGCAACAGATCATCTCGATAGCTACGCACAGGCACGGGCATAAACCGCTCTACCAGATTGTAATTCTGACCCAAAATCGTTTTGGGCACAAGCTGGCCCTGCACGTAGGCGAGTATCTGTGGCCTTAGACCGCCAAGCGCCAGATAGCTGCGTCCACCCATTTGAAAGGCGGCAATATCAGCGATCCGTGGTGCCTCTAAACGTTGTCGTAGCTGCAGCTGTAAACCCGCATCTAGTGCCAGTTCACGCATGTTATGCGCATAAATCAGTGCCTCATTAGATTGACCCACGGCCAGCAGTAAATCGCGTCCCGTGTCCAGCACGGCTAGCGCCGTTATCGTTTGATCCAGCTGCATGCGCTGCACGATCCAGAACTCCAACACATCCACATCGTAGGCGTAAATGCTAAGCGTTCGATTGTGCATCAGGGCTAAATACTCGCGATTCTCCACAGCAAACGATAGAATGTTGCTAATCTGACTGCCCAGCGGCCAGTGCCAGAACTGTACTAGGCCCATGCCTGCCTCCAGGCGATACCAGAGCAACTGCTGCTGTGTGGCAACGAGCAGCAAACTCTCTTGTATTTGTGCTCGTGCATTCCATCGTTGGTGGCTTAGCATTGCATCAACACCGCCTGGCACTGGCAAAGGTTGCAATGGTTCATAGTTTGGAAAGTCGGTGCCATTGACGACAGCTTGTTGCTTCCACAGCAGCAAATCTTCACTGCGTTGACCTACAAAGTAGACGCTGCCATTTTGCTGTAGTTGTAGCCAATGCGAAACATCATCGCCAAGCGTAAACTCTAGGTTTTCCACAATGCGACTGAGCACAAGCATTTCACGTGTACGCCGCTTGGAAAGCTCCAACTGTTTTAGCTGCGCCAGATCAATGTCTAACGGTGTTGCATCTACCACGTTGGCTTCATCGGCTTCCGCTTGGCTGATGCCTAGCATCTCCTCACGGGGATTACCAACAACAGCCTGACCCTGAGCAGTTCCCGTTTTAGCTTTGATGGCAGCATCTAAATCGCGTACCTCCTTTGTTTGACCCTGTTTAGCGACTGCTTCATTGATCTCAGAGCGCAAAGCCTCCACTTCTTTAAGTGCCGATTGGGTGACTATAACCTTTTTGGGCTTTACAATGCTTTTTTGATCCTTGTTTGTCCATCCCGGCTGCACTATAACACCTTCCTGTAGAAGATCTAAGCTATGAAACTTATCAATTCACTTTGTCAACTCACTTACTGGCATTTCTTCGTCAGCCTCAAATGCCGCTTTTATTTCACTGCGCAACTTTTCGACTTCTGCAAGACGCGCATTCATTGATGGCGCCGAGGTTGTTGTAGATTGCGAGCGGCTTGCGACGCCGCTGTAGCTGCATGTCGCGCACAACAGCAGGCACAGCAGCAGTCTCATGTTATTTAGCTCCGTTTTAAATGATTTGACAAAGTATCACAATACAATTACATACAACATTAATAAGCAACACGTGAACACATTTTTTCTTTCTATATTTACAAAAATTTACCGTTTATTTAAAGCGTTGCCAGCTTATCTATGGACTTGTATAAGTCTGGCAGTGCCAAAAGAAACGAAGACAAAACCGCAGCCTAAAAAGCTGCAATGCTTTTGATTTAATTTTTCAGATATAGCTTAGACACAAACCATTCAATTTAAATTTTTGTAAGTTTTAACCAAATTAAACATACATACATACTGAACAACTAAGATTCAGGATATATACTAACCAATTGTACCTATTTACTTTGCACACTTCTATTCTTAACGTAAGCTGCTTAAGGCAAAAACATCTAGTTAAATCAGTTTGTAAGCATTCGCCAATATATTTTTGCCCCTTAAAAATATAACTGAATATTTCTGATTCAATTTAATGCCACTTTTAATGATTTGTGGTTCATGATTCTGCAAACTAACCCAAAAACAACAATGCTTGAGTTTCAGATTAAGACACATGTTAACCCTGATCGTTTGGCATCGACAGACGCACCAAATGACACCACATGGACGCTCTGTAGCCATCTGTAGGGACGTTGTCAAAGAGTAACATGTGTATTTTTTTTTTTTCTTTTAGTTCGCTCCCTCGACCAACTGTTGCTATCAGCTACGCAGTTCACACACGCAAACACACAGACGCACGAGTAGTGAGCGCCGTATCTGAGAGTTACTTTTACTGCAAAGGTAGCAGCCGGTCTGTTATGTCTCTCTCCCGCGCGCTCTCTCTCTTTCTGTCTGTGTGTTGTTTTTCTGTTTGCCTCTCTGCGACTCTCTCAGTGGATCTTTCAGCGGCCAAGTTGGGCAAACGGAGGCACCGGGCGCCGACAAAGGCCGCTCGCTCGGTTAGTTCTTCAACGGAATTCAGCGTTTTTTGACGTTTGTTCTTGTGTGTATGCAACACGCACACACACAGGCACACACAGAGACGCACCGAAGAACGAAGCAACGGGCAACAAATACTACGATTTTTGTTAATATTTTCACATAGATTAAATTAAAGCCAATGAAACAAGTTATAAATTAAAAGAGAAAATAACGTAATGAAACATTATTTAAACGTGTACATGAAAAGTTGTTGCTATATGTTTTGTGAATCGACCTTTTCGAACTTATCGTCGTAACAGCAGCAATAAAAACAACATCAGCTAAAAATAATAATTAAACAGCGCATGTTTGTTTCACTAACTCTGCATATGTCTGTGTGTGTAGTGTTGTCTTTGCCGTCGGTTCAAGTTGAAAGCCTAGCACATTAATTGCCCCAACGCCGTATAATTGTCAACAGTTGAACAACAGTTGTTGTTGTGTTTGCCCGTTGCAAATAATTCGACATATACACACACACACACATACAAATGTACAAGTCAATGTGTTGTTGGGCCTGCAAAAGCATTTTCGAACCGCTTCAAATTCACATTTATACTCGCGTTTAGCCCGCACTTTAGTGTACGTATACATTGTGTATGTTTATTTGTGTGTGTGTGTGTCTCAGTCTCGCATTTCCTGCACAGCGCCTGTCACACCACGCTAGACAGACAGACACACAGCCGAGCTTGAGACGCGATACCGCCACAGTGTCGCAGACGCAGACACTGACGTAGACGTTTGCTTGTCCGGTCGTCGCTCCCTTCCTGGTGCCGTCGGCTCTGTTTCGGTCTTCGTCTTGAGTTTTGTGTGCGAATTGTGCAAAATTAATAATTGACTACGCACAAGCCCTAATCTGCTGACACTGTGCACAGAAAACTTCTGATTCGCAGCGGCAGCTAAAAAAAAACAACAACTTTGCCAAACAGGTGAGTGCGCTTAATAAATATATCAATGCATGTCCTCTCTTATACAAATTGGTTCGTGTCTTGGCTAGTAATATAGTATTCCTTTCTGATAGTGAAACAACCTTATCCAGCTTCGGTTATAAGAAAACAAATCAAAGGCAATAATAGTATAGATTCAAGCCATTATAAGATAGCACATGCCATAGATTCACACTATTATTTATCTTAAATCCAAGGTAAATCCAAAGCATACACATATACACACAAACAAACACTAACAAAGTAGATAAGTGCTACGTTCGAGGCACTTAGTTGATGGCCAGTTGCATAATTGAAATAAGTATATGGTTTTGAGGTAATAACATTTAAACAGAAACTGACCGCTCAACTATAAACACCTGCGCAGGTGAATCACACAGAGGGAGAGAAAGAGAGGGAAGATAAGAGCGAAAGAGTAAGGGAGCAGGAGGTGAAGGCCATGCGTACATTTGAAAAGTTTTTCTTTTAAATTGCTAACTAAACAAACTCAACATAATACCTGTACAACAGCAACTACAACAGCAACAACAACAAGCAGAGCTGCCCCAACTCGAAACGATCAAAGTCGAAACACGAAATAGTTTTCTGAGCTGTTTGTTTATTTAATTAGCGTTTATGTGCGGCCAGTGCACAATGAGCAAAATAAACAGTAAAAGAGAGCGAGAAAAGCGACCGGATGGACATTATAGCGATCAAATACAGGCATAAGAAATCAGAGGCGTAAGACATATTATACCCTTAACGCTCCCGCCCCCACCCCATAAGCCTCTTTCCATTGTAGACTCATCTTTATGGGGGCACAATCCAATTGGCGTTCGTACAATGTCCAATTTATCCGTTGCACCAAGCTAAATTTAGATGCCAGCCGCCACTCGACGTTCATTTTCAATCTGAGCTCAAGTAATTGAGTATCTGAGACAATATGAGTGCCAAGTGCATTTATGATTCAAAAAAAATATTAGACAGAAACGGTTTAAGATAGACCAGATAGACCTTTTGCACAAACAAAAGATTCTAAGAAAAAAGAATCATTAAAGTAAGCAAATAAACCGAACGTAAAGCAAAAGGATTTATCATACTTTTTCTTTGAATAATTATAATTTCTCATCGACTGTAATGTAAACGCAAAAAGCTTTTCACAATTTTGCTTTTGCCACGCGCCATTTTAATTGTACAAATCAGATTATACCATATTTAATTAGTAATTGCTTTGTATTTTCTTTCCTTTTCTTCCCCACACTCAGACTCACACGGTCAGCCGGTGAGCGCTGGATGCATAATTGGTTGATCTGTGGACATATTTTGATCGAAAACTAACAATGCTGCAGCATACGATGACAAAGCGTAAAACGCTAATCATTGCCTTCTTTGGCATTTCACTGGGCCTCTGCATTGGCACAGTGCTGAAAAACTATCGCGCCCTGGAGATAGTCAAGCGCTGCAGTTTGCGTCCCACGAATCTGAAGTCACCATACGAAATCATTGGGCTGGACAGTGAGGATACCATACAGAATTCGCAGCGTAATTTGGTATTCGTGGGCGTTATGACAGCCAAGAATTTTATTGAGGGTCGTGCCCGAGCGGTTTATGATACGTGGGGCAAGGAGGTGCCGGGACGCATTGCGTTCTTTAGCTCGGAGGGCAGCTACTCTGAGGAGCTGCCCGTTGTCGGCCTGAAGAATGTCGACGATCGTTATCCGCCGCAAAAGAAATCATTCATGATGCTGTACTATATGTACGAGCATTATATCGATCGATTCGAATGGTTTATACGCGCCGATGATGATGTGTACATAGAGCCGGACAAACTAGAGCGTTTCCTGCGCTCCATTGACAGCTCAAAGCCGCAGTTTATTGGACAGGCGGGCAAGGGCAATAGCGAGGAGTTTGGTCTGCTGTCGCTCGAGTTCGATGAGAACTTTTGCATGGGCGGCCCGGGCGTTATACTTAGCAGCGAGACATTGCGTCGCGTTGCTCCACACATACCCACATGCCTGAAGAATCTGTATAGCACCCACGAGGATGTTGAAGTGGGACGTTGTGTGCAAAAGTTTGCAGGCATACCCTGCACCTGGAACTATGAGGTTGCTTACTTAACTAATCGCAATGTTTCATCTCATTAAACTTTATCTTCTTCACATTCCTTAGATGCAATACATATTGCGGCACAATTCGAGCGGACGTAATGCTTACACGGGCAAACTGAAGCGCAAGGAGATCCACAATGCGATTACGCTGCATCCGATCAAGCAGGCGCCACTCATGTATCGTCTGCATTCGTACATACAGGGCCTGAAGGCCGAGGAGTTGCGTCAGGAGTCACTGCTGCTGCATCGCGATATTAAGCGCATGGCCAAGTATTTGGAGGTGCCGGATGATAGCACATACATGTTACCCAGCGTCTCACCTGCCGCCGTATCGGACAAGGACAAGGGCAAACGACACTTTGAGGATCATAACATTTTAGGTGTGACCTTCGTACATATCTATGGCACAATTGTTAAGCTATTGTTTATTTTATAGGCATAAGTCCAGAGCTAAATAAGTTTGTGCCTGCCAGCACAGCAGATCTATTGGATTGGTCCTTCATAGCACGCAGCCTGTATTCGGCGGGTACGGCAAATCCCAAGCAGAAAATTGATTCGGCAATGCGTGAGGGTCTCGAGGACGTCATAACCGAGGTGATGGAGAACATTAATTACTATTCGCGACAACGCGGTCGTGTCATTGAGTTTCGTGAACTACTCTATGGCTATCATCGTTTGGATGCATTACATGGTCAGGATCTGATACTCGATCTGTTGCTCATCTACAAAAAGTATCGTGGCAAGAAGATGACCGTGCCTGTGAGGCGTCATCTCTATGTGCAACGTGCGTTTACGGGCATCTTTGTCAAAGAGCTGGACGAGGACTTTTACAATGTAACGCTGCAGCAAAGTAAGTCTTATACGAGTATAGTGCATGATCTTGGTCTATATCTTTTACTAAGTGAGAACACTTCATTTAAGCTCTATCTTCCGCAGGTCTGTTTGGCAGCCTCCTACAGAATGGCATGGCACGCCTCAGTAGTCACTTTACAATGGCCAGCAACCTGTTGTCGCCACAACAGGATAAGATTGTCTTTGTTTTGCCCATTGCTGGCCGCCTGGCGACCTTTGAACGCTTTCTGCGCACCTATGAACGTGTCTGCTTTCAAGCTGCTTCACATTGTGATCTGCTGGTCGTCATCTTTGGACCGCCCGATGAGCTGACTGATCATCTGCAGCTGTTGAATAAGCTGCGTTCGCGTTATATCTACAAGCAGATCAACTATATCCATCGCATTGGACAGTTCTCGCGTGGTGTTGCCTTGGACATTGCGGCACGTTCCTCCTACATAGAACAGCAGGACATTATACTGTTCATTGATGTGGATATGGTGTTTGGTGTGGAGACGCTTCAGCGTGTTCGCATGCACACGCAGCGTGGAAAGCAAGTCTATCTGCCCATTGTTTTCAGCCAGTATGATCCGAAACGACGTGGAACAGACACCGGCTTTGAATCCCTGCCCATTGACGATGAGAATGGGTATTTCCGGCAGTTTGGCTTTGGCATTTGTGCCATTTACAAATCGGATATACTGGATGATGATATAAATGGCTTTGACAAGGACATTACTGGCTGGGGACTGGAGGATGTCAAGTTTCTGGAGAAGATTGTACGCGTAGGCACGCGTCAACATGGTTTTCTATCCAATACGGCCGAAGTGCCGCTGGACTATAATGAAGCCGCCGAACAATGGAGACGTCTCAGCGTTTTTCGTGCCCCAGATCCCACGCTGGTGCACATTTACCATGACATTAGCTGCGATGTGCAATTGGATGCGCCTCAATATAATATGTGCCTGGGCACCAAGGCCAATTCAGTGGGCAGCACTCGACTCATGGAGCACCTGTTCTTCAACAATCACGAGAATGTTGACTTTATCACCGTGCTGAATCGACAAAAGCATCAGACCAGATGATGAGATGCCTTGGATTCGACAGTTGCAGTTTCCACTATAGTATTATGATTCAAGTTTCCTATCAGTGTGTTTGTGTGGGTTAGCATGTGTGTGTGTGATATAATCTTGCAAAACTTTTAGTTTTAGTTCCTATTTCAATTTACATAAACTTAAACTCTATGTTCCTTAACAGATTATGAAATTGAACATACTGTGTTAGAACATATTTGATATTATTTATTTGCTTTGCTTCAAACAACTACATACATACATATAGAATTTTACAAAGTTTGCATTTTAAAATATATATATATTTTTTTCTTTTGTTTTTCGATTTTTTTTTTTGTTTTTTTTTTTTTGGCAATCTGTTCCTGTGTATTCCATACATCAATCCATGCCTTATTCAAATACTTGTGTACATATACTTGTATAAAAATTATATTTAAGGCAAATTAAGTTTAACAATTTTTTTCAAGAATTTTTTTTTTTTATTATATAATATCATGACAAAATTATACAAAAAATCTGTAAGAATCTTCTATTTCTTACCATCTACGAGAAACTAAAATACAATTAAAAAAAAAAAACGTAAAACTATTGTTCCTGGGCCAGTTTCTTATGCCAGATATTTACAAAGATTACAAATAATATAAATATATAAGTCAATGCATTCATAGTATTGTATACTAATTAAATCTTGCCAGAGCATATTCTTGCACAATATTGTGTGTGCTTAACTATAAGGAACAACTTATCGAGTTTAGACGTAAATATTAAAAATAAATGGCTCACATTGTTGTTAAATTACAAGTTATTTGTACATAACACACATAAAGATAAAACTGAATATACTCTAAGTATGATTTTTTTTATGATTTTTGTTTTTTGGTTTTTTTATACTTTCGAGCAATTGACTACAAACTTGGTTGTAGCACTTACATATAGTCCACGGGTTGTATACCCAAAAGCGCCAGTGCTGAATTTAACACCTGCCGCACCGCTTTGATCAAATAAACGCGAGCATAGAGCGTGGGCATTAGATTGGGACGCTTCTGCACAAGAATCTGCTTGTTGCGATAGTAGCGGCTAAATAGAGTGGCCAAATCGACAATGTACCGCACAATAAGATGAACGGCGCACTGGCCCTGCTCCAGTTGAGCCAACGTTGACTCGACCATATTTGGAAAGGTAAGCAAGTAACCATAGATCAATTGCCAATCCAACTGCAAGAATTTATTTAGAAATATGGCAGAATGTGAACGGATTGTATGTTGAACTCACCTCATCCTCAAGCGGACTGAGATCAATCTCCTCTAGCGGCGGCAACGGTTCATAAGCACCTGCCTCAACCTGGGCTGCAAAGGTGCGCAGCAACGTTTCCAAACGGGCCGAATTGTATAGTATATAGTTGGCGCCCTTTGAGCTGCCCGAACCGTTGCGTACGACAGTGGCGCCACTAGCATGACGAACCTCAAACAAATCCACAATAACAGTGGCACGGCCCAGACGCTGCAATAGACCCTCAATGTTCCTATCCTTGGCACAATCGCGCAAACCATGACGATGCATTGCAATCAGCAACATATCATTTGACCTTAGACTAAATTGAATCATACAAAATATGTTATACGGAGGCAGCCATTGGGGAACTTATACTTACGCCATGTAGGAGTCGCTAGTTAGCGTTGCAGCTGTCTTTGTAACCGGTTCCAGGACTGGGCCACATACCATGCGCACACTTTTCTTCATCGGCTGGTCGCTGTTTAAGCGACGTTGTTGACTATTGCACTCGATGCTGACCAACAAGGTGTCATCGGCCTCCTGCTCTGCATCCACCAAGCGCCAGTTGACATAGTCCAGTACACGCTGAACGATGTTAAACAGTTGCGTTGCACGAAACTTGTGCAGCTCCTTGGCGTTGCCAGGGTTAAGGGTCAGGCATATTGTGGGCATGTTTGCTCCAGCTTTCTGGTATTTGCCATAATTGTCACCATTCTTCAGTATTGAATCAATGACAAAAGAAATGATTGGCGCTCGCTGCAAACGCAAAGCATATCGATCCTTGGGTAGCAACGAAATGTTAAGCAGCGGGAATATCCACTGCCTGCTTGCCTCCACCAGTTGCTTCAATGCCTGCTCGTTTGGCAGCACATCATCCGTTTCAACGCGCAATTGCAAACCCTGCTTTTGTGCAAAGCCGTGCCAGTTATATTTACTAGCCGCAATGCTTAGATCGCCCAATTGAACAAGATTTTCGCTATGATAGCGTATGAGGTCTCCAAATCGCTGATAACGTGGAGCAATCAGATTCTTCGGGTAAATAACGAAGAATTCAATCAGTTGGTGTGTCAGCTCGTTAAGTAGATTCTGAGACATGTCCGTGCTGTGATTAAGTTGCCTCAGAGAAAATACCTAAATTCACAGAAAAACACAAACTTTTTTTGTTGCGCGGCGGGCCCAATAGCAGGTCCAGTGGAGTGCTGCTTGACGATTTGCAATGTGTACTTGAAAAGTGAAGTTAGATTACATTAAACACTTGTTTTGCCGGGAGCAAAATGAGTTAAACGAACGTTTTATGCATTAATTGGCAATTGCAATTAACTTATCTTTTTGTTTTAAAACCTTTTCGCCAGCTGCGGGTTTTCAAAATTGTTATTTCTCTCTTGCTTATCGATAGCGAACAGCTAAATATCAAAGTGCCGAACTCATCACTATTCACACAAGCGCGTTGCGCGAGTCGGCAAATTGAAGGGTGGCGCCGCCTACCGGTGATGCGAAATTACAAGCAACTAGTTCGTTGTTGAATGCAGTAATCGACAAAACAATGTTTGATTTTGTTACATTAGTAATTTGTACTAAACGTTTTAAAATAATTTACAACTAAAAACTACTTTGTAAATTCAATATTAATGCAAGAGATTATCTGTATATTTTCAGTTGCTACTTCGCGATAAAGCAACATCGATAGCTCTGCTAAATAGAGATGCCAACTATCGATAAGGGCAACCGAAACTAATAACAAAATACGAAACACGCACAAAAAGACACAAAATATATGTAGCATCTTTATGTGTATGTATGAGTGTATATGTGTGTGTTTGTGTAGGCGTTTTGTTTTCAACATTCATAACAAACAGTAAGCAATGCCGCGTAATTTTAGCCCAGCCACACGCTTGGTGGATCTAGGCGTTGTTTGCCTGATTTGTTTGCGCGCGGAACCCGGCTACTGCTCCATCTATGGCCAAGATCTGGAGACACCTCATATGCAAATTGTGGACAAGATACGCAGCTGCAGTGCATTGCAACTGGAGCGTTCACTACTCTCCCAATTGCCAGACAAAATCTGTCACGGCTGTCGCAACGAGCTCAGCATTACATACCGTTTCCAGCAAAAATGCCTTGAAGCACAAAAGGTGTTTCAATCGGCAGCGACCGCCACACTGCTGCTAGATGTCGACAAAATGGAGCTGGAGGAGGCGCAGCAGCTCAAATTACCCACCAGTCTCAAAATCAAGCGTCTCGAAACGGAGCCGGACTCCAATACAGTCATTAAGTATTTGAACGATAATGATGATGATGTCGATGAAGATGATGTGAACGTGAATGACGCCATTAGGCTGATGCAGCCAGAGAATTCAGCGTCAACAGTGGTTCTGCAGGATGTCACAGTGAATGCATCTGATAATGAGGATGATAAAATGCTTGACCTGGATGTTGACTGGGCCACCGATCAAACCGATCACACAGAGGAGCCGCAGGAGCAAAAATGTTGCAAATTAGAGCAAGATGTGGATCAAGAGCTGGAGCTAGAACTGGACCAGAGCCACATACTAAATCATGAAGATGATGATTACACATTACCCGATGAACAGAGTGTTGTCGACACTCTTGCCACACCGTTTCTATCATCCAACAACAACAACACAAGCAACAACAACAACAGCACCACAACTAACAACAACAACACCAATATACAGAGTGTCGCAATGCGAAATCGTCGACCCGCCGAGCCAAAGATTTGCGATATCTGCGGCAATACGTACAAGTATCAGCATGCGTTAAACGCGCACATGCGACGCCACAACAACGATCGTCCATATCCGTGCGAGGTGTGCCAAAAGGCATTCATATCGAATGTGGAGCTGCGGCGACACATGCGCGTCCACACTGGCCAGAAACCGTATGGCTGTCACTATTGCGAGCGCCGTTTCTCCGACTTTGGCAGCAGCAAGAAGCACGAGCGCATTCACACTGGCGAACGGCCGTATGTTTGTGAGGTGTGCAACAAGGGATTCGCCTATGCCCATGTGCTGTCCGTGCACCGGCGCACGCATACGGGCAAAAAGCAGTTCCAGTGCACACAGTGCGACAAGGGATTCACAAAGAAATGTTACCTGGTCACACATTTGGAGCAACATCGCAATATTGCGCAAAGTACAATTCGGGTCGGTGCGGTGTCGATCAAGCTGCCAACACGCTGGCAACAGCCGGAGCAAAAGCATTTGGATCGACGGACGAGCTATGAGAACAGTAAAAATGTTGCCCACTTTAAGCCTGCCATCGATGCTGACGATGACGATTACAATGATGTAGATAATGATGATCACAATGTCAGTGCGGTAATGGGTATGCACAATTTGAATCAGATAGGCGGCGAGCAGACCAAAGTGTTGGAGGAATGCATTGTGAATAATGATTTTATGTTCAATGACGAGGATGGCGAGGAGCCCGAGCACGATTTGGACAATTATCACGATGCCGAATTGGATGAAAACGATTTTCAGGGTGTGCAACATGTCAAGGTGCCATATGGGCTTGTTAGTGATCTGCTTGATTCCGACGATCTGGTCAGCGATACCAAATACCTGATGGAATAGTCCATCCTTTATTGTCTGCCCGACCACTTACCTACACTTGGTTTTCATATCAATCAACTCCGAATCATCGATTAAAACTATCGGGCAAGGGTGTGCAATTTTCGGTGTTCCGTTAGTTAGATTTTAATTTATCCCAAGCATTTAAAACCTGCAATACAAATTAGAATAGTGCTCACAAGCTGTGTAAATAGAATCGAGTTGGCAACGTTTTTCAACATACATACATTAAGATAAAACTACAGACATCTGTACAGAATTTTCTCTATTTTTTTGTTGTTAAAAGCTTAAGAACAACTGTGTAAATGAGGCGCAGGCTGTGCTCTACATATGACGCAGCCTTAGTTAAAATATTAATCATAAGATAACTGTAAAAATATTATTAATCTTAAGTCAAAATACTAGTTAAAAATCACATGTTTCGTCGTTGTGTATGACATTTCCAGCAAGTAAACTTGGATTAATACACTTGTCATTATGTATTGTTCACTATTTAAGTTATAAACTCCTAGATATATGTATGTATATGTAAAATAAGAAAATACTACGTGTGTTACTAACATTCGCAATACTAATCTCAATGTAATTTAACTGAAATGTCAGAGATATATATGTATATGTATAGAAAAAGCACTTTGTGTCAGCCTACAAAAGGTAATTATCAACAGTTCAAAAGAGTTCTTGGTGCATTTGTCGCTTAAATAAAAAGACAAATTCTTAAAAAAAATTATTTCCATTTAATATATTATTCACTTATATATTTGCTATACAAATTCGGACAATTAAGCTAACAATTTTTCTTTTTTACAGTGGGGCGGGGGGAAGTACTTAAGTTCTTGGTTTCAGATTCGCACGTTCTGTTCAGTTCAGCTGCTGTCACTACTGTTGCTGAGAAGATGAGATGCGAGTAAGCGCGTTTTGAACCGGTTTACGGCGAGGTCAACGTTTTTTTCTTTTTTTTGGCCAGTTGGGCCCATGGGCAGTGTTCAATGGCTTTTACAGCATTATTAACATAATTTATTTTTAAACATTTGCCAAAACTTCACGTAAAAAAAAATGGTACAAAAACATTACAAAAAACACAAAAAGAAAAGAAAATAAATCAAAACTTTTTGGATGACAATCGTGGTATAATAAATTACAGTTACTCAATGGCGGCGAGATGGAACAATAAAACTTGAACAATCCAATGGACACCAATTTAATCCTCAAAAGTGATGCGGCCTGGCCCATGATTCTTCATATAGCGTCTATAGGCTTTATAGCGCGGATTCTCGGCCAGTTTTTTTTTCATTTCCTCATCTTGCTCGGCCTTCCACGCATCGAATTTGTCACGCTGCCACAGCTCCAGCTGCATGTACTCAGCAATCTGTCTATCCTCCAGCGAGTTAAACTGATGCTGTCCCATTCCCATGTGGCGACGTATTAAATACAGCTGCTGTTCCCGGCCGTACGGCTGCTTAAGCACCGTATAGCGCCAGAACCACAGCGCATGCCACGCAATAAAATTGAACAGAGTGTACGGGCAGATGAGCAATTGCACCCAGAGCACATCCCACAATGTTGGCTTTGCATAGCCACCTTGCACGTCCATCTTCTCCTCGATCACCTTGCGTATGATGCGTTCCAGTTCCTCCTTTTGTTCTGGCTTGGATAGCCGATTTTTACCCTTGCGATTGTGCACACGCTCTTGGATCTCATCGCGCGCTATGTCCAACGCTTTGTTGCGATATTTTGGTACCGTGGCAAAATACTTGATGGCTGCGTCATAGCGCTGCCAGCCTGAATAGTACTGGATCACCGATATAATGGTCAGTGTCACAACAATCACCACGCGTACATCCACTTTGGGCGCCACACGTCGACGATAGTAGCGATAGTAATGCGCATAGTACGCATCCGGGTTGTCCAGCATGTAGTCGTAGTCGGTGCGAGATTCTTCATCACGCAGTATTTCATAGGCGGTAGCAATCAGTTTGAATTGCTCCTCGGCCAGCGCTTTCGCCTCCTCACCACGATGCAGATCCGGGTGATGTTTGCGGGCAAGCAAGCGATATGCCTTGCCAATTTCTGATTTAGACGATTCACGTGTAACGCCTAAAACATCGTAACAGTTTTCCTTGCCGCAATAAAGGCCATCTAATAAGCCCAGGCACAACGTGGGCAAGACGCTCATCAACAGGCAGGTGTACAGCCATCTTTGCAACTGATTGTGTGGCATTTTGATTGTGTGCGGTGTATGGAGTGTGTGTGTGTGTGGGGGGGAAGCAACAGCTGTTGCTCCTGGCTGCCTGGCGTGCGGTGTGGATGCGGGTTAAAGTGTTTTTGAAAGCTATACAAAATAATGTGCCAATCAGTCTGCGGGCTGCTTGGCAACTGCGTTGTTCGGCACTTCGCTACGTTGCTTGTTGCTTGCGGGCGCTTTCAGGCCTCTAAGCACTTTCACCTCGACTTATTAACGTTCTTCGCTGTTCTTGTCTAGAGTTGTATTGGTGTCCAACGGAACCACAACGATTCGGCGCCGAACCAAATTGAACTAGTTCTTTGGCTTAAGTTCTTAATAGATTATAATATTGATAACTTTTACAGCATATTACTATGTAATTGTCTTATTGAAATAACCTGTCAATTACAAATAGGAAGCTTCATATTATTTTTTAAATTAGTGTCTCGAATCCGTGTGATGTATAATTTGCTTGTATACGTTGAAATTCTTATTTCTCAGATAGCCATGAAATCCAAGCTACAAAGGTTTGATTTAGTTTATTCTTTTGACACAAGTTGAGAGTCTTATTCTCAGTTTAGTATTTTTTCAAAAAAATAAATTAAATTTTTCAAGAGCGCGCTCACGTAGTTATTTCACAAAGATTAAGTTTAGTTCCAAAAAGTCGATTGTTGCATTTCGATAGCTTAACCGCTAATTTGTCAATCGGCCAAGCTGTCATTTAATTTTGCTGCAATTCCGTAAAATAAATTCATTTCCCGGCAAGCGTTCTAGACGACAGCATCACAGATTTAGAAAGTAATTAATACAAATTTTCTGAAAATATCTGTTAGCATGGAGTCTGGTCATTCCCATTCCGTAAAAAAAAGCATAGCCGAAAACATGACTTTGCTTAAAGCAATGGTCTGCCGTAAGTACCATTTTCTGATGTTTCACAAAAAGTTATAAGAAGCTAATCGAAATTTATATTTCTAAGATTGTGGCCTAAGTGAAGATACTAAAATGTCACTCAATACAATAATAAATGATTGCATTGGTTCTAGCGCGTCATTTATGAACAAACTGCATCAGTTTAAAGTGGCTGCAGTTGAGCTTGAAAATGAATCGCTAAATTCTGATTCACCCAAAACCGTGGCCAGTGGGTTTAATAAGGTTTTCAATACATTTTGTGATATGCTAAACACAAACTTAGATGTCACACAAACAACACCAAAAATTGGTCTAGTTCGTAGATATGATCCGGTAACAAACAGATTCCAGCTTTTGCATCGCAAAATTAAGCAAGTCGACGTTATTTATCCAAAGGAGGAGGTCAGTGACCAAATTGACGCTGCAGCTGCTGCCGAAACCGTTGTCAATGGCGGAGATGATAGCAAGGCCAATGCTGGTGGCAATACAGCTGTCGGATCTGTCGAATATGAAGATGATGCTGCCATCTACCCACAAGATTTTCCGCTTGATTTGTCTATGAATGCCTCAAAAATTGTTAAAAAAGAATCTGACAAGCTGTAAACTGTGCAGCAATGTGAACAGTCAAAAGGAACAGTACCACACAAGACACATTTTAAACAGAGATTAGGTTAAACCGCACAATAGTTATACAAGAAATAATAAAATCAAACTTTGCCGACAATAGCAAAATTAAAAGGAACAATTCATGCACTTGTTTAGTTGTACGCAATTTACACGTTAGCAATATGAGACCTAACCTAATATTACTTCAAGTAAGCATACATGGTTTGAGGTTAATACGACAGCAAATAAATAATTGTAAAATCTAAAACCAAAAAAACATTTTACTTCCGCTGTGCACAGTTCAAATATTATCTAAAAGTGGAAATAAATTATAAGCTTTGGTGCAAATGGCTCGACACGCATATACTATAATTACGGCTGTAAAATAATAGAAAATATGTTTACATGGCGAATGTGTATACATGGTACATATATAGTTTGAACTAAAAAATTTATATTATCGATAAGTCTTAGTTCATATGAACAGTCTTGCCACCTTGTTATTGCGGTATATGGCCACGCTGTTCGGCAGCGTTCACAGCTGATTGTCCTACAACAAATTCCAAATATATCCCATAAATTCGCGGACATTACTTATACAAGAGTTTCGCAGCAAATGTCCATGAGACTTGGTAGTAATTTGAACCCAGGAGTACGGCATCATATGCAACACGACCGCTTTCACATTTGACGCAGCCATTTACTGGAATATACCATTGGCAATGATGCCGATGCCTATGCCTGCATACGCAAACGATGTGGCCAGCCGCACTCACACGCCTGCTAAGGAGACGCATTATTTATATAATCCTTATAGTGCTGGTCCTTGTCTACATATTTGGCAACCTCTTTGATCGGGTAAAATACAATATTTTACAGTTATGGTTCAATTGCCTACATCACTTTGTTCCATGCACTAACAGAAAGGAGCATTTAGCGTTCTGCACTACGAGGAATATAAAGTGCAAAGAACGCGCCCGCTACTTTGGCAGCAACAGCTGCTGCCACCCGAGGAGCATCTAAATCGGACACGGGACCCTGACCAACGTTGCCGCAACTCGGTGCAGGGCCGCAACTTGCTGGTAGATGAGCATGGTTTTGTCTGTCAACGTGATCAGATGCTCGTAAATGGTTGCTGCAATGTGGAGCTATCTGGCATCAGCTATTATAGCTGCAAAAGCTGTAATGTTACATCGCATTGCTGTGCCATCTATGAATACTGTATCTCCTGTTGCCTACATCCAAACAAGCAGTCACTTCTGGAGCAGGTACTCCAGGCATCAGATACTCAGAAATACATTTATGCCAGCGTCGTGGATCATTTTGAGCTCTGCCTGGTCAAGTGTCGCACAAATTCCCACTCGGTCGAGCACGAAAACAAGTATCGCAATGAGAAAGCCAAGTATTGCTATGGCACTACCAAGGCGCATGAGAGTCAGCGCGAAGTGGCGCCCAGGGGCGGTCAGGGTTAGTTAAAAAGGATCACATTGATCATTTGCAATCTCTCTATAACATTGTCAATTTTTTAAATGCTTTATATTGCTTTGCAATCCAATATGTGAACTGAATCTCGCCATGCGGGACAGTAATGCTTAACAATTGAGGTGCTTATAGATCTCAGGTTTTGTTTTATGTTTTTTTTTTTACATAATTTATTGATTTAGGTTACGAAGTACAACAAAGGTCTGGATATTATGAACAATTTTGTAAGAAATAATATGTACATACTTTTTTTTTTTTAAAGTTAGGTTTAGTTTAGTTTTACAATAATTATTGTATTTATATGTATAGCTATATTTGTAGTTTTGTATATCTAAAAACTTGTGTTCAATAGTAACTTATTTAATTTGAAAAGTAAATCAAGAATGGTATGGTTAAGAGATTAATAAACTGCTTCTGATTAGCTATCACAAGGGCTCTTGGAATACTTCGTTATGATTGATGCCATAATGAATGATGCCGTCTTGCACATAGCCCCAGGCCATGCGGAGTGAGGTCCAGCTCATACCAACTTCTCCATTGTGGTCTATAACAATGGCACCACCTGTGCCACCAATGCGTTTCGTCATCTGCTGGCATTCCTGCTCAGCGGCTGCTTGGGCGGAGAGGCCCTGATGCTGAATGGCGCCCATTATGCGTTGGGCCAGATTGTAGCGCATTATGGTCTCACCATGGCCGGTTGTGGACACACCACCGATGCTATTATCCGCATAGGTGCCACCACCGAGCACCGGTGTATCGCCAATGCGTCCTGGCCATTTGCCTGTTATGCCGCCCGTTGATGTGCCCACCACAATTTGTCCATTCACATCCATGGCAACAGCTCCCACAGTTTCACCGCTCGGATCGGTGCGCACCTCATCCAGTTCAGTGCGTGCAAACGTCGTATCCAAGCCCATTGACTCCTTTGTCTGAAACTCACGCAATGCCTGCTGGGCGCTCTCTGTAACCAGAGCACCCACGGTCAGTCTCTTGCTGCCTGTGCTAAGTGCCAAGTCCAGTGCCGCCTGGCCACCCAGAAAGACGTGACGTTGTTTTTCCATTAAACGGCGTGCCACCGTTATCGGGTGCATTACATCGCGTAGCAAGGTCACACAGCCGGCGCGTAAATCTCGCCCCTCCATTAGGCTGGCCTCCATTTCCACATCGCCGGCGGTGTTCAGACATGAGCCGTAGCCAGCATTAAACGACTCATCCAGCTCCATGGAGTTAACAGCCGCCTCAACAGCATCCAGTGCACTCATCGACCCCGCCGTTGTTGCCGAAGTTGGCTCGAGATGCTTCCATGCAAATCGCAGTGCTTCCTTGATGCCCTTGAATTTGCCGGCAATACGGGAGTCCGGTATATCACCAGCTCCGCCATGTATGAGTAGCATTGGTCGTGGCATAATTACTTCCTTTTCTTTTTTTTTTTTCGTCGCTTGCTGAACACGCACTTCGTTTGCAACGAACTGCAAAGCCTTTGTCTTTGTTTTCTTGTTGCTTCCTCAACGTTTTCTGTGTGTTCGCTTGCTGCTTATCTTTGTGTGTTTATTGCTTTGTTTTTGTTTGCTGCTCTTTGCTTGCATTGGAGTGAACTTGTTTCAAAGTGCTCAAATTTGAATTTAGATTATCTTTCCCATTAACACTTACATCCAATTTCTGAGATACAATAATATTTATATATTCAATTTTAGCGCATCACAAGCATCATGCAAAAATAAAAAGAACTCTAGTTCCGATAATTGCTCATTTGCCGATCCATCAAATCGATCCCACTTTAGTTCCATTTTTGTTATCGGCAACTGACAAATGGCGCACAAATTCTGTAATCGGCTCTTTTTAGATTAAGAAGCGAATGTTTTCGTTGAACCTATGATCGTGTTTGCCTAATAATAATAATAAATAATGCAGTTTTGGTATCGATGCGCAACGAGTTGTGGCAAAATGAAATGCGTTTGAATGTTGGATTGTGTCTGGTTTCATTATCATCTTTGACTTTCAAGTGACGTTCGACTTCAGCTCTGTACCTGATGTGACAAGCAATTGGCCTGCTTTATGGTGCTCGGGCCATGGACCAGGCTCCTGGTATGAAAGCGTTGCTTAACCAGTTGGCATGGTAAACGCAGCAAAGACACACACATACACACGAACACTCACACGCATTTATTCACAGTCTTGGACGAGCGTGTATCTTTCTGCATATTTAAAAACGTTGAGTAGAAGTGGAGAAGGTTGGGTAGGGGCGTGGCAAAGTGGTTAACGTTTGAGGTTGGACGTTGTTGTCACTTGCCTGCATTTGACGAAATTTTGACGCGTCGCCTTTGCACTGACCTCAGGGCTCAAACCTGCCTTATGTGTACTTTACTGTTTGTTGTGTGTGTGTGTGTGTGCGTTGTCCTGCTTGTGCATGAACTAAACTTTAGACATCCTTTGGATGCTACATGCTTAGCACAGCAGCCAATCCTTCGCTTCCAACCCTTATCCTCTCTGTGTCCTTTTGCATGATTACGGGATGCAGTTTTATTCGCGCAAATACAGCAACGGAACAGATCTTGAGCTAAGGTCGGCTAGAATCTGAGGTTTCGTTTTGATTCTTAATTACCTACAAAAGCCGGAACATTGATAAAAAGCTTAAACTTTTCTATGTCTTGAAACCCCTTTAAACAAGCTTGTCGCAACAGAACAAAACAAACAGCTTTAAGCTTTCTTGCAATCAATCTTGAAGCAATATCCTTGTAAATTCAAATCGATTAAAGTGCTTAACGCTAACTTACATACAGACAAACAAACATAGATAATATGGCATCATTATTAACAGCATCAACAGTATTTTGGGGATCGGAATGTTTGCAAAGGTTGGACGCTGGGGTTAGGAGTCGGATTACTGCCCAAGACAATGAATGCGTAAATCTGTCACAATTAATACCTTAAGCCGCGTGAAGGGGTTGGAAAGGGATGGCGGGGGGTACAGGTGGGTGAACAGAATTTTAGCTGTTGTCTGCTTCATTTACACCGCACAAATAATGAGAAACTTAAAGCTTTACATGGCGCCAAGGCGAAAGCAAAACCAAATCAAGACACCCAACTCCAGCTACAAATTTAGCCCAATCTCACTCAACATTGTCACATCGGTTGCCTCGCTGAGCTGTTGCTGACACAAGCACATGCCGCGCTGTCGTGCCCCATTTTAAGCCAAGCCCGGCGGCAAAATCCGTTGCAAAGTACAAAATAATCAGCATGGCCCGCATTGCATTGCTGCTCATTGCTCTTGTTGCGTGGGCATGGGCATGGGCATGGGCGTGGCATTGAGTACTCTACTCAATTGCAAATCCATAGAAAGCTATGTATTTGTCACTAGTTGATCGTTGAAATAAAACGCATACTGTTTAACGTTTGCTTATTCATACTTTAAAATGAAATGCATACATTTTGTACATGTCTTAAGTTGTTTCTGCAAATGCATCAAGTCAAGTTGTTTATTTGATTTAATAGCAAGTCGACTCCGACCCCAAACCCCAAACTAACTAACTCAATGTGCTTATGCATGTGTGTGTGTCTCTGTCTAGCTCTTATTCTTCACGTACGCACATTTTGCAAACTGCACTAAATTACGGTAACTCACTCCGTTTTACAGTTACGGCTACATCTCTTGCCTATCCCTTCGCACTCACGGCCACTGTTTAAAGTGTTTTAGTATTACTGTTGGCGTTGCTAAGCCAAAAACTAACTCACACCTAACTAAATGACAAAGTTTTGCGTCTCACGGCAGCACACACACTTGTATATACGTATGTGTGTAAGTGTGCATATGTATCTGTAGCGTAATTTCAAGGTACATGGCTGCCGGTTTTGCACGGGACACAGGTTCGTGAATCGTTGTATTTATGGTGTACGGATTCATTTGTATGTATTCTCTGCCTGCAAGGGTATATTTACTTCGGTATATCCAAGATAACAGTTCCCTTCCCCCATTCATTTTTCTTGTTTTGTATCTTTTGCGTGTTGGCTACTACTTTTACCGCTACTTTTAACCGCATGTGTGTGTGTGCGTGTGAGAACGTGCCGTGCGTTGCCAGTTGCCACTAATACAACTACAGTTGGCGTTGCTGTGGGTGCCCCTTGTTGGTGGCAGCTCTGTTGGACACACATACCTACGTAGCTGGGTGTTGTTATGCCTTTTTTTTTGAGTGTGTGTTCTCTGTTATACTTTTTGTATCTTCCAGCTTGTTATTGCAATTGTTGGTGTTGTGCTTTTTGTTTTTTTTTCGTTTTTGCTGCCATCTGACACGGGATGAGCATTGCTCGGCAACGGCCCCTGCACCCTGCAACGTTCAGTTGTAACTGTCATTTTACACATTCACAAGTTTCCACTTTATGTTGCATAATATTACCACGTATGTACATGTGCCACCTTGCCACCTCAACTTTTTTTACCAAGTCACCTCCGAGTTGATGTGCGTGTGTGTGTGTGTGCGTACGTGTGTGTGCAAAGTAATTCAATAATTACGCTCTTGACTTCATATTCGAATTACTTCTTTTTTTTTGTCTCACATGTGCGTGTGTGTGTCTTGACAAGTGGTTCGAGAATTGTGGCTGGAAAAAGTCACACGCCGCTTAACAATTAACCCACTTTGCCACGCCCACTTGCACGTGACAATGCGGCGTATAAGTAACGTTTGCATTTGGTCCCAAAAGTCACATTTTAAAACGCAATTCAATTTCCCTTTTCACATTTTCACCTATTCTATGAAGTTTCATACTAAAAGCAAGTAAGTATAAATATTTTATGGCTCAACATGGGTTAAATATAGCTTGCCTTAAGATTAATTTTTTTTTTGAGTTTCAAGTTTATTTTGTTTCTAGTCGATTTGAAAGAATTTAAACAAAGTTAACTTATTAGATTTTAATGAGGTTATTTAAAAGTCTGCATAACAAATGCAATCCTTTGAACAAACTTTTTGATTTCGTACTTCTTTTAGTATGGTATTCAATTTCTACCATCTTAAGCCAATGTTTCTTCTTCTATTACTTTCGAATTGTGGCTACTGCTTTCAAGTGAATGGAAAGAGCGGAAAAATTCGCAGGCACGATAAGACCAACATATTTTCAATTACTTGTTTGGCATAATATTTTCGGAAAATGCAATTTGTCCAACAAACTTTATTCATTCATTTTGAAGCTGAAGTTTGGCGCAAAAATACACACAAACAATCACACACACTGACACTTGTTTTAAGCAAACAGCAGAAATGGATGCGCTTTCATATCCCAAATTTTCATACATGTGTTTGTGTGTGTGTGGATACGCATGTTTGTTTGTGTTTCTAGTTTTGCTTGAACAAAGCCAAAAACATATTATTTTTTTTTTTGCAGAGCAAACTAAACGTTTATCGTTTTGAGCCATAGATGTTAAAACTAACTTCATGTTGCAAGACTGTAAGTTATCCTATGATTTCTTCAAGATTCCGGCTAAAATTTGGTAAAAATTTGTGTGTAAAATAGAAACTTTCATATTTTTGTCGAAATAACTAGAAGAATAGTCAAAAACGATGTTAAAGAAACATTTAAGAAAGCTTTCTTTTTACAGGGTATAACAAACACACACACTCATATATAGCGTGAAAATTATGGCGGATGTTGTTTGTGCCTCTTTAAGCAATTCGGCTTCTGTCTCTTCATATGATTCACAGTTGTGGCACAGTGTGCTGCACGCTGCGGTGTGGCACGCTCACCTGCAATGTCGTCGTCGTCATCGTCATCCTCATCCACATCGTGTATTTCCCTTTGACGCTTTGCACGTGTTTTTCCCCTGTTTTGGAAATTGTAAAAGTTTTGCGGGATTTGTCTGTTCCTTTTTCTTCTTTTTTCCATATGTACATACACATATATATATTTTTTTTTGTATTACCGCCGACCTTTGGGCGCTGCCTTCGGTGCCGTCGCGTCTAATTTTGGCTTTTAATACATGGTCATAGTTGATTTGGCCAGGCAAAAAGTTGTTGATTGCAGTTTTTGGCTACTTTCTGGCTACGTTGCGAGCCGTAACCGTTAAATGCTTTCAATAATGAATGTAATTTTGCAGTAGTTGTGCAATTGGATTGATTCCAGAGCCCGTGGCATGCCACATCAAGTGTTTCTAGTGTTTTGCCCAAGACAATTAATAGAGAATGCGATTTAAAAAAATTGTGAATTTATTCATAGAAGGAATACATATAGTATATATTTAAAACTAAGAATAGTTTTGACACAATTTCGCTTACACGCTACAAAGGCAAACAAAAGGAAGTATAGTAGATTGTATACTCTAGCAGAGCAAAGTCTATCAGCTAATAAGTTCAAGACGTAACCGCTAGCGTAGATACAAATTATAGAAAATAGTAAAAATAGAACCAAAAGAAAATGTATGGGAAATGAATGGAAAAAAAGTTAAAAGGGTCAGCTAGTAACATTCAGATTGTTCATCATTCTACTTTCTATTGGCAGCATCTTCCGTTTCGGCCGCATCACTGCTGGGACCGGAGAAGATATAGTTGTCGTGACCCGAAATGCCAGTGCCGGCAGCATCGCCCAGCCATGGATAAACATTGGGGCACTCGCGGCACGTCTCCATGTAGCGAGTGTCTGTCAGATTCTGTTCGGGTATCTTGAAGGGCAACGCACACGTTTGCCATATGTTGCAGGGTTTGGGTGCCACAGCGATGTTCTTGTCACACTTCCACGATTCGATTTGGTTAACATCGCGCAGCTCCTTGGGATCGGTCATATACTGCAACATCTGGGTGACGGTCAGGATGTAGACATCGGGTCTGCAAATGCAGTGAGAAACAAAATTAGTTTAAGTCAAAAAGCAACGAGCTTTTGCGTCTCTGCTCGCTGCATTCTCTTGCTCTAACGAGAGCGAATCACTCGCTAGAGCAGCCAAAGAACGAGAGTAAAAAACACACACACACGCACATACAGTTTGCCATTCGCATAAAATGACCGTTCACAGGTGTCTGACATATGGAAAGCACAGAAGGAAAAAAAAGAATGCTAGAAGTCTGCCTTAACATACAGAACGAAAGCAAGTTGATGAAAGCGAACTGAAAAAAGAACAACAAAACTGTATAAATTGTTGTTGCTCTCATTGTGTTGTCTCTCTTTCTCCTTATTGCACCTCTGCAGCAATAACTGCAAAGTCCATAAGCCGTTTCATCATTCTGCCGCACGCATTTTCAAGCATCTCATGCAAACACTTAAATGCCGCACACTATGGAAACGTCTAACGGCTTCCGTTCTTGTTCAGCATCAGCAGCTGGTGCTGGTGCTGCTGCCTTGCCACATCGCCTCGAATGTACAGCTGTGAGCGCCGACACCAGCTCAATGTTGAAAGTCATTCACACTAATTAAAAACTTCGTACAATTGTGCGAGAAATAGTTTTGCAGCTGCTGGTATTCAGTTTTAGCTTTAGCTTAACACCGCTCCCACTCCATTCCCTTGCTCTTAATGTATCACACCTCTTACATAGATATATATATATATATATATATATACACATGTACATATGTATTCGTTTGTGGTCCAAGTCCGATCATAATGCCAGCCAACTGCAAACGACAAACTTCTATCTTGGTTTAACAACATGCAGATGAGAGATACGCAACATATGTGGTTTTCCCTATCTACACTATCTTTGCGATTATTCCGCCTCCTCTTCACCACCCAACTGCAACTTTAATTCACTTGAACGGTACGGAAAGTTTTTAGTTTTTGTTTTGGTTTACAACTGTTAAGTGAATACACCTGGCAAAAACCGATTACTCCAAAGGTGTCTGTGCATCTAGCATTTACTCTCATAAGTTGAGATGCCTGATGTCACTTTCAGATGGTGAAACCACTGCAAAATGTTGTTTAGTGGCTTGACAGGCAGCATTTCTGTTACCTGTTACATTGTTGTCAAATGGTTTTTTTTTCTTTTATTTTTTCGTACAGTATGTAGCTTAAGAAATAACATTATTTTTATAACTTTTTGGCACTAACGTCATGAACGTTGTACGAAAACTTCTAACCAAACTATTTCAATCTATAACAATGTATTTCAAATTAAAGTTTCCATTGGAAATAATGGATCCTTTTGTTAGAATGTTGATTAACCCAAGAGGAACCTCAATAACCAACTGAAAAGCTTTCAGCTTCAAGGTATGCTTGTACCACTTTTCAATTGGTTCCACAACTTGTTTAGTTGATTGTTTCCAGCTCATTAGGGTACAAAGCTAAACATATTTAGTCCCTGATGGCATATATGATGGTCTACTCGTGTGTAGCTCAATGTAGCTCAATAAGGTTTTGCAATTATGAAAGCAATGTCGTTTGATTTCATTAAAAATTACATGGCAAAATAATGCTCTTCTCTTGTTGTTGTTGTTCGACCAGTGGTTCAGTGGTTTAGTTCATGCATCATTTTCAGGCCAACCCGATTTGCCAGTTGCCTGTTGCCAGAGCAAATGTGAGGAGCGCGATGCCTGACAAAGTGCGATGCTATCAGTACATAACTTCATTATGGAAGTTTGATGCCCATACACACACACACACATAGCCACTTTGATGCCCCATCTCCCACATATTTGCCAACCTTAGTTAGCCTTGCCCCCACTTTCACCCTCTTCCGGCAACACTCTCTGTGTTACAGTGTGTCTCTGTTAGCACTCTATCTCTTTCTCTTATGTTGTTTTTCTGCGTTTTAACATGGCTTTTAGTTAGCCATGGCCCAGCGCCTTGCCCTCCAATCTCGCCTTCACCCTTCGCCCACGTCTGGTTATTGTTTTCTTTGCCCTCGCCCCACTGTTGTCCCTGAGCCGTCGTTCCTGTCGCTGTGCCTGCGCAGATATTTTTCAAAATGAAAGTTTAACAAAATTTAACTTTTCTCATTAAAACGTGCGATTTTTTTTCTTTCTGCTCTCACACATCGTCTCTGCTGCTTTAGCTGTAGGTGTTGCTGTTGCTGTTGCTGTAGCTGAAGCTTTTTGCTTCTTCTTCTTCTTCTCCTTTTTTTTCTGCTTGCTTTTGTTGCTGACCACAGCGTCGCCATTGTTGAGAGATTCGGTTTTTGGGTGAAGGGGTGGAGGGGAGGGGGGGGGAAATAACGACGAGAGTTGTGCATATGGTTGAGTGACTGGCCGAGCTTTTAGATTGAATGCGCGGCAGCCGCATCATCAACCTGTTTCTGTTCCAGACACACGCGGCCGACCGCACACTTGCTCTCCCTGTCTCTCTCTCTCTCTCTCGTTTCCTCTCCCACATTCAGAATGGAGAAGGTAACAGGACTGTGGGCTGACTGAGCTGACTGACTAGTAGCAGCATATGCCGCTTGTTCAAGCAATTTTTATAGGAATTGCCAATTTTGTTTTCGTTGGTGCTGCTTTTGCGCTTTTGCGTTTTTCATCTACTGTTTCGCTTCTCTCGATTTTCTCTACGCTATTTTTTTTCTGTATATATGTGTGTGTGTATTGCTTTCTTTTAATTGAATATAAAACTTGCCAGCGGCAATCGGAAGCGCACTGCAGGAAACGCCAGCTGCTCATGTGTGTGTGTGTGTGTGTGTGCGAGAGTGTGCGTTTATATGTACATATGTACATATATGTATGTACCTACCAAAGTTGGCTTTCAATTAAGAAAACACCAACAACAAAATGCCAGAGCTGAGATATGCACGCTACATACATACATTTATGAAATATGAAGAGCCTCGTGCGTAGATAACAAAATTGAACCGCTACAAGTTCACGTGCGTGTTAATTTTTTTCTCAGGGTTTTTAAAGCTAATGGAGCATTTATCAAGTTTTGCATACATTAAGTAACTTTCTTAATTTACAATAGCTGCACTACTTACAATTCGAGTGCCCAATCCAAGAACTTGTGAAGGCCGTTCTCCAGTGGTTTGGTCTGGAACCAGTTCGTGTGGAACGGCATCATGTAGGGTGCCTTGTTCTGTTCATAATAGCGTGAGAAGTCTTCCTGCAGCCATTCAAACACTTCGTTTTCATCCAAATTGTGCAGCACACACTGATCCATGTAGGGGCAATGACCACCCTCGAAGCCCTCAACATAATGCGTGTTCAATGGCACCTCCCATACACCAGGGAAGGTGCGTGAGGGGCAAGTGCCGCTCTTGCATTCGTGCGAGATTTTAAAGTCCAGAGTGTATGGCCAGACTGGCACGGGAACAGGTGGCACAGTTATTGAGCTATCGTAAATGTAGCCAAAGTCTTCCAGAACCTGAAATCAGAAATCATAGAAATCAGCAAAACGTTTCAAATGCGCCAGTAAGCAGTGCAAATCTAAGCAGTGTGCGCTGAAAGCAGTTAAAGAGAGCGCTCGGAAAGATCGCTAAGTTTTTTAGAGCGATAGCCACACGCAAAAATATTAGTAAAAGCTGCATTGAAAAAAGTTAAATTACGTTTGCATCGCATAGAAATAAAATCATTAAAAGATTTAAGCTTTGTAAACATTGTTGCTGATCATGTGCGTAGTTGAATCATAATATTTAAATCACTTTTTTTGCTTGTGTGTATACTGTGTAGGCGCACACTGCAGGAGAAGCAACAACGCACAACCAAGAGAGCGTATTATTATGCTGTTGTTGCTGCTGCTGCTGGCACTTCTCATATTGAAAAGTATAAATTGAGTAAACGAAACGAAAAGTGCCTGCTGTCTTAAAACCATTAGAATGTTCAGCCAACGGTACTTTACAGATTCACTCTAGTTCAATTTCTCGTAGACCAGCTGATAGCTGATAATTGCCAATCAAATATGTGCACTTGTATGCGTGCGTTTGCATGCGTTAATGTGTATTTCTTTTGTGCGTGCGTGTATGTAACTCACCTTGTATTGAGTGTTGCGTCCAGGCTTGAGGAAAGGCGCACGCATGCCAACCACATCGTTCACGGACACATTCGCAAAGTGACGCAGAATTTCACGCATGCCAATCATCTCGCCCACCCACTCCTCGTAGCCCTTGTCCTGTAGTCCCAACTGCTGTGAAATGCTCTCGGTAGCAATTTCGTGACCGGCATAGCCCAGATGCTGGATCTGTTGATAGTTGCTGCAAAAATAAACAGAAAACGACAAAAAGAAATACAGTTGAGTAGGAACTGAATGTGCGAATGGCAATTAAGTGTTGTCGAACTGATAGCTAAAAGGGAAGGGCAAACAATCAAATCAAATAGAGACCATAAAAGAGGCTGACACTTAATAGGAAAAAAGGGTCAAAGGTTAAATGAGTCAACAATACAAAAAATGACAAAGGAAGAGAGACAGAGAGTGCAAATATGCAACTTGCAATTCCTAAAGTCATTTTCAATGCTGGCAATACCTGAACATGGCAATGCATACACAGGATTTATCGGCTTATAAATAAAAGCTCAAACAATGCCAAACGCATATGCATAAAAAAGCTATTACATAAGCTATTGCTGTATTGAAGGGAAAAAAAATCAAATAAAGTTTTTAAAAAATGAACATTTGTATGCTTCGTTTTTGGCTTTCACCTAACTTTTATGCACAGAGAAAATATTAATTTTTCGAAGCAAAAAAAAGTAATGTAAAGCTTTTATGTTGAAAGCAGGTTAAGCAGCTTAAAAATAAGTCTAGGGTGCCTGCTAGTCGAGTACTGTTATCTTAAGTACTCGCAGTTAGCCTCAAAGTTGCCCACAATGTTAATAAAAATGCTTAACACTTGATGAAGAAACACAAAGACCGACAAAAACTATTATAGACAGTTACGTACATAGAAAGAGAAAGCTTTTTCTCTTTCTTTCTCACTCATACGCACATGTGTTGCAGGTGCAACAACTAGAAGTTTGCAACATTTCTAAACCAACTGACGATGATGTGGCTGGCCCACACTTCAGCTTTTGCCAATTAGAAGAAAATTTTACAATTGCGCAGCGTCAAAACAAAACCCAAAGCGATGAAAGCAAAAACAACAGCAACAAAAAAACAGCTTAACGAACAGCTTAAAAATGGGCACACCGAGTGTGGTACTACTCTTTTTCTACTTCTACTGAGCATAAATCCCGTCAAAGTGCACAAGAATTCATTGCATGCTTCGCTTTCAAAGGGCATACCGCTGCGCCCGAAAGTATGCAACAGTAGCGTGAAATACGTCAGTTATGCGAAGTAGATGCAACGAACATAATTGCTCATATGCATATACGTATGTACGTACGTATGTGTGTGTACAAAACATAATTCTTAACTGAACTGGCGTATGGAGGTAAGAAGTTTACTATGCACAAATAGTTTTTTGGGTGTAGAAAATAAAATGAAATAAAAATGAAATACTGATAACGACACAAACGAAACGAAACGAACGAAATAAAAAAAATGGAAATAAAATTATGAATGTTTTTCTGTCTGTTGTCTGTTGCATGCAGCAAGCAGTCAAACAAAAAGAGAATTTAACTACGTATGTATGTGTTGCAAAAAAATGTTACTGTGTATTTATTAAGCATTTCCAGTCAGCAGAAGGGTAAAACTGTGTGTGTGTGTGTGTGTGTGCGTGAGTGTGCTTTAGTTTTGGGCAAACAAACTGCGCAAATATTTCGCAATGAAATTACGCCCTAAAGTCAAAGTTTTGGCCTGCTGCAGTAGCTCACAAACGAAAATGAAAACATAAAACAAAAACTACAAAAAAAAAACGAAAAGAAAAAACTGAAAGCAAAGTAAAAATAATGAATGCGATGCTGACGCACTTTAGCCTATAGAATGACGTACGAAAAGAGGCGGTGGCACGCACACACACACACACACACACACACACACACACACACACACACACACACACACACACACACATGCACTTGAAGGAGGCCTCCACAATAGCACAAACTACTATCTGACATCGTCAAAAAGTTCATGCAAAAATGTGGAAATGTGAAAAGTTGTTGAAAAGCACAAACACACACACACACACCACCACCATACACTTTAAGAGGGCAAGGGATGTAGATTGTGTGTGTGTGTTAGGTAGATTTATTGCATGACATTTCAATTGTTAGACAAACAGCTGGACGAAAACTGAGCTGGACTATAAATGCAACAAGAGTAACGAGCAGAAGCTGCAATTGTAGCCAAAGCTTGAAAGACGCTGAGAAAACAATCGCAACAACAACAACAAATAGTCAACACTGTGGCAATGCAAGTTTCCTCGTTTCTTGTTTCTTGTTTCTTGCCTTTGTCGTGGGCGTGGCACATTGCAAGAGGTTAGGTGAATGCCAGAGAAAATGTCAGCAGCAATTAACACTGCAAGCGAGACAAACATCTACAGCCAAAAGATGCAAGGCAAATGCTCAAAAATAACTGACAAAACATAGCAACACTCACACACACACACACACTTAGACATTTGATGAATTTCCTTTTGGCCTTGTCGCGAGTGTCAAGAGACCAAATGCAGTTTGCCCTGGCCTCGGCACTGGCAAAAACTAGTCTCATTCCAGTTCCTGTGGCCATTGTTTTATGACAACGCTCATACGTAACGTTGTACCGGACAAAATCCATACACACACACACACACTTGGTATGGGTTTTTATTGCCCAGGCCCATTTGCCAAAGTTTTTTGGTTTGTTTTGTTTTGTGTTTTTTCCATTTAAAAATATGTTTTTGTATTGTATTCTCTTCCTTTTTTTTTTTTTTGGAAATTTGGTGCGCCAGCAAACGCATTTTTTCTTTAATAGCCCCTGCCCCTACACACACTCTGCTTCTTGCCTGTCTGTGTGTGTGTGTTTTAAGTGGTTTGCCCTCTGCTCTGCTGCGGCTGCTAACAAGTTCAATTTGCATTTAAAAAGGGAGAAACACATGTAATCTCAACGATTAGAAATTGTTAGCATTGGGCAGCACACACACACACACACACACACACACACACAAACACACCCATACAGAGGGGTGTCACACAGAAAGCATGTTTTTGAGTATATATATATGTACATATAGTGAATAAATGAATAACGTATGTGCCCATCCCGCCCAAAATAAAAAGGAAGCGAAATACTTTTACAGCAGCTGCTTGAGGGCTAAGCGTAAAGTTCTGTTAAACTTGAGCATACAAAAATACATGAATATTGAAAGAGTCGAATGCATATTCCTTTATTGTGTGTTTATAAATAAAAATATTTTAATAATTAACTAGCAGCAGTTTACTTGTGGTTTTGTTAAGTGTATTTGTAAAAGTCTTTCAGTCAGTTTGGCAAAGAAATCATACTACATTATTGAAAGTTTTGTTCTAGCTTATCTCACTTTAAGTTTTGAGCTCTTGTTGAAGCGATTTAGTTCATGTTCTTTGAGAACTTTGGCTACAACCCATGCAAAGTGTGAATTCCTTGCTACTCAGACACTTGCTTGCTGTGTGCTTGTTGCTCTTTCACTCACACACACACACACACACATGGATATTTTTGTTCAATTTGTTCCTGGCAGTTGGCAGTTTACTGATGCTCGTCCTAGGCCCAAAATGCGTGCAATGACCGCATGCTGCAATTTCTTTTAATGTGCTTTTAAAAGCCAAAAACTACAGGTTCCCAAAACACCAAGCTAACCCCTTGTTTTATTGTTGTTGTTCTGTTCTATTATGTTACTGTTCTTCTTCACTTTATCTCTTCTTCTCTCTCTCTCCCTTTTTCTCTCTGTCTCTGTTTGACGTTCAACGCATCGCTGGCATTGAACAGTGCACACAATTTTCGTAGCAATGAGCTTTTGTTTTTATTGTGCCCTGCACCAAAAACTAACTTAATTTGCATGCAGAATATTGTGCGTAAAGTTGTGTGTTTGTGTGTGTGTGTGTGCCATGACCGTAGCTAACGAGCTTGCCTGAGCTTGAAGTATGGAACATAACAACAACAAGAGAAGGAAAAAAAAAACGCCCACGAACAGGCAGCAGAAGCAGCTCAAGTCTCGTTTTCAATAAAACTCTTTGACAGAGTCGCACACACACACAGGAGAACGAAAAGGATAAAGCGAAAACAAAGAGCAAAGAATGCGAACGGCTGTTCACATGGAAAAATTATGACCATCATGGTCTGGGCCATGTTCATCGTTAAATTCAACACCAGCTAAGCAAAAGATAGTTGTTAGTTTTAGTCGTGCTTAGCTAGGATGCGCTAGTGATTACAGGGTCGACTAATAAAAGTAGACAAACTAAAAACAGCAGGAACACACACATACCTACACACACACACACATGAAGAGCTCAGTTGGTTAAACAAAAAAAAAAAAAACAAAAAGAAGAAGAAGAGCTTGGGTCTGTCGAGTGTTGCTGCTGGGCAACTAACTGCTAAAAATACATATATACCTAAAAAAAAAACACATAATTGCTAGAAAGAAGCGACTAACAGATGCTCTAGAATAGTTTGAATATTCCAACATTCCAATGTTGGCAATGTAAAGTAGAGGTATCATAGAATAACATGCAACGAGAGCAACACACACACACAGACAACCAACCACCCACACACACATGCCCCGTTGGTTTGAGGCACCTGCAATGGCTGTTAAAGTGTCGTTGGGTCGTCTTGTCATAGTCATTGTCAACGTTGTCGTTATCTTTATTTCACATCAACGACATTGTCATCATCATCATCAGGCCAAGCCATACGCCACACGAGTCGAGGCAAGGCCGTACCGTGCCCTGCTGGGCCAAGTCTCATCATCATTGTCGGCAACAGCTATTGCAGCAATAGCAACAACAATTACTGTCTGCCACCAACAACACCAACAACAGCAACAACAGCAGCACATCAATGCCTTCATCAACAATTTGCAGCAAGAAAACAAAAAAAAAAAAAGAAAGAGACCAAAATACCAACATGAAAACGGCCAAAACAGGCAGCAGTTGAAAACGCAACACAAAAAAACACTTTAACACACACACACACAGTTGTGTTTAGGTGCATGCACAAGAAAACATTTATAGTACAGTGTTTGTGATTCGTTCGGATATTAATGTTACGGATATTTTGCAACACACACACCCACATATAATTTAGAGTACACATTTAGTGGCAGTTGAAAACGAAAATGGTTTTCAAACTAAAATGTATTGTTTAATTGCACTTGCAAACATTTTTCAAGCAACGTTGTTAATAATTTGACTTCCATTGCGTATACGCGCCGTGCGCCACTGACAAAGGCAAAACGTTAAGAAAAATGGTCAGAAGATAGAGAAAAAGAGAAAACAGTTTAAGCAAATTAAGCAAAAAATATGCATAAATGACAATGAAAAGTTATGCAGCGACATTTACTCTTAACTTGTAGTCGCTGCAGCTAGGCAGCCTTTTTGGAAGCCACAACTTCTTTTCAGCTGCCACTTGATGGAAACTTTTTACTTGCAACGTGTGCCGACCGCAGCGGCTTTCAGTGCCGTTCTTGTTGTTGTTGTTGCGGTTGTTTTTCTTGTCACTGTGCCTGGAATGGAGTAGACAGCTGCTCAAAAGTTGTTGGGGTCATTTAAAAAAGTTTAAAGCTAAAACTGGCGGCTGTATAACCATCAAGGATAGCAACGTGCCTCGCCGCCATCGTCGACATTTTGCGCGCACATAAACTGAAAGTCGGCTTGTCAAGCAGCTGGACGAAGTCAAGGTAGTGGGCTGCCATAGGCCATAAAATCGAAAGTTGTGCCCGTGTGCACAGTGGCACAAAAGCCAGTTATGCGCCATGCAATTACAATCTTAAAAATCAATTCGACTGTCAAATGACCTTGAAAGTTGATGATGAAAGATGAGCTGAAAGGCAAATATTATGCCCAATACTCAACTATCGTTGCACTGTGCTGGGTACAACATAAAACTGTGTGGGGCATCTGCTTGTGCCGCAGGCTTGCGGATTCTGTGAGTCTGTGTTGGCATTGCAGTGGTTTGGGCCAGCCGCTGGCAGCTCGCTGCTGAACGATATTAACATCAAGCGTCCGTAACGTACTAGATATAGAAAAATGAACTTATGTTAAGAAGCCGCAGCAGCAGCAGGTTGGATGCGTGAGAGTGTGTCGTTGTTGCTGTATTCGGTTTAGGCACTAAAATAGGCCAAAACAAAAAGTTTTCAAACAGACAGCAGGCGCGAGTGTTTTTTTTTTGTTTGTTTAGCCGCAGGATAAGGCGGTTCAAGTGGTTTAGGCCATGTTGAGAATGACTTGGATATTAAACAGATTTTGGTAACGGTCACGTTTGTCAGCCAGCTAGCCGGCCTCAACAGATTCCTTGTGGACTGGAGCAAGCGTTATGGAAATTTCAAATGGCAAGGTGTTGATTACACGTGCCAAAGTTCACTTTAAAAAACAAAAAGAGCCTCTTTCCAGCTCCCACTTAGTTTAAGTTTAGTTCACTTTGCAGTTGTTGGAGTTGGTTGTTATATAATTGCCTGCAGCAATCTGTGCTTGCTTATTTTGTGGATTATAAGGTCAAGCGGTGTTGGGCAGCTAATGAAATATAATCTTAAAGGCGATACACAAACACAGATACAAACAAACAAACAAACACACACACACACACACACACACACACAAATGCCTCTCAAAGTGACCTGTGGCCTGTGGTTAACACTACTACTTAGTGGTTCAGTTCTGTGTCTGGTTTTGGTGCCTTATTGTGGCCACATTGACCACTTGGCCACCTCTTCAATGCCCTTTGACCTACAAGGCGCTTAAGCTTTGCTTTATACAGTTTGCTATGACATTAAATATGCAATAAACAAATGCTAATTGATGTGCGTCTAATGAGCTCCACACAAAACAGCTCAAGCTCATTCAATTAATTTAATGTAAAACAAATTGAAGTGCGCCTATCGAGTAGGTGAAAAGGGGAGAGGTAAAGTCCATAGGATCGCCTCATTATACCCTTTATAATGCCTTATTAAATGGCTGAGCTAATAGTAAATCAAAATTAAGTATACAAAAAATCATTTTGCTTTGTGGCAACTTAAAAGCCGCTTTGCCAATCAGTTTGCATTGTTCGCTGCACTAGAACAAACTGAATGGTAAATCGACCAAACGTTGCAGTCAAAAAGTTTTCCATGTGTTTTGGCTAATTCGCTTAGCCGCAGCACGCGACTCAATTTCAATCTGGCGAAACTACGAATCGGAAGCGTTTATGTGTAAAGATGTCCCTCATGTTTATTCAGCAAATGCGGCAACTATCTATCCATCTATCTGTCTGAGTGTCTGACTGTCGATATGTCTCTGCGTGTGGCAACACTTGACACCCACGTCAAGCTCTCATACTCCACGCGGCAGTCCAGCTGAACAAACTTGCTTCAAGATTTGCGGCTAAAGCGAGTTTTTAGTATATTGTTAACAAGTAAAATGAAAACGTAAATGTTTGAAAATTAGATTTTGCCCGAGACGCTTTTGTTTAGACTTCTTCCGGAGGCTGCACGGCCAGTTTTGTGGGTGTTTGTATGTGTGTGTGTGTGTGTTGCTGTGTGTGCACTGAGGTGTTGCCTAGTTTGTGGCTTGTTAGTTAGTTAAAAGTTTTTGCCTGCAATTAAAATGCTGCGCAAAAAGTTTGCCTCAACATTGTTCTTAATTTTTTCTTGGGGGGTTTTTGTTGTTTTTTTTTGGTTTTGTTTTTTATTTGCAGTTTGCCAAAGCCAAATACAAATGAACAGAATTGTCTCCATCTGCGCTGCACTTTTATATGTATGCGTGTGTGTTAGTACGTCTATCTGTCTTTTAGTCACAGCCGCAGTCGCAGTCGCAGTCGCAAAGTGTACAAGTCCTGTGGCAATTGCCTGATTGTTTCTTATCCCCAGCACCATCGACTGGCAAGAAAGTTCGTTATCAGTGACATTTTGGCGTACAAATAGCAAACAGCTAGCAGTTTTCAAATATCTTTTCTCCTTCCACCACTCTTTTTCTCTCTCTGGCAACAACAGCCAAATGACACATTTAAAGCTTGTATTGACATTAGATTTAATGCCACAGAAAAGTTTTACTTAAGCCCAAATAGTTATGAATTAATATGCCAAAATTAAAGTAAAGCAAAATCTATAGATCTTGATGCTAAATCTCTCATTATATTTTGTCAAAAAATAAACAATCTTTATGAATTTATTCGAGTATAACCATAAATGTTCGCTGATGTCGTTGAACACAGAGTGCAGCATAAATTTCTAGACGCACATGAGCTTAGATACATAAACTAGAGAAGAAAAGAGCGGCAAGGAACGTATTCAGAAAGAAAACTAATTGCCTCCATGGCCGTAAACAAAATAGAGTTAAAATCAGAGGCAAAAAAAGTTGCTGCATACTTTGCGGCGCTGTAAATGGCAACTGCCTGGAAGCACTGCATGCCAAATCAAAATCATCATCAGTAGCAGCATCATCATAGCCAAAGGCACTAGCAGATACAAAAAAAAAAAAAAAAGAAAAAAAAATATCTTAACAAAATAAGCTGAAGAGTTGCGAAGCGCATTAAATCATTTCCGCACTAAAGAGCTCGGCAGTTGTGAGTGCGACTGTTGCAGTTTACCACTATTTATGTGCCACTGCTGCTGCTGCTTCTTTTTGTTGCAAGCAAAAATAAAAATAACCAAGCACAAAACGAAAAAAAGACAACAGACCCGAAAAAAGAATATGAAATGAATGAATGGTGAATGGTGGTGTCTCTTTTTCATTCTCTGAGGCAAAAGCATAAAAATGATTTGCCAGAAGCCACAAAAAAAGAAAGTACCACACACACACACATACACACTAGCATTAGCTTACTCACATGTGTGCGTGTGTGTGTGCATGTGTAACATATTCAGGCAATTACTGCCATTCAGCGCATTTCAATTCAACTTCAAAACTGCCGCCATCGTTACCTCGTCCTTGCTCGTCCGCTTCATATTTCTATATCGCGTCTCTCCTCTTCTTCGTCTTCTTTTTCTTCTTCTTCATTTACTACTTCTACTGTGGCAAAGTAGAAAAAAGCTTTTAAACTTCACTCAAGATTTTTGCTGTTCACGCTCGGTTCGCAAATTTTTTGACTGTTGCCGCTTACTTAGTTTTTCCTCCTGGCAAGCAATGCACAATGGAAACTGTGGCAACAAATTTCAAACAATTTGAAAATTCAATGCGATCAACATTGGACACATCAAGTAATATGTTTTTTTTTTTAACTAAAAGTATATTTTGTATATAATTTCTATTCTATTGAACTAGTTCATTAAGCTCTTTCTTATATTCAGTTCTTTCGAGCATGTTTATATCATGTTTACGAAACTTTGAACTCGTTTAATGCTATAACGTTCTTAATAATTTAGTTTTCAATTTTCTAGCAACAACTTTGGCTTATTGATTCCACAGTTATATACGTCACTTTTGGTCGATGTGCGCTGTTGTGTCTTTATCTACAACTGCCGCTTCATATTGTACAGCAACTGCATCTGCATCTGCTTCTTGTTGAGACTTTACTTTGTTGTGTGTTTGTACGTGTGTGTGCGCTTTGTGATGTGCCGTTTTTATAAGTCTGTCAAAATGTAGTTCATATATTTTCGCGAAAATTCGTTTTGCAGTTGACATAACTTTGTCAGCCCCAATTTATCAACAACAATTAGTAGAGCAGAGAACGACTATCTGTCTCTCTGTCTGTCTGACTGACTGGATGACTAAGTGACTACCCGTCTGACTGACGTATGGCAAGTGCTAGTTTTTTGGGGCGTGGCAAGTATGTGACAAGTATTTTGCACAACGCTGCACAAAACTTTGCCCGTCTGTGCGGCAAATAGATGCCTTCACTGCCAATGAAGACACTCATAGCAACAACGCGCCGTATGCGTAATATTGCCAACAAATTTGTAATTTTAGTCATTGCCAGGCATTGAATGTTTATAGGCTTATTTACCTGTATTCGTGCGAAAGGAAGAATGTGCCACGTATGTTGCAGCCATTGGGATTCTTGCGCTTGCCATTGAAGATCTTCTGATAGTGATCATAGTTATTTAAATTGACGGCACCATCAAATGTCAACATCATAATTTGCGGTATCTGTAATAAATAGTAAAGAGTAGAAAAACTGTTGTATTCAAATGGTACAGAACTGGCAACTGTCAATAGCAACAGCAAAAAGCTTTTAATTATATGATATGCGCATTTTACTCTTTGCTATAATCTCTTGCTCTGTGCGTGCTTGTGTTAGTGTGTGTGTGTGTGTGTGTGTGTGTGTGTGTGTGTGTGTGTGTGTGTGTGTGTGTGTGTGTGTGTGTGTGTGTGTGTGTGTGTGTGTGTGTGTGTGTGTGTGTGTGTGTGTGTGTGTGTGTGTGTGTGTGTGTGTGTGTGTGTGTGTGTGTGTGTGTGTGTGTGTGTGTGTGTGTGTTGGCCCAATTAGAGGAGCGCTGACCTCAAAATCAGCCGGGCATGCATTGGCATTGGAAGCTACAGCAAATGCAGCAGCAGCAGCAGCAGCAAACTCTAATTGAAGGTTTTTGCATTTTCCTCTCGTTTTTTTTTTCGCTTTTCGTTTTTGCGTGTCTATGTTGTGCCTGGTGGCTTGTGCGGTGTATGCGAAACTTGCAACTTGCTATTTGCTGCCTGCTACTTGCTATTTGCTGCCTGCTACTTGCCAGTTGCTAGTTGCAACTTGAGCATTAAATATAATTAGTGGGCATGCGGTTAACCAGGTCGCGAAATGAAGATTCTGCCAAACAAACCAAAGACCCACTATCAATATAGTTGCGTCAACAGCGGAACGACAGCGACAGCAACAACAGCGACAGCAATAAGTTTAACGAGTGTTAGTGCAAAGCAATTCCATTACAAAAATTGCCACCCCGTTGACGCATTGAAATCCTCAAGCGGGCAACAACAGCAACAGCAACAGCAACAACGACAACGACAAAGAGGCGACATTTCTGTTTGGCGTCTCAACCAAAAGATGCTTGCAACACTTTAAGTGCAATTCCATAATCAAAGACCGTTGCAATTCCGAACCGAACCGTATCGTAATGTACCGAACCGAAATGAAATGACGCGCCATAAAAACAAGCAGCGACCAAATACAGTTCAGGTCAGTTCAACGAATATTGAATGCACTTGCAAAATGGTATAAAGCTTGAGTTACAACTTACTTTAGCAGAAAACCAACTTCATATTGCATTCAAAAGTCACAGTGCTTAAGTATTTGGGTTTTTTTTTTTGTGACAAAATGAAAATCGAATGCGATCAGCATAAAACAAAATTGCTGAATGGCTGTCGAGGTGGCAGCCGAAATGGATTTTGCAGCAAGCTGCATATAAAGAGCTGAGGCACGGTCCTTGTTGGCACTTAACGCTCATTGTTGAGCACATAAAAAGGATTAATGTACAAATGCAATATTAATGTTGGCCGAGTAAATACTAGCCTTAACCTCAGACCAGTTGGCCATTGTCGACAATTGACCGTATCTATCTATCTATCTATCTATCTATTTGTCTAGCCATCTCTGTCTGTTGTCTTCTCTCTTCATCATGCTGGCTGAGCTGGCAAAATTATGCAGAGGCGTGAAACACTCCAAAAGCATTGAACCTTGGTCAGCTTAAGTGTGGCTTAGATAACTGATGATAACGATGATGATGATGTTTATGATGACGTTTGTGCCTGCTCCTGCTGCTGCAGTTGGAATTGAAATTTGCGTTTCGATTTGACATCGCTTCCTTTTGCTGCATTCTTTTATTGTCATAGCTTTAGCCTTTGCATCCTGTCTGTGCTTTTTTTTTGTGGAAAAGGCATATTTCAATAGAAGTTTCCGCCAAAATGAGTGCAAATCAATATCAGTTGCGGGTTTTTCTTTTCTTTTCTGCTTTTCCTTAATATTTCAAGGAATTAGAAGAATATTATTGTTAATATAATCAGTGTGCTACAAGGCAGAATCCAAAACTGTTTAAGAACTAAACTAAGCCCAAAGTGATTTTTGCTTCCATACCTTTACATGCTAAGCTTTTAAGCCCTTTCTCTTTTTTCCCTCTCTCTTGACAAAAGTTTTATGGACGCATATTGGGAGTTTAGCACTTTTAATAGGTGGCGCTTCATGAACTGCATATGACTGGCAGTAAGGACTTGGGTGCAATCTCCTTTGACATGTTTGTGCCCCCCGCCCCCCTTAACCCTCAACCCCTGCTCGCTCTCTCTCTCCCTATTGCTATCTCTATGTTTGTCTCTCACTCTCTGTGTACGTTGATAATTTCTGCTTAATGTGACTCAAGTTTGCACTCCAGTCTTTGAGCAAATATGGCAGATAGACAGTTGACAAGCACCTTTTGCCAGAGAGACAGAAGTTTGCCGAGACGAGCACTCGTTGAGCACTAGAAAATGGATGATAGATGGATTTTTCATGCTGTATCCAAGGCAGTTTCTTACCCATCCTTTCCCCCGCCGCTTTTGGCTATGAGGCAGTATTGAAAGGGTGTTTGTGTGACGCAAATTTGCATAGCTTAGTTGCTCAATCGCGGCGACAATTGAGCGGCTCATTGATTGAGTGATTGCAGCTGCGCATAAATGCAGTACCCTTAAGCAGCAACCAATAGTTAAAGCTTCTCAACAACTCTTGCAACCCCATTCCCATCAAACTTATAGACTCCTACGTTTGGAAGCTCTATGATAAGTTGTTGTTGACACTCGGCGCCATCTACTCAGTTTTCCTTTTTCTTTTCTTTTACTTTTGCAGGAGAAAAGAGAAGGAGAGAGAGAGAGGGAGAGGAGGAGATGGCTTAAATCAAATTGGATTCGCATTCAAATTGAGCAAAGCGTTTTATTTAACACCACCTAAGATAGACATTTTCTTGGAATAGGCTTGCCAGCTTCTTGGCATTCGCATGCTCCATGCACTGCAAAATTGTCTGTTTGTCTAACATATATCAATTTGTGTAAATCTATCAAATCGTCATAGGCAATTTGAGAAAGAGATACAAATTTCATTTGTAAAATGATCAGGATATGTAAAAAAAAACATCTTGCAATTTGCTAGATAAGCTTCGGAATAACAGTACTTAAAGGGGTATTTTCGCGTCGAGCATACACTGACCGTTGAGTATTCGAAAGTGTAGTGCACTTTGGCTCTTGCGGAAATTGACCGCGAGCGGTCAAAATCGAGCGCGAACGCATTTAACGATAATCGAAAATCCCTTTTGTAGATATCAACAACGCTGCGTATGCGTAATATGTTGGGCATAGCTCAAAACGATTTTTGCCAAAGATGTTGGCCAAATGTGCACACAAGTTAACCGCCTGTTTGCGGTTAATTGAGATGACATTAATTATAATTGTACGCACACACACACACACACACACACACGGAGACACATCCAAACACACATTTGAGTGTGTATACGAACAGGCTGTCAGAAATTGAAATCGTTTTGTTTTGGGCTTGGCTGTGGAAACACATGTAAGCGCTAATAACACTTAAATAAGCACTCTTGCCGCACAGCCTCTTAAACAAAGGAGACAACCAGTGTGCCAGCGGCTAGATGGGGGGCGGTGGGAAGGGCTAGAAGAGGGACTTGAAAGGGGTGCCACAACTAGAGGGTACACAGACAATGCGACAGATAGACAAACACACACACACATGCATTTCAATTTCGAAATTAAGTGGCTCACTTGTGATTTGTTTGTGTTCTGTGTGTGTGTGTGTGTGTGTGTGTATTTGCGTTTAGCGTTCTGCGTTTTGCGTTTATGCTGAAAATCGGCCGACTATGTCGACGCCGCTGCCGTTGCTGGCGTCGCTGTCGCCACATAAACTTCCGTTGCTTTTCTGCTTGTATTTGACTTTTGTGTACACTTTGGAACTTGCGGTTCGCTCCAATTTGTCAAGCAACTTGCCTTCAATTCACTACTAGCAATAAGTAATGAGAAATGTTATGCTTTATATTCAATTGATAAACACAAACTAAACAAAACTTTTGTAGAACAACAATAGAAATACTTTTTTGAACAGAAACTGTGTGAATTAGTTAAGCTATAGAACAAAAGGTATATCTATAATAGACATATAGACAGTTGTTAATAAAAGAGTATTCAAATGTTTGTTTGCTTCAATGCATAACTTGTTTATATGTGTGGTTTTTGTTGTTGGATGGCATTGCTATTATCGTGCATGCGAAACCACAACTAATGTGCACTTCAAACTGTCTGTCAATTGGCAGGCCGCATACAAACACACAAACACACATACACTGGGAAACTAAATTAAATACACATGTACACAACAATCACACACACACACAGACACACAAAGCGAGAGCTGACATTATTTTTGTAATCGTCCTCTCGAAAATTGTCGAAAAAGCGTTGAATTTTAAAGTGCGAAAGCAATATAATTAGAGTAGCTCTGAGTATCCTAATTTATATAAATATTAATATGCACACACACACACACGTACACACATGTTGTTTTGTTTGTGTGTACATATAATCGAATCAATTTGATGTTCAAATAATCATTTGTTATCTCTCATACATTTTGTTTGTTTACTTTCGTTCTGGATATTTGGGCATTTCAGCATTGTTTATCTGTCTATCAATCTATTTTGTTTTTATACTTGCTTAGATTATAATTGTTTCAGAGTTGTGGAAATGTTTTGCGTGCCATTAGTAATATTTATTTATATTGCTTTAGGGCATTAAGCAAGTATTTCATTTAACTGAACTTGAAATGAAAACAATTTAATATCGCCTTTTTAAGCAGAAATATTACGCATACGCAGTGGGGTTTCTTGCAAACGGTTCTTAGTTTAGCACCGAAATGGCACATAACTCTTGGCCAAATAAACAACAACAAACCAAAGTTATTAAACAGGATATTCGAATCAACAGGAACACCAGCAATGACTACAACCTCAATAGCAACAACAACAACAACAACAACAGCAACAGAGTGTATGACAACAATAAGCAACGAATGGCACAACAAATGGCAAAGACAACAGTACAATTTCCTTATGCAAAGTAGCGATAACAGTAGCAGCAGCAGCAGCAGCAGCCGAATGCATATACACAGATTTATGGCCAGACCAATACCCAAACTCAAACCGACAGGGACACCAAAGCCAAACTTAAGCAGCAACAACAACAAGGAAGAATGGTCTAGTCGACGGCGCCAGACTAGAAGATACCCTAAACACCCTTTCTCTTACCCTCAACGAAGCTTAAGAAAGGAACCTTTGCGTGGGTTTTTATCGATAACATGAAATATTTTTGAGGTAGCTTAACCCTTCTTACCCGTTCCCCTTGAGTTCAGGGTATAAATAGATACATACACATTGTTACGCCCCCTCACTCCACACACACACACACACACACACACCTATACAAAGGCGCAGCTGCCATAGTTCTGTGCATTGCCGCTGCTGTGTGTCGTAAAAATAAAAGCTGTCAATGCACTCGCAATTTATCGCCTTGCAAATTAACACTTAAAGGGCAGCAAAAATGCAAAGGAACAAAAAAAAGAGATAATATGTCTGTATATGTATGTATATGTGTGTGAATTCAGTTATATAATCGAAAGGGTGAGTTAAATGTTGGCCATGCTGGTGCACTTACCTTTTCAGCTTCCAGATCGCCAGGCACTTGGGTGCCATCCTTGGAGCAGAAACAGTAGGGCAGCTGGCACTCCTCCGTGTTGCAACGTTGAGCGGTGTCTGCAGGCGCATCCGTTGCCGGTGCAGGTGCTGCAAAGACACAAGACAAAAGACGGTTAGAATGTAATGAAAACGGGTTGTGTAACATGGGCTGAATAACTTCAATGTTGCCTGCTTCTTCTTGTTGCCTGTTGCACACAAATTAGCTTAGAAATTATTTAAAATTCATTTGGCAATGCGAGCGAGAAAATTGAAATTGACTATGCGCCTCAAAGGCAAGAAACAAAGAGCGAACGAGAAAGAGAGAGAGAGAGAGAGGAAGAGAGGGAGAGCAACATGTCGAATGTTACAAGTCAACAATATAACACAATGCAATACAAATATCAATAAGGCAGCAGGTAGCCAGCCAGCCAGCCAGCCAGCTAAGCTACGTACAAAATGTGCAAGAAACAAGTTAAAAGAAAGTTAACAACGACAGAGCAAAAGAGAAAAACCCAAATAGCCAAAGGCTAAATTCTAGCTTTAACCGTACAGCCAAGCCAGCTTAGCGAACAGTAAGCAAACCCAATACTGAAACTCCCTAACACACGCCCAGCACACATAAAGAAGAAAAAAAAGAAAAGAAGGGAAATCGTTCGAGGCATCTTTTTGGCACAGTTATTTGCATATGTGGGCGGTGGGCGTTGGGCGTTGGGCGTGTGTTTGGCAAAAACTCAATGGAATTCAATTGGAATTTCTTTTGGATTCTTTTGCCGTTGCTGTTATTGTTGTTCTGTGATCGAGTAAACAAATTCACTTAAAGTCCACAAAACAAAAGGTTGCCCATGCACCATGTGTTTATTGAACAAAGCCAGCTTCGAAAGCCAACAGGTAAAACCAGGCATTAGTCATGCACTGGGTCATACATGTACAACAACAAATGCCAATGGGGGCACTTGGGTCAGTGTGGGCTTGTCGTGGGGATGTGTAGCAGCAAATATTAAATGCATTCCCTACGCCTCGCTTCATTCAATCAATAAGGCTATACGCATACTTCAGTCCGCATTGGCCACACAAAACGCAGCCAGACAGTAACGAAACTGAAGCCGAAACCGAAACCGAAACCGCAAAAACCATCACGAATTTTGTTATGCTTGCTACAGTTTGTGGCAGTTAAGGCTACGACTAAATTAACGCCAGTCAAAGCCATGCCTAACCACTGTCACATTGCCTTCAAAAAGATCTCAACGCTAACACAAAAAAAAGAAGAAAACTTTACAGATTCAGAGGTGGCAAGTGCATTTTTCTATTGTTGCTGCTGTTGAAGGCTGACGCCTGGGCATTTTTCAAAAGCATGGACAAGCAGACAGTTTGTTATTGCTATCGCGATTCTTAACATTTTTGCAGTCAACGTTAAACTATTTGACACAATGCGAATTTACTGAGCTCGCCTTAAACTTGTTAAATTAAAAATGTTTGTTAAAAGTTAGCTTTAACCATTATGCTTGGCCATTTAAGTTGTTTGGCAACTTGCGTTTCCGTTAAAGTTGAATCTGTCTGAATTGACAACATCATCAATCAATTTAAAGTGGTCTTATGCCGCTTGACATTGCCAAATGCAAAACAAACTAATGATGTCAAAAAGTTTCCTTTTACCCACGCTTACCAACGATCGCAGCAGCTTAAGCTTAAACCCAGCGATTACCCCTTGCTGGCCTTATCATATTGAATACGTCAACTTTTTCGCCGTACAGTTGCCAATGAATGCAAATGACAAACGAATCGATTTAATTACAAATATTTGAGTACATATGCCAGCATAACATTTGATTCTATACAACAACAACTGGACATGCAATCAATGCAAAAGTCGTCCTGGGCAACGGCTTTGATATGAATATGTTTGTTTGCTATTTTTTTTTTTTGTTTTCTGTGAATAGCTTATGCAATGCCCAGGATAAAAGCAGCAACAACAACAAATGACTAGAAAATAATAAACACTGTAATAGTATGTGCCATAAATATTAATAAGTTTAATGCTAGGTTTTGAATATGAATATGGCACGTAGGGGCAAAAATGCAGTTCGATTGGTTTCCGGTTGCGCCTTTTTGCCAACAAATTGTTACTTTGGCACAGATCTGATCCGAGTCTATGCAAAAACCAATACACATGCATTGCTATTAGCTTAAGAAGAGAATATTTATATATGTGTGTGTGTGTCTTGGCAATTAATTGGCCTGGCCAATAGGGGCAAAAGCACTTTGTGGGTGGCAAGCGGCAGTCAATTGCAGACATAAATTTATAAGCCAAAAGTAAACCAAGCCCAGACTCACACAAAACTAAATGCATACAATTTTATTATTTCAAAATGTAACTTGGCAAATTTGTGCACTCGAGCAAAGTGAATATACAAGTCTCTCTCTCTCTCTCTCTGTGTGTGTGTTTGTGCCTTGGACTTGTGCACAGATATTGAATAAAATGTAATAAACACTTTTAGTAACTTTGTCTTATGCATTTCGCACTGCTAGCGACAGACACGACAACAGCAATGCAAAGCTGCAAGTGGCAAGTGGCGAGTGGTAAGTTTGAGAGAGAGAGAGAGGGAGAGAGAGAAAGTGCTGGGCACAAGTTGTATACGCTGCGTATACGTAATGCGGACAGTTTTGTAGCTTATTTGTGTAGCTGTTTGAGTATTGTTGTTGCTGTTGTTGTTCTTGTTGCTGTTGTGTAAGCAATATTGAAATGCTGTCATTGAGCGTGCTCACTGAATTATGAAATTGAAAACTATTCAGTGCAAAATTGCTTCGAATTTTACCAGCTACATGTGAGTTAGCTCTACACACGATATATATATATATGTATATACTAAACTATATAAACGTATATATATATTTTTATTGAGTAAACAGCAGCAGCAGCAGTTTGTCAGTTGCTTGGACGCGCACTGTCAATAGTTTGGGCCAACTTGGCAGCTAAATAAGCTAGTCAGTTTGGATAGCAAGTGGCAGCGGCAGCGGCCGGCTTTGGCTAAAATGTATTTTGTGCGCAGATTTTATTGAATTTCAGGCCCCAAACAGTTGCTTAAATATTCTAATTTCTTTTGGGGGCAGCAGCGGCAGCAACAAAGCTTTGAGTATTCAGCCAAGTTCAAATAAAGTGAAATAAAATCGCATTTATATGCACATTGTATTGCATACATTGTGAAGTACCTTAGCCCTGGCCCAACCCCTACACACACACACACACACACATGCGTGTGTAATGAAAAGAAGCAACTTTTTGTATGTATTACTTTTTTTTGGGACATATGCTGTCAGAATTTCAAATTCATTTTGGGTTTTTCGAATGCGTCGTAAGCAATTCGTCAGCTGAGCATTTTGACACAAGAAGGCAGATAGAACTCAACAGAGGGAACATTGTGGGTGGTGGGGATGTGTGTGTGGGGCTTCGCTATTTTGGCTTGTGGTTGAGCTCATAATCCTTGGCCTGGCTTATGTAGCTGGCAGATGGTTTGCAAATTAAAGTGCCAGGCGATTAGAGGCAATCAGTGAGTTATTCATCGTCTTCGTCTTCTATGCTCTATAAGGTTATGCATTTGTTCAACTGGCTTAAAATACTCGCACATTTAAGTCTTATTTAATGCTCACACATACATGAAAATTACCTTAAATTATTGTTCAAATGGAGGATCATAATTTTCTGTTCCGCTTTGGTTTCGATTAGCATGATGAAAATATTTGCCTTTAACTAACTGGTTTGGTTTATTTGTATTTCACCTAGATTTGTTGACTTAACACTCCGTAAATGAATGGAAATCTTGTTAATGGCAAGCAAACAAGTTTTTGAAATGGCCAACGAATCGAGCACAAAGATTTTATTCTTTTCGTTAGGATACAGCAGAAAGTATTAATATATTTAAGTTTGGTAAAGTAGACTATAAAAAGTATACATGTAAAAAATCAAAACTAAACATTTTTTTTTTGGTAGCAGCCGCTCTCTTTTACTCCTAATAGCTGTCTGTATGTGTGTGTGGGTGTGACGTAAGCAAAAGCCGTTAGATGAAGCGAAAGAGGGAGAGAGAGAGAAGAGGATAGCTGTTATGCACAGAGCTTTGACCTAATCTCTAGTGCAATATTTCTACTCGTGCCTTGCTTTACTTTGGCTACAGTACGTGTCTGTGTGTGTGTGTGTGTGTGTCATTTCTGTTATTACTTTTCTACTCCAACATACACACACACACACAAACACACGAGCATGTCGCTGGCTTTCAGTCGCCGTCACAGTCAGAGCAAAGAGCTATTTATGTGAGACAAAATTCCAGTTGGTATTACGCAAATCCCAAATGCTTTAGCTGTCGTAGCTTTCTTCCAAGCGGTTTCCTTCCGACAACGACGGCTAACTGCAAGCCCACCCAATGCCTTTCACGCTGACTGCTGCAAAAGTGCGTGCTTGCATTTAAGCGATATGTCACTGTGTGTGTGTGTGTGTGAGTGCAAGAGAGTTCCCCAGTTGGAGAATGGTAGCATCTCAGTGGTCTCTTTAAGTAGTATTTGGATTCAAATCGATTTGAAAACTAAGTATAAACCAGTTCAATGGACATTTACCATACAAATTGGACATTGGCTGATTTGTTCTTTGCCATTTAGTTCCAATTCTCTCTGGTATTGAACCGCTTGCCGTATCGAGTCGGAGTAAGAAATTGAGCTGATTCAAAAGAACAAAACAATCAGGAATATAGTTCGCTCGTGCTCATAACATTTTATACGCTTTAAATTTATTTTTAAAACTTTTGTAATTCCGACTGGGTCATTTATGTCTCATTGTCTGTGCGTGCATTAAATTCTATGCTACTTTCGGCTAAATTTATGAATTTTATATTCCATTTTTGTACACTTAACGAAAAACCACTTGTGTTTTTAATTTCAAACATATAAAGAAAGCAACAACAACTAAAAAGTTTAATATGCTTTTAGTGCATGAATGCTTTTTCCTATACAAGTATTTTATTAAAAAAGATCTAACACTTTATTTCTAACAGTGTATTTCAACGTTCATTGTCTTCAGCTTGAAGACAAAAAGGCATACATGCTTCCATACATTGCTTCCACACATTAGAATGTCTTTGTGTGTGTGTGTGTGTGTGTGTAAAACCCAAAACTAAATCATAAATGTAAGCTCCACACACACTGACTCACTCACACACACACGCATAGCTGGTCTGCTGTGGCACTTGGTTATTCTTAAGCGGTCGCGTTTTGTGCTCCATTTGAAGTGCACTCAATGTTCTCGGGACGCATCCAAAGCAGTTGGCAAAAGCCATTGAGCTTGAGCTGTATGGCTTGTGTGTCTGTGTTTGTTGGCCAACCTTTGAATATGGCCAAGTTGGCAGCGTTGCTGTTGTTATTGTAATACTATTTTATACTCATTGCATTGTCATCGAGTGGGCTTCGATAGGTTTGGTTTCGCTTCGTTTCTGTGCAAGGCTATCTACTTTTGGGCCATAAATGAATTATGCGACATTTACTCAAAAGTGCAACCACTGCAATTGCACAATACATCCGGTTGGCAAATGTCTGGCATTTGTACGTTTTGTCTTGCCTTTAATCATGCCATCTAACTCGTTTGGCTCATTCTTGCAATGTTTAGCCAAGTTGGTTGGGTTGGCTAAGTCTGACACATTCAATCGTTTATTTTAAGGGCTTCGTGTGTGGCTTGCGTCTTTCTAATAGAATGCCCAATTCTATTTAGAGCTTCTAATAAATTTCAAGCTGCACTGCAGTTTTAGCCATGTAATTTTCTTTCCTCTAAGTTGGCTTGGCTTGGCTCGGACTTTGTGTCTGGTCTGTGGAGTCGAAGTTTGCCCTTTTTTTTGTTTTAGTTAACAAAACTTGAAATCGTTTAGAAAACCGCTTGGCATTTGCCACAACCAAGGAAAAAAAAAAAAAAAAACACCCAGCTACCCAAACTTCTCTGTTTCCTTCTGCATATGTGTTGCTTTGAGTGCACTTACAATTTTGGGTTGCTTGATTTATGGCGCACTTTCAATTGTTTCTTCAGCTAATGCCACTCCCCACTGGCAACAACAACAACAACAGCAACAATAACAAAGGGCAAACATTACATTGACACTGTAAACTGTCTGGTGTGCAAGTGCATCTTGTGTCTTTTTTATTAATAGCAGTCTGGGGCAGCTTAGACATAACTTCATCACTTACTTGTTGGCAGCGGTCCGCATTTGGCTTCATCCTTGAATGTGCAGAACTTTTGCAAGTCGTCAAAGTATAGACCAGAGGGGCAACGATTCAAATACGGATAGCCATCGACACACTGAAAAACATACACAGAAAAAATATAAATCAATCTAATTGTGTGAGTGAGCTGTCACATTAATTAACCAAGTTTGTTTGTTATTGGCTGTGGGCTTACCTGATAGAAGCGGCGACAGGTCGCTGGATCAGCATAGTTGCCATTGGCAATGTGCGAGGGGCATGTAAACTCTTCCTTCTCTTTGTTTTGACCTGTTTATAAATGATGTATTTAATTAGTTGTTATCGATTTGCATATTTCTTCGATGATATTTGTGGTAATTACTGCATTCAACTGACATTATGAGATACAATTGAAATAAAACATTTTGCATAAATCATTTTAGAACAAAGTTTTTGCTAATAAGGCAGTTGTGTTTAGTTTTTAATGCGGTTAAATGAGCTAAATTAAAATAACAAGAATGCCTGCATTGCTTTGCTGTGAATTCAATTTATTGGATATTTAATTATTGCTGTTTTGTTATTTGCAAATATCGAAATCTAAGCTTTAAAAGCCGCTTGACGTTTTGACATTTACAACAAAAACCGCAAGCATAAAAAGGTTAAAAAAAAAACAAGTTAAATAGAGATAAATAATTTTTAGTTGATTACCAAAATGTGCAGCGCATTATAACAAAAATATTTATGTAAATACTTTAATAACAATAACAATTATAATAATAATACCGAAAAAAATCAAGCAACAACAACATAAACTAACCACATCAATGGACGTGGGCGATTTGAGCTGCATATAATGAATACAAATTGGCTAACAGCATTAGATTAATCCAACAAAAAAATAAAATAAATGAAATACTAACAATAATGCCAAGCAAAATGCCCAAATGCAAGCGAGGATAGTGTATCTCGGCAATTATTCATAATGTACTAATGTTAATTAAATGCTGTTGCGTATACGCCGCTTGGGCCCATCAGCAAAGACTATTGGAACATTGAACAGAGCTATCAGTGTATTAAATAGTCGGTTAAGTACTTTATAGATAGCTTTTGTTGTATTGAAAACATTGTATCGTCGTGGCAACTGTCAATTAATTGCTAGCTTTGCAATTTGTTCATGAACATATTTAAAAAAGTGCGCGCCTTAAAGTATGCAATAAAAGTTATATGACGCATCTCACTATAAAAGATTAATTTGTTTTATAAATAAAGTAAAGCTCCTTTGATCGCTTCACGGGAAGTAATAATTTGCTTTGATCTCGCACAGTTTTTAAGGAACAATACGAACTTAATTATAGAAAAAATGAGAAATACGAAATGAGTCAAAAAAAACTTTGAAAATATTTTGTTTGACTTTATTATTTATTTATTTTACACACACACATGTACATATTCCATTTGCTAGCGCGTTTATTTCCCGCAAGGCATAAAAGAAAATGTTGTTTTATGCAACAAACGGGTGCAACTGCGCGACCCCATGCTGCAACGCCTATTCGTATGCTGCGTATTGATTTTGCATGAATACCGTGTTGAGTGCAAACAGAAGAAAAAACATATATATTTATTGATAAAAAATATATATATGTATAGTAAATAAGGTTTAGCAAAATGAAAAAATTGCGGCCAAGAAGAATTTGAGTCGAAAGGGCAGATACTCTGTTATTCAATATATTATTGGCCGGGTAAAGCTTCATATATTTACAGGGTATTAAAACAAAAAATTGCACAACAAATACTTTAAGCAGTCATCTTAAATTGTGCAGCGGATAAAAGTATTAAATTTCGCTGCCAATAAGTTTCAATTTGCGCAAGAAATTAACTGCCCAAAACTAAAAAAAAAATATGATAGGAGAAAAAAATATGCTTGTGTATGCGTGCGGTCAATACGATATGTTTATTTATGTCTCTATGTACTGGCGACAACAACAAGGTTCATTTTAATGCTGCTTCGTGTAGTAGAATAAACAATAAGCAAAACAACAATGCACCTGAAATAGTATCGAGTGTTATGAATGTGTGCAAGAAACCGAGGCATAAATAACTATAAGCAAAAATAGCAACATATTTTCATATAATTATTATAGCTAATTAATATTTATTAGCAGCTTGGCATAGGACGGCGGTTTTTAATCAGAACAAGGGGTCAGTTCGATGAGCAGAGTATCTTTTAGATGCCACAGCCTCTGCGTTGTGGTCTCATTGGATGCAACTGAAATATTGTAAATATATATTTAAAATAACGAGGCATAAGACCAATTATGTTTGAAGTGGCCAATGCAAAAGATAATTAAAAATAAGCCCAAGACTGAAACGTGCAAATGATCTTTTCCTTATAACCCACGCCAACAACCGCCTGCTACTTTCATTAATGTGCCACGAGAAGAGGGAGAGAAAGGTAAAGCGAGAGAGAGAGAGAGAAAATTAAACCTGGAGAGCAGCTGAAAAATCGGTCAACTTTATTATGTTCACAATGCAAAAAACGCTTGTTGTTCGCGTGTGTGCGTGTGTGTATGTGTGTGTGTGTTTGCCTGTGCTGCAGCATTGGCGCTGTTGTTTCTCGATTGTTTTCTTTTATTTTTTTATGTTTTTCGTGTTTTTTGCTGTTGTTTGTTTCGCTGATGCTCATAATTTATTTAACATTTTGTGGCAATTTTAAGCGAGCTGAGCGGATCCGAGCCGATCGAATGGAGTCCTTGCCTGAAATGGAATTTAATGCTGTGGCAGTGCTCCAAAATGCCGCATGGGCCCAAATAATTTGAATACATAAAAAGGAAGAGCAAGAGCGTTGAGTGTAATAATAAAACATTTACACAGCAAACATATAACATAACATATTTATATGTTTAAACATTCAACGTTATTGTTGTTGTTGTTGTTGTTAAATTCAATTAATCAAAACTTTAACAAAAACAAAAACGCTGCACGTAAAGTCGTCTTTAAAGATTTTTATTATTTTGTATATATTGTTTTTAATTTATCGCAAGCCGCAAACGAAAAAACAAAACACAAACTGAGAAAAAATCACAGAAAATTTTTAACGTTTTAAGTATATGTCTCGTGTGTGTGTGTGTGTGTGTGTAAACTGAAACGGACGAAAAGGCAATAAATTGCACAACTGATATATAGTATATATGTGTGTGAATATGAATATGAATAAGAATTGCTGGTCAGCGAGGTGTGTTCAATAAGTTGCCATGTGCGATTGGCAGCAGCTTATGAGCCTGACCAAATGGGCGTTACTTTGATATATATAAATTTTCACTTAAAATACTTCATTTGTAATACACGCATTACACATCCTCTCCCCTCTCTTTCGCTCTCTTTCTGGCTCCTTGTCACTTTCTCTGCGTGTTTGCGTCTTGAAGTGTTTTTTTTGCTTGGGGCATGCCAACTGTTTGTATTTGGTAAAACGCTTTCTGCTTTTTATCCGTTGGCATTTTCAAGTAATTTTTCACGCATTTCTGTGGCTGCTTTGCGCCTCATTTTTCACAATGCGACGCATGTGTGTGTCTCTCTGTTTGTGTGTGTGTGTGCGTGTGTGTGTGTTAAGCTGCTTAAATGTTTTTGCCACTTCCTTTCGCAACATTGTTTTTTCTTCTTGTTGTTGTTGCTGTCTTTCGTTCCGTTCGTTTTCTTTTTTAATTTTTCGTCTTCTCTCCTCGCTTTTTTCTTTTTGGCTGTTGCTGCCGCTGTTGTTGTTGTTGTTGTTGCATTTACAACACTTAAATTGTAAATAATTCCGATTTGGTTTGCCCAGACTCTGCAGCTGTGAGCCCAAAACTGAGATAGCGCTCTGTCCTCGGCTTTTCAGCTCGAGTGTGTGTAATGGCCAAAAGCCACTTGCCTTTGTCAACAAATTTGCGTTAAAATGGCTCATGTGCCGTTGCCGTTGTCACTCAGTTGGTTTGGCGGCTCATCTTGGCCTGTTTCTTGTTGTTGTTGTTGTTGTTGTTAACGCAGCCTTTGCAATTCGCTCTAATGTATTTTTAAATTATGTTTATTTATTTTTATTTTTTTTTTCTTCATCGCATTAACTGGCAAACGAGAAAAGACAGAGAAAGAGAGAGGTAGAGGGAGCATAACAAATATACAGACTGGCGATAAGTTCCTTGAGCTTTTTATAAACATGCTAACATTATTCTTGGCCATAAGCTTTATAAAAGTGATTCAGGCCAGACCATTAGGCAAACAAGTTAATAAGGTTCAAGCATATGTTTCAAATAACATTTGTATTTTATGTTCACATACAAGTTCTTCACTTTCCATTCGAAATGTATCCCAACAACAAAACAATCTTTAAGTTAACTGTTTAGCTTGTTAATATACCAAAAAAACAAAAGACAAAAGACTTTCATTATGTAATGCCAATATATTGGGATGCTGGCTTGGAAGAAACAGTGTCACAATCGCCTTGCTTGCCGGTTATATAAATTGAAAAGCTGTTAACGGTTATGCATGGCCCATTGTCAGCTTTGGTTTGAACCCGTTAGTCTTCTGCTGCGTCCATTGTTGTGTGTGTGTGTGTGTGAGTCGCCATTTACATTTAAAAAGTACATAATATGCATGCAATATGCCGATTTCGAAACGGGTTCCATTATCGAATTGTAATCGAACGAAAGTGAAATTTTAATACACAAATTATGTTAATCATCATCATCATATGTATGTATCAGTGTGAAAAGCAAGCTGATATGGCTCATCCCAAAGCCAAAGGCATTGAGCATAGCCATCTGCTGTTTTGTGCATGATAATGATATGGAGCTGGATATGGAAAACAGTTGAAGTTGACCATGAAAATGCTCAAAGCCACATGGCCAGAAGCAGTATGCAAAAATACGCTCATATTTGCATATTCATAAGCACAGTCGATGCTGTTAACGTGTGCCGCTGGCGAAATGTTAATTAAACCAACTGGAAACCAAGTTGGATGGCTAGCGAGTCAAAGCGCCAAAGAGCTAAAACGCTAATCAAGTTGGAGGTCAGCATTGATGTATGCATATTACGTAAGGATCGTCATCATCAACAGCATCAAGCGACAGAGAGAGCGAGAGCGAGAGAGAGCAAGATAAATTGTATAAGGTAGACGCGCAACGAAAAGTGAAACCGGCTGAGGTTCCAGTTTAATTTCTTTATACATATCTCTTCTCTGGTAATATGTTACTGGATTTGAGCGAAAGATAGAGAGAGAGAGAGCAACAGCGTTCAGGACAGCTGACCTTGGGGGCCTTTCGGGTGACAAAGTGTGTGAGAAAACCAGTTGGGAAAACCATTTATGATAAGAGCAAAAGTCAATGAAATGCCAACAATGTTACCTAATTTGCAGTCGTACCAAAATCAAAACAAGAAATACGAGTACAACCGGGCAAAATGCGCCAGGAAGACAAAAAAACACAGAGAGCGACAGCGAGACTTCCAATTGGCAACGTCAACACTTTTATTGTCTTGCACAGTAACAAAAAAAAAACAAAAAAATAATAATATTTAATGAAGAAAAACACACTCAGTAAGAAACACGAATGCGGAAACGTTTATTAACTTAATACTATTATTTGGGCTAGAGAATTAAACTTACCATAAACGCCAACTGCAATTAGCAGCGTTGCAAGTAGACACTGCTGCAGCATCTTGTAGCAACACACAAACACACACACACACTGACACAACGTATAAACCGAATACAATATTGCCAATCGAGTCTTATAACACACGGCAAAAATACAAAAAAAAAAAAACAAAAACAAACAACAACACAAAACAAACAAAATCGACAGTTAACAGACGTAACAGCGACAAACGCAACTGCGAGAGAGTGTTGTGACAGAGAGAAAGAGAGAGAGTGTGTGTGGGAGAGACGTCCGCAACGCGCAAGTGCAAACCGCCAACTGAACGCAGACAGCGGCAAAGAAATTGCAAGAAGCCAACTTTTAGTTCAAAGTCGTTCAACGGCTTTAACAATCAACAATCAACAATCAACGATCAACGATGCGAGCTTTAAGCTCTTGCAAGCTTAACCCATTCTCAATTCACTTTCATTTCAACTGGTTCGACTCCGACGACGCCCCAAGAGCGAAGGAGAGAGAGAGATAGTCGTATAGCCGGTTTGTGTGTTGTTGTTGGCGCATGCGTGCGCATTTTAATTGAGACAGCGGAAGGGGCAGAGCCCTTGTCCGGCTGCTCCATAATGGCCAAAGTAAATATGCATATTGCCTCATTCGTGCTAGAATCGTTTTCAATTTGTTGTTGCCTTTGGGTGTGTTCGGTTCGGATCACTTTGATATTTGCAGGTACTCACGATGCCCTCTGCATACCAATTACAAGTTAATTGCATATAACAGTTAGGCATACAAAGAATTCTCAAACTGTACATTGTGGCAGATTGCAGACAATGCATACGAATGATGACATTTGGTAATAGCGTTGTATAATACTTGAACACTTTCTGGCAAGTCGTAAAGTTCAAGTGCACTTAAGTCAGTTCGAAGTACTTTGGGGAAAAATAGAAACAAGTTTCGATTTAAACCTTCTTTTGCCCTGCTAATGACAATCGAACCCTATGATGTCAGCCAATTGTTGAACGATTTAAGAACTTGTTTTTTTAAGTCATTGAATTTCAAAATTTAATTTGAACTAAAATGCTTTTGATTTTCTCGGAAATGTCAATAGAACTTGAATTCATTTGTATATTTATATTTCAGTTCGTTTAATTTGACAATAAAAAATTTAATCTGGTTTTAGTATGTTTTCGCGTTTCATGTATATTTAAATACCTAATGCCAGCATTGAGCATACGCAACTGGAAATTTTTCGACTGCCAAAAAAAAAAACTCTGCACGCTTATTTGGCGTTATACACGAATTATTATACGCATATTAGTTGTAAAATATTTTTTTTTTAGTTTATTCCATCTCGCTGTTTGAACCAATTCAATATGCTTTGTTGTTGTGAAAAAACTATCTGTGTTTCAAATATTGAAAATTTGAATTTGTATAGCAACGAGTCAGTTAAGCGCGCGTGTGTGTGTGTGTGTATGTGTGTTTTTATTGTTTGAAGTATTTATTGGTAAGCCGAAGCGTTCAATGAGCCGAAACGTATAAGTTAAAACAACATGGATATCAAATTCAATCAGTGACAACAAATGCATTGAATAATTGGTTGAACGAATGCTCAGCACAGATATCAAAACGATGAAACGATCCACAGTTGGCGTCTAATAACCAATAAAAATATGAAACAAAAACAAAACACAATTCAAACAAGTTAAAAATCATATTGCATTGAGTTAACAATGATAAAAATCAAAGAGTTTGTCTTAAATCTCGCATTTTGTACACAATAAATATTAGTTTAGCCTCAATAAATATTCTAAAATTACGCACAAATTCGTTACGCCCTATTTGTTTAAAGTAAAGCCAACTACCAACGATTGTAATTTAATAAATGTAAACTACTTTCAAAGCATCGCTCTTAGTTTGATTCGCTTTACAAATGAGTTCTCATCATGCAAGACCTTTTCAGTTTCTCGTTATGCATGCCACAGAAAAAAAAACCAAATAAAAGTTCGACTTTTGACAACTGTATGGATAATGGGAAGTGGAACCATGAAGTGTGTGTGTGTGTTTGTGTGTGTGTGTGCGTTAAGTTGGGTTTACTATAGACACATATTTTTTTCTTCTTGTTGTTGTCTTTATACAATATACATATATATTTTTTGTGTGTGTTTATATGAATATTCATTTATTTATTTGACTATAGATGGAGCCACCAGCAGCAGCAGCAGCAGCAGCAGCAAGCAGCACGCATGCATATGCCCAGCACAACATTTTTGGGCATTTAAACCAATAAATATGTAAATTTTTCATAAATTTAATTAAATTCACCACAAAAGCTGCGTCTTTATCATCATCATCAACAACAGCAGCAGTAGCAGTAGCAGCAGCAGCAGCAGCAGAGACAGGGAAAGTTGTAAAACTCCATAAAAAATGTATAAAATAAAAAAAAATAAAAAAAAAATAAATAATAAAAATAAAAAAAAAGCTTAGAATAGTGTGTGAGCAGTGAGTAAAAGTAAAGCTGAAAACTTTATGGCATGGCATAAAAGATCTATGAGCTCTGTAAAAAATAAAAAAAAAATAAAAGAAAAGTTAAGAATTATATGCAAATATCTATGGCAGTCGTTGGCCAGATCTTCAGCCAGGTGCCAGATGCCTAACTGACTGACTGACTGACTGACTGACTGAGTCTGCTCAAACATGAAACTTATGAAAGTTGTATGTATGGTAAGGATTTGGCGCTGATGATATATGCGAATTGTCAGCGAATTTAACGATTTAACGATTTAACGATTTTACTGACAAATGCATTTCATAGTTTTGCATATGTATGTACGAGTGAGTACGAGCGTAACACAACAGCCATAACAATATGTATGTCGAGTCAGCAGCAGCAGGTCGGATGGCTGATTGGCGTGATAGTGGCATAAGAGGCAGGCAACTAGGGACAGGTGGCGGGTGGGGGGTGGGGGGTGGCTAAAGATTCGTGGTGGATGAGCGCACACAAACAAAAACAAAAACAAGAACAAAACCAAAAAGAAAAAGAAAAAGAAAACACAAACCATTTGAAATGACAAAGGCGAGAAAAATGCAAGTGAGCGGACATGGAAATTAAAAGCAGCTGAAAGGACAACGCATGGCTGAGCCCCCAGCTCCAGCTTCAGCTCTAGCTCCAGCTCCGGCAAACAGCGTGAGCAGCAGGGGTAAAGCGGAAACTGTCAGCTGGTAACCAGGCAGACGACACTCCCAACACAACACTCTGCACCCGCTGCAAAAGAGAGCAAGATATAGAGAGAGAGAGAGAGAGAGAGAGAGGAGAGGATGGAACATGGGGCACGTTACGACTGCGAACTGAATGAGAATGTGAATGCGAATGCGAATGTAAATGCGAATGGAAATGTCTCCTGTTGTTGATGCCATAGTTAGCACTTGCGTTGGCCGGGGACATTTTCAATTAACACTTATTCAATTTTCCAGCGATTTTGACCTTTTGTTCGCAAACAACAGATTAACACAGACAAGCAACAAGCAACAACAACAAATAATAATAATAACATGCACACAATTTATGTCAACTTATGTCTTGCAAAACTATTTATTATTGCAAGCATTTCTAGTGAATTTAAATCAATATTTTTCTTGCTATGCATTTTCCCTGCGCATTTACGGTTAAAGAATGCAAAGTCTTGAATAATTGTTGGCTTATGACAATGGAAAAGCAGACGGAATTGTTTTTAAAACATTTGAAGATCAAAATTTGTTGCACATACGTCTGTCAGGCATAATTTAAGGTTTAAATTCTAAACATTTTGGCTTGGCAAGTTGACTTTAATTAACTGTTTTGTGTTGGCAAGCGAATTTAATTCGCTGTATCTGTTTTTATATTTTATGTTTTGCCTGTTCAACCAACACATTTTTGCTAAATTAGAATATATATATGCAATTTTGTGTGCAAAAAGCAACTTGCACATCGAAATCGAAATCCAAATTAAAGGTTCTGCTCGGCGCACAACAACAACAACAACAACAAACACAACAGCTATAAAAATAAGAAAGCAAAACAAGTAGAGAGAGATCTCATGGCAAGTGCTAGACTAAAAGATACCCTATAGTTATGAATATTTGTAGCTTGAGTGAGATTATTCAAGAGCAAACGAAGTGTACTTGAATTTCCCTCTGCTTTTAATGCCCAACAACTGTCTAATTAAGTTGTTTTGAGTTTTCACACTGTTTGCATGGTATAGGGTATAGAAAAAACATTTAAGCTGTTAAAACAAATGCAGCTTAAATTGCTTTGCTAACTGCTGAATTTGTATGTTGCGGACGTAAATTCTGGCAAATCAGGCACATTAATTATGACGAATTTCGCCAAAAGGGGTTGAAGTGAAGGGGCTGAGTAAATGGTGTTGGTTGTGGCATTGGCGTTAGCTGTGGCAGTGATGTTGCACTGGTGGCTAGTGGCCATGTTGCGTGTTGTAAAATTGAAATTGGATTGGAAATATTTGCGCGAAATTCGAATTTCAATTTTCAATTGACGGCGGCAAACTTGGCGGCGTCGATTTTTGGTCAATGGAACGAGTTGGGTATGGCTTCGATTGCTTCGTCACGGCCCCTCAAATACTACACATTGTTGTTGTTTTTGCTTTTGCTTTTGCTGTTGTGCAGCGCAATTCCCAATCCTGTGAACTGTCCAGATTCCCGAATTCCCAGCTTTCAGATGTTAAAGCGGATGCGTTCGCAGCAACAGCACCTTTTGCAATGTGTGCGTGTGTGGGTGTGTGTGCGTGTATGGGTGTGTGTACGCGGCAGCTGAAGCTGCAAATTTCAACTGCCATTTTCCTGCTTCACTCAATTACAGGCCTTTTGTGTCCATTCGATTGTCCTGAGCTGAAAGTGCAGGCCGTAACTGAAACCAAATCCGTAACCGAATCATTCACCAAATTTGTAAACGAGTGTCTGCTTCTATGTGTGTGTGTGTGTGTGCGTGTGTGTTTGGTTGTTTGCTGTTTGTTGTTTACGAGACTGCCCGTTTGTTTGTTAGCCTCCAACCAGGTGCACCGCTACTTTCCTCCCCCCCCACCCGTTTCTTAACCCCTTTCACTCTTCAACCACAGCATACCACGTTAAAAGCGAGAACATTGCTAACAATAACATTGTGAATGGAATGCTGTATGTACACGCTTGATAGACAACATGTCTTCTACTGCTCGCCTCGCTGTTTCGGCTGCGTCTGCTTGGAATTCAGCTGTTGTTTGTGCAGATTTATGGCTGAAAAGATTGGCTGGGCAAGTTCAGGCAGAGCGTACCGCTTTATTTGCCAGCCATCAGCTATTCATAAATTTGCATAAGTACACGCAGAGAATTGTTTTTTTTTTTTTTGTTGTGCGGTTGAGCTAATGCTGCGTTTAGATGCTTATTGACTTAATCAATACGCTGCTAGAGCATTAAATGAGAAAAATCTGTGCTTAGATCTTGGCTAAGCCAGAGCTTATGTATCTAATGTTCTATAAATACTTGTTTAGTAAAACAAATCAACAGAAATAGCGTAGTTTTCTAGTTAAGCTGCTCAGCGAACTGTTTATAAACCGCGAAACTTAATGAATTTCGTAGAGCTTCAACATGATTCGGGTGTGTTGACTCACTGTGCAGTCCCATTTATTTGGCATATATATTTTGTGCCTGGATGGACACTTAAAATTAAATTCGAGTAAAAAAAAAACGTAATTGTATGTTTGTATATTCAAAATAATTTATTTAATACACATAAAAAGTTTTTCGATTTATTTTGGTGTTTTGTTCGAACTTCGTACATGGCCACATAATTCACTTTACCTCACTCTACCCTCCCGCCCTTTTGTCAGCCTGGACAGGAGAGTCCAACAAAACAACCAACCAGCCAACCAACCAACCAGCCAAACAACGAAACGAACCAACGAACGATTCGCATCAAGCCGCAGGTGCATGAAGCTGATCCAAAGGAGAGAGGGCCGCATAAATTTATGTTGAGCGTGTAAATTTATGGGCCTAAATTGAGGAACGCCACTGGAAAGTGGAACGGAACACAGCACACGGGATTAAGGGCTACTTATACCTTGGACAATGCCAATCATTGTCCATACAGAAACTGTGAATCAGAGCTGAAGTTTGAGTCTGCGTCTGAGTCTGAGTCCGAGTCGCAGTCTGAGAGTTTCCACTTGTGTTTGTTTGTCGCGCCAAAATAAATGAACGCAAAATGAAAATGGCTGCCTTTACAGTTATTTATTTAAAGCCCACTTGACGGCCTCAGTTGACCAAGACAAGAAAGACGAAGCAAATGACTTGAAGCGTTTTACACCTGAAATGATTTCATTTTAAGGACGCGTCTCGTGTCACTTTCAAGGCGGCGTTTTTTTTATATACACTTTTTTTTTCCGTTGTTTTTTATCTTGTTTGCGCCATTTCAGGCGCCGAGCAAGTGTATTAAATAAAAAGTGACAACAAATATTGTTACGCTTGACGCTTCCAGCGTTTTTGTTGACGACACAACATCCGTTTGTCACAGTGTCAGTGTCTGGCAACGTTTTGTTGTGCCTCAGTTCGACCCAACTTGCACAGCTCCATCTGCTTGGCTTCCTCCATCCATGCCCGGTTAATGCCCAGAAAATTGGACGAAAAATTTCATTTCATTTTGCCTGCAAATGCGTCAAACTCAAAATAAAAAAAACGAAAAACGAAAAAGAAAGAGAGAAAGTAGAGAGAAAGAGCGACACGCTCTGAAACTAATGGAACCAAAGCTTACCTTACTTGTAAGCAAATATTTGCCACTGAAACAAAGTAAGTAAGTTGCCAGCCTTTTTGCTTTCCTCACCCTTAAACTCACCAACGGCCATCCTCTCGAGCCTGCCTGCCTGCCTGCCTATCCATGTTAAGCTGTGTGCGGATTCTTAAAACAAACAACAGACTTACCTGCTCCAAAGCGAATCCTCATCAGCTTCGTTCATTCTGCTCCATATGGTTTGACTTCGCAAAACTGAAACCCTTTTTTTTCTTTAGCCTTGCCTGAATGCATATGCTTTAATTATGACTTCAATTTGGCCCCAAGTTGACATTACTGATCAAATACACACTGAGCTGTGTTAAACAAAGATTGCAAATGGAGTTTAATCACACTTAAATTAACTCTGACCAATTGTAGTTGAAGTTGAATATGCCCAACCTACTTATGTCAATGGCCATTAGCATTCACCTTCGTCTTGAGAGTAAAGGAAAATAAGTATTTTCATTACTTTGCCAGATTAAGTTTAGTGGCCAGTGAGCTGAACGTTGAACGTGTGATAAGTTGCCATTTACAATGCCTGTTCATGTGATGATGTCAGCAAGAATGGCAAATAAATGTATTTTATGTCAAGACAATGCCAAGTCATTGGGTCTAAGTTAACCAAGCTGCTAATGGGTCCTGTGTTTCGAATGGCTTTTAAGGGTAAACAAAACGCAACTTAATGCTTACCACTTGCGGCAATAAATCACAAGTTATTATTTTCTAACCTACATCAATCAAATCAAATCAATCAACATCCAAACCACAAGCCAAACGATATTTCTGACTCTTAAGCTACAAATTGTTATAAATATAATTTTATTACGATTGAGACATGCGACAACAGCAACAGCAACAGTAGCAACAACAACAACAGGTTCCCCACAGTGATACAAAAGTCAATTACTCAACCGTGTGTGTCAAATATATATATATTGTTTATAAGTATGTGTAGCTAAATGGAATAAAGTAATAAAACTAAATAGCGTTAAACGCATATTTTTCTTATGGCTGATTACTATTTGTTTGTGTCTATGTGTTTTTGAGTGTGTGTGTGTATGTGTGTGTTAAGTGTGTGTATTCTTGCACTAAAGACTAATTAAGTTTTCATGGCCATGTGTCCTGGGTGCTGGCTGGGTGACTGACTGAACGACTCGACTAGACGACTGCTTTGGTCAGTCTCTGTTAAGTTCGTCGTCAGTTTGCTGAATGAATGAATGAATGGTCAACTTGATTAATTTGAGGCAGCTAGACAAGCATTAATAATCCGGTTAAAGTGTGGGCTACAACATACACACACACACACACACACAAACGAATGTAAACACACTTAAGCAGAGCTTGTGGCTATAAGAACAACAACAACAACAACAACAGCAACAGCAACAACGACATCAACAAAAAATTGCCGCAGTAAACACAAACTAAGTATAAAAGTCAAAACAAAGCCACAAAGTGTTGGTAGCACACACACACACACACACATGTAAAGAGGGAGAAAAAGAGGACATTTGCTGTTTATCGCTATGCCAGCGCCATGAAGTATGCAACATTTTATTTAACTCAAACACTTTAACTAGGGCTCCCCTCAAGCAAACAAACAAAAAAAAAATCAAAAGAGGGCAAAAACGTGGAAGGGCAATGAAAACGCAATTGGGTTTTAGTCTATCTTAAGCACCATTTGCGTGGTGTTCGCGTGATATACGACCCATAAACGAGAACAGGAGTTTCGCACACACACACACACACACACACCAAAACCCAGCCCCACTCCCATCCTTTTAATACTTAAGCATTAGTTTTGGTTGGCACAAACAGCCTTCAAAGACAATATGTATACGTTTTATGGAGTAAGGGCAACATGTCAATCGCAATGTGTGAGGTCAGGTTCATAACTAAGTCAATAAGTAAGTTGGTTAATGACAGCAACAACAACACAACATCCAAAAACAGTTGTTAGCTAGGAAACCCAACAGAATGCCCAAATTAAGGGAAATTCTCTCGCATTCAGCTAGCTTGTCAGCGTTCGCTCTCTTGTTGTGTGCTTAGCAACATTTGAAGTCGGCAACATGGCAGGCAGCCAAAACAGTTAGAATAATGTAAAACACTTTAGTGTCATTATGTTGATTTTATGAATTTATTTGTTTGCATACCTGATTTTCATTCATTTAAGCTATAAGTCGCAGGTTTCTTTGCCTAACTTAACAGATGCTTGTTGGTAACAATTTGAACTCAAAGATTGGCTTTAAAGCAATTGCCAATTCAAATTTAATTGAAATTGAGCCATATTATAAAATATATATAAGTAATTAATAAATAATTTAAGTAAAATATACCAATAACAAACCAAATTGTTTCTTATCTCTCCTACGCATGGTATCTTTATTGTTATTATTTAATTTCAGCGGCTTGACAGCTTGAGTTAAGCTGCCTGCACAATTATCGCATTACTTAAAGGTCGTCAAGTCGTCAAGTTCGTCTAGTGCCAATGATTTCCTTGGGGCATTTCTCTCTTTGCTGAATCTGCTGCAGCTTTGCGTTGAGGGAAATTATTGCCAAAGTTAAAATCATCTTTTGTAATTTGTTTGCATTATGTAAAGTGCGGCTAACTGGATTATCTTTAGACAAGATGATGATGGCGTTGGCGTTGGCGATGGATCCAATAGATGCCTCAGCATCCTTGGCAGCTGCACTTCTCCTTTTCAATGATGCTTTCAACCTTTTCTTTTTTGCTGTTGGCTTTTGGCTGTGTCTTTGTCTTTGCCTTTTCAATGAGCAATGCGCCGCAGTCAATTTGATGAATATTTCACAAATTCCATCTTAACGTCAAATTGGCCAACGGGTTGGGTTTTCTTTCTTTCGCTTTCTCTGCTTGCTATATAATTATATATATTTTGTTTTGCTTTCGTCTTTTTGTGAATGCCATGTTCTTTTGTGCCAGCGAAAAGCGCAGCCGCCACCGCTAAAGCCTCACGCCCCCTTCGTCCATCTCCTCCCTGGCATTGGTTCATCTTGAAACCGCTTGAGCGTCAAGTGATTGATGCATTGCGCTTGTAAATTTGATGGCGCGTTGGCTTGTGGATGGGAAGCAGGTCGCTTGGCTTCCTTTAAACCGGAATGGGCTACGTTGTGGGTGAAGCAACGGAGCAAGTCATAGTCCAGAGCCATGGTTTGGGTTGGGATGCGGGCTGTTTCAGGTCCAGCTATGGCTCCATTCGTTGCAATTGCCAACTCAAACAGTTGCTGCGGCTGCCTGGCCTTACACAGTTCACAGCATCTAAGGAGTGGCACCGGGCGTAAGCAGGGGCATGCAAAAGTGCGCGAAATTGACTTTGCTTCTGCGGGCGCTGACAGTGGCATTGCCAGCGCTGCCGCTGCCGCTGCCGCTGCCGTTGCTGTTGCTGTTGCTGTTGGTTGCGTTCTGGTTTTGGGTGCGGGTTAGCTGGATTGTTGGTTGGCGGGGCATGCTTGCTTGGCAGCTGCGCGAATGATGAATGGAAAATGCGAAAATTGTTAAGGCAAAGGCACAGCAGCGGCACACAGCGGCACACAGCGCCACAGGGCTCAAGGGTAGGAGTAGTTAGGAAAGGGAGGATGGAGAGCGCGGAGCAGTTGTGCAAAAGAAATTGTGAAATCTTAGTTGAAATTATTATAAATTAATGGCTATCCTTGTGACCCAGTTACCCGAATGTTTCGGCATAAGCAGCCACAGCTGCGGTTTCGTTTTCGGCGGTGCAATGGGGGCTACCGTTCATTGTGCAACGAAAATACTCTCACACACACACACACACACACACACATACATAGCGAGCACATCCTTTAAGCATGCAGTCAACTGTCTCAGTATGTGTGTGTGTGTGTGGGAGTAGTGTCGTTCTGGTTTGACAGTTACATTTTTAATGCTGGCCATAATTAAGTTTGTGCAGCCAGCTTTTGGGGGCCAAAGCATCATTAGCCGGTGCTCCCAACAGTTTTGCACTATATGGAACACAGTGAAACTGAGCATATTCGAATATTTATGAATACACAATGCCAGCTACCACTTTTATTATCCATGGCCCATCAATGTTGACCAGGCTTAGCTTAGCTTAACTTTTTGTTCAACTCGTCTATCAAAACGTTAAGTAAAACCATTCATTGAATATGTATGAAAAGACATGAATACCATGCAAAACAATCATCTCTAACTTTGCCTAATTACACAGATATCGGGCTGGCAAGCAAGGCAATACTATTTTGGGGTTTAGTGTTTAGTTTTCCATTGAATCCCTACTAGATATTGATCTAATTGAATTAGCTAGTGGCATTGCTTTCCAACGGAGTGGGTAAGTTTGGCTAGAAGTATGTACGAAGTGATATAAAGACTGAACAAACCGAAAAGTGTCTTAAACTGCTAATGATAGTTTGTCTTATGTGCTTTGACGGATGGCAAATATGTTTATACTAATAAAACTATAGCCCATTATACCACTTAGAAATGGATAACAGAAAAAAAGGCAGCCTTTAAACATTTTTATTTACAATGTCTTTGTAATGAAATGTAAGCAAAATTCAGTCACGTTAATTTCTTATAGCAATCAACGCTATTTGAGGCCAGACGAGTTGTCACATGCCACACATGCTGATAAAGATTGATATATTTTTGAATATAACTATAAATATATATATATTTTTTGTTGCTCCCATGTGTCAGAGTTTTATGCAATATGCAAATGTTGCTGTTGCTGTTGGTGTTGGCACTGTTACTCTTGCTGTGGCTGGTTTGTCATCTGTTAACAATAAATGTGTCCGTGATGCTGCTGCTGCTGCTGCTGCTGGTGCTGCTTGGTTGTGATGAAGCCAGTGTCCAGAAGCCGGGCAGCCAGCAGCGTAGCCGGCAGGCAACAAGCTACAATATATATATATATATATGCATATATGATTATAAAAAAGAAAAGGAGATGAAGCGGCGCGCGTGGCACATGTCAAAAGCGATGGGAAATTGTTAAACAAACAGCGAACAGACGCAGACGCAGCGTGAAAATAAATTGAACAGCTCAGCGAAGCGTCACTGACCTACGCGCACACGTAAGCAACAGCAACAACAACAGCAACAACAACAACGAATGTGGCAACCAAAATAGCTAAAGCAAAAGGCTGCCCCCGCAGCGTAAATTTTCGAAATTTCCTCAGCTCGGCAACATTTTGTCAGTCGGCTGTTGCGATGTTGCTGCAACAAGCGGTGGCACGAACCATGCCATTTGCCATTCGTGCCGCATGCCTCGTGTGGATGCTGCTGCGACTATATTCGGCATCACCATCATCGTCGTCGTCGTCATCGTCGGTGTTGTCGTCGTCGTTGTCGTTGTTTTTGCCATCAGCATCGTCATGGGCCGGCCGAGTGCCGCCGTCTAAATTCTTCAGTGGCATCTGCCGCTTCAGTCTTTGCGCGTTTTTCAGCTGCTGCGGTACAGCCTCAGTCGGCAGGCAGAACCGTCAACGAGCGTTCAACGTGTTCAAAAGTACGTGCTATCCCAAAAGCTAGCCGTAAGTCGTAGGCAATTTTTTTTGCGTAATATTTCGCAGCGTGTGTGCGGCATTTAACAAGTTTCTTCGAAGAACCTTTTTATTATTGGCACATATTGTTTCTAAAATATTATTTTATAAATACATAAACATTTTTTTATTCATTTTTAATTTATACCTTTTTTTTTGAGTGCTTTGGAGTGTTTGTTGTTCTTTGCAACGCGTGTGGTTAAAGTTCAAAGCGCGCTTTTCAGCGCACATGGTGTTTCCACTTTTTTGTCTGTGTGTAAGAACTTAAATCCTAAACAGATTTTACGTGCCAACAACAACAACAACAACAAAAACTGCAAAAGCGAGAGCAATAACAACAGCACTCACAACATTGGTGTTTGTGACATTTGCATATGTGTGTTTGTGTTTAAAAGAAAAGAGATAGAAAGCGAAAGTGATTTTGTATGCGGGTAAGCCATAATTTCCATCAATACTGTACAAAACAAAAACAAAAGCATCTTTTAGCCATGTCAAACCACAAAAAAATCAGAAAACTATGTGGCTGCATAGCTTTGTAGACAATGCAGCTTAATTATCTGTTTGGCCGGCATTAACTATGCCATAGTGTTAACGTGGCCCGAATGAAGCGTGGTTACTATTTCTGCACTTAAAATGCAATCAATTTGAACTAATTAGCGTGTTAATTAGTAGCTGGAATATAAGTTTATAAAAAATATGGTTAAGCAAAAAAGTCATTCAGATATGCATTCAATAATAATTGATTAAATATGTTTTATTAAAATTTAAATTAATTATTAATAACACATTATTGCTATATTTATTTAACCCCATAGTTTGCTCAGTTTTTGCCATTTAGGTTTTATTAATTAAATTAAAAATCAAGTTTTCACTTGTTAAACAAAAGCATTGATTATTTTCTGCGTAAAAAGGATTTTGTTTTTTTTTTTTATATTAATGTTAATTGAATTATGTTACACAATTAGTGTCAAATTAAGTGAATTTGTTCTTTTTTTTAACCATTTTTCAAAGTAAAATAAAAAATATATTTAATAAAAATATGTTTTAGTTTGAGGTAGAACTTATTGTTTTAAGCATATTAAATAAATATTGTTTTAGTGAAGCAAAGCCAACAAGTTACAGTTGGGTTAAGTTAAAATTCACTTTAACTTTAAGTTAAGTAGTCGGCAAAATCACAGCTCACACATCACAGCTGTTGTTTATTGATGCAAGCAAAATCCACTCAATGCTTTCAAAACCATATGTGTGTGTGTGTGTGTGTGTGGGAGCAAGTGCCTGAGGCACTGACTGCATTGATTTCACTTGCAACACTGTGTTCGCTGGCCTTCAGAAATGTTGCCTGTAGCTGAGGTAGCCAGCTAGATAAATAAGCACTCGAGCTAAAAAGTTTGGCGCAAAAGATGATAATATATATGCACACCTACACAGCACACACACATACAAATGTACATCTGTGTGTGCAAATGGAAATGCTGAAAGTGCAGTAAAAGAAGCAGCACATCAAAAGCCAACGGAAATGGACAGTAAATTAATGTGTACAATTTTCTTTTTTTTTTTGCTGTTGCGTCCGCCTAAGCTGGGATATTCTCCTTTCTACTCTATGCACCTCGAAAGAATATTTTATTTGTATATGTTTAGCGGGAAATTGTATAGTATTTTGGCAAAAATAATGGCCAAGGAGCCACCAGCTGTGCGGGTGGGCCAATGGGAAAATGTGGCCAAATCAGTTCTTAGCATGATGCACATGAAATGAGTAGATAATATAAATAGTTAAATAGAAATAAAAAAAGAATCGCGCTGCCGGCTCATCTACCTTTGCAATCAAAGTTAAATATATATATATATATATATACATTTGCATATAAAGAAATATAAGAATTGTACTTGAATGCAGCAGCAGACGTAGTCAAGAGACAAGTAGTGCAATTACTGCATAAAGTACTTGTAACGAGGCACACTGATGCGGATGCAGATGCAAATGTTGCTGCTGCTGCTGCTGTTGCCAACTGGCACTGGACTTGGGCTTTGGGCTGTTCCTGCCTACCCAGTGCTGTCCCCCACATCTGTGTTGGGCCAAGCGCCTGTAACTGAGGGGTCACTCACTTCCTTTCCTTCTTTCTCGCTCAGTCTATGTGCCGTGTGCTGAGGCCAAGTGCTGCGCTAATTTCAGGCAATTATTTTGTGCCACCCGCTGCTACAGTGAAGCGGTGAAACGAGTGCAATAGCTGTGAAGCAGAGAGACAATGGAAAAGAGAGAGGGAGAATATAGCGTTAATCTTATTACAAAAACAATATTTAGCAATTTAAAATAATATATATATTTATATAGTTTTATGTGTACTTAATTAAATTGCACAATAAGAGCTCAACAGCATAATTATACACTTCTTCTTTAATCCCTTATTAATTTAAATAAATGTTAAATGTTTTGTTCAATTACACTTTGAGTTGAGTTATTCAACTGTTGACACGTGAATAAATTCAAATATTTCTAAAATTAGTTGTTAATCAAAGCTTTGTCAAAAAACTTTCCCATTGTTAAAGCTAGAAAATTAAGTTGAATTACCTTACCATATGCCTGAGGATGTAAACGTTTTCAATGGAAAAAACTGTATGTTTTTGCTAATCTCGGATCGAATACAACTAGAAAACATAACTTAAGCTGTTTTTTTTTTAGTTAAGCACTTATTCGTTCTATTGTTTTTGCATCAGTTGGTCGGTTGCCTGGCGGCTGTTGCATTAACCGCTAAAAGCTACCACTGCATCACCGCACCACTTCTGCCGCAACTCGCATACTTAAGCATATTTATTCATATGAATTTCTGTGTGTGTGTGTGTGTAAAGTTTTCGTCTATAGCTTAGCATTCATTCAGTCAGTCATTTGCAGTGTCCGTTGCCATTTAATGCACTTATTCATTCAAACACACACAAAAAAAAGAGAAGATAGAAATAAAAACCAAAATAGACAAAGTAGAAGCAATGAGAATGTTGGTGCAAGGACGAAGGAGGGCGAGAGTAGAGTGTAACTGGAGACCATGGCGAAACAAGAGTGAAAATGAATGAAATAAAAAATGTAAACATACACAAGTGCAATGCAAATTAAAGCAGACAGCAAAGTGGCTGCTCCTGCACAGGCGGCAACGACAAGTGGCACAATGGGGGCCACGGTTGCAGAGGGGCAGTGGGGCAAATGTGGCCAATGTGGACTGATGCAGCGGCAGTTAGACGGAAACAATGGTCGCTAGCTCAAATGCAACAGAGAGACAAAGAGACAGAGAGACTGAGAGAGAGTAGGTAGTTTGAGGTACGGTAGCAGGTCCTTGCCAACGCGAAGAGGCAATTCATTAGCTTTAATTTAAGTAAATGTCCTTGGTCCTTGTGGCGTTGCCTCTTGTGGCGAACGTTGCAAATGCAACTAAAATGTTGCGGTTACCGCCATTTTCATTTGCTTACCACATTTGTCTATGTATCTGTGTGTGTTTGTGTGTGTGTGTGTGTGTGTGTGTGTGAGTGCTCGTTATGTTTTCTCTGGCAGCTCACTTAATATTTAAAGCCATCAAAAGTCGTCCAAGTGGCACATTTGCTGCAACTTTTGCCTGCCTAAAACAACTTAATTAACAAAATCGAATTACATTTTAAAGGAATTTTAATTACACATAAGCTAACGAAATGAAAATGCACAGTAAACAAAGCTTAAGTATGCGGAATTTATAATAATAATTACTTTTCGGTACTTGTGGACCAGCTTTGAATGTTCTCTTCAAGTACCTAACACATAATTAAGCGAACTATTTAAGTAAATACTAAATTTGAGTGAACTTATATGTTAGTTTACAGCATAATGATGATTTGTGCATTTAAGCAATCGATTGATTAGTTTTACTATTGACTGTTGCAACTGTTTGCTTTTTGAGGTTAGCCAATATAATGTCATTCATATACGATATACAATATTTGCATGCTATCGCTCCTTTTGCCATGTGCTGCTGTTGCTGCCACACACAAAGTTTTATGAGTGCTAGAGAGGATTGAGTGTGACTGCCCCATAATAACTAATCAGTAGCGCTCAATTACCTTGACAACATCATGGAGGCAGGCACCAAAATCCGCTTAAATTTCAATTGCAGTTTGCATTTACACAGTTTGTAGCAATGGCAGCAGCAGCAGCAGCCGTCGTGCAACGCCCATTCTTACCACCCGGAGCGATGTGCTCGTCCTGTGCTGCAGGTTGAGGCAAGTGGCGAGTGTTCGCCGAGGCAAAGCTGCGTCGTCTGCCTAATTAGATAATGTCAGCAGCACGCAGCGCGTCATTTCCTGGACTGGTTTGAGTCGGGACTGGGTCTGGTTCTGGGTTCTTGGTGCTTAAGTCTTTACGAATGTATAAACACACACACAAACACGCATACACTGACGCATACGTGTGCATATATTCTTGACCCCAATTAAATTTAAATCATTTGAGTGCTTCCAAAGTAAAACTAATTGCTTTTGCTTGCCAGCCAGTTCCTCTCAGCCACACTCTAGATATATGTATATGTATATCCCTCGCTGATGTTCAGAGCAAGTCGACTTCTCCACTATTGTCTCGAGTAGCCCATTCATATTAACTGTGCGTTGTTCTTGTTAAATTTGCCATAGCAATTTTCAATTGCCGTGCGCTTGTTTAAATCTTGCAAATGTTAAGTGCCCCAGACTCGAGCGAGTCTTTTGTTTGTGGCTGTGGCTGTGGCTGCGACTGCGACTGCGACTGCTACAACAACAAAAATACAAAACGTTATTCGTTGCTGATTGCTCTTGTTTTAATTCAATTTGTCAGGCCGCAAATAAATAGACACTTAAATGCCTCAACGTCTGCATCCGCCCCCATGCCCCATCACACAGGCATGATTATTAATTTTCGTTTCTGTTTTTCTTCTTTTTATTGTGGTTCGTATGTCTGTCCATTTGCGACATATCAGTCTGCATATTTATGCGTCTCTGGACGCACATTAATGCATTGGATAATGGACATCAAAAACACACACACACACTCACACACACACACACACATTGTACGTGCCTGACCATGTCATGCAATCATTTTAACCCCAATGACCCCAAAAACGACAACATTTGCCTTGGACATTTTCAATGTCATTATACACACGCACACACACACACACACATAATCACTGGGGGAAACAAATGTACAAAACTTGGACACTACTCTAACTTTGTGGCACGCCCTCGCACTTCACACGCCTTCAACGGAAGTCAAACAGTTTATGCATTTTATTCTTTAATCAGATCCCAGCTGCAGCTCAACGTCAACTTTGTCACGCCTAGCATAGTAAGTAAATCAGTTCAAGCAGCTTAACAGCTCAACAGCTTCAAAGCCCAACAGGTGCTGCCCTCCAGCGCCAGATTTCAACCCTCTCTCTCTCTTAACCAAGGGTTCATTGTTGACCAAACTGAAACTAGGTGCAGCTATTAAAACTTTCTGCTCATGCAGTTGCCAACTGGCAGTTAGAAGTCAACATGGTTCATTGGTCCAATGGCCGTTATGATTAGCACTTGAATGAAACTATACATAATGAGCAAAAGCATGCAAATTTCATTCGTTATTTGTTGTATTTGAATGTGACAATTTCATACTAAAAACCAAAAATAATGTTCTTCTTTTAATTAAAGTATTTGAGTACTGACAGCGGTCAAAGGCATCGAATTGACACCTGTTGCACAGTTGTTGTGGCAGCTGCAATCTTGAAAAGTTCAGTGCAAGTGCTTACTGTTTTTAAAATGTAATGATTTGCCAAAGCAGCTGTCTTTTGCCACAAACACACAAATTAGCCCGATAATTAATTATAAATTCGTTTTTGTGAAGCAAACGCCGTTGGGCATGCAGCAAATGTTACCAAGCACAATGTCTTTAATAAATTTATTGTGTATAGCAATTAGTAAGTTGTGCTTTGTGTGTGTGTCTGTGTGTGTGTGTGTGTGACAAAGACCCAACAGTTTACAATGCCCAAGATGTATATTCAAAGACTCATGACCAACTCATGTGTTGCGCCTAAAACAGGGCAAACATTTGTTGCCTGATTACTTTTAAATTATTTTGTGGCATCATTTCTGTGGCTCTGCGCCAGGCACAACAACAATAACAACAACAACAAAACCCAAAGAGCCCGCTAGCTGAAACTGTAGCTAAAGCTGAGTTTGAGTTTGAGTCTGAGGCTGGCGTGCATAATAATAAATAAAAGAGCGCGGTTGGCGGGGTAAGGCCTGAAGAATAGGCTAAAAGGGACCACGATGACAGAGCTGATGCAGGGGCAAAGAGAGAGAAAGAGAGATAGGGAGCTTTTGTGGGCTTTTGTTCAAAATGGCACACACCGAGAAACATGTGCATTTAGGGGTAAATAGGAAACAAGAAAGACATGCTGCGGCTGCCTGACTATGGAGAGAAGCCCAAGCATATAGCATATGCCATATAGCGTATGGATAAGGATGCTCTTTAAGGCGCCTCGCATTATGATATGCTTAAACACCACAAAACTGTTTAATTATTTATGGATGATTCTCCCTCGCCCAACAACATGAGCAAAGCGAAGGGGCAGAGCAGATTGGCAGTACAACAGGACAACAAGGACCCATTTTGTAGGCAATCAACGAAGCATGTGCGCTTGATGGAAAATCTTGGCATGTTGAGCAATCTTGCGTTGTTCGCCCGGGCAAATGTTACAAATCACAGTGGATCAAAAGATCAGCATTCTGTTTTAATGGAATAACCGATTATAATCGCATAATTATCAATATAAGCGTTAGCTAAAAGCAGCAGAGTATTTGCTATGCCACAATATGTGCTCGGTGTACTACTTAAGTTAATCAAAATTCTAGTTGCCCATGGAAATCTGTTGAAACCTTTTGGGCCTTTGGGCAACTCAGTGGACAGTGGCTAATCAAATACTTAGCATAAAACGCATCTCATGCAACCTTTGCCAACAGATCAGAGATCCCAAATCTTGTCTCTACTTGTACCTTAAATATGTTTGTCATCTATGTGTGTGTGTGTACAGTATGTTATGTGCAAATTAATCAACTCTTTTGTAAGGCTTGGCATTTGATATAATAAAAACAAAACACAAAGCCAAGTGACAGACGGCAGGCAACCTTACACAAAATAAAAATAAAAATAAAACAGAAATTTTTACATTTGCACAATAGAAAGCAATGGGACATAAAAACCAACACACACACACACACATACATACGTACATAAAAAGGACACGACATAGTACATGAAATACGCTTATCAGTCCCTCACAGCATCACTCTACACCCTTCAACCTTTGCTGGGGTTAGCGCTGTGCATCCTGGTTTATTAGGCACAGTCTGCTTGTTTGATATTAAAATTTTCTACTCTGGAGATTGGCGATTTAAATATTTAAAAATACGGAATATAGTTTAGCCCTGTTTTGGCTATTTAAGCTTTCCAGCAGATTTGGTTTATTATTAAGTTCGTTTAATGCCAATGCTTCTTAAGCAACTGGGGCAAACGTATGTTTAAGTTGTTTTGTTACAATAATTATATTGTATTTGAAGGCTAGTTTTATTGTTTATTGTTTGTGTAAGTCAGTCTGTTCTTGGTTTTTGGCTTTCTCAGCTTCCTTCATGCGTTTCTCGTTGGCTTCGTCAAATGCTTCAATACGACGCTCCAAATCGTCCACTTCCAGCCACATTTTAGAGGCAACATGCCATGGCGGCGGTGGATCAGCATTAATAATACGCATCAACTTGTTAAGACGCTTTCGATCTATGTCAATGGATGCCTTACGTTTTTGAAACATTATCTCCTGATACTTGGCTCTCTTCTGTTCCAGCGTTGGCTCTTTGGTTTCAGAACGTGAATACGGCTTGTAACTAAAAGATGGCTGCGGCATATCCATGAAGAAATTACGTTTTCCCAAAGCACTAACACAGTCCACTGAAACTGTTCTGGTCAAACGTTTATTCAACATATTGATTCCCTTGGTTTCAGGCTTTACAAATGCATCATCACATTTTTTTTGTTCCGACTTTGGTGCGTTAAATGGTGATATTCCCAAAAGGCCACCGCGATTGCCCATGAAAAGAGTTGTAGTGGAGCTCTTTGAACTGCCAGAGGGTTCCATGTTAGTTGGCTTAAGGAAGCTTGATGCTGCATTAGTGCTCTGTCCATTGAAAAACTTTGAACTACCAGAAGGTTCTATGGTGAGTTCCTTAGTTAGAGCCACCGAAAAAGGCTTACAATAGTTTATAGGTTTCTCCTTGAGCAAGCTTCGGGTTGGTTTACCAGCAGCTTCACCTTGAATGCCCACTACGTCTATTATTTCAAGATCTGAAGCTTGCGCCTTTGATAGGGCTAGTATTTCCAAATCTACGCTTTGATTGTCCACCAAAGTTGACACAGTCCCCTGTTCCACCAAATTTATTTCCTTTGTCAGCTCCTCGACTTTAGTTTCCACACCTGACTTTTGGGCACTTAAGGTGATCGGCTTAAGTATATTCAAGCTTTGTGCTTCCAAAGCCTTGCGTAGAATGCCTGCCAAAGCATTCTCAGCGCAGTCGACAGTTGGCTTATTTTCCTTGTTGCCTTCGGCTTCCGACATGATCTGTTACAAAAAAATGCGTTTAATAGCTTGACTGTTATTTGATGACTTTTCGTCAATCTTACTAATTTTGATAGCTCTTTTTAACTTGTTCTCAATAATTTGCGAAAATTTGGGATGCACTCGTCGCTTTTTCACTGCAAATAAAATGTCAATTTTATTATATTCACGCGACGCTATTCACAATACAATGGCAATACAAAAAATGTCTTGACTTTTTATCTATATCTGTCTAGCAAACGATTTTTAAAGAAGAATTAAAACACATTTGTTAATACGTCTCTTACCAAATATTGCAGTTAAATTTTTTACTGTTTTTGCTACTTAAAACCGACACACGAGTTGGAAAGCAATTGTCTTTTGTCAATGTAGTAGAGAAAAAGAAGAAGAGAAATAAGTATGACTTGCTAGATGCTGAAAGTTTGGTTAAATTTTCTATTGCGCCTGTCTTCTGAAATAAACGCAATATAACATGAATTTGCCACCTATCAATGTTAGCGAAATGGCAAACGTTAAAATATGCACGTTGCTTTACTAAAATACACACTACTTATACGCTTCTTACCCAATTTTATTGGAATTTATTATGTGCTAATTCAACGTCTTGCAAACGACTGTAGTTCCTTAATAACGACAGGGCTGGATAACAAGACGCGCAAGTATTTAATACTCAAATGCCAACAAAAATACTAGTTTCGATATCATAAACTATTTTTATGCACATTAATCGAAACGAGTTTATGTTAAAATCCGACTTTTAGCAGCAAATATATATAATTTAAAAGCGAATATTTCGTAAAAGCGTATTTCATACCGAGTTTTCGCCTGTTTCTCTATTGCTCTTTCCTATTCGTTACGACAAATGCATTACTCGCTAGAGCCTCACACTTCAACAGACATGTTGCATAGCGACTATATTGCCATCTCATTCTAACTCGCTGTATTGCACGCTATCGAACCACTCGTTGAGAGTAGTTTTTTTTTTCTGCTTCAACTCGTTCGTGACAATTCAAGTATTACAACAAGAAGACATGACAAAAAGCTGACGAAAATAACGAATTATGTGTAATAAGTTATCGATTTAATTTGTGTGACTTATGTAAATATTGCATAAAAATGGCAAGTTTGATTAACTTAAAAAGTGTTTGTTTTGTAATCGTTGCCTGCAAAACACTTTTATTTAGCAAATGCAACTTTAAATGCATAATTCCAATTATTTATACACACACACAAACACACTTGTACGCACATTACATGGACAAACGACCCTGGAGGGCATGACGTAAATGTGGCTAGTTGTAAATAATTAGGAGATAACAGCTTAGAAGCAAACAATGCAACAATACAAGCCCAAAAATAAATAAATAAAATAAATAAATAACATGTCTATTATTTGCTATCAAACTGCAGCAAATGCCCAAAACAATTAGATGTGGGCAGGCCCCAATGTGGTAATGGGAGGTGTGGGTGTGTCTGGTTGTGATAGGATAATTTTGTCACTGTTGCTAATCAACGAAGTGTAAGCAACTTAAATTACCCGAAAAAACTATTCAATATGCTCTATGTGTGTGTGTGTGTGTGCGTGTGCGTGCATGTGTTGGTGTCAGTGCTTGCTGCAGCGATTTGTGGTGAATTTATGTTTGGCACACAGTAGTAATTATTATTATGTGCGCAAGTGCAACAAGCAAAACAATCGTTTAACCATAAATAGGCAGCATAGCAGTGAAATTACCGCAGCCCCCTCGTTCTCCCCTCTTCTTCGCCGCACACACACACTATTATATCTGTTTATATATAAATATCTATTCATGCATGTGCAAAAGTGCTGCGATATAAAATATTCATTGCATATGCAGCAAATGAACGAAACACACGATAATGCCATATAATTGACAGGCGATTTATGCGACATTTGTAAATGCAACATGAACAGCAACAACAACAACAACAGCAAGAACAACCACATTAGCCACAACAAATTTGTTGCCTATTTGTTCAATCACAATGTTTATTTGGGTCGTTAGTCGGAAATTGTTGTTACCCATCAGTTTGGCTCAACTAATTATTTATTTACCTGACATTGTTGGCCTTCCATTAAATACAGAAACACTCAAAGCATTCAAAGGCCAGAAATCAAGTGTTTTGATTGATTAAAACCGAGCGCAAATGCACATAATTACCAAAATGCTGGCCTTAACAAGTCATATAGGTTAAATAACATCAAATTATACAAATATTTGTTTATTTAACAGGGATTTTTATTTTTTATTCCCCTAAAGCCACAATGCAAGTTTTGTTATTGTTTTAAATGAAGTGTGGTGCAGCTTTCTACCTAAACTGCGTTCAGTTCAATCCACTGGAGACATATTTCTTGGGTATTCCCTTACTTCCACAACGTCAGTTAATTGATAACACAAACTTGCGTTGTTTATTTAATGAATTGTTGTTTTTTTTTTATAACAAAAGCATTACTTACATTGACATATAACTATGTTTATGGCAAACTCAAACCATTTCATTACTTGTACGCTCAAATTAAGTTACATTATTGTTATTTCAAAGCCCAGTCTCTTTTTATCCAACTGATGAAGCATTTAAATTTAAAGAAAACCGCAAAAGTATGACACGAAATTCCAGTAAGTAAAATACATTTTATTCTTGCCCTTCTACGCATTTGCAAAAGCTTTTAATTATGAACAGAGAACCGCAAAACAATTTGAAACAACAACATTTTTATTCTAACAATTTACTCTTCGATTTGAAAATAAATTTACAATATTTGATTACTTCTCAATCAATACACCATTTAATTTTTTTAGAACCGCAAAACAATTTTGCATTTGATTTTGTTCACAGACAACAATTAATTGAAATATTTATTTTTCCAAATGCAATTCATTAGTCACAATACAAATGTTGCAAGCTAATCATTTAAGTATCAAGTTGCTAGGAAAAAATTGCACAAAAACAATGTGTGCAAATAAAAAGTGAAGAATTTACTTGTACCATTTGCCTAATAGATGTAAATAAAATCTGTGCATTAAGAATACAATTTGGTGCCTGCACACACACACACACACACACACACACACACACACAAACACACACACACACACAGACAGACAATCAGTTTCAGCAAGCAATCCTAAAAGAAGTTTATTTAAAATATATGCTTAGAGACAGAGGAGACTGAGCACACTTTAAAGGATATTAGTGTAATAGTTGCTTGCTTGACTGCTGTGGGGTTCATTGAACTAGTTCCAGTTACACTCCACACACACACACACAGACTAAATGCTTGAATGGGCTCGAAAGGAAATGGATTCAGTTAGAAGCTGCAATTTTTATGCTGCTGGCAAGCACTTTCTTCGATTATTTTGCGAAACAAAATTTGCTGTTGAAATTAACTGAATGCAGTTTTTAGACTTCAACCAGTGCTATACAATGACACATGCATCAGAATGATTAAATGATTGAAAGACCTAAACTCACACACAAACACACACACATACAGAGAGACATGGTAAGCCCCAACACGGTTGCAAGGAGTAGCACTTGCTTATCGATGCTTATGTATCGATGCAAACATTTCCGGCACAAAACGATAAAATGTCACGTTGATGCTGCATGAAATGTTTGCTGACGATGACGCCAGTCGCCCGACTTCTGACGTCTGTCAATCTGGGACAACGCCATCAGAAAGAGAAATAGAGAGAGAGAGAGAGCGTGAGAGAGAGGGTGCGAGGGTGGGTTAGTAGGCTTTGAATGTGTCTAAGCGTATCGTGTCATTGCCCTAGGTTGGCGTACGACAAATATGTGTGTTAACTGACAATCGATGCTATTCTTGCCAGAGCAACGCATCCTCATAGACTTTGAGTTTTGCCCAAGTTTGAGTTGAAGCAAATAGCTTGCATAATTGTAGCTCTCTTAACCACAGGCAACTGCATCGATCTGACTTATTTATACTCAAATGAAAATGAACAACAGCTTCAAATTGCTTACACACTTAAACTCTAGCCAGGCAGACAGGAAGCGTTCTCACTTGCCATTTTTCTTTCCATTCAAGTATTGGCAGTAAAAATGGCTTCAAGTGTGTGTGTGGCCATATCACAACACTTTCCAATAAGTTTGTCGCCTAAATGCCACTATACTTCGCTTCCTCTTCGCGTCTGCTGCCGCTTTGCTTGAATGCAGCCAGTAGGCTCTCATAAGCATGCTAAGTTTTCTTATTGCGCCTCGTTGGCGCCTCGGCAAAATGACAGAGTGTAAATCTAAGTGGCTCAAATGTGTCGACTATTAGCCTCGTTGGTCCGCGTATTCTCTGCCCTCCATCCCCTCCCCGAGGGCGCTTAAAGCATCGTATTTCCTCTTTCCTTATGCCATTCCCGATATCAATACGGAAGCGATTTTTGAAGCCCTGCACGTTCTTACCCCTCTCTCGCTTTTTCTCTGGATGCACTCGGTTTTGTTGCGCTCTTTTCCTGCCCAACCCTGTGCACCGCCCTTTTACGCTCTTGATTGATTTATTTGTTTGCGCCGCTGCTTTTGCACTTAATGCTGCTGCTGTTGCTGCTGCTGCAGCTGTCGCTGCCACTTTTCAATGCATTTTCATTTATTATGCAAATTGAAGTTTCCAAGCCTCGAGCGAAGAATACAAAGAAAAAATATTTGCGCAAGTAGCTTGCGTTATTCTACTACAACGTCTACACACCAAAATGTGCCACACCCCCTTCCCTACCTCCCTCCCAGCCCAGCACTGCATTGCCTTAGTTAAGCAAGCTAATTTGACATTGAAATTATGTGTAAAGTAAAGTATTTTATGCAACTTGCAAATTATGATAGAAAAAGAAAAAACGAAATATGAAAAACATAGGCAGCAGCTGTAAGACAAACAACACTTGCAACGTGGCGCATTCTGCGCGGCTGTCAATGCGGCAGGCAGCGACGAAGATGAATTGACTGGCCAACTGCAGTAGCAGCTAGAGACAAAGAGAGAGAGAGAGAGAGAGCGAGAATTGGTCAACTAAGTTTAAGATAACTTTTATTGTTGTTAGCATATTGAGAAATGATTGGCTGCTGCTGAATTTCAACATTCACACTTCAATTAAACTTAAATAGAATCAATTTCATCTTTTAACCTAAGAAAGGATGTATTTTAACAAAACTCTAAAAAGCTGTTTACTCAAACTTAAACGTTTGTTTCCGTTCGATGCCATGCAGAGGAATTATTAAATGGTGATTTGATGTTGCGTTCATTGTGTATTCATTTGTATTTGTTGAAATATTTATTTATTCATTATTTGCCATTTAAAGTCGATTTCGCAGCTCTGTTCTCGTTTTAAATCATTGGCAGATGTGCCTGCCTGTCACCTAATATCGACATTATGTCACAGTACTTTGATTTATGGCTAACACACACACACCCACACACACCAATACGCTGATACGCTGATACGCCACCCACTTAGCAGGTGACAACCAACACATATACTTTAATGGGCATTATAATGAAAAATCAAATGTTCAACGTCTCGGATCCCGTTTGCCTGGCCCAACATCAGCTTAATGGGTCAAATCAATGATTGAACTGCAACAAATTTAATCATTTCTTTTCGTTTGCCGTACTTGCTGCACTTTGCTTAACCCCCTGTTTGCCTGTTAGATATTCCGCCTGTCTGACGGAGTGCGCCAAAAATAGCCAAACGTATATAGTTGCTGGCAAAAATAGGCTGACGCAAAGTTGTCCAGACAGCAGCAGCAGCAGCGCGTCGTTGGAGTCAACGTCATTAGAGATGTGCGCACATTTGCTTGCCATTTGCCATTTGCCATTTTGCCAGCCTTCCACTCTACACTTTTCATCTATCTGACTCCAACTTTCCACCCATCTACCAATTCAATTTGCCATTTTTAGCAAACAGCAAATGGCAAATGGCGCGTGGGTGTCACGCTGCCTGCAAATAGCTAACGGCTGGTTAGGGGCGGAGGGTTCCGTTGCGCTGTCTGCAATTCAAATTAAGGCAACGCTCCAAATGCTTCAATGACACTAGCTGAATGTGTTGTTTGTTGTTGATGTGTCCAACGAAATGTTGTGTACCCAACGCTTATGAATTGTTGAAAACGCTAAAACTAAAGCTAGTTTTTATCAAATTTTTGAGTTTGATTCAGCTAGTGTCATTAAGAACCTGGTGTGCAGTGTAAATGTTTAAATCCAATCTACATGGCTTCGTTAGTGCACCATATGTCTTGGCAAGTTTCAAGGTTTTGCAATCAACTCATGCAAATAACTATCGATGTCAGTGAATCGTTAGTTTGCTCTCCTGCTGTCAGTACATACTATATCTATCTATATACGTACATTCATACATACATACATATGTATGTTTATGTATGTTGAAGAGTCAGAACTTTGCTCGCTGCAAAATTGAATAAGACAATTCATTCGCTCGAGATAATCGAATAGCGCACATCTGTGGGCTTATTACCCGCTGGCATTGTTTACAACCATCTGAATTGTAAACGAACCATGTGAATTTCTATTAGAAAGTTTCTTCGGGGCCAAAAACAAACAAAATAACAAGAACATAAAGCAACCATTGCTTTAGCAACATATTGAACAAAGTTTGTATAATCGCGGCTACTTTGTGATAAAACTTTGTAGCATTTAAAACAATTACTTCAAGCGAGAAATATAGTAAGAACATCATTATTAGAGCCTAACGCATTAAAAGCGATTCTAACCCAATGACATTTGTTTTATTTTTTTTCGTATGTGTGACTCTTTGCAGTCACTAAATGCAAATCTCCAAAATTACATGTGTATTTATTTGAAAACATACGCGTAGCGAAATAAGAAAAATAAAAGAGACAAAGACAGCGAGTAGCACATTTCGAAAAGAAAAAAGGAAAACCAAAAGCCAGAAGCCAGAAGCCAAAACTCGTGCCAGGCAGACGACATCGCCGACGTTTTGGAATGTAATTTTAGCCATGGGGGAGAACTGGCAAAGTTTTATAGAAAACACGAAAAAAGAATAAAAACAAAAACAGAAGGAAAATGCTACAGATAATTGAGATGAGATGCTGATGTACTTTCAAATACCCTATGAATGAAATAAAAATGAAACTTTAGTTATTAGCAAATGAATACTTGAAATAAATATTATTTATATATATTTCCTGTAAAAATTCGTTTATTGTGTATATTCCTTATTTACTTTCGCCTTAGACTTAGAGTATTTGTGCAGAGCAACGTACGCTTTTTATAATCAGTGAGAAAAATGCAACAGTTTAAAAGAAGGCAAAAACAAAATGTGCACAAATGTCAAAATAGCGCCCACAAAACGCATACATGTTTGCTCTGAAAGTGTGCGTGTGTGTGTGTGTGTGCAACATTCATTCCATATGCATGGCGAGTGCGCAGAGCATATCACTGGAATTCTAATTTGCAAGCGAAATTGAACGGAAATGGCAATTTTCAAAGTGAAATGGCAACGATTGCGACGAAAAGTTGCGACAGCTGCAAATGTTCATTTGGCCCAAAGACGACTGACTTAACGAAAACCACTAGAAAGATACATATATGTACAATATATACACACACAGACTAATGACAGTGGACAGTGAAAGTGAATAGCAACATCTCATCCAGTTGAACTGTTTGACTGATGATGACATTCCGTGTGGGCATTCCAATAAACAACAAGCAGAAATGAATGAATGCTCTGCATGCCGTGGCACGAATGGCGAATGTGCCACCAACTGAGTAACTTGAAGTAGCCATCAGGCATTTTTACAACTCATTTAACAAGGCATTGCCTTGGCCAAGAACCGCATTCCCAAAAAAAAAAAAAAAACAACACCAACATTAACCGCACAAGCACAAGCGATGATGACGACAATGAGAGCCAAACGCTGCAGCAGCTTGTGGCATCCCTTGAGCTTAACATCCCAACACCCAACACAACCAACACACTAACAAACGCTTTGCATATTCGACTTCATTAAGCTTGCGCACTCTTGTTGTTGTTGGTGTTGTTTTCTTTATATATTTTTTATATTTTGTTTTTTTTTCTATTTTTTTTTTTTTTTTGAGCGCGTGGTTCATCTCTTTTGCCACTTCATCGTGCTGGTCAGTGAAGCAGCTTTCTTGCAATTTATCACGCAAGGGTCGGCAGCTCACTCTGCCCTGCTCCACCTACTACCCTCCTACTCCTCCCAACCAAGACACCAAAGTCGACCGCACGCCAAGCTACCAAAGTCACCAGGCTGGGGGGTCGAACGTCGGCGTCGCTGTTGTTGCTGCTGCTGCTGTGTCTAATCTGCGTCTTGTTGGCAACAGATTGAAATTTATTACGCATAAATCTAGGCATTCATTTGCACCTGACCAGGCTGTTGCTAGGCGGCGAGGCATCCTTAAACGCGACGCTATGCAAACTATTTGTGGAAGCAACAGCTTAGCAAGTCTATAGATATGGTGATTGGGTGGTTGGTTGGATGGTTTTGGTGGCAGACTGGTGGCTGGTAGCTGGTGGCGCGTGCAGCTACGCACAGGTGACAATCGGGGGCAACCGCCAACGAGCTTGGCAGTGGCACAGTGGCACAGTGCCTGCCAGTTGGCAGGTGGCAAACTGAAACGTGCCGCAATGCGCGTGATTGATAGAGCGAAAGAGATGAGGGGGAAGAGCTAAGGGGCGATTGGTACCGGGTTGCTGAGTAGCAGATTCTTGGCTCATTGGCACAAATAGATTTTCATCTAATTTGGCTGTAGCTCAATTTTTTTCATCTTCATTTTTGTGTGGAGCCTTTGAAATTCGAGGCGAAAGACGTGCAGCAAATGCCCAACTAAGCATTTGACATGGGGCAAGTGGAGGACATAAGTACAGGACGTTAAGGATTCAGGCGACCTGGCGCACGCATCCAAAATAAAAATCGAACTTTTGAGCATGCTCGTCGAGGCAATAATAAAAAGGGACACACGGCCATTGCCGTTATTCAGTATTTGGATTCGTATTTCGTAAGCGTTTTCATATACGTGAGTAATGCTGAGAACTCATAGAAGACAAGAGGCCAACAGTTAGCTTGGAAATCAGACAAAGACAAACACTTCAATTTATATATGAATATGAAATGCAAACAGCTAAGTGAGACACAGTGTGTAGCAATTTAAAGTTCATGTTGCGTATGTGTTTATTTATTTATACAACACATCAACGCTTTGAAGCTTAACTCAATGTTTGAGCAAATAAAATTTAAAAGTTAAGCTTTTGTCACTGATTAAGTGTAATTGAAATAGATGTGTGTTCAACAAATCAAACTTTGTGTATTTAAAGTTTAGTTTAAATGACTACTGTTGACTCTGGTCTAGGGCATGAACGGCCTTTTTGCACAGATTTACTTGAAGCTGTTGTGTTTGTACCGTTTGGGGGCATTGACTTTGTCTACTCAATACAGCAAAGTCATCTTCTTGCAAGGCGACGAGAGCAGCACACTTTCCCATGCAAAGGGTTGTTTAATTTCATCTTCAAGTACAATAAGATTTCAATTTCATCGTTTCACTACAAAAATAGCTTTAATTGTTGTGTACCCATTTTTCTTGCTTTGTTCTTTGCTCTGTTAGAGTATGTTGTCTTCGGCATGGCTTAGATATTAGTTATTTCTTTTCATGTTTTCTCATCTTTTTACATTTTGTTAAGCTTTTGCTTGTCCTGGCCTGCGTGTCGTCTATTTGCGAGGACTATTTGCAGTGCCTTTATAGTTTTTATGTCTGTTCTTTGCTATTTTCGTACTATTTGACTTGGCACATGGTTTTGGTTCACTTTATATTTGTCGTTGTTGCTGTTGCTGTTGCTGTTGCGTTTGCATATCTCTAAAAGTTCATGGGACTGAAGAGGCAACTTAGAAATGACACTAATACGATACTATAACATGGCAGGCCGAAAGAGCTGTCACTCAATCTAACACACACATATACAAAGAGAGAGTGTATGCTGTTAAGCTTTAAAAGGCAATACATTGTCTAAGGCTGTCACCGTGTTTTTTTTTTTTTTTAAATTTATCAAACAACGTAAAGCGTGTAATCTCCAAACGATTTTTTTGTCTCAACTTGAGCTACAAAATTCGCCTTCTTTGCAATTAAACAAACAAGGTTATTTGAAAATTTTACAACCGTTGTGGTTTCATAGCTACAATGTTAAAATACCAAAACTTTTACAGTTGGCACATTATTAGTAAGTAAGTGTCTTGAGCTAACACATTTTGCAAGTATGTTGTTCCCTTGCTGGCCTTGGGAATACTCTTAAAAGGGTTTCTCACTTATGTAGTTTATATCAAAATAGTTCGTTGTAAAGTTCTGAATTGTAAGTTCTTATAAAATATATTGAACACACATTAAAGCAACCAACAATGAAGGAATTCAGTTGCAGCAACTTTGAAATGACTGTTAGAGTATTTTAGATTGACATATGTGAAGTAAACTTTTCACTTGCTTAGTCTTTCTTGTCAGCCCTAATGGTGTGCTCAAGTGTGCTGTGTGTGTGTGTGTGCTTGTGTTTGTTGTTTGGATGCTGTTCCGTTGTTGTGTGACCTTCGTTACGTGTTTGGCAAGTTCATATTTAGCGCGCAAAAGTTAACTCACAGCGACAGAGGCAGCCAAATAAACACAGTGTTTGCTCAAGTAGTTGCAAGTGACGCTGAGTGCCTGTAAACTGCCCCCGACCCTTTTGCAACACGTCTTGCAGGCAACACTGTGTGTGTGTCTGTGTGTGTGTGTGTGTGTGTGTGTGAATCTGAAGTGTGTATGCGTGTCTGTGGCACACGCGCCCCATTATATGCTTTATGTTCTTTATTATATGGAACAACACAACACAAAAAAGAAAAAGGAAAACAAAAAACAGAACGCAAGCTTAAAGCATGTGTGTGTTTGCTTGTGTGTGTGTGTGTGGCAATGTTTGACAAAAGTTATTGTACTCGCACACACATTGTGATGTGTACAGGAAGTGACTGTGTTCGCTGTTGCTTACCTAATTGGCCACATTGCGAATTTCTTCATTTTTCATGCATGCTTATGTTGAATATTTTGACAGCTATTGCTATATGCATAATATATATACATCCATGTATATATGTATATATATTAAAACTTAGTCACAGCTGAGCATTGTGCCGTAGTGTGAATTTAAAATGTTTAAATTATAATTTAGGCTTCGTGTTTGAACAGTGTTACTTTCATTGACTTTGATTTTAATTGTGCTCTAAGCTCAAGTAACCATTGACATAGTTAGTAGTTAGTTAGCTTTGGCTAACAAACAACCTCGGCTCATCTGTCAAATGTCAAAATGTGTCATTTGTGTTTGATTGTTAACAGCTGTGCAATCGCTCGTCACTCGCTACTCGTCGCTCGTCGCTCGTCACTTTCATTATGTATGACCTTCATATGGATGGCTGTCAGATTTCGAATGTGGCCTATGTCAGGTTTTGTAACTTTGATCCATGTCTAATCAAATTCAATAAAGTTGCCCATTGCAATTGCAATTGTGCATAAATTTCGACACAAAATGCAAATCGAAATGGATGGATGCTTGGATGCATGGTATTGATGGTATTGCATAAATACATGAACAAACCATAAAATTCATGCATATGCAATACACCATATGTGTTTCTATTCCCATATACGAGTATTCTATGTATGCCAATGCCAAACGCATTCGAGTGGCGTAACATTGGCAAACGCGGTTAATTCGACTTTTGCTTAAAGCAGCCAAGCTACCAAGCGATTAAGAAATGCAAAGGATGCCAGGGGCAGGGGCTGGGGCAGGGGCAGAAGCTAGCGGTTAGCGGGTAGCTCATAAATATACAGCGACACGACCACATTGCACTGTTGTGTGTTTGAGTTTGATCAAACAAGATGGCGGGCGCATAAACAAATACACACACGCATATACAAACGAATACATGCATATGCATGAGCACACATATATGCAAGTCAATGTTGATGTTATATGTAAGTGAAAGTGAAGCGCCGATGCGTGGCTGGATGATGTTGGTGGTTTGGGCTGATGGAAGGGAGTGGGCAGGGGGGGGGTATTGCAGTTGTCGCTAGCAAACAAAACAAGCGTTGCGGCCCACGAAGCTGCTTTTGATTTGCATAATCTCGGCTTAATGCAGTTGCAGCTGCAGCTACTGTTGTTGTTGTTGTTGAGTTTTCTTTTTGGTCGATGCAAGCAAGCCAAAGAAATGGAAAAACAACAACAACAAACAAGAAGCACACAAACGAGTCAAGCATGCCGTGGCAATACAATTGAATTTGGCTTCCTTGCAACTCGGTGCAAGGCTGCCAGTCGAACGACGAGCAAAGCGCATGTGGCTGCCAAAATGCTAAGCCACGACTTACAAGCAGCAACATCAAGCTGATAGACAGGGAGACAAACAAAACGCATCCGTGTTGAGAATAAGTGTGTGTGTGTGTGTATCTGTATCTTTTCTTTTGGCATTACAGTGACAGAGCTTATCAAACGTGAAACAGATAAGCATCGGCAAAACTTGTTGGTAGAAAAGTGGCAGAGAAGCTATATTAAAATCGTATTTGTTGTGCTGTCAACTTATTGGCAAACATACTCAATGAATAGTAAAATGTCTTGCTTAAAGGCAGCGAACAGCACGATAAGTTAGTTTAACTCTATTTGCAATTGAACAACATACATTATTATCTTTTAGTGAAACTCTAAGCCTCAAGTACTTAAGCCCAACAGGCTTAGTTAATGTAAGGCTTAAACAACGTAGAAAGCTGAATGGAATGATGCATTTTAAATGCATTACCTAGGAACTACTTGAATTAAGTACTAAAGCTTACCATCGACATTCTCGCCTTCAGCAATTTGATGCTTTGTTAGAAATCAAGTTTTAAGTGCGGACTTTTAATCATAAAGGTATTGATTTTTGTTTTTTCTTTCGCAAACTACACTTTTAGTGCAGTACGTTGCAATTGTGCTTACATACTATTTGGAATTTGCCACAACATTTTTGGTATGAGATGATTGGGTGGCAAGAGTTGCATGTTGTTGTATTTTTTTTTTTTTCTTGTACTCCTGTGTGCTTATGCAAAGCATATTGCTGCTCATTATCTCAGAAGGATTAACATGTTATCCCTGGTCGCTTCCTGCGGCAACTGTTCCTGCTGTTGCTGCTGCTCATTATGATTGTTGTTGTAGCTGTTGTTGATTTTTGCATGTCGTTGCTTGCTTTGGTTTTACCTTGCACTCGACTTTTTTTGCCGCTAAGTACTTTCGGCAACGAAGCGTTTTTTGCCAAAATGCGTAAGAAGAATTATTACCATTATTATTATTATTATTAAAGCAAGCTGTGGCATGGGGGGTGGGGGGGGTGGGAGGTGTCAAGGGACGTCTGACGGCATGCAAATTGCGCTTCGTCTTGTTTGTTATAATGGTGTTGCAACGGCTTGGCTTTACCGTCATATCTTTATACCTTTCGCTGTCCGCTGCTGGCCGCTGGCTGCTTCGTGTCGCTCATACGCCATGTTGCACACGCAAAGCGCCAAAAAGCCGGCAACCAAAAAATGTAGAAAAAACCGAGAGAATAACACACAAAAAAAGCGCAAAATGGAACATATAAAACTGAACTCTGCAAACAGCTAAGCGCTGCAAGGCGTTAGATCTAACAAATGCCACCGCTGCCACCACTGCCGCCACCACTACCACTTGCAGCAGCCTGTTTTTTTTTTTTTTGTTGTTTTTTTTCCTACCATAGACTCCTGCATGGTCTTCTATATGTATGTATGTATATATACATTTTTTCTGCCTCAGCTTGTGCTTCTGTTTTTTTTCCCAGCTTTGTTTTTGGTGCTATGTCTCTGTGTTGCGCTTCTGAGCTTCTCTGGGCGTTTTTAATACCCTAACCAGAAAGTATTATCATTGTATTGCTAAGTCAGTAGCTACAACCGCTTAACGATGCATAAAGTTTCACTGGTTAAAGTCCCAAAAGTGTGAGAGCTTACCTTAATGTAAGAGTACAGTCTTGTCGGCTTGACTGAAGTCTTCAGCTTTTTTCTCGTGCTCGTTCTTGTTTATTTTCTTTTTAATTTTGTTGCTACGGGTTAAGCGGCCCTTGGCTTTTGGCTCAATGTATTTACCTTGGCGCCGCGCACCGCGCACCGCTCGCCAAGCGGCTCTTTGTTGTTGATTTTTTTTTTCTTGACTTGGTTTTTGTTAAACAAAGAACGTGGCTGATACAATTGCAGTGGAACAACAACAACAACAACAACAACATAAAGAAAACACAAAAGCAACAACGATATTAATAACAACAGAATAAAAATGTGACGGTGAAAGGCGGCGAACGGCAAGCAAAGTGAAAGAAAAAAGAAAAACACAAAGCGGGTTGGATTGATTGAATTTCGAATTTTTAAGCATTTCGTCGCAGTCTGAAATTGCGTTAAACAAATTGCACAAGGCGAGTGCACAGAACCGGGTAATGCACAAAAACAGTAGTTTTGGTCTTTTGTTTGGCAATTTACCTGCCAACTGAACATGTCTCCAATGGCATTCTAATGATAAAAAAGAACGTTAGTAATACTGAAGCAAAAACTCACATGTTTCTTACTGTATCCCTCTATTTCATAGTCATTTTTATTGCAGGTTTGCCTAAGGTAAGTGACTGAATGGATGACAATAAACGACAACAATTACAGGTATTTATGCATTTATTGTTACTCCGATGGTTCTTGTCGTCTTCATCGTCGTGGCCTTCAGCTAGAACTGAGTCAAAACTCAAGTCTATTCAATTGAGGCAAAACGAAACTCAAACACTCTTGTGGACCGTAGCTCAAGCTATCGGCTTACAATGAGGCAATGGGCCAACGAGCATTGTTAGAGCCAGGCAAAGAATGGCAAAATAAGAACTGAAATGAAATGAAAAAGTGACCAAGTACACACGCACACACGCACAAACGCGCACACAATGCGAAACAAAAGGCAAATGTGGCAAAAAGTGTGAAGGGGACTTGTGCATATTGAATTACGCGACAAGTGCAAGCAAGTTTGAGGCATTTTTAAACTGTTTATGCTTCAGTAGATTGGGTGCTTGGTTGCTTGGCTGGTTGGCTGGTTGAGTGGCTCGCTGGTTGACTCTGGCCTGTGTTGCATGCCTGTCGGTCTGCCCGTCTTGTTGGGGAGAGAGGGGAAAGGAAGGGGTGATTGGGCAGGCTATTAGTGTGAGTGCGTAGACTATGAATGCGACTAAGTAAGTGTATGAACGTCATTATTTTGTTATAACAATGGTAAAGTTTCAAACAGTTGCTCACGACCATGCCCACCTAAGCCCCTGCAGGCTCCATCTCACTGCAGCAGCAAACACTTAACACAATCAATAAACATTCACACACACACACACACACCACACAAACACACGCACACATGGGTCTCGGGGCAATGCTGTGAAAATGAGTGAAAGAAAATGAGTTAATGGAAATTCTTAGCAACTATTGTGATTTGACAGCTGCGTGTAAAGTTGAGCACAAAAGACTCCGATGCCGCCACCACGGAAGCTTCGAAAGCTGTTAAAGTGTTGAGCAACTGCACAAAGAGAGCCAAAACTGACAGTTTAAAGAAAATTGCAAAGGAAACTCTCTAAAAGCAATGTGCCAGTATGCTATGCCGCGTTGAATGGCATTGGACGAAGGCAACTAGGCTAGCTGGTTGTACTAGTAGAAGTTGCCTTAGTTTTTCAGCTGCCTCTCCATCTTTCAACTTGCCCGGCTGTGTATTTGCTTTCGTCTGCTTTTTTAAAAAGAGCAGCTAAAAAAATAGAAGTAGGAAAAATGAAAAAAATACAAAATAAAATTGAAAATACAACTTCAATTTTAACTTGAAAAACAAGATAAAAAAAATACGATTCTAGTCGCACCGATAACTTAATACACTACACTATTAATATGGTATACCAGATCGTTTTGCACATGCACAAGAAACGCTTACTTCATCATAAACTTATGCTACCCTATCATACGCAAGTGTATTTAAAGACGAAAAAACAGAAAGTGCTTAAATGCGTCGTTGGAGCACATGAAAAGAAGCACACACACACACACACAGAGATTTAAGCACATACATGCTATAACCTCCCTGTTCCCCTTCTCCCTCCCTCTGTACACCATACCAGATGCGTGTGTTTTTTGGCTGGTTCAATAAAAACGCTTGAAATGTTGCGATAACTCCCAATACACAGACTCATCATTATCCATTTCTATTTGGCCCCAGAGTGAGCAAAACCAAGAGAATAAAAAGAAACGGAGAGTGAGCGAGAAGTTAAATATTATCTATCGATAGAGGGTGTAAGTCTGAACTGGACTGTATACGAGTATGTATTTGGGATGTGCCTCAAGACACCATGACACCAGCTGCCACCTTTTGCTGCCCAGACAGCATTATTCATTTACTCATTTTGCAGCTTCAGTTATATGTTGCTCTAAAAGAAGACAAAGGCAACGGCATTCTATATAGTTAGGTATCAAATGTTTAGTTTTATCCAGAGCTATAATCAGTGAATCTGATCTAAACGTTGGCAAATTCTTTGATATTAAAGTGAAAATCTTGCTTCATGCTCGAATATGAAACTTAAATCACAATTTAAGCTGCTTATATAAGTTTTACGCTCTTGTCTCTTGATAGCCAGTGATTTCAGTTTCATTTCACTTGGCTTTTTTCCTTTCTGACTGTGTCTCTCCCTAGCCGTTCGTACATATTATTCAGCCTTAGCTCCTAGTCCTAGGCCAAGTTCACTGCCCAACACTTGCCACATCATCTTCAGGCTCTGGTCTCGAAAGGCTTTGGGCCATTGATTAATGATCGATGTTGTCGCTGGTGGTGCCATTAAGACGCTCAACAAAACACACACAAAACAGCAATGTACATAGTTAGTTTTCTAAAACCTGGCATGCCGAATTGCTCCCCGTTCAGTTGCCTTATGTTTTCCCTTGCCTTCCATTCGGTTCTATTTTTTTTTTTTTTTTGTTTTGTGGCGTTTTTAGTATTGCAATTTTGCTCGACATCTTGTCGCCCCACTCAATTAAGCGGGCGCGAAATAAATTTATCTAAATTATCGGTATTATCTGCGGCGCGTTATTAAAATCTAAGGCAGACATCTTGCGCTCCTGTTCGCACTTGCCTTTTGGTCGCTGGATAGAAGTACTTGTTCGTTCTCGTTTTCGTTTTCATTCTCATTCCAATTCGCATTCCTATTCCCATTCCCGTTCTCGTTCTTGTCAACACCATCTATACGTAGTGGGCTTTTGCTTTTAAACGAGAAATTATGGTGGCATTGTTATTGTTATTGGTGTTGTTCCTGTCGTTGCCCGCAATGCCATCAAAAGGCGCAGACTGAAGTGAAGAAGTGAAGAAACGAGGAAATGAGAAAGAGAAGGGAGTGAGACAAAGCAAAATGCGCGTCTTTTATGACTTCCGTTTGAGCTAAAATGGCGCAGTGGGGCCAAATGGGGTCCCAGCGGCGACTGCAGCTCAACATTTTGACTCCATGCTTGAGTGCGTCGCTTGCCATTGTTCCTAGTTTCCCCTTGCACCCACCCACTTGTCCTAGAACGCACCGCAGTGCAACAGCAACGGCAACAGCGACAGCAGCAGCAGCAGCAGCGGTAAGACGTTGAGTTTTGTTTGGTAAAATAAAACTAACAAACAAAATTGTAATGAAAAGCACAATAAACTGTCAGTTTAAATATGAAAGACTTTTCCTCGCCGTTTTTCCCTCTCTCTCTCTCTCTGGTTTTTCACCCACTCTTCATCATCTGTCTGGGCTCTGTCTTCGTCTTCGTCTTCGTCTTCGCCTCAGTGTTCTCGTACTCTGTCCCTAGTGTACACTATACAATCGCCCCGCCCCGCCTCGCACCGCTCCAAACTTGAGTTCATGCCCCACAACTGCAACGATGCCTGCGCCACTTCATTGTCGTGCCATGGACATCTTTAAACAGCAGCGTCAAGTGGCGTGCATTGAAAGAGCAGCAGCAGCTGCCAGTTTTACTCGACTCTCTACTCGCAGGCCCACGCTGCGTATACCTAATGCTCTGCGGCATTGTGTGCATCTCTGCTGTGGAACAATGTGTGTCTGTGTCGGTGAGCTTGTCGCTACTTAGCGCCACGTCAGTCCCAGCAGGAGAACAGAACACACACACAGACACACTGAAAGTATTTAGCGTTGTTGCACCTTCCATTCAATTCTTGTAGAATGTGCACATAATTAAACCAATGTTTAATATTTTGTCGTTTCCTTTATGTCGGTTAACACATTCATATATGTTATCAAGTATACGTATATTGTTTGTATTTTGTTGCTGTAGATGCAGGCTTACGACAAGAATTTATGCTGTTTTTAATTACTTTCAGCTCATGCAATTCACAAGTTGTGACCTCTTGCATAAATCGCCAAATAAACGCATTGCATTCATATTTAATATGCGCACTTCTTAACAACAAAAAAAAAAAGATGGAAACTTTGCCCATTGGCAAGTTTCGGTAGTTGACCATCAGGCGAGTTGGCAGCGTCCGGATCTCGGTGTGCAATAAAAATAAGTTAAAATGCTATAAAATAACAATAACAACAGCAGTAATAATAATAATAATAATAATAGTAATAATAACAAGCACACTAAATGTGCGCCGCCTGCTGCGGCTTTGGTCCAGTTTAAGTTTCGTTGTTTGTCGCCTGTAGGCGGCAAATGTTGCGAATGTTGCCCAAGCGACTCGCTTGCCTCGAAATAATTAAATAGCAGAGACCCCACCAGTAGCAACAACAACAACAACAACAACAACAACAACAACAGCGGCAGTTTCTATAGAATTTCCCCTTGCAACGCAGAAAAAACTAAACATGAAAATTAAAAGTAACGAGACAAACAACCAGCGAAAGCAGCACAGCAAATGCATTTGTATGTGTGTGTGTGCAACAGGAAATGCGACACTGTTCTGTGGCGACTATCTGCAACACTGTTGCACAAGGAAGAAAGAAAGAGAGAGAGGGAGAGAGAGTAGAGCTTCCCACAGTTTATTTTATATTGAATTTTAATGAGTTAACATTTTTTTTACAATGTAAAGCCACAAAAATACATTCTTGAGGAATTTTCGCCTTTAACAAATCATTATATTGCATGTTAATAAAAGTTGCACAGTTTGCCATATCAATTACAAATGCATAATTAGAAACTCGTAGCTATATAAAGGCTAAAAGTTGCTTCTTTTTTTGTTTTGGTCCAGTAAGTAAATACGTTTTGTTTAATTAACTTCATCGCTTGGCATCATCCGTTTATTCATAAACATATCAAGTTTGTTGCCAGAGTTTCGTTGCTCTTGTGGTACATAAATTTAAAATGTATTTTGGGTTTTTGCTGCCAGCGACAATGTTGCCCGAGTAAACAACAAAAGTACATCAACAAGAGTTCGACTGGATGTGTGTGTGTGTGTGTGAAAGCCATAAATCTCAACGCTTCAGTCTGGGCTCATTTGCAGCAGTAAATGGTTGAAAAACCAACAGCAATTAAAAATGGCAAATGCCAAAGCACATAAAAATGGGGCTTCAGCTGACCAAAACACTTGCTGCTTGGTTTCTTATTGCCTTACCCTAAGAAATTGGTCCTTTTGGCGACACAAGCACACACACACACACACACACACAGAGAGAGAAAAAGTTAATAATGTAACAGTTTGAGGCTAGTTTGAAGCAACTCTGTTGCCCAGTTGGTTGTCGTAAAACGAGATCAAATTGGACATAATATCTAAATGGAGAAAAGCGTTAAAATTGTATTTCGAGTTTTCAAGCTAAGATGAGAAGAACTGCACATCCTGTATTATCCTTAGCTGTGTTAATTTTAATACCTTCGCTCCTAAGCTTTGGCCACATTGCAACACATACTAGTTGCCGCAGTTATCCTTAAGATTTCTGAAATTATTTATACCTTGAACATAACTATGGTTTAATATGAGTATAAACTCATTTCATAAAGCAACTTGCTTTAACTGTACAACTTTTTTTGTTATTGTTGCGTAAACGTAATATTTTTAAGTACACAAAATGTTCTCTCAAGAGGAGATTTATACACATTGCTCTTTACTTCAGCGTTCTCCCTTTTAGAGCCCTGTGGAGCTGAGGAAAAAAAATTAATGGCAACTAAAATGAAAATTGCACTTGTTTAAATTTAAGTACCCGTATTAAAACGCAACGCAATTGCATGCTCATATTCATTTTATGCTTTTAAAGGCCCGGCAAGGGGAGGGGGAAATCAGTGCAAAATGTTTCTGATGTTCGTTTAAGCAGCGCTAGTTAAATCAGACGTGCGCTAACCGCAGCGATTAAAATTCAATACAACAATTTACTCAATTTATGGAGCAACATAACTTTGAGACTCAATAAAAAATAAGGATGGGCGGGAGAGGATACAGAAGGGTCGGCACTTCTTCTGGTACACTGTCCGCTACTCGTTTGACTGTTGATGCCACAAAGCATCTGGGAACTAGGCCGCGTTGCACAGTGGTAATATTTACCATATTTGATAGGAAATATTTCTTACTTAACATACTTGAAGAAACTGTTTTAAAACCAGAATGGCATGTATTTGTATAGTGTAAGCTTGACATCTGTTCAAGCTGGGCAGACATTTTCAAATGCTTATCTTTTGTATCTACCAGACGCACTAGATCAAACATATTTTTCTACTGTGCGTTGGGTGAGGCTTTTTGCCCCGATGCCGATGAGTGTTATAAAACCAAATGATTCTATTAAAACGAGATTTGTGCCATTCATGCGTAAATCAATCTGCCGCTTTCATGTTCTTGCTGTCCTTGTTAACGTTGTTCGCTCAAACGATTCGGCTGGATTGCTAGCTGGACGTAGAGTAAAGTGGCCAAAACGCCTGCCCTCAAATCATAAATTATTTTTGCCTACCTTGTTGCTAACGAAATTTGTTGAAGGCAACAATAAAATATTCATTGCTTGTTTATTGAATGTAATTTAACAAGAGTTAACCAGCTCAGCAGCCGTGCCCCAATCTCTGTTCAAAAGAGACAAAAAACAAAAAAGGGCAACCGCCAAGCACCTTCAACCAATTCCTCTACCCCTGCAACCCTGTCGCAAAAGCTAGATAACATCCAGGGCGTGTGTTTTCTGCCTCACGCTGCTGCTGCTGCTGCTGCCACCAAAGGGATCTATTACGTGGTATTTAATCAGATTTTTTACGAGCGACCGACAATAAAAATGTAAATAGACACAAAAGGATTGCCATTGCCGGCATTTTGTTTTTGGTTTTGGTTTTTTATCGTTTGCCACAGCAGACAAAATACAAAACTCTACCCTCTTCCCCTTTTCAAGGCATCCATTCAAGTCCAAGTTAAAGTCGTTGGCGAAGTCGTTGTCCTTGGCAGAACATGACTTTGTTCGTATGGCCAGTTGGCCAGTGTAGTTTTCTGGTACGTTTAACGCCGTTAGCCTTAAGCGCTTCATTTTCCGCTGGATCCGCTTTTATGGCATATGCCATCGATGCTCATAAAAAATATTGTTTTATGAATGCCAAAGTGCCAGGCACAGCAACAAGGATAAGAAGAAGTCTGTGAATGGGAACGAGCATAAGTGAATATAAATATATACAAACAAACATCGATAAACGCAATCAGTTCGCCAACAATTTTTTTTTATTTATATTTGACTTTCCCTGCCAATTATGCGCAAATTTCATTATGCAAAACAAATTGACTCCTCCCCCGCCGAACAGGGATAAAAAAGAATCGAAAGACGAAACGAACGAGCGCCACAAACAAGCAGCTGGTCATTTGTCTTTCGTTTGAGCAGAGTGCCACGCCCTACCCTACCCCTACCCCTAGCCCTACTCCAGCCACTTCATCGCGTTTTGTGGCTGACAATTTGGAAACTGTCACTTGCCGAGCTGTCAGGTGAGAGATGAGGTGCAGCCAGTTGGCAGCCAGTTGATAAAATAATTCATTCTAGCAGCGGCCAAGCAAAAAACAGGAGCAAACTGTTATTAATGCGCCATCAAAAACAAATCGTTATATTAAATCTTTGCAAACAGTTTGTAGTTGAGAGGGGTATTTATTTCAAAGTTGATTCATTTCACCGGTCAACTTAATTAACAATCAAATGTGTCACAACAAACTTTGGCAGTCAAAGCGTAATACATTCAATATTTAAGTTGAAATATATACTTAGCTTGACGGGCTGAGCTAGTGGGGAAGGGAGGGAATAGAAATGCGTTATTGACTTCTTGCGCATGAAGGCTGTCAGGATCAGCTTGAAGCAATGTGAAAATGTTGCTCGTTGTACCTTTCGCTTCGCAGCATATAGTCAAACATAATTAATTAATTTCAACGACAACTCTTTGTAAAGTTGAACTCAAACTTATCCAATGGCCTCGCATAATAAATATTGACGCAATTAAGCAATTGATGATTTTCAGCACAATTCATTAAAATGCAAATGGCTAGCAAATTTCAATTGCTGCTTGGCTGAATATTGTTATTTACTACTCAACATTTCTTTGTTGTGTGTATTTAAGTAGTGGAATATACATATAAGCTATATACAAACAGATTTATAATAGAAACTTAAGTTGCTTTGAATGAGATTTTATGATTCAGTTAACAAAGTTACAGCAAAATTCATGAGAACAAACATTTAACATTTAAGATGGGCTTTCTCAAAACAATCATTAATTAAACGAACAAAGTGTAATTAATGATTTTTTATTAGCTTCGTTATCTGCATTTAAAATTGTTTGAATATATTTTTGCCTAAATTCTTTACTATTCGCTTCAAGCTAGTTAAATAAGCAAACGAGTGGGAACAATTTTGCAATATAAAAGAATAATAATATTTATTGTAATATTATTAACCTGCATCACACGTTGCGACTGAGTCGTGCGTAAAAATTTCGAAAAATTTCAACAAAAAAATAAGCGAAAAATTCTTGTCAGCAAACCAGCTGCAACAAATTTACATACATACCAATAAAAAGTGTATGAGTATGTTGTTGTTGGTATTTACTTTGGCATAGCCTCAAAGCGTTATTTATAACTAGGTTTGCCGCATCCCTACACATGTCCTAACGTTGCCCCATACAAACAAAACATTAAGCGCCGTGACTAACTGTAGACACATTCAGATTAGCCAAGCGTTCGTGTTTCTGCCACACAATGTCGCACCTACTCTTCAACCTCCCGCTGCGTCTCTGTCTCTTTGTCTCTGTGTGTGTGCATCCCGTTTTGTTTGGCACCCAAAAATAAAGCACAAAATAATACGATACGTCTGTGTGTGTATATATAAATATATAACTGAAATATTTCGTGTGCTAAATTTTTTCCTGTCCTGTTGCCTTGTTTTCACTTTGATTGCTACGTGTTGCCCGCAATTTGAACACCCGCCCATTTTTCCATACCCGCATCCTTGTGCCCCGCACTGACAACGGCAGCAACAGCAACAGCAGCAGCAAAAGCAACAGTAACAGCAGCAACAGCAGCAGCATTAGCATCACATGCAGGCAAATTGGATTTTCATGCATACTTGGTCACACGCGCGTTCCAGCGCTCCCTAAAAAGCCGGGCTATAGAAACATGGCCGAAGGATCGCTACAGGAGGAAAGGGAGTGTGGGTAAAAGGTTCAGAAGGCGAGAACACATTCCTGTTTCACAAAGCCAACACCATGGCTCAGTCTAAACAGCCACGCCCCGCCAAAGCTCTGCGCCACATGGCCTAGAGTCAACACCAACTCTTCTCGCCTTGTGCTAAACGTTGTTATCTGCCTTATTCCCTATTCGTCCCTATGTACGTCCATTCTGTCCCCGGCTCTTGTCTCTTGTTTCGTTCTGTCTGTCCATCTGTCTGTCTGTGTGTCGCCTATCGCTTTGCCTTGTATTTTATTTCCTCGTTCTGTGCTCGTTTGTGCGTTCGATTCGTTTCTGTTGCCGTTGTTGTTGTTGTTGCTGCTGCTTTGGCATAAATTTATTATAAAATAATTTGCATAATTCGTTATTACTCAGCATAAACAAAGTGAAATTAAGACGATTTCTTTTATGCTCCATCTTTGTTAATGCCATTGTCCTTGGCTCTGTATATTTGGCTTTGTCTCCCACTCAACTCTCTCTCTCTCTCTCTCTCTTTGTCTTCTCTCCCTACTTGACTACTTTGTCGTCTTCTTTATATCTTTGTATCTGCTTATTTTGTCAATGTCATTTGCCTAAGCACGCCAGTCAAAGACTCTCTCTCTCTCTCTCTCTCTCGCTTCACTCTCAGCCCCTGACAGTCATTTCGATTGCCATTTGCTTGTGTGACGACTGTGCATAGGAATTTCTTCGTTTGTTCGTTCACTCAGTCAGGTGTGCACAGCTGTGCCTTATTTGGATGCCTTAAGTATATTCGATTTTCTATTCATGCCTGGTCCGTGTCTTGTTCACATTCTCTTTACCTGTTTCAACCTGTTCTGTTTCGACAGCCTTAGCTATTTGTTTGAGCTTACTTAATATTTATGATCAACCCTATTGTAAATCTATTTACAAACATGCCCAACAGCATGGGGCAACATTTGAATTTTTGGCTCGTTTCAAAATTCGACAATGAAAACTGTTGCATTGGCATTTGATTATGAACAGCAGCATCTTTATGAACTAATTGCATTTCAGATATCTTCTTATTTCATATTGTCATCTTGAAATGTAGTTCAACATTTGGCCTACTCCAACATAGAGACTGGTATCAAAGATTTGAAGCTTTTGAACTGAAAATGTCTTTACATTTGAATTTGATTGCTCTGTCTAAGCAAATACTGTAGGTAGCTTTTCAAGGATAAACAAATGACTCAAACACACACACACACACAAGTGCAGTGTGTGGCAGTGTCTGTGTGTGTACAAGTTGATGTGTCTGCTTCTCTCTATCTATCTTTTACAAGTAAACTTTCGTACAAAAGCACTATTTATTATGCCAGTAAGTAAATGTTATTCCCGTTAACTTGTACAAACATAGAGCACACACACACAGACACAGACAGATACACACATATAAGCATCGTAGACATGGACCATCATCATCTAAAGTGCGTGGGCGTTTTGCCTGTGAATGCTCTTACCATGGCCATCTTCTGTTTCTATCTGTGCACAGACCAAGAGCAGCAGGGGCTTACATATCATCTTATTTATTGCCTGATGCTTACCTTTTGCACTTGAGTGTTGAAATCTGAAATTAAGAGCAATTTTGAAGAATTTTGTTATTGGTGCAAACGCTTTTTTTTCTCTCTTTGGCACAATCCCAAAACAATTGAAAACCTATTCCATATGAAGTTGATTTATGCCATACATTTTTATTCAATTGCATGCGGCATTTATTTAAAGTTATAATATAAATTTAAAATAGCTCTGCGTGTTTAAAATAGCAATTTTTCATGTTATTCATTAAATGGAATTTATCGTCTCACACTCTCTCTGTGTGTGGTTTTTTGTACTCCTTCAGAGCTGTATTAATTGAGATTATTTATTGTTAGCAACTGACCAACATTCCTTAGCTGGTTTTTTACTTCAGTCCAGGAATGTGCTCATTATTATTGCTGTGCTGTGCAGCCATAACTATTCTTCTTGTCACCCGCCTGGCCACCCACAACTCTCACACCTTAAACCCTTTGCTTTTTGGGTTGTTTTGGTTGCCCAACTATTGTGCACTTACTTTTGACTGTAAAATTCTGCAGTCACAATATACAATGAGTTTGGGTGTGTGTACAATAATTTTGGCATTCATTTCGTATTGTTGTTACACTCTCACTCCCTCTCGCTCTGTCTTCTTGCTTTCGGCTTGTCTTGTGTGTGCTTTTTGCCTTATTTAATTACACATAATTTGCTGCTGCTGTGTGTACGTGTGTGCGTGTGCATGTGTGTTGCACAAAATATGCTAAAAATATTGCATACTTACCGGGGACCGACATGAGCAGCTCGCTTGACTTTTTGGACATGGCTTCAGCTTGCCAGGATGTGGGTGGGTGGATTTTTGTGTGTGTGTAGGAGGGGCAGAGCGTGCAAAATTAGCTAACACACTTATATATACATATATGTTTATGTATATGTATATCTATGTATGTACAATACATGCTTGACTGCGCTCATTAGGCACAATGTTGTTACTTTCATGGTGCTTGGCTTGTCCTTACCGACTTTGGGAGTCGTCGCCTGCCGCCTGTTTTGACTTACACTTTCCACTCTCAAAAATTCTCATATTTACACAAATTCACACACAAAGTCGTTATGATTGTATATATATATGTGTGTGTGTGTGTGTGTGCGTGTCCGCTTTGTGTTGTCGGCTGCCGCTTGTTTTTCGGCTGCTTTCATTTTTGTTTCGAGCACGCAATGTTTTTGCATACTTTTGCGCACTGCCTAAATTTTCCAGCGCTGTGTCCCTGTCTTTATTAAAAGTTGTGAAAAGTTTGCGAGCACACAGTAAGGCAAGGACTTGGGAGTGAGCTTTGTTACACAGCTTTTGTGCTGGCCCAGAGACAATCTAAACATTAATGTTCCTTCTCGTTTGGGCTTAGTCGTTGTGTTTTTTTTATATTCTTTTTAAAGCGTATTCCCTAGCTGTGGACATTATGTTTCGGTTGTGATAGAAAGTGTACTTTTATTGAATTTCAAATCAACACTTGTATCTTAGTTGAATAAAACTAATTAAGTTTGATTTAATCATATTTACATATTTTTATCTTTCCCAAATCTCGATTAGGGTATATTCTATGTTTGTTTCTTCGCTTCCAGAAATGTTCTTTTCTTTTTGGTTTTTTTTGGTCCGTTCCGTTTGTATATTTGGATTTCAAAGTCGTTGCGTGCATTGTTTGCCTTGACTTTGCCTTGCTGCTCTCTCCTCTTCCACTTTCTAATCTGGCTGTGTTTGCTTGCTTACTTTACAGCCTGCTTGCCCGCTGGCAAAACAATCTTGTGTGCGGGCAGCGCAGCCGTTTCATTTTTGGTCATTGCCGCTGGCTGCTATCCTTGCACCATGCCATGCCACTTCAAGGGTCCAGGCAACGGCAACAGTCGCCACAGCAGTTGACCCTCGGCCTTGTCTTTCAACTTGACTTTCGGCAAGTGTAACTTGCAGGCTTCCAATTGTTGCTGCACCTTGCAAGTTTCTGCCACCGAATTGCATTTGGTATTCATGGCAACATGTGCACAACACATTCGAGGCAAGAACATCCATACCGGTTGCTGGCTGGCTTGCCTTTTTTTTAATGGTTTGGCTTGGGCTGTGTGAGTTTAAGCCCACACGCACACATACAGTCCATACGTATACACAATGTGTACCAGTTTTAGGTACTTTTGATTATATTTTTTTTCTTTTGTGGCTATGTGGCAATGTTGCGGTACGCTCTTGTCTTTAATTTTCCTTTTGCTCAACGCTTTCTGTTTGTCCACCCAGCCGTTGGCTATAAACTGGGCTTCATAACGAGCAGAACTGAAAAAATAAGACAAAGACAGCGATAGAGAAAAGCTTGTGTGCTAGTGCCACAGACAGAGAAAGAGAGAGTGAGAGGAGTTAGGCAAGCTGCCGTTATATACGAAGCACCTTTGTTTTGAGTTTTTTAACCTTTATTACATTTTAGCCAAGAGGCAGTTGGTTTTGCTTTAATGAGCGCAATTTTATTAGCTGCTTTAACATTATTCTTTGACTTTTACCTTCCCGCATCTCTTACTCTCTCTCATTCTGCTCTTGTGCCTGCCTCGTTGTATTAACAAACGAATTTTCGACTTTGTTTTAACATTTTTTGCATATTTGCTTTAGAAGTAAAGGCCATGCAAACGCCAAGCTAAAATACAGTTGTTCATGTTTCAAATATATATATTATTATTTGAAAAACGAAACGAACGAACGAAAACATAATTGTTAGTTTGCTGACATTCATACTTTTGCAAGGTTCAGATGTAACGAATCTTACGTTGTACTAAAAACCAAAAGTATATATATTCTTCTATATTTTAAATTATACATACATATGTGAATCGCTTTGGGTCAGTAGATTGCACTGTTACAAGTTACAAGTTTCAAGGGCGCCGCAGTAAAGTGCTTTGAGCCAGTTTGCGTTGCCTACTTTTAGGCACATTATGATTTTTACATGTTTTTGGCCATGCCTCCGCCACACAGCCTAGTAGGTTTCCACGGTTCTGTCTATCTGTCTTTCTGTGTATCTGTGCGAATAGGAATTTTGCTATGTTAGCATAATTTTACACTCCTCCTACCCCCGCCTTCCACCCACTTCTGCGACCTGCTCTTTGTGAGTGCTGGGCAGAATTAGTGTAAATTGCAAAAGTTGGCTGGTTTTTTTTGCGTGCCTTCCAATTTTGCCAGACTTTTTCTTTTGCCGCTGCTTAGTTTGAGGTTTTTGTGGTTGCCATTCGCTCACTCATTATTAACGTCATGGTCATGGGGTTGATGCGCCCATAACTTGATGCGGGTTGTGCGGTGCGTGAGGTTTCTGCTGGACGCTCTGCAGTAGTTGTAAGTTGGTTGTTGGGATAGGGATACAGAAGGTTACGGCATTTGACAAGCTTTCTAATTTGTTTTTAATTTTCAGTTTTGCTGCTTCGCCTTTTGTGCTTGTCCCAGGCATTAACTGTTTCCAGCACCTTTTTTTTTGCACCTGCCTTGTGAAAGTTTTCTTGTTTTTATTTTTTCTTATATCTTCATCTCCACATTTTTGTTGTCATAGTCGAGTGCTTATCGTCTTTCGTTTTTTCACAGAGAGTGTCTCTCTCTCTCTCTTTCTGTATCCCACACACTCTTGTTGTTCGTCTCGCTTTATGGCATATTAATGAGCTCGTCTTTAACACGCTTTTGAATTAGTTGGCAGCCACGTTGTCGTTTTCACCTTGCCCAACTTTCTTGATTTTGCGCGTCTCTCGCTTTCTATGCGTCGCTGCTTTTTCTCTGCTGATAAAAACTTTCAGTGGCCCATTTCAGACGTCCCCTTGCCACCGGCTTCCCCTCTTTCTCTATATTTTTGGTATCTTTTCGGTCTAAATCCTCGACGATTTCACCCATTTGCCGCCCGACCAGACACCTGCGGTTTAGTCTTGGCCCGTTGAAGCCGCCATTTTAATTTGTCCCAAGTTTTAGCGCCGCCATTTGCCATTCGCCACGTGTTTCAGTTGTTGTTTTGAGTTGTTGTTTTTGTGTGTTTGCTTGGTTATTGCCTGCCATTTTCCACTTTCGACTTGAACAACTTATTTGAAGTTTTCTTCTTGTTGCTGCCGCTGCTTTTGCCGCTGCCGCTGCTGCTGCTGCTGCTGCCTGCTTACTTGCTTTTGCTAATTTTTTGGCTAATTTCCGTTATAATTTGCTGAGTTTTATTCAAAACCTTTTTGGGCTTCGCCTGCTGGCTACGTCCTCTGGCCAAAGCCAGGACTAGCGCCCAGCGATTTAACTTCATTCTTTTTCTTTTGCTTTCTTTCATAGTCTGCACGCAGCACCGACATTCGCATCATAACAATTAGGTAACACAGTTACCCATCCACATTTCCCTGCCTGTCAATTTCAGTTCGTTTTATCCTTTCAACTTTGAAAAGCTGCTGGCTGCCGTTCGTCTAACTAGCCAAATGGCCCGTACCGACTTTCCCCCATCTATCCAACACTCTATCACACGCTTTGTTGTCGTTGTCGTTGCTCTTCTTCTTGTTCTTCATCAAATGCTGACGTCGGCACACACGCACACACACACACACACACACACGTCCGCTTACCTACACCCAATTGTATGTTTGCGTAAAAATTTCATACGCCAGCAGAAATTCATTCGCGCATGTTTCTCCTTTTGGTCCGAATTTTCGTGAGTTTTCCTGTCTACAGTCAACCAATCCACACACACACATATATATATATATACAGGACCATTCTATATTCCACATTCCAAATTCTCGATGCTCAGTCTAGCCAGCCTTGTGACAAATTGACACATGTTCGTGTGTGGGCTGGGCTCTATGAGTGTGTGAGTGTGTGTGTCCATGCATATGTGTGGTTGGTCTTGTGTATGATTTATAAAACAGCTGATGCCTTTTGCCCGCCACATTGTTCATTGATGGCGCCCACAAGGCTACCAACCACTCGCCAATTTTCACTAGCATTTATTTGTGGCCTACACAAGCCGCATAAATTCGAAAATGAATGTTTCTCGCTCAAATTGTCACAATCGCAGCATCTTTAATTCAATTTCCAACACTTTTTCATTGAGCATACGCACATCATCACATTCAGAAGGAGTCCAATACATCAACTACGCTGTAGCACAGTGCTGTACAAGTTGCGGTTACAGCTGCACAGCGATATGAAGATGCCCCAACTATGAATCTCGCTGAATTTGGCTGAAGCGTGTGTGTAGTGTGTGCAACGATTGGGTCTTTCCCAAAAAAGCGACAAGCGTCTGATTTCACCCATCGCTGAGCATTTAATTAAATGGGGCGAATTCGCTAGCAAAGTGACAGAATTCAGTTAAGTTTAGATACTTTTGCATGTAACCCAAGAAATTGCTTTAAAATCTAGCAAAAATGGGTCAAAGGGTTTAAATTGTAATCGCAATAGGTAGCGAATGACTATTTTGCTGCAGGATTTGTAGCTGCATTCAATACCTTTCTGTATGGACTTAGTAACTATTTTAGTTGGCAGTCACAATCAAGAGAAAACTAATTCAGTTTCTGTTTTGTACTCTTGATTATAATTTGCTCTATTGTTTGGCGAAACTCATACATTTCTTACATGCAGTTCCTTTGGGCAGCAGCTGGCAGTTGTGATATTAAATGTTCGATTTAAGGTTTGCATTGAAGTGTGTATTATATTTCAATATTACATTTGTTTCGATTCGTTTCATAGCACTAAAGCGCATACATTCTATTGTTGTGAAGTGTTGTTAGCTATTGTTGGGACAACTAGAATATTGAAATTGACTGACAAAGTCATTGAATTTTTAATTAAAACGTATTAAATAACCAAAAGTTGGCTTTTTTCACATACATTATACATACGTATGGATAAAGTTGATTTGAGCTTAGGCTTAGTAGGAGGCAGAAGCTGGGAACTGTACCCATGTACCGTATTAACTGACAGTTTCTTAAATATGCTCGTCTGTGTGTCAGCTGCCAACTTTTGTAAATATTTTCGATCTTTGGCTTTGCTTTGTTATCACTTTTGCCGCCCACTCAAATGTGCCCATGTTTCTTGTTCTTGTTGTTCGGTCGGTTTTCTGTTGACATATCAAAACTCCAACTGCAAATGATATTTCGCATGGGTATGGGAATGGGCATTGTATTGAGACCGAAACAGAGACAGAGATTGGGATAGGGATAGGGATAGGGATTGAGGACTAATGTCGCCTGATTCGTCGCAGAAACTAATCAGAAAATGTGTGACTGTTGTTTTTGTTGTTGCTGCTGTAGTCGTTATTATTGCTCTTGTCATTGACAATAACGACACACACACACACACACACACACACACGCACACCGAAACAAACTGATGGTAGCAGAAAGAAAAAAGCTTGCCCAAGTATTTGTGTGCATATGTAATTTGCTTCTGTTATTGTTGCCCATTGCCCATTGCCCATTGCACGCCACTTTCCCAATTTGATTTTTGTTTAGGATTTTGATATTCTTTTTTTTCTTTCTTATTTTTTCTGCCTTTTGCAATTCAATTTGTTTCGTTTTTGCTTTTGCCTCTGCCTTTGCGTTGCTTTGGTTTCTTGCACCCCTTTGTGAAAGGCAGCAAATGCAAAATATTGACTGACATTGATTATACGCCAAGTATATCTATATCTATATATGTATATGTATATCAATATGTGTGTGCGCTCCGCCATAAGTATTTGAATGTGCTTGTGCAAAAGGAAAGCTTATTGCCCCAAGTTGTGCCAGCAGACGCAGTTTTTTTCCCCCCCTTTCTACTATGCTATGTCATGGCATGTCCCGTCGTTCTGTCTGTCTCTCTGTCTGCCCGTTGAGAGCTGTTATCATCGTCGTTCGTTGTCTTTTAGGGTGCCCACATGTAGATGAAGCCAGAGCAGAGCGCAGCAGAACATAGCAACCCGTCTGTCCAATCCCTAACTGTTTAACTGTACAATGTCTGAGGAGGACTGTTGCTGTGACTGTGTTGTGGCTGGCTGGCTGGCTGGCTTGTGTTTTGTCCAGTTAAGTTAAACAGTCAGGGACTTTGTTGTTGAAATTTTGATTTTTGTTGATTTGGCTTAGTGGCAGCCACTCGCATCGCATCACATCACAGCAACATCACAATGGCCGCCTGTGTGTGTGGGTGTGTGTGCGTTTGTGGCGCCAACATCGAAAGGACATGGCGTGCGCATAAGACCACCATTCATACCAACTTCATCATTCCACATCGTCTGCTGCTTTTCATGGCCTTCACTTGGTCAGTGGCTAGCAAATTTTCTAAAAGCAACTAAACTGCTGATGAAATGGATTGTCATGTGCGTTTCAATTTCCGTCAATGACATTCCACACAAGCACACACACACACACACACACACCCCCTATACACGCAGTCTGTGTGTGAGTAAAAAGTTTGCACAAAGTTTCACCATGTTTTGAGTGCGCAATGGTACGAGTGTGTGTGTGGCCATTAAGTGCCACTGCATGGGCGCTAGACCGAACTGTGTGTGGGTGTGTGGGTGGGGCGTGGCATGGCAGCCTTTGTGCCGCTATGTGTCGTTTTGTGTTCTCCTCTATTGAAAAGTATAATAAACTGTTGTTCGGCCAGCGGGGCAAAACAAATGTGTGTGTTTGTTTGTGCGGTTGCTGTTTTTTTTGGGGGGAGGAATGAATCAAATGGCAGAAATTGAATATATCCATAACTTATGAATATGAGCCATAAGCGCATATAAATTATAAAAAAGAAACAATATGATGAGTTAAATAAATCAAAAGTCAAGATTAAAATTTCAAGCACTGACCTGTTACATCAATATGTTGCAAACAAGTTTGTTTAAACTTATCAGCTGCAACAAGTGCTTAAGTCATTGGCAAGTCAATAAGTTTGAGGCAATATAAATATTGCTACAGGGACATTTCTAACTCTGACCGGACGTCTTCGCATTCAATTGCTGAGCAAAACTTTGCATGTACTTTTGCACTTGAAGTGACTTAAGCTGAGAGAAAGAGAGGAAGTAAAACAACTTGTAGCGATGTTTAACTATTTTGTTTATGAAAATTACACGCCGTTAAGGACGCAACAACATTGGACCTAAATGTTGATGATGACCTCAAGTCGAGCGGCTAAAACTTCAACATCAACTTCAACAGCATCAGCAGCGACAGGGACAGCGACAGCGGCATCATCAACATCAACTTAAGTTGAATAGCGTCATTTCTGAGGCAACGACAAATTCCGATTTGGCAGCTGTCTCCTCGGTTTCCACTCTCTCTCTCTTTCGCTCTCTTTCGCAACTGTCTGCCTGGGTAACGGCAGTTTCAGTTTCAGTTTCAACAACACAAAATTGTATGTATGTGTATGTGTACCATATAAAAATAATAATAATAAAGAACAAAAAAAGTAAAAAAAAGAAAAGAGAAAAGAACAGCAACAGCGGCCAAATGAAAGCAAGAGGAATCAAACTGCATACCGGTTTGGGGCCCGCAGGAGGCAGTCGAACGATAGGCGAAAAGCTGCAGGGGCAGGCATGGAAGCAGGCAGGCAGGCCGGCAGGAATCAAAGGCAACTTTGCCACACATTCGCCATTCAGTTGCCGGCAGTTTGTGTTCCGTTAGAAGAAAATCGCGCAAAAGTAAAGTTTTTGCTTTGCAAACAACAACCAATAAAACTTTAAGCAATCTTCCACAGCTTGAGCGTGAAGGAGCGGATGTCCTCGCATCATCCAGCACACTCCATACTCCACCCACACACACACACCCACCCCCAGACGAGTCTTGTGCTCGTCTCGTCGCTAGTTAGTTTCAGGGCATCATCACAGCCAAAGGATAGCAACTTTTTGGGCGCAAATGCCTTGCATACGTTTCGCGGCAGTTCTTTTGCTTCAGCTTTTCTTTCCTTTTTTTTCCAGATATTTTTTTGCTTTTTCGTTTTGTTGAATTTGTTTTGGACTTGTTTTAATTTATTTGCACTGCGCTTCTTTTTTTTTTTTTTTGATCCAACCGCCTCTCTTGTCCTCGTCCTGGACTTGTTCTTTGAGCGAGTGCTCGACCAGGTATGAGTCCATGTGAGTGCATGTGAATGGCAGAGTGCAGCGAGTCGAGAAGGCATCGGGAAGGAAGTTGTAGTAGCGGCGTTTTCCGGCTTCCGTTTTTTCTTCCAAATTTTTTGCTTCTTTTTATATTTGAGTGTACGATACACTTGTAAAAATGTATTACAACTTTGCTTCGAAGCTCTTTACGGCACCATTAACATAATATTACAATGAGCCTGGTTTTATAACAAAAGAAATCGAGTATGGTTTTTCGCTTTTAACAACTTAACTTTGATTTGTCAGTGTATGTTATCTTCGACATGCCTAAGATTATTTTTCAGTTGAGTTTTTTTTTCTATTTTTGTCTATTTGCTTGTCGGCGCTGGGACAGCATTGGCAATCTGCATGGCAAGGCAGTTGCCAGCAGCTAGCAGCCAGCAGCTAGCAGTCGGCTCTTTCGTTCCGTTTCGCTTTTGGGTGCCCGCAAGTTGCTTGCTGCAATTCGATAAAAGCAGCAACAACAACAACAACAACAATGATGACGAGCAGGACTGCAACTACATGAAAAATGCAAACAAATAAGGCAAACCAAAAAAAAAAATAAACCCCCCCCCACACACACACACACACACATCAAATTTGTTTTTGTTTGCCATGCAACGTGTTTTAAAATTTATTTTTAAGTTTTGTTACAACTTGCCAAAATGTTTGCCATGCAACATACACACACACACACACACACACACACACACACAGTCAGTCAACGTGCGAGCATATGTGTGTGTGTGTGTGTGTGTGTTTGTGCACAATTTTGGTTTTTGCAGCTGCAGTACTTTCAGCTTTTCAGTAAGTGCTCTTTAGCATTTACCACACCACTTACACACACACACTCACACACTCACAACGAGCAAATCTTGGGGCCATAGAATGTGCGGATATAAATATGGATTCATATAGTGAAGCAAACTTAAGGCTTGCATCATTTGCCACTTGATTTGCAATATTTAAAATATGAACAATAAAATTCGAATAAAATTCGATTTATTTGAAAATATGCAAAATAAATCGGATTTTCAAAGGAGAAAAACAAAAATTGATTAAAACATACATTTATATTTGTTTAGAGAGCAAACTAGACATATTTTAATCTTAGAAACACGCAGACAATATTCTGTTTTATGTTTTATTGGATTAAAATGTTTTCCTTGCAATAAGTAAATATCTTGTACTTATGTTTGGCGTAGTATTTACTCTATTAAAGCTTGCTTAACGTACACTTTCTAAAGTAACGGCAATCGATAAGTTAATCATAACTTAAACATCAAGTAATTTTCATTTACATGCTGCTCTACAAAGAAGCTATATTAAATGCATGTTTGTTGCGCCTGCGGCTCGAAAACTCAATTTAAACACAAACACAAGTACGCACACACACACACACACACACACAGACTCTCACACACATGCAGGAAGTGCTCATTGTGTAATCTTAGTGGGTCAACATTCACTAATAGCCAGTACCCCCCTTCACCCTAGCGTCCCTTCACTTCACAGCGGAGATGCATTTAAGCCAGTTTTCGTTCGCTTTAACCTTTTCTCGACTGTGCTCACCTGAACTTACGTTACAGTAAATTGCCCCGACACAAAATATGAAAACGCATTACTTGGTATGCTACCAACCCGATTACTCTCCCCACCACCATCACCCCCTTAACCTTTAGCTGAGTGTGTGGAAAAGTTGTAGCCTGCATCTTGGTGCCATTTTTGTTTTTTTGTTTGTTTTTTATATTTTGTTAGTTGGCTGCTTCTTTTATTTTGTTTGAACTCTATTTTTATTTTTATTGGCCCGCCCAACGACACAACTTTCTAGAGCGCCACTTGAGCAACGCGCCAGCACAATCACACACACACACACACACATACACACACACACACAGAGCGAAGAAACAGACAAAAACACATATGCAATTGCCATAAAGGAAAAGTTGTATTACATTTATGACACTTTTGAATACATATATACATATATATTTTTATATATTTTTGTTGGCCTCGCATATTTTTCGTGTGCTCTGCTTTTTTGTTGTTGTTGTTGTTGTTGTTATTGTTTTGTTTTGCTGTTTTTGTCCCTCAGCACGTTTGCTGTTTTATTTAACTCGCCATTACGTTTTTACAACCCTTTTTGCAGCCAGTGTTGACAAAGCGGAAAAAGCAAACAAAGCGAACGACTGCAAACAACACGACAGTAAGCAGCCCAAACGAAAGGGAGTTTGGTTTGAGAAGTTTGGTTTGCCAGGCCGCTGGCTTGGAATAGAGTGTGGCATTGTTGGGGGGAGGGGCTTATGGAGTAGGCAAACATTTTAGTTGGCGACATTTTATCAAAATGGGCAATGAGTCAATCCAAGCAGCAGTAGCAGTAGCAGTAGCCGTAGCCGTAGCAGTAGCATCAATCCGAGCCACGAAGGACACGCACTTAATCAAAGCATACTTTATGGTAGCGTCGCCGATTTGTTGTCCTTGTAGCGAAATAAACAAAAAAATCCTAGATGAAGAAGGGGAAAAAAGCTCTTTCGATGATTTTAGCATGCTGCCGCAGAATAAATAAGCTGAGACCCTTCAACAATAAAGCAAATGCAAGTAAGTAAACAAATGACGAGTAGACAAATACAATCTTAAGGTCGCATATGCTGTCATCGTTCTGACACGAAATGTGAGGGGCGAAGGGGAGGGGATACAGAACACTTTTATTAAAAAAGGAGTGGAAAATTATGCATTAACAGAAGTAATATCTAGCAGAGCTTCAAATGAGTTTTAGCAGTGGAAGTTTGAACAGTGAAATATAGAATTTTAATATGATTTTTGTGATTTTTATCAGTTAATTAAAGTGTTTGTTGATGTTGTTTTTTTTATGACATTATAATTTTATATATAATAAGCTGCTACATTTCCCATGATTGACAGTTAGCTGATAGATTAGCCTATATACCAGCATTTTATTATTGTTAAATCAGGTAATAGCTGCTTAGCTTGCCAATTACCAGCGAACTGGCCAAAAACACCGAACAACTCGGGCTACGCAAACTATTTGCTGAGGTAATCAATTGAATTCAATCGAAATAAACATACACACACATTAACGTCTAATTACACGCATTTAATTGAAAGAAAAACCAACAAACAATGTTGTTGTGTTCTAGCCTAGACTATCAAAAGTGCTTAATACTTCAAAACCATGAGGCAGATTTTTGTTCTAGGGTATGCTTTAGTCAACCATTCCCGGCTAAGGACATTTTCATTTGATGGCATTGTTGCATGTTGTAATTGATGGCAGGCACGTAACGTAACGTAACGCAACGCAACGCGACGATTTGTGTGTCTATGTTTTTTTCATCAGTGGCAAATCAAAAGAACTTTGCACAAAATGTTTGCCATGCAAACTGGCTGTGACTGCCATCGAAGCCAGCAGCAACGGTTCTTTTAGTACACACAAGCACACACACACACACACACACACGCGCGCAGTGAAATGTGTATAGATGTGTGCGATAACGATGCTAGCCTTGGCTTGTGTCTGGGCATGTCCTTTGCCTGGTGCTAGTCTCATTTTGCGCAGCGCTGATGTTTCGTTCATTCGCGCAATTTATTTAACTTGATTTGCTGCAATTTATTTCAAGTGTTGTCGTTTATTTAAACACTTTACACACGCACACGCACACGCACACACACACACACACACATACGCATACATATACTCTGAGGGCGCGTGCAAAGTGCACCGCAAGCAAAATATACTTATAAGAGTTGCATAATTGTACACCACTTACGGTAACCAACCACTGCTAGCATACCAAAACAGCCACAAATAGTCGCACACACACACACACACACAATCTTATACTCATTTTGTGCAATTAACCCTTTGACGACATTCTTTTGAGCACAAAAAAAAAAATAAAAGCCTAGAAAGGGGGAAATAGAAGATAAACGAGGCAAACTCAGCTGTTGACATTCTGCAGTCGCTTTCATTCGCATTGCCTTTCAACTTGTGAATAGAATGTCCTTCACATTCACATTATTGGCTTGTAGGCGTGGATTTATGTTTACCTCGTGGGTACTGAGCGTATATTGCTTGATCTTGCCTGATTCCTGCCCCATTTGCCCCACATAAGCACAACTAATCGCATTAGCTTTGACTCAAGGCCAACTTTTTGTGTAAGCCAGACATAAAGCTGATGGTTTTGCACATACCTGGCTTAAATCAACAAGACAATTAAGAATAATGTTCAAGGTTCTGCAATTAAGTTTGGCATGCTAAGAAACGAACAAAAGTATTGTCATATCATCCAGGTTTCAGTATGAAATCTTAGACTCAATCAAATGTGTACGCTAGCAAAAGCATTTAAAGAACTAATACTCAACTGGCTGACATAAGTAAGCTAGTAGTTTTCCTCTTTCAATACGATTAAATCGCACATACACACACACATTCTGCGTGTGCCTGTGTGTGTGTTTTTGGCACACTTTCAAGTGTGCATTATAGTCGAGCAGCTTAATGGCGCCCATTTATTATATTGACAGCCCGCTTTTTGCTCTAGCTTCCGCTTTGGACAAGAGCTTTCGATTCGGCTTGGCGGCTAAAGTGTGCAAATTAGTTGGTTTTTATGTTGTTTGATTTGCCAGTGAAAAATGAAGTGCGTTTAGTTTAGTAAATTGCCAAATTTATGAGGGCCAATTGAAGCAAACACCATAAGTGGCTACCATAAGTAGCACAAAATGAAGCACTAATTAAATTGATGCCTCTCGTTCTCTGTTGTATGTGAATGTGAAACAATTCAGGTCTCAACTTGAGGGGCGTGACAAAGGGGTGTGGTGTAGTTGATAAAGGAAAATGTTGCTTATTTCACTATAATTAATTTTATTGCACATATTCAACGTAACGTGCAACTGGCAACTTGCAACTTGCAACTGGCAACGTTAAAGTTATTGGCGCCGTTTTCCCGTAATTGATAATATTGAATGCATTGCGAGTCGAAATCCATTAGTGAGTATAAATTAAGCCTTGTATAAGTCATTATAAAAATATAAAAATAAAAAGTGAATGCAATGCGAAACGAAACGAAACGAAGTTGAATGATATATATGAATATATATATATATATATTCAGTGTAAATCAGTGCGAGGTTAAGGTGACGTTCAGTGTTGGGAGATGTTTTTGTTGGAGTTCGGGCATAAAAGAAGGATTCGGACAATCCAATTGAATAAAGTAAAAACTGATTACACACGCCTCACTGCAGGTGAAATTGTATTCTCTTTCTCTCTTTCCTCTCCGCTTTCTCTCTCCGTCTCTCGCTCTCTGTATGTGTGTGTGTGTGTGTGTGTGTGTATGTTTTAATTGAAGCTTTTACATTTGGCTTTGTGGCAGGGATAATAATTAATAATTGAAGGCGCCAGCGCCCAAATGGCAGGCGTGTTTATCCATCCATTGAAGCAGCAAAAAATCGTATATATGATTCTGTCTGTTTGCATGTGTGTGTGTGAGAGCAAGTTGGTGGCGATTGTTTCCGACCACGTTAACAACAACATTCAACATTTCAACATGCAACTTCTTTTTTTTTTACAACGCTTACCAAATTTTGTAACCTAACCGCAAAAGCACGATATGAATGAATTGCCGTCGCTTTGTTCAGTTGCCCAAAATATCTACAGCACAACAACACGTTGGAGATCTTTTTTTGGGGGGCAGCCTGTCTGCAACTGCTCACTTTGATAATTGCCGATGGTTAGCTACTGCAATCGAATCGCCTCCGGTCAAACACTTTGAAACCCGAATAAAACCGCAAACAAATTCAATTCTCTGGCCGACTTACAGAATTTGTGTTTATGTATGCCACATACAACAATAAAAGGCAAGAGAGCAGGCAACACACTTTTTTGCCGCTATTTGAATTTAAACGTCACACTTATCCTGGGCTCTTTGCCCACCCCTGTTGTTGTATAATATTATAATTTACGACTTTTTGACAAATTATCGGCAACGCTTGTCCAAATAAAGCGCAAAACATAAATTTCAAAATCGCAATAAGCGCAAATTTCAATAAATTAATCATTGCAAGACGTCGGACGTGGCTTTTTTGTTTTGTTTTTGTTTTGGGTTGTTATTTGGCCATACACTGAGCGGTTTAGACGGCATTCGATTCCTGACATACCCTGCATCCATTTAGTACTGCTAAAAGGCGGACGAAAGATTTCCAAGTTCCTTAATCAGATTTAACTAAACTTTTTGTTTAAAAGCTTTTAGTTTAAACTTCGGTATGGTATAAACTAAACTGCAGGATATCTTTCAAACCAACTTACTCTCAATTGAAGCACTCTTTGCATGTTATTATTCGATGGGTTCGGACACATATACACACAGCAACAGGCGCCTTGCTCTGCCGACCCATGCCCAACGATTCAGCTCAACAACATGCTTAACAACACAGCAGAGCACAGTTTAAAATGTTCTAAAATCAAATGCTTACGCACACACAATCCAAATGCAAAACAGGGTAGGCAAAAGAAAAAGAGAGAACGAGAGCGAAAGCGAGAGGGGGGGAAGGGAGAGTGAAGCGGGGGGTTGGTTTGGGAAGCGGATGCTTAGTTATGCTGAGCCTTGTCGAGTCATGTAGCAACAGCTGTTGTAGGCCATGTTTTAATCCTTGTCCACAGTGGGTGTTGCCAGCAGTGGGGCAAAGTGCCTAACCACAAATTGGCTTTAAAGTGCAACTAGCATATGGTCAAAGCCTATTGACCATTTATATCCGAACGTAAATTTTATATATCGGATATTCCTTAGACCATAACCAGCAAACTTTAACTTTAACAATTTAACAATTTGTTGTGCTTAAAAACTAATTTTCAATATATTTTACACAACTAATTTTCAAGAATTTATAAATCAGATTATATTTAAGCACATTTTACCGAGAAATTTTAAATCACACTCGCTTAAAATTCAATTATTATTACTCTGTTTAAGGTTAAGCCAAAAACTATTTCAAGCTGAGATAACAATCATAAATAAATTCTTAGTAATTTGTGTGTCTGGCATTTGTTAGATAAAACAAAACTGTAAACTTTAACTTATTAGCAAGCTGATTGACTTCAAACTTTGCTTTTGTTTCTTGCTAATATTATCAAATAATTCGTGAATTTTGCCACTGTGCCACAGCTTTTATCGCATCCGCAACAGTTTTGTTGTTGTTTAATTTCTTCATTTTTGTATTTTTGTTTGTTTAGTGTTTGTCGAACGAAGCGTAAACTGTGCAATTAAATTTGTTACAGGCGCACATTTAACGCCAAATCGCCTTCGGTCGTAAAAATTCCTGGAACCCAAACAACAATAACAATAGCAACAAGAAAGACCTTGCTGGCAAATAAATTGATGTGCTCTCATCAGTTTCAGTTTCAGTTTCAGTATCATTTGACTTTTGGAAAATGGCTGACTTTCGTTTTGATGCCCACAAACCCCAAATGGGGTTTTATAGTTCTCCACTTATCAAGGTATATATGCCAGAGCTATTTCTTTTACAAATTATTTAGTTTGTCAAAAAATTTGTGCAGTTTTAGATATTAAGTCAGTTTTTGGGTAAAAGAGATGCTTTCTGGCCACAACATGGCAACGAATCGTACCGATAGCAACTAAGCACAAATCCTTTGGCAACGCTCAAAACTTTCAAATTAAATTTGTATGCTCTTTATCCCACCCACCCCCTCTTCTCTACTCTATGGTTGTCCATTGAAGCTGCCACTAGCCGGTTTCCATTTTGGCAACGTAACGCAAATTGAAGGCAGAAGCCCGCAAAACCAAGAACAAAACCAAAACACAGTCATCAGCCACGGTAGGTAGCAAGAAGACCCACAAAATAACACACAAAAAAAAACTAAAGAAGAACAAAAAAGAGAGAGAGAAAAATAAAGTAATTGCTGCCTGGGCAAACCTCATTTCTGGGCGTCGGCGTCAGCGCCAGCGTCAGCATCAGCATCAGCATCTGCGGCAAAAGTTAAACAAAAACTGCGCCATATATTATGTCCGAGGCGTCAGATAAGCGGCCAGACGACTGACTCTCGACTCAGACTGTAGGAGAGCCGCAGAGCCGAAATCTCGACGCGACGAGCAAAAAAGCGCAGGGTGAATGTAAATCTGTTGCAAAATTGGTTTCTTCTTGCAAAAGACGATTACAAGTTGATGAGCCGCCAGACATCGGCAACCAAAAGTGGCTTACAAAATAAAAATACAAAACGAACAATGACGCAAAGACCCAAAGACAAAACACATATAGAACATGCACCGAAGATGTAATACTCTTTACAGTGGGTCCCTTATGTTTTACTTAAAGTAGATAATAAATATGTTAAACATTAAGTATACGCACAGTTGGCATTGCATTTAGGTTAGCATGAAATAAGTGCAAAACATTTCTAAACGATTCGCTGTCACATGGACAAAACAAAATCACATAAATTATACACACACAGCTGGCCCGCAAACGACATAAAACAGAAAAGCTGGCCAGCTCAGACAAAACTTGAACTGCTTCGCACTGCGCCTGAGCTAAGACGGTAATCAGATGATTTGCGTGTAAGTTATGCCAACTGAAATGGCCAAGATGCAGTACTTGTGGCAGGTGAATTGTGGCAAAGTTTTTAAGTGGCTCGAATGCTGGCAAATTGTGGTGCAGCGTGCAGCACTAAGTGGGGCGCATGCGGTGCCAAAACTTCAACTTGTTGTTGTCTGCAGGCGAGTATTGGCTTGAAGCTTAAAAGGTTTTTCAGAATTGCCAACAGCTTGCAATTAATGTTCTTACTTAATTAACCACAGCAACAATAAAGGCATGCAATTTACTTCCTCTCTTTCTGTCTGCATTTCCCGTTTTTATTCACTCCCTGTGCTTAACTTCAAAAACATATATAAGGTAACTTTAAAGAGGTCCTTAAGAGAACTTCTTACGCAACGAATTGTGCAGAAAATACTTAGCAATTAGAAAAGCAAAATGTATACAACCACACATACGTCTACGCACATTGCGTAAAAGGCAGAGAAAACAAAATTTTTAACGAAATTATAAATGTACACAAGTGAAATTTATAACAAACTCAACGTTGATGATGACGATGAAGACATGAAAGCATTCATTACTCATTTTCCAAGATGAAATGCAAAGCACAACGTAAAGCAGCAGGAGGTGAAGCAAGCACAACAACAGCCAAAACCAAGTAAAGGAATGGACCTAGCCAAACAAAAAAATGGATGGGGTTTGGTTTCGTGCTGCTTTCAAAAAGTCTGCACAACATTCCTCGTGTTTCGTATACTTCCTACTCATGTCTCAACTTCCAACCCTCTCTGTCTCTCTCTCTCTCTTTCTTTCTTTTCCTCCCTGAATATTGGGTTGCCTGCTGGCTGGCTGCTTGCAGCGGCGTTGAGCGCTCAAAACAATTAAAACCCGTAAATGTCCCCACATGACAAAGTGTGAACTTAATTTCATTTTTGTAATTTACAAATGCAACAACGACATAAGAACGGCAGCACAGACAACAACAACAACAAGAACAAGAACACCAACTACAGTGCAAAAAGAAAACTTGATAATGGGCCATTCAAACAGAGTAACAGAGACACAGATAGTGGGAAAGAGAGAGGGGGGGGGGGGGGGGGAGAAGCAACTAACTACAAATGAAACTGCTTTTGCAATGCCAGAAAAAGTACGCAGCAGTCGCTGCAAAATGGAGGCCAGGACATCGTCAGGAGCAGGACCTAACAGCCAACCAGCCAGCCAACTAGTTGCCAAAGCATTCACAATAACGAGCAAAATGAAGAACTAAATACTTATGCATGTGCAATAACCACAAAGCTCGGTATATATATATATGTGTGTGTGTGTGTGTATGTGCGAGCACGCAAGCCATTTTTCAAAGCGTAATTTCCAGAAACAAGTAGCAAGCACTCGGCATAAGTAAAAAGAGATTCACCAAAAAAACAGAACAAAACATAACAAACAAAAGTACACATGTGCCACAAAAACAAAAAACAATAAAACAAGCTATAAATTGGATGAGTAAACGTAAAAATCACAGCGAAATTGAAATGCTCTATTGTTGAATGTTGCCCAGAAAAGTAGGCTTCAATTTTGTTTAATTCAGTTTTTCCTAAGAGAGTTCAGCGTGCCAAAGGCGAATGCCTTAATTATTGATATGAATAATCAATAATTTGTATGCCAAATAAGATTGCAATTACAGAAACATCGCTTAATTGTCAAAGACTTACTTTTGCTGATTACGTTTCGTTAGTTTCGTATTCAATTATCTGAATTCAAAATGTTATTTTTTGTATGCATGCTGGCATCTGTATGTTTAGATTCAATGCCGAAATGATGCAGTCAGACAGATTTAATCAAAAACCCAGCACCAAACATGACTCTGACACAATAACAGTTGTAACAACAACAACAGCAAGTTTGCTACAAATTACCAAAGCACTCGACTTCCGCTTAACATAACGCATCGCAGTTGCCATCGCTTTGCACGTTCCCCTATAAAAAGAGACAGAAAGAGAGAAAGAGAGAGAGAGAGAAAGATGAGAATTAGTATCTGTGTGTCTGTTGCAGCGCATACAAATTGCCAGGAAATGCGTGGCGGTTGCAAGTAGGGCAAAGCCCGCTCTCTGTAAAGTTGAAAAGAGGGGTCCTGCACTTTCAAGTGGGCTGTGTGTGTGTTTGTTGTTGTTGTTATTGTTTTTGTTTTTGACGTAACCTTCAGAACTTGAGCATTACGCATATGCCACGTTTGGCGCGACGGTTGCTGCGGCTTTGCGTGCACAAATTAAGTTAGTGCTGCACTTAGATAACTCCAACTCCAACATTAACTTCATTCGCCCACTGCTATTCCGACTTTGTCTGGGGCTGCACACTTGGCTGCCAAGTGTTGCATTTAAACGCATCCGCAACCAACCAACCAACCAACCAGCCTGGCTGTCTCTCTAACTGCCTGTGTGTGTGTGTGTGTGTGTGGGTGTTTGGTTGTGTGTGAAGGTAACTTGCACAGGATGTTCATGAAACATTCATTAAGGACATTGTGTATTTCCGCTTTTAGTTTTTATCATGCGTCGTGCAACATTGCGCAAAACAGCAGCCGCGAGGCGTTTGCATAAAACCGCTACCTGCCCAAAGAAGCGTTTAAAGCATTTTCCACACCCATACACACACAAATATACACCAACCTTATGGTTTTGTTGTCTGGGAAGAGTGCTTTACAAAGTGGGTGGTCAGCATGCCCGGCAGGACAGCAATGAGTAAAACTGATACAACTGTTTGTTTGTGTGGCTGAAGCTTCACTATGGCTTTGGTTTAAAAGCAGCTCGTTACATAGTCGCTCCTTTTTGGTGCTGGTTTCGTTCACTGATCCAAGAAGTTAACCACAAACGTTGACAATGCAAATGCTTTCGCTTTGAAATGCTTTAAATTGAGCTGCACTCTAAATGAATTTGCAAACTGTATGGATTTGCGGTAGGAAATGATTGCCCAAGGGGATTGACCAACTGTTTCTCGAGACTCCACAAAGCCCTTAAGCAAATGCTGCTGCTACTTTTGTCTTAAGGGTAAACTGAGCAAAAACCTTAGAGAAGAGCCAAAGTTTTTGCACAAAGCGAGTTTTAACAAAGTTTTAAATCTTAAATTAAATTACATTAAAGTATGTGCAGTAAATTCAATATTCAGCTCTGAGAAACATTTTCTCTCAAAATATTTGTACGAAAATTTAAATTCTGTGTTTTTTATAAAGTATTGATTTATTGCTTTGGAAATAAAACCATACATTAAGGCATGTGTAATTAAAACAATGCTTTGCACAAAGACTTTTTAGCCTCAATTAGTAACATTTAAACAGCTTAAAGATGATGTTGTCCAATTGCGGCAACTTTAGCTGTTGTTGTTTATCCTAATGTGCTGTGTGAAGAACTAAAAACTCTTCATTTCTTTTTGCCTTTCCTTCTATCTTTTGGCCATTCACTATCTCCATTCAGTCATTTTTGTGAAGTGCACTTCTTATGGCTCTTCTCACATCGTGTTGCTGCTGTTGTTGTTAGTGTTGCTTTTAGTGTTGTCGTCAACTGTGCTGTGTGAAGCAAAACTTTTAACTTCTTATCGAAGTCACGCAGCAGGCGAACAGCTCATAATGAAGTCCGAGTTGTGCAGGCCAAGCAAATAATTAGGGCTCACATTTGGTCAGAGCTCATGATGCCATGGGCAGCAAAAACTTTTCTAAAAACCCAACTATGCATCGGTGTCCTCCAATGTTCAATAAGCAAACTTTTCGACCAACAAAAGCAAAACAACAAATAAAAAAAAAAAACAGAAACGAATATCGCTAAGCAAACATTGCAAAGCGTCTAAAAGCATGAAGAAGAAAAAAAAGGGATAACGAATAGAACACTGTTGGTCTTTGTCGACTATAAAGATACTCTATGAGTGAATATGAGAAATTTATTACAATGCGCAACTTTAACACAAGCTATAAGTTTTTTTTTGCCAGTTGTGTATGCAAGAATAATAACATGCATTAAACTTTGTCAACTTTGGGTTAGAGGTGGCTTTGGAAAAATAATGCTCTCAATTTGACTATGAGCCCATTTGACCTCTTTAATAGCTACAGGGTACACAAAGCGACAAAAAACTAAAACTTGAGCAGAAATTTGAGAATCATCAACTAGACACACACACAGACACATAAAAACGAGCGTTGAAAGTAAAGTTTGTCCTTTATGTAAAGGCATCAGCAACAACAACAACAACATAATGGTTTTAGTGTTGTGTTGTTGCTGAGAGCCGTCGTGTTGCAAGAGCGAACAAGTTGCCAAGCATTAGGCCAAAAGTGTTGCAGCAACAACTACAACTAGATGAACATAATAATACCCTGAAGTGTGCAAAAAAAAAAAATAGAAATAGATGATTTGATTTGTATGTCTTACACACTTAAGCTCATTTTTATATGAAAAACCTTAGCAAAACTAAATATACACACACACAGAAAGACCAACAGCCACATCACAAGTAATTTCATTGTTGCTCAAATAGTTTTGCCGCCTTTTGTCGTTCACTTATTTATTATTTGGCTAATTCGCGCGTTGCCAAAGTGGCTTTTCAAACAATAACAATAAAAAACTAAAGAGTAACAAGAGCACAACAAAAACCTGAAAAAAGTGCAGAAAAAGTATACAAAAAAAAAAGACTAAAATGGCGAGACTAAACTTTCGCATTTGCACAAACTTTAAACAATACACACAATGCCATAGATATTTATATATATACACTTAGTGAAAAAGGGGAAGCGGAAGAGAGGGGAATATATAACTTTAGCAGCGCCTAGAAAACTTTTGCAGCAGCTTCCACTTGCAGTTGCAAGGCATTCTAGCCAGTAGCCACCACTGCCGCCAACTTGCAACTAATTTGTCTTTGCCTCTCCATTTTGGGGTGTAGCAACTTCTGAGTTGCTGCCCACTGCTAGCAACAGCAACAACAAAAGCAGCAAGACGAACTACGCGCAGCAGCACTCCAGTTTCAGTTGCAACTTGAACAGTATCCCCTCTAATTCCACTGCCGCTCAAACCACCCAAACCGCCCAAACCGCCCAACCCGCCCAGCAGCATCTTTGTTCTGTGTGCAGCTCTAAGGAGGCTCGTGTGTCACTTTGGCTTTTGTTTACAGCTGATTGTATTTAGCTTTTGTTTGGCCATTTCAAAAGTTGTCACGTCGTTGTTTTGGCCTAATGAATTGAAAGTTAAGCCAAGAGAAATACAGGGAAGGAGAGAAAGTGGGGAAAAAGAGGTACTTGCCTATTCTCCATTTGCTTCCTCTTAGGCGACTTTATGTCACAATTCATGTCTTAAATTTTTGCTTGCATTAATGGTTGCATGACCCAACTATTTCCACCCGCAACCCCCCGTGCACTTGCACTTGCACTGGAAAGGAAAAACAAAAAAAAATGTGAGGAAAAAATTGTATTTTCAAGTTTTGCAAATTCAGTTAGCCTCTTTCGCTCTCAAATTTAATTTGCAGCCAGCAAGCTGCTTAATCAAATTGTATAGTTGCTTTTTTGGCTGAATTTTCAATTGCTACGCAATCAAACAGCTGAGGCATAATACTTGTATATTATCAGAAAACACATATACATATATATGATTTAAACACTTGTACATTTAAGGCACGTTTTCCACCATCATTAGTACCATAATAACCACAAAAGATATTCAATCAAAATGTATCAATATCAAATATCAAATATGAGTTATGGAAATGTATATTGTAAATAATAAATAATGCTTTTGATGAAAGTTTAAACAATCAATTGAAATAATTAAATTGTTTACATATATAGTTTATTAGGCGCAGAACTAATTTGAAACAATTGCTTTTTATTCGAAATTTCCCCCGAATACTTTTGAGCCATCACAAATAGTGCACTGTCATGTTAAGTCGTTTGTTTATTGAAACCAATCTTCAACTCATGCGGTCTGTCAATATAGGACAACAGCAGTATTTTTGCTGCTGCTGCTGCTGCTGCTGCTTGTCTTTGGGGACAGTGCTTAAGCTTATTGGCAATTCGATTTTGTGGTTAAGCTTACAATAAATTAGGCAATTTGCAACACTGGTCTACCCAATTAGCAAATGTGCTAATACTCGTATTGACTCGTATCGAATTGTCGTCGTACTACTCATACTCCTTGCATCATTGCAACCCCTTCTGTGTATGTGTGGCAACGGCAACGGCAACGGCAACGACATCAGCAATGTCCACAAAACCTTACAAGGAAGCTGCCAGGCGTGGAACGTATGCTTCAAGGCTACACTCCCTTTCCCCTTTCCCCTTCCCCCTTCCCTGTGGCCCTGACACTTAACATAAATTGAAACTGTGCTTCGGCAGCAACAGCAATAGCAATATCATCATGAGTTTCTTGGCCCGAAGCTCATCGATAACTGGATTTGCAGCAAACAAATCGACGGCACACTTGAACACGCTACGCAACCAAGGGTGTTTGGGGCTAATGGTGATGGGGGAAGGGGGAAGGGGGATTGGGTTCTAACTTATGACGCCGGCGCGTGTGTTTTTCGGCAACTTCATTATCGATTCCTGATCCATTGGATTAGGGCGAAGCAGACAATGGCAATGATGATAGCGATGGCGATGGCGATGGCAACAACGCGTTGTCTGCCGCACCACTTGCCAACTTCCGTTGTGGCGCACAAATTTGTCCACAAATTAACACGAAAGCGCCCAATGTGTAGAGTAACAATAACAACAACAGCAGGAGTCGGCACCTAAATTGTTCTAGTTACCTTTTCAGTCCGGCCTGTGAGTTCCTGGCTAGTTTCTAGCTCCTGTTTCGTGTCTCCTGTCTCCGGACTACTGATTCCTGATTTCTACCCTGACCATTTTGTACCAAACTACGTACGCACATTTACTGGTTACATTTATCGCCGGATTTCCACTGTCATGCCGAAATGTGAACTCACACACACACACACGCACACACATTCTTTGCTTGATGGGGTGGGAGGGGGCAGCGAGAAAGGGAAGGTAGTCGTTTTGTCTGGTATGTTGAATAGAAATAAATTTGCGACTTAAGTCCTTGCGCGCATTAATTCGGCCTAATGTCATGTAGTCGCATCCGCAATACCCGCCCCTCCTCTCAACACCCTCTCTCTTTAGCTAGCAGGGCTCCTAAACTGTTCTCGGACTAACATTTTATTTATGACCAACTAACACACATTCACACACACACACACACACACACACACAGAATGAGAGACTGGTCAATGGGTGCTTTTGTCGCTTAGGCGTTTGCCTCTCTAACCGCAGTCGGTGGCATAAGCCAGAGCGATACACAAACATGCGAGTCGTATGTGGTGTGTGTGTGTGTGTGTGTGTGTGTGCTGGTCAACAAAGCCGATTTATTATTGCGTGTGTGTGGGTTTGCGTGTGTTCTTGTGTGCCGTGGGCCATTCGAATGCGTGGCGTGCTCGCGTTGTGGCTATTAAATTATTTGTAAACAATTTTTGATATCTGATTTTATGCACACACACACACAGATTTAAGCTCATATACACCGAATGGCTGGTTAAGTCAAGGGAAAGCGAACAAGTTTGCTTGCTTGCTGTGCTGTCATAACTCGATTTGTACATTTTGCGAGTCGTTGCCCAAAACGGTTACACACACACACACACACAGGTCTATCTGTATATTTATATTTATATATATATACATGCATATTTTTATGGTAATTCAAAGTCGTTTTGGCTGTTGGACAAAAAGCAAAAACAACAACAAGCACAGAAAGACCAAAAGACGTAACCAAAAACAACCGAGTTGGCATTTTTATTTTTGCCTTTATAGCTTGAGCTGAGCTGGGAAAAGGGAATGCTTAAGGGGCTGACGGGATTGTGTGCGTTTCCTGCAAATTGCTTGCCAAACGGCATAAGTAGATAATAGCTCATAGTTGAGCTAACAGCAATAAGCAGAATACAAACCAAAATCAACGAGCGAGTTCATCTAAGAGCCAACAAAAATATATCCTAACAACAGCAAGCAATAATCAAATAATGTACAAATCAAGCATTCTACATATATATACAAACAGAAATATAAAAGCTTTTTAATACATTGCCTGATTTGTTGAATGGAAACCTTGTTTCTTGTTTGACGAATAATAGCAAAGAATGAGTAGAGTCAAGAAAAAGTTACTTTAATAAGATATTTTATAATCTTTATTTATTTAACTCTCGTTTTATCTTCCACTTAGGTATAAAACTTAATTCCACCAAGCTTTATCTAATTAAATGGTCTCCCACAACTAAATTAAATGCAATGTTGACAAAACTTTTTGGCCTATGCGACAGTCAGAAACTTTATCAGAGTGTATGCGAGAAATATCGCGTATACGCAACGTTTGCAAACTGTCGGACAAAAAGGTTGAAAGGTTGGTAAAGGGGTGAAAGGAAAGGGCAGCTGCCCTTAATGCACCAAAATGTATACTTGATATGCAAAATCTGCATATACTATCAGTGCACTTGCTGCATGTGTGTGTGTGTGTGTTTGTGTTATATAGGCTGCCACGTGGCAGTTACCACGTAGGGCACATAAGCTCGCCAATCGCATGTGCAATCAAATTTCAGAAGGCCAAATGAGCCACACGGCCCCTGACTGGCTGCAACCAAGCTGCTGAATGGCAGTTCTATCAGTGATATCAACCGACCTTCCCCCTCACTCTCCGCCACGCTCGTTCCACTTTATGCCACACTCCTATCGTATTTACCAAAGCTCGCTCTGTGTTATGTGTTCTATGCTCTGTGCTCTGTGCACGCCAGCCGCAATTGGTGCGAGATCCCATTCATGTGGCTGCAGCACGAAATAGCATAATATTGACTAGGAAAACTATTAAACTGTCAATCGTGCAGTCAAGCAATAACAACAGCAACAACAGTTTGCACATAACACAACTCAAAGATTTCAGTTCAGAGCTCAGTTTCCACTTAGTTGCACGCATTTCACTAGATACTTTCAAGTCCAAGCGTAAACACAGTGGATAGGACAGAAACTAAATACAAAACTCTATAAAGTCAATGGCTTATAAAAAAGAATAAATAATTGAAAAGATTTTAATTAAATACGAAATACGTTTCTTTGCTTGAACAAAAAAAAAAATGTTAGCTTTCAATGAAAATGTTCAACATTAGTTTAAGGTGAATTTGAAAGCTGTATGAAAATATTTAAATAAGTGTAATATCGATATTATTCGATTGAGCTAGGAGCTACATTATACTACTTCTAGTCACCTCTAATGTGGCATGCCACACGTCAGCCGTTCGATGTACTGTCAAACTAAGTGCGAGACAGGCATCTAGCAAAGCTGGTCTTTGCTTGGTAGAGCTGGCAGGTGGAAAAGTGAACGCAAAAGGGCAGGCTAGAAAGAGTGAAGCATTTGCGGCGCATTAGCCAAAAAAAAAAAGAATAAAATAAAATAAATAAAAGCGTCGAAATCCACCAAACGAAAAATGGGCTACGTACTCAAAAAAAAAAGAAAAAGAAAAAAGTCTGATTGCTACACTTCGACACTTCAATCTTTCTCTCTCTTTTTTTTTCGGCATGCTGATATTTTGCTCGTGACAACATGTTCGCGTTGTTGTTGGTTTTGTTTGCAAGCATCTCATATATATATGTGTGTATATATTTTATTTCGAACAGCGGTTCGGCAGCGTCACGTGCCCACTTAAACATCAGCATCATAATAGTATTCAGGCCACTGAAGCGCAGCGAGGTCCAAGCTCAAACTCCAACCACGAGCTTAAGTTGTGGAGTCAAAGCAGGCTTCAAGCAGCAAATGCAAAGCGGTTGGCAAACCTACACACACTGAAAGAGAGAGAGAGAGAGAGAGGGGGGAGAGAATATGCATGCATTCATGCATACATACATACATATATCACAGTCAGTTTAGAATCAATAAAATATAACTTTGCGTGCTGATTTCTGGTTGCACCCCGAAGGCATCACCATCAGCAGCAGTAGTAACAACGTCGTCGTCCCAAGGTGGCACACACAACTCCACATCCACAGGCCAAGTTAAGCAGCTGGCAGCTGTGAAATGTATTCATAAACATCGTCGGCGACATGAGAGCTAAAATCCCGGAACCAACAAGCGACTGGCAGCAACACATGCATCCATCTATCTATCTGTAAATGTGTGGTGTGTGTGTGTGTGGGTGTAAGTAGGGCGTTTTGTATGTGCTTAGGGATTTCCGCTTGAATGCGAATTTGATATGCGCAATAAAATATTAAACAAGAAAAAAAAAAAACGAGAAGTAAAAACCATCTTAGGCAAGCCGAAGAAAACATATTCTTTGCCAATCGAAGTTTACCTGTTTGCATTATAATCTTATCAATACCCATAAGAAAGCGACATATTGAACTACTAGCAAGAGTTCAGTAAAATTCAAATAGTTTTAAGATATAAGATGTAAATATGTTTTTAATTGGATTTTTTTTTATTTTTATTATTAAGATTTGTTACAAAATTCAAATACTCTTATGCAAGGGCATACAAATCGACAAAATTGTTTTTAAGGCGCGTAATTCAACGGGAGACGCCTTACAGACAGATCGGACAGACATACAGACAGACAGTCAGCTAAGCCAATGCACACATACACATTTGTATGCATGACTGTTGACTGTGTGTGTGCGTGTGTGTTTGTGTGATTGCAAGCCAAAAGCAAAACCGAACGCGTTTCCCGTCACATTTCAAGCACTTGAAACGCGCTTCGCATGCAAAATGAACTCTTTAAATGTGATTCAATGCGATGCGAGTGTGTGTGTGTGCGAGTGTTTTTGGTGTATCCTTGCCAAGGGTACTATAATTTTGTCGTGAATGCCATAACGTTTGGAAGTTGGCATCTTCGACCCCATTAAGTGTAAACATATGCTAGGTCAGCATCAACAGCTGGGACAGGTGAGAGCTTAACTTGCCTTGTTTTGGTTTTTGAAGGTGAAAAATAAGTTGAGCTGCAAAGATTTAAGCGATATTTGTTGTTGATTTTGCAATATCTGACTATGCACAAGTCTTTAAGCTTATTAAACTTTTCATATGACGGCCAATTTAAACCTTCAATTGACTGTTAAAAGCGGTAACAAATCGAGCTCTTAATGTAACAAATAGCTAAATGCAAAAGTAAGTGGAAAAAGGACAAGGCTAAAAATTCAAATGAGTTTCAAATTGGTTTGGCTTAACGTGGCGCATGACGTTGGCATAATTGTCATTCAAGTTTGTTTCAAATTCGGCACTTGACGAACACTTTTTGACTAGCGAAAATTGATTTTTGTGATGTGGCCAACAGCTCGCTTCCAACCCTATTTGCTACATCTACTTCCATTTGCGAATCGATTTGCAGTTCTTTAACTGTGCGCCCAATGCAATAAATACTGCAAGTGTGCCAGCAACAACAAACACCAAAGAGAGAAATGGAAGGTATAGAGAGTAAGGAGTAGGTGGCGAATCGCTCAAAAGTTTGCACAAATTGTGCCGCAAATTTGCAACTTTTGCATAAAGTTTGACTCAAATTATAACTAAAACTGTTGAAAAGTGAAAAGCGCAAAGTACTTGGCCAAAGTTGCCAGATTGTGTGACAAATGCGGCACAAACAAACACACTGAAAGGCAGCCCAACTGGGCTAAAAAGCGGCTGTCTAGCATCAAGCAAGTGAGAGAATGCAAAATGCTCGATCTGCCACGTCCAAGTTCGAGCAGTTAAAAAGGCAAAGAGTATTCAGCATTCACAATTTGAGCACACAATGCAAATTGCACAGGCAAACGGTTGGCAGCAAAGTCTTAAAACTACTCGGTAAACAAAACTCGGAATTCTTTTGTCCAGTTTTACCTTTATTCTTATATGTGTAACTTTAACAAAGATAAGATTCAACAAAATTGTGTTTTAAGTTGCATTTGTTTGGAAATACTATTGATAACACGCGCACTAGCTTTAAGTGTTTCCATTTCGATTAGAGAACTGCGCTTTAATGCCAAATCTCATCCATATGCTAATGTAACGCGCCCTGATGCCATATCAAATGATGCTCAAACCCAAAGGCAGAAACCAGTTACCACAAAAAAAAATCAACTACAAAAAAATGCCAACACGAAAAAAAGAAGACAAAATTTGGGACGCACAGAAAGTGTGAAACTTTCGCCAAAAGCCCCAAAAAGAGCCCCAAAAGCCAGCAGCCCAAACTCAAGCCGGTGTCGATGCTGATGCCAATGCCAATGCCCAAACCACTACCCATAACCCAACTCTGGCTAAAGACCTAGCGCCTGCGATATGGCTAATGTCGTTGTTGTGGGCAAAATTCAATTTACTGCCTGAGTCCATAAACACACGCGCATAGCAACAACAACAAATACGACACAAGGCAAGCGGCAAACAAACCGCGGCCTCTGCGTTGAAGCGTTCGTGTTGGCTGCGTGTGTTGGCAGCTCTGTGAAGCATATAATCGACAATACGCACACACAGACAGCGAGACACACGCATTGGCCACATTGCGTATACGCAACCAGCACAAAGGCGACAGGCGAACAGGCGCAAACCGCTTAAAGCCAACGAAAATTGCCAGCGACAACATCATAAACTCAATATGTATTCAATCCATTTGACTTTTTGCCCGCCATCGTTGATGTGCTTGCCACATGAGTGGGCATGGCAATAGCAACCAGCAGCCAGCAAACGACAAAACTTGCCCCAAAATACGTATTCCTGGTTTTTTTCACTCTCTCTCTCTCTCCCTCTCTCGCTTCTTTTCTCTGGCATTGATTTTCAGGCACTGATTGTGTTGTGTCTGACCGACTGATGTTTGTGTGTGTGTTCTATTGTGTATAAATAAATACATGTGTGTGTGTGTGTGTGTTGGTTTCATGGGTTCATGCAAAGCATTTTATGTAAAGCATTTGATATAGACATTGGCATGACCAATAACCAACGCGACTGTCAATAGATCAACTAACCCGACAATCAAGGCATTGACTAACCCACTAACTGACGAAATGACGAACGACCCCTAAGGGTATACTTGTCTCATTAAGCATGCTGCATGCGGCTACAGCTGTTGTTGTTTCTGTTTGTTGTTGTTGCTGTTGCTGTTGGCAGCCAATGCCAATGGCTGGCTTTTGCATTTTATGCAAATGTCGAACATTGAACTTTTTAGTTGACTTTCGTTGCATTTGTAATAAGCGTCAAATCTATTTTCAAGTATTCTCCCATCTGCTGCAGATGTCTGCAGAAAATTTCAAACTGCTTTTTTGCACACCCCTTCGCCCTTCGCCCTTCGCCGTCCACCCTCCGACCAACACCCGCAAACAATAATAGTAAAAGTTGTGTAATCAATATGCCATCGTTAAGTAAGAACAATAACAATTATGTTAAGCAACCAATTGAAAAATACAAAATGAACATTTTCACGCACATTTCTTTAAGTGCAATCCGATACACAAAAGTGTTTCATTAAATGCCCCGCATAATAATTAATTGATTAAATCGTTTGTTAAAGTCTCACACCGCTTAACGCATTAACACTCAATTCATTTACTCTGCCGATATCACGTTAACATTCACACAAAAGCTGTGAGTATATATACGAGTATATAAAAATTCACATACTGCAGCGGGCTTAAGAGTGAATTGAAAGAATTTTAAGTAATATTTGAAGTTAAATTGGTGTGTTCTGAGCTTTAAGCGGTTGACGAAGTCTTTTTCAATGCCTTAATATATAATATTCCCTACAAGAATATAAAAAACACACACAACCACATGTCCCATGACACATAAAAACTTTTTTTCTCACAATTTATTGAAATGAAAAAAAAAAAACGATATTTAGTAAACTTAACAGACACACAAACCGAATAACTGGCTGCGATTGAGTGTGTGTGTGTACAGCTGGCAAATGGCAGTAGTCTTGAAATTTTTATCAATGCATTTGGGTCTTGGTTTCGATCAGCATTTTGGCAGTTAAAGCATTTCTCTAGTGCCAGTTGCCTGTTTTTCTTTTTCAGCTCTTATGAGCGACTTCGTTTGCTCTTATTGTGACACTTACATTCATTTGAACTTTTCTCTGCTTTCACCGACTCTTTCACTCTCTCTCTCTGAGCTGCTTTGTTGTACTCAGCCTCCTGTCGTGGCTGAGTGCCTCTTTACCGTGCCTCAAGTGGTCTGGGATCTGGGGTGTAGAGAGTGTGGAGTTTGGAGTGTGTGGACTGTGTGGACTGTCGCATATGGGGTGTTGTCAAAAGGAAACATATACACACATGTGTGTGTGTGTGTGTCTGTTCACGCTTCCATCCACTGAAGACGCGCCCATCGCTGAGTGACTGCTCAAATCTGACGGGCGTCGTTCTCGTTTCTCGTACTCGTTGTCGATGTCATTTCCAATACTCCGTTGCCAGAGTTCTTTGCCATTGATTTGTGTCGCCTCTCAGCGGTATGCCAGTCCCAGTCTCAGCCCCAGCCCCAGCGCCAACAGCAGCATCAGCTCGAGACGCCATCCAGTGTAACGACAGCAGCATCCAGTACCAGCGACAGATATGGCCCCAAACCGCTTGGCACATTTCGCTTGATTGCCCATTTCGGGCAGCTCGAAACGTTTTGTGAACCAACTGCTTTACCCCGGACACGCCCCTTACCACACCCGGCCAGCCTACAGGCAGCACATTAAAAAGCTGGCTCACACACACACACATACAGAGCACACATGCTGGCAAACTAACGACATACACTGAGACAACAATCTTTTTCTATGTTTTCTTTCAGCTTTTTTCATTTTTAAACTGCTCTAGACACAGATTTTGCAGTCAGTACAACGTTTTGTATAGTTTAAACAGCAACAAAAAAGAAATTGCACTTGCAGAACTATTTTGTTTGCATTGCTTTGCAGTGCAGCCTTAAAGGACTGAACTGGGTAGGCAGGAAGTAATTGCGAGCCTTGTGTGTTTCCCATTTTCAGTTTATATTTATATATTTTTGTATACAAAACTCAAAACACAGCAAGGAATAACTCTTAAAGAATATATGTATATACGCTAAGAGATCTAAATCTAACATTAAAATTCAATTATGCCAAAACCAAAAACATACTAAAAACATTTTACTTGTTTTAGTTGCTCAGTGTATGAGGATGTATGAACAAGCAAATATTTTTAAAGTCAATATCGAAAAGAACGAGGCAATCAGGCGAAACTGCTTAAGCTCCGGCCACGCCCCATTTCCAAACCACACACACACACATACACACGCTCCACATTTAAACATTATCATTATCGGCAAAGCAGTCATCATCATGGAGTGGTTGGGTGGCTGGGTGGTTTGGTGGTTGGGGGGTGGTTTGGTAGTTGGTCTGAACTCGCATAAAACAGCGCATAAAGTTCACTTCCTTCACGACTTTGGCTTCAACTTGAGTTTCAGTTTCGGTTTCAACTTTTGCACCCGCACTAATAAAAACATTAACGTTTGCCCTCACACACACACACACACACACACACCAACACACACACTTATGACAGGTGGTTGAGAAAAGGGTAAGCGGTGCATGAATCACACAAGTTTACACATAAATAAATATTTCTTTGGCTAACATTTTAAGCAGACTGCGAACAATGCCAAATGCTAGCGGGCATCTTAAAGACTTTTAGCCTTGCCACCGCGTGCCAATTTGTTAATAGTCGTCGTAGAAAACTTAGCTGTTGTAATTTGAAACTGTTTACATTCGCCCAAAGGGCCGGTGGGTGGCTTAGCTTGGATTGGGTTGGTTGTGTGTTGGTTTGGGTTGGGTTGAATGGTTTGACTTGGGCAATCGCTTGTCCAATTGTATAAGTTTCGAGAATTCGCAAGATAACAAGCTGTAATGCCAAGCAAAAGTTTGTGTGCCCCGGCGCATGTAACAATGCCATTCAACTTTTCTAAGAGGCTATTCAACATCACACCACACCACGACAACACAGCTCAGCCCACCACACACACCATTCCTTTAACCCTAACCATGCTGCCTGACAAGTTGGCCAGGGCCATGGCTGATTGCCTGATTGACTTGCCAATGGGCCGCGACCCACTTAATTGTACAGTGCTCGTAAAACTATTGGCCACACTTTCAGATGTGTCAGATACCATCCGATGCTATCTATATTGATGTAGCATGTCGCCGTGGGTTAAGCACTTGTCGAGCATTGGCATTATCGAGCTATCCGCAACTAGCTTGACAAATGAAAATCGATAGCACTTTAAAGTGCTGCAAGAGCTTGCATATAGAATTAACGCAGTCGGATATATAATTGAATTTCGCAGCTATCGTTTATTTTGAAGAATTTTTCTCAACTTTGCGTTCGTTCTCTAATAAATTTTCTTGCTCATATGCCCTCCAATCCGCTTTCATTTCCCTCTCCCCCTCTCTCTCTCTCTCTTTCACTCAGGGTATAACATATACTTGCTGTAGCTGTTTGGGTATCACATGCTATGCCATGGCTGGCATGTTGCATGCCTCGGTGAGCAATAAGTTCGACAAACTCATTTCATTAAGCTCACAGCTACATAAAAAACGAGCTAATGCTCTACTGCTGCCTGTCCCCTCAACCCCTTGCAATAAAGCCCTGTTGCAATGCTTCTGCTGTTGCTGCTGCTGCTGCTGTTGCCCGTGCTCTCTATTGCAGATGTCTCATCATTTATTGGAAAGCGCTTTTCAACGGATTGGCAGCAACAGCAACACACACATGCATTAACACACACACACACACACACACACACCGCAAACACATGGCTTTAAGTGCTTGCCGGCAGCAGTAGAAGAATCTGCTTATAGTAAGTCTCGCTGCTGATGCAAAGACTGAGACTGCAGCTAAAGCACAGATCCAGCAACATGGCTGAAGGGGAAAGGGGAACAAGGATGAGGAGAAGGCAAGTGCCTGTTAGTATTTATTGCCAAGCTGGCAGCCTCAATGTTCGCCGCACTCTAAAGCCATCAATTTTTTATTAGATTATATAAAATTTACCAACGATTTATCGATGCTCACGGTCGCGCCTGTCGCCAGCTCAAACTTTGTCTCCAGACTCAGAGCTTCAACTTGCGATGTTTATCGGATTGACGCATTCGAGCAAGGACAACAGCTGCAACAGGATATACTAGTTGCATATAATGCAACTTGGTTATTTCCTTAACCTCAACACACACACACACACACACACACTTAAATAGTTACATTTGCATTTACTTTAAGCTTGATTCTGTTCATAAATGTTTGATTTAACGATTATTGTCAAAGCCAAACAGGTTAACCTGAACTCATTCACAATCAGAAGGTTAACGTAAGCATTTAAATTGATTTTAACACTTACAATAGCTTGTTAACAGAATACTTAGTGATTCCATATGCAGTGCACACGTTTTGTTTAATTAAAATTCACTTAAATGCAGTATTTTATCAATTGCAAATTAACAATGTTTTGTTAACTTCAATTTAATTACTTATGTTTGTGTGTATTTATTAATGTACTGTCGCTTATAGAGCATATTAATGACATTCTGAATTTTATCGACACGATTGCCTTTGCATATCTGCTTGCTGCTCCTGCTGCTGCTGCTGCGTATAAATACCGTAAATTACAATTTTGCTTGCGTGTATATATGTGTTAAACACAACAACAGCAACGACAGCAAAAAAAAAAACATGCCATTAATCGCATTTCCCAAATGGCAGCTTCGAGTGTCCCGCCCTTTTTTCCACGCTCATTTGCAATTGTCATTGAACTGAACCGACTGTCAGACCGATCGACAGCAACCCCCCTGCCCTCCACCCCCCAGTCCCCCTAGCCCAAGTACTCACGTTACGTATCCGTCGAGAGGCCATTGCCAAAATGAAATTCTTACGTTTGCAGTGTTCGTCTTCGTTCGTCGTTGTTGTTGTTGTTGTGCGTTCTTGTTTGGCATGCCACGCCCATTGGACGCACATTGCACCTGGGCGTCAGTCAGTTGCTCCAGCAGCTGCAACTTTGTGTGCTTCTGTCGTTTTACTTACTTCAACAGCAGCAGCAGCAACAGTGGCAGCAGCAGTAGCGGCAGTGGCAGCAATGAAAATACATTAAAATGCAGTTGCAATTGCTTTTGTAGTTGTTTGCCACGCCTTCTTGCTCCCACGCCCAATGCAGTTGCAGCTGTGGCATTATCCTGTCTCGTTATCCTTGTGCCTTACATGCAATGCGAACATCTTGACGGCAAAGCCACTTAGCATTTTCCTTGCTCCCCTTCATCTACTTTTTAATCTCACTCCACGCACTTTTGTTGTTGCTATTGTTGTTGTTGTTGTTGCAGACAATACCCCATTCATCTTAGAATAAACAGCCGGAATGGAAATTATTTAATTGATTTCTATGAATTTCGTTTCTCTTTTATCATTTGCAGACTCTACCGAGGCAAAGCAACATCGAGCTTACAATTGTGTCAGGTAAGTTGTATATTGTACATATTTGGTTTCATAGTACTTCGTTGTGCCTTCTGCACTCTTAAGCTCATCCTTAGAAGCTGTGCCTCAAAGCCACACAAAATTTCTTGGAATTCGGTGTAACTCGAGACAAGACATTTGATTTTGGCAACTGATGCGTGTGTGTTCTTTACGTAATCAAAAATTGCCTCGAGTGTTGGCATGACATTCTGTAAGCAGCATTCAGCGGCATTCATCTCCAAAAACTCCCACAAACTCCCTCCAACTTACGAACAGCTCTCAACTTAATGGCAAAGACATTAGTTTTACTGTTTCCTCTCTCTCTCTCTCTTTCGCCTTATCTCTGTCTTTCTCACTCGCTTTTCTTGCTCTTTTTTCTGTTAATGCGTTGAGCTGTCGTTAAAAGCGTTGGCCAAAGAAATTGCCACTAAATGTTATTGAAATTGAATACCGTATTTTGCTGCGAATTGTCGTGTGTGTTAAGACCAAACTTCCATCATCACCAACATCAACATTATCTTCAGTATCATCATCATTGATAACAAGAGCAACAGCTAGTCGAGCGAACAACAGCTGGTCTCGGTTCGTTTAGATCTCTTATAATCACAAATTGATTTGCCGCCAAACGGCAATTCCATATCACAGTCACATCCATCTTTGAGTAGGAGCAGCAGGAGCCGCATATCAATCAGCAGGACATTAGCAATGCAACGGAATAACAGCAACCATATCGACGCAAGCAACATAAGCATTCGGCTGACTGGACATCATTCATGGCTCTTTGTGGTACTGTGCTTTTGACTTATTGCCCGCAACTAATTCCTAATTATAATTTCAATTAAATATTTATTTTAATTAAAAAGCAACTTCAAATACATATCCCACACCCATTTGGCCATTGCCAGCACCAAAGCGAACGCTTCAACTGTTCGCGAGTAAGCTACACAGCCAGCCAGCCAACCAACCAACCATGCTGATCCCCACCAGCAAAACTCGTTTCACCATATTCATTTACCTCCAACTGCTCCTACTCATTCTTCATCCTTGGGGCTGCTTTCAGTCAGCCCACTTAGTTTGCCTGCTTCATTAAATTTCATGAATCGCCCGCAGCGTTTGCCCCATATCCTGTGCATGTTGTTGATGGCTTTACACACACACACACACCAGCAGAGGGAAGGAGTGAGCGAGAGAGATATATACAGCTGACTCTTTGTTGTCTGCTGGTTGGGACATCCAACTACGGGTATAACTCAGCAATTCTCGCGAAATCTCCTTACCGTTCCCTCTTATCCCAACCGACCACCCCATTCCCTTGTACCCCTTGCCACATTATCCAAGTTGTCCCTGTTTGTGTCCTGTCCATATGGCTGGCAAACGATATCTTGCCTGGCATATCGCTCCACGTTTCTGTTGTTTCAGTGAAAGCCACAAAAACTGTTTGCGCTTTTATTTATTTGCTATTGATTTCCACTGTCCCAGGACGCAATTTGTTTGCAATAAACTTCATAACAATAATTCATGTCCACACAAATAAATAATTCATGATTTCTCTCGATACGCTTCTGCTCCTGCTGCATCCAGACTGACCAGCAGCAGTCAGCAGTCAGCTGGACATCTGGACATCCAAACATTTGGGCAGCGACTCCATCTCCTAGACATGGCATTCAATGGCCTCGAGCGCGGCTAATGTTTTACCCTTCACTACATATCCAGTGCGTATCTCGGGTCTCTCCACAGATAATTTCATTGCGCAACGTTTGCCAAGACCAAAGGGGACTATATGAAAGTAGCACCAGGGCTAGTGGGGCGGGGGGTGTGGAATGGCGCTGTAGTTTTTGGCATAATCATAGGTCTGCCATATATATACATATGTAAGTATGGCCAGGACGCACATAAAAGTCATTGGCAAGTTAATAAATTCTGCACGCGCAGCGATAATAAAAACTAAACATTAAATAAAAAGGTGTTCGTTCCATGCGACGTCCGTTACAATTCATGCATGTAAAAGCACTTACACAAATGCCACTGAATGGGAATGAATGCACACACACACACACACACACACTCTAAAAAGACAAGTGTGAACAAATTAGAGGCCATTTAAATTATGAAGTCAAATTTCATTTATTTGAGTGAATAACCAATTAAAATTGATCAAAATTCGTTAATCTAATGTGGCGCAGTAAATTTCATAATTTACATAAACGTAAAAATATATATATTTTTATTTTTTGATACTACAGTGAAAAATATATGTATACATTTTATACAAATTTATGAAAATGAAAATGGACGACTAATTTAAATAAATAAATGATTTCGTGCCTATTAAATTCATTTTGAATTATGAACACAAAAAAGGTCTAAAGATCAAATATTATTCAATGCATTCCAAGCATTCAACTTAAATACCTTAAATATGAATAGCCAAGGAATGCTGGCAAGTTATAATATTTATGAAATGAATTTAAATTAATTTAACACGTAAATTACAAGAATTTAGCCTTTGCCGAAAAATTTGTGAAATGCTTTTAACTATTTTGATCTGAGCTATTGCCATTTTGTTTCTGTCCCTCCCATCAAGCGGTCACAGCAACTATTCAAACATTGCTCAAACAGTTTTTTATTGACTTCATTCGCTGAGGTGGCTTTTACAATAGTTGCATGACTTTTCGAGTGTGTACGAGAGTTTAGTACCAACTGAACGCATTTGATATCGCTAAGTAATCGAAAAGCAAATAAAAACCAGAGGAACGATAATCGTAGTAGATGCCACAATCCTCGTGACAGTCACACATACATGTTGTATGCCATTAGCATTTTCCACTGCCATTATCATTGCCATTACCCTTTTTTTTATTTCTATTCCTTTTTTTTTTCTTTGTTCTGCTAACACTCGCATTTGTGGGTAAGGCAAAATGTGTCGGACGCTATGCATGGGAAATTGAATTTCCCATTATCGTATAAATGAAAATTAATGAAATTTTTGCTAGCCTCAAGCTTGCCTGCTCTTGCTGCCAATATCTATCCCTATCTATCCGCACTGTCAGCCGCCCGCATTTGTAATTCCATAGCTGCTGAGTTAAACTATTTGTGCGCTGTTAGCTGATTGAATGCACAAAGTGACATGAACAGGAGCGGACAGACAGCGGGGCACTGGGACTGTTGGGACAATGGGGGCTATTGGGACAATTTGGACAGTGGAACAAGCTGTGATGCCGCTGCGTTTTGAATTCGTCAATGCGGTATTACTCATACGCCACGTGTGTGTGTGTGTAGGACTTTGATTTTTGATGTGCTGTCATAAAAATGACCAGGCCAGAAAACAGTCGATCCAGCTAGCAGCTAGCAGCTGGCAGCAGCCAGCAGGAGAGGCACAGGGGAAGTTGAATGAATTGGACACTCATTCGTATTGATTTCGTATGTGGCGCATAAGTCAAACGAATTTCGTGTCAACAACAGCGGAGCCCGGTCAGTCAAGCAAATATAATAAAAATGAAAATAAAATAAAATATTTACACATACAAGTGCAAAAACAAATCAATAAACACAAATAAAATTGTATATATATATAAATCTGGAGAAGTATATATTTATATATATATATATATGTAGCTGTGGCACAGTGCAAGAACGATGACAACGATAAGGACAACGACATCCAAATGGACGAAAGCCAATTGTGAAAATGAATTTACTATGTACCAAAATGGTTAAGCACAAATATCTTGAGACAGCAGACAGCAGCTACAACTTGTGGCAGTGGCAGGGACAATATAAGAAGTAATAACATTGACACACAGTGATACAATGTTATTATAAAGAAAGATTCGAGTTAAAGGCAAGCATAAGGTTAGCTTTATAGCTAATCTTATGTGTGAAAGAATGTTTAAGTGGTTAAATACTTTTTATATCAACTAGAGTGTATTTTGCCACACTGTGCCGTCTGGCTAGCTGCTCCACGTTTAGTACCCGTTGCTCCTGACTGCACCTGACTGTGGCAACTACTTCTCTTTTGCTGCTGTTGCTGCTGCTGCTGCTGCTGCTTGCGCGAGCGTGACGCTTGTTTAACTGTTTACAGTGGCTGAACGTTGCTGCTGCTGCTGTTGCTGGGACTAAAGTTGATTGAGGAAATGCGCATCAAGCGCTCTGAGGCAGTGCCAATAAACTATGTGCCTGTCTCCAACTTCGACTGGCTGTATGTTTGTTGTGCGCATTGATCTCAGGAGAGCGACAGAGAGAGAGAGAGAGAGAATGAGAAAGCTAGAGAAATCCTATAAATATGCCATTTGAAAGATAATGCAGCAATAACAAAGTGACGGGCCAGAATGCTGCCTGAACGTTGCTGGGGCAACATGGAAGGTCGTGGCTGGCAGGACGATGGCTTGGCCAAAGATAAATAGGCAGCAGTAGGCAAACAAGATGAGCAAACAAACGAGAACGACGACGACGACGACGACGAGAATGTTGGCCAAAGCGCAATTGCACTACTCAACGCTCGTCCTTGCTACTCCTGTGTGTGTATGAGTGTGTGTGTTTTTCCTTCCAGGCAGCGCCAGAAGTGGAAATACACTGCAAACAGTCAATGACAGTAAGTGGGAACAACGGGGACAGCGGGGTGAAAGATAGCGCCAAAGGCGGCGAAACGCATTTGCAAACGCAATGAGTACAAGCCGCATACCCATACACACACACACACACACACACACACACACAAGCACACAATCACAGAGACACACTTATACAGTCACATCAAAATGCCAACTGTCCGCTTGTGTGACTGAGCCTGTCAGCAGGACATGTGCATGAGACACAAGAAAATAGATAGATTTCGACGACGAGCTGGGATTTCTGCAAGAAAAAAAAAAACAAGGGGAAAAATTAGAAATGCAGCTAGCAACAAATAACTACAAGAACAACAACAGCAGGATGGCCAAGGGAAAGGGTAAGATGGAAGGGGTTTAAGTTAAGACAGCAGCTAGCAAGAAACAACAAAAATAGTAAATAGTAGTTGGCCCTGTTTAAAATTTGTAGCGTATTTTATATGAGCATCAAACCAAAAGAAGCCAGCTGAAAACATATAACAGCCGAGAGCTGTAGATGCCTGGGCTATCACACACACACACAAACACACACATGTGTATAGTTGTTTGCTAGATTAAATTTACTACATTTGAAATTGAATAACTAAAGCTCCCGAAGGATCATCTTCATTTTGTATTTATCCAGAATGAATGGTAAACGACAGTTGGAATAACACACACACACACTAGCTTGAAGAGAGGGAGGTTAAGACAGAGAGAGAGAGAGAGAGAGAGAGGGGCAATGGATTGATGATAGAAGTAGAAGCCGTAGCAATAGCAAACAAAATATTGTTGAAATACTGTCTGAAAGCCAACGGCAGGACACTAGGACACTAAGACAGAGACATCGACATCGGCATCGACATCGACATCGACCAAACGACACACTGAAAGATATAGACTAAGCGCCATTTGGACAGACATACAGACATAGAGACAGACAGTGAGACACACAGACATAGGGCACACATATAAGAAAACAATCAGTAATGTAATAGAAATGCCGACGAACACCAGAGCAGAGCAAAGTAAACCAGAGCCAAAAGGAATGGTTTGGAATGGTTGAGGTTGAGGTTGAGAAAGGTTGCAAAGATTGAGGGCGGTGCCCACGTTGCTTACGTAGCCTAAGTAACTAGGCAAGAACTCTGTGGGTTGGGTTTCGGGGTGTGTAGAGGATTGAGTCGGCAAAACGAGAGCGAGGGGCAGCCATTACAGTTGCCAGCGGCATGCTGCAGGAAGCAGCTTGACAAGCCGTTGAAATTTATATTGAAATATGTTTGTCTGTGCGGCATGGATTAAGTAACTATTCCTGATATTAGCTCGACAAAACAAAAACAAAACAGATAACCTGAACCGGGCTCCAAAAGGCACTCAACCAAAGCAAATGAAGTTATTATTGCAGAAGAGTTAGAAATAATTTAGAAATTATTTGTAAAAAAAAACTTTTTCGTGGTTGGCCAACAAAAAAAAACATAATGGCAGATTAATGTAGCATATTAGCATATTTAACGGTGTCAAATGGGCGCTCATTACGGCGTTGCGGATTTAGCGATTTGACAAGCAGCTGCCACGGCGTGGCATTCAAATGACTGCCACAGGAGAGAACAGCATTACGCATTTACGGATATGCAAAATAAAGGCAAATCCTTACGTCAGGCATGTTTATGTACAATGTGTGTGTGTATTTGAAACATTTGGCAATAATGCCGGTAAGCGGCTAAAAATAAGAAAAAAAAGTGTACAAAAATGGAAAAAAGGGTAGTTGCTGTGTGTATTGAGCATTGTGTATTGGGTATTGGGAGTATCGTGTATTACAAGTGCTGCTGATGCGGATGAGATTCCGGAGCTGATTCTTTTCAGTTTTTCTTGAATGCTTTTTTCTTTTCTTTTTTGGTTTAAGACGTCCGTCGCCATTGTGTTATGAATAACCATAAAAAGCGTTTTGGCTTCTTATCACGCCAGGCATCAGGAATTCAATTGTATTTTATGCACACACACAAACACTAACACACACATAAACAAACGCACAATCGATTGAAAAACACAAAGAAAACAAAAATTTGTTTAGCTTTTTTTAAAGAATAACTCATAATATGCGTGCTTGTACTTTTTTCTTTAAATCTTTTTCACAGAGCAATTGACAAAAATCTGGAAAGTTTACGATTCCAAATCAAAGCACAGTTTATCGGTCTGGAGACAAGATTCAAGTTAATAATCATAAAAGTCAATAAATAAAACTACAGTTTGATATTTTTATTATATTCACTTGCTTTCATTACTTTTGTACATAAAACTATATCTATGGTCTTCCTGCATTCAATATTTATTTATGAGCTGCGCATTCTTTATTTAGCATTTTTTTTTCTCATCTATCTAACTAACTTGAGAATTTGCACAGAGGCTTTGTACGTCTTCTACCTTGTTTGATATTTGCATTTTGCATTTGAATATGATATTAAAAATATGCATTTTTAAATCGAAAATTCCCCAGCAATAAAATCCAAAAATATAATAAAAAAAACATGTCTCAATTTAAAAACAAGTCTCCACAAGGCATACATTTAATTTTATCTATTGTTCTGGTTTTCCATTTTAGTTGCTTGTGATTTTCACACACACACTCACACAGGTTTCTATATATTTTCTACATTTTCATTTAAAAGCTTGGAACATACAAACACCCAAAATAATAGCCAATGATACATAGATGCAAATGGTACTCAATATAAGACATTTAATCTAAAGCTCTGCACTTGAGCGATGACAATTCAAAGGAAATTACCACAGAGTCACATTTCAATTGATGTCAGATTCAACTTTAACTCGAAATTGGTTAACTCAAGTTGACTCAAGTTGAGTTGATTGTTGGCCTCAGTTCAAGACGGTTTAGCTTAGTTTAGTTCACTTTAGCTTTGAAACGAGTTCAGTTTCCGTTACGGCCTCAAACACGTGTTCAAGTGCACCGGGACAAGCTGCTGTTGCTGCCTCAAAAGCTAAAAACCCGAAACCTGAGACCCAAAACTTGTAATTTGAGTTGATGCTCAGTTGAATTCAAAGTCGGATGTGAATGCGGATGCCAATGCGAATGCGAATGCGAATGCGGATGAGAGGATTCCCTTAAGGAGCAATGTTGTACCCTGACGGTCAAGCGGATTTACGTCTCGTCTCGTCTCCATCCGGGATTTTTCCACGCCACCATCCCGTTATTCGGCGCATGGCTTGGTGTGTGTGTCGGCGACCTACGTTAAGTGTCAAACACATTTTACTTGGCAATTTCTTGGGTCGCTCATCGTGGCCTCAATACCCGCCCCTATTGTGGCCTTGCACCTTCAGTCATCCCACCCAACCCAACCCCTCCCCTTTCCTTTCTTACTACCACGTCAGCTGGGCGCGCTATGTTCTCAAGTCTCATGCTCATGTCGTAGGCGTTGCCAACTCTAATGAAATGATTCATTTCCGTTTTCCGTTCTATTTGTATATGAGTGTGTGTGTGTGTGCGTGCGTGTGTGTGTGTATCTACGCTTCACACACTTGACACTTTCTTTCCGCTTTGGCTTTGGGTTTGGCTCGTTGCTGCGGCTTTGCTTCGTTGGCTTTGACTTTGCCACGTTGATAAATTTGTGTAAATCCGTTTTAGCCAATTTCCACACACACTCACACACATATGTATGTATATTAACGCACACACCGAGATACGTGCTTATGTTCTTGGGGAGAGCCGACACCTTTTTGCTGCCGCAGCTTGCGGTTTTTTCTCTTTTTGTTCTTTTTTTTCCACGTTTTTCTTTTGGGCCTTTTACCACTTGGGATTTCGCTTGCTGCTGTTCCATTCTGTTTTTTTGTTCTCCTTGCAGAGGGTATTATTACTTCGTTGTAAAGTGTATACACATGTCACTAGCGGATCAGAGCAATATATATGGGCTTTGGATGCCATGGTAAGAATTGCTTTTTGAATTAAATGTGTGAGCAGGCACACTGAGCACGGCAAGGGTATTGAATCTTCGGCCTGTCTTAGTTTGTTGCTTTTTTTTGCTTTCTTTTGTGGCACCAACTTTTTGTTGCAAGGCCCATTACCACCACCATGATAAACGATCAATGATAAGTTTTAACGATAATATTGTCGCTATGCCTTGACTCAGGAATTTGCTGCCTCAATTCTTTAAACGCTTTTTGTACACTTTATCTTTGCAGCTATATATTTTTTTTCCATTTTTGGTAGCATACCTTAACCAAGTACTAATCTATTTCATGTCAGAAATATATCTTTATGTTTCTTACAAGTTTCATCAAACGTCTTAAAGCTTGTCTTGTTGTTCACTTTTTCCAATAGCTTTGTCATTCACTTCCATTCATTTAGCACTCACTTGACACTCGGCTGCACCTTCCTGCCCCGCCCGGTTGGACAGAGAGGTGGACACATGAAACAACTTGTGCTTGTTGTGTACAATACTCCAGAAAATTGCCTCGTGTTTAAATAATTTGCGCAATTCCTTTTTCGATGCTTTGTTAAACGTTTCTTCGCTTTGTTTGGCATTTTTCCGTCCAGAGTTTTTTTTTAACATTCTCTTTCATTTTTGTTTTCTTTTCGCTTTTTTCATTTTTTTTTTTTTTTTTTGGTACAGCCACTGGCCTGTGGTTTCATCTGCAGCCGACAGGGGGCGGCAGTGTACTGGCTTATGCCTGGTCAGAGATGTCGCGGCTTCGAAAACGGCTTCGGTCACATGTTTCATGCCACTTCCAAGCGTGTAGTCGTCTACGGACGGCCTGCGTGCCCCACCCGCACCCACCGCAGAGTGGTGCAACGTCGCAGCAGTAGTAGCTGGCCATATATAGTGCTTCCTCTTGTTCCCCGCAGCTGTTGGCTCCGCAGCTCATAACTTATGCTAGAGGCGGCAAAAATGTGCCAGGCCCAAAATGGCAAATGGCGGGCAGCGCAGCGCATTTGTTACCACCAATGCTAGTGGCAATGTTGTCACACACACACATACATAGTGAAGCACATACATGCTTACGTATGTATGTACGTGTGGCCCGCTTGCCTTGCCCCGGGGCGTCACTTTTGAAACATTTACTTTATGTTGTTCACAGGAAATTCGATTTTTTTTCTCACTGCTGCTGCTGTTGCTGCTGCTTCTGCCACGCCCACAATGTCAGTCGGCCCCTTTGCAACGGGGCAGCAGAAGCATCAAAAGAGTGTTGTGCAGCACATTTAGTTTTAGCTTAGTTGTCAATGGCAGCAATGGCGATGCTGCCATGTCCTTACGGACAGGAAGCAAACTCATTGCGGAAACAGCTTTTTAGCCGTAACAAGCCACACTCACACACACACACACACACATAGAGAGAGATCAGGCAAAGTTGGCAACTTGTTTGCCATGCTAATTTATTTATAGACAGCATTTTAAGTGCCCACGGGGGTGCGGCAGAGGTGCCACTAACCTGGTCAGGAATGTATTTTTTTTTATTCTCCGGCTGATGTTGTTGTTTTGTTCTATTTTGTTGCTGGTTCCGTGCAAATTTCCGCCGCAGACGACAAATTACATACGTTCAATGACCATCTGGTTCACATCAGCCTGCCCCTGCCTCTGCTCCTGCGCTCTTTGTGTGCTTGGGTTTCGTCTGCTTTTTGGATTTTTGGTCCCTTCTTAATTCGATTTGGTGCTGCACAAACAAATCATTAAATGACCCCCAAACTCATTTGCAAAAAACATATTTGGGTCATTCCCCATGCGCTGCTCATCGTCAATTTTGTTGTTGCCATCTTTTCTATCCACACCTCTTCTTTCTTTTATTGGGTGTACCACTTCTTGCACACCTTTTCCATTACCGAGCCACCCATCACCATTTGGCCGGTGCAAAAAAAAAATAAAGTACAAAACTGAAACAACGAATGCTTCGCTGCTTGCAGAGTACTTTGGCTCCCTCCTCTCCCTTCCAGTCTGGATGGACAGATGTGCCTTTTGCGAAAGGGTAGCGAAAAAAGAGTCACTAGGCTGTTGCTGTTGTTGTTGTTGTTGCAACAACACTCGTTGTAGAACATGATAAGTAGCATAACCATTAAAATCAAAAGCAGCAGAATGCCAGTTGCAAATGGAACGCGACCACTTTGGTTAATGTTCGGCTGCCAACGGTAAAAGCATATCGCTAACGGCCAACATTCAGCTGCCACGCGGACACGCCCCCATCCACGTTTACATGCCGCAGACCATGGCATGTATTCATTTTGGGGCAAACACACACACACACACACACACAGCGTCCGCGTTCTGTGAGCACTTGCGGTCGTGTCCCAAGGTAAACGCAAAACAAAAAAACCAACTACAAAATCAGAATGGTAAAAAGGGATGTGCAAAGTTTTGCGGTATACAAAATGAATGCAATGGATTTTGTAAAACTCGATACCAATTGATGCACTGCATCAATGGACATACAAATATGTTCAACTGTGTATAAAATGTACTGAGTTGTAACTGAGTACTGCTATCAATGTTGTTAACATTGCAAAAGTTCTAGATATGTTTATATTCTATGATTATTATTACTAAGTGTTTTGCTTGCTGGGTTGGTCAATCAATAAGCTACAATATATGAATCCGATTCCTTAAGATTGCCTTCATTTTTTAGTTACTGGCAGCTGTGGCAACTTGATTAAGTTCGATCCACAGTGCATTCATTCATTTATTCACCGTGTTGGCAGCTGACAAGCTGCAGCTTAAGTACGAACGGATCCTGTTTTCTGTTTTTCGCTACCTCAATCCGCTGCTTGCCACTGAATCATATTCTGTTTCTTTATTGCTGCGGTACTCGACTGAAATTCGTTTCAATTTGTGAAAACGTTTCTCATTGTAAGGACTGTGACGCAGCAGCACTAGTATAGTTAATTTTTTTTAAGAAACCAGCGAAAGAGCTGCCACGCCCAGACTTGACAGCTGTTGAACAGCACACCCTTTTTTCCCCTCTTGACCCTAACAATAAACTAAAAGTAATTTACGCCGTAGAAGGTGCAACGGACATTTTACAAGCAATGGTCGAATTGAATACAGAGTAAAATGAATCAAGGCATCGCAATGCTTAAAAGACCCCTGCCCCTTAGATTATAGAAAAAACATATTAAAGGCGATCAGTTCAGGTACATATATATAGATGGCATACCATAATGTTGAAGGCAGCTTTAAATGTAAATATTTTCTTAAACAACTTTCTTGCGCCAGTCACAAAAATTGTTTTTACCTATAAATCGAAGCTGTTGGCAGCTGATGCTTTTGCTTCATTTTCAGCTGAAGTGTTGACATAAGGAAGGTGAAGGAAAGGCGGCACAGTTGGTCTTTGTCGACGTCGCTTCGTTAGCTGGGGAATTTATATTTCATTTTATTTTGTTACTGTGCTGAGTTTTTTTTTGTTTCTCTTTCTTTTGAAAGCTACAAAGTTCAAACAAGAAAAAGTTCTACAGTTAAGCGTAGGGGAGAGCTCGACTAGCAGATATCCTGTATTTCAGAGTTTACTCATTTCAAATAAGCAATAATAATATTGAATAATCTTGATAATATACCTTTGTCTATTAAAATAAGTTATATAAACACTTATACGAATTTTCGTCATAAAATTTATAAAAATTAAAAATATGTTTTCTTCGACGCATAAACCTATTGTTTCTTGTTGTTTTTTGCTGTTGCTGTTGCTGCTGTTCGTTCAGCATGTTGAATTTATGGCTAGGGAAATGCAAATGATTTAGGCCCAAACTGATTTGAGAGCTGAACCAAAGAATTCTTTAACTGGCCGCATCATCATTTTTTTATGAGCTTGGGGGGCATAATCTAAACACAAAGTTTAACCATCTGCTGTAGCTATTGAGCAATGCCATGTTTTTAATATACCTAAATGTATAGGCAAATTAGGAAAAGCTATAAACATTGAACTGTTTTAAAAGAATTTAAGTATAAACAATATTAAACATACTTAGTTGCCGTAAAGTATGTTCTAACACATTACTTGCAATTATTAGCGCTTAAGATACAGAACTTCTTTGTAGCTGTATCTCTGAGTTGAAGGATTTTTACTTGAAAAACTCATTTCGCTTGCTCCCATAATGCGCACTGACACACACCACTCATAATAATCTCTTAGTGGATGACCAGCGAATCCTGTGAGGATTCTGTCATCTTTAACGTGTTCATTTGCGATGCCTCTAACAGTTATGTGACGCAGTGCGTGCCTTGCCAAGCTCTTTAGCCGAACTCCAGGGCGGCACAGTGGGGCAGGCTGCAGTCAAAACAATGCTGCTGTATGATATGTAATATTGGGTTAAGCATAAGAGAAAAAAAAAATAGAAGAAAAAGCAGTTGGAAAGCCAGTGTGCGTGAAAGTGGACTCCACACAGCTGGACATTAGACAACAGCAGAAGCAGCTATTTTGAGCATGTTGCCTGCCTTTGGTCAGTCTGTAACCCAAAGATGAAACGCCCAACAACAACAACAACAACAACTAACAAAAAACCCGCTCCCAACTGCGTCTCATTTCATTTCATTTCATTTTGTTTTAATAAATTAAAATGTCAAGTTGATAAATGAAGGTTCCGGGTCGTGTGTCGGCATTGGAGATGGCGGCATTTTTGAAGCGGCATCAGCCACCAAAAAGTGTCGCATTGTTGTAGGCGCCCTTACACACGCACACACACACACATACTTATATGAGAGAGAGAGAGAGAAAGGGAGTGAGGGGATCACAAAAGCGTGTGGCCATTGTCCTTTTTTGTGGCTGAACTGAACTGGATTGGACAGTACTGGACTCGACTGGACTGAGCCGGAGTCCTTCTTCATTCAGCGCACATCCGTTTCAGTCGTTTTGCGGTCGCTCACTAAATTATGTTGTTGTTAGTTGTTGCACAGTACAACAGCAGACAGGACTCTCTTTTTCAAAAGGACGAACTCAAACGCGGCGGGACATGAGACATCATTTGGCCGGGAAGCGCTCTGGGGACCCGCTGCGGTTGTCTAAGTGGTTATGAGTTAATTTTATTTATTTATTTATATTTTATTGTTATCATTTATTTCACTTCTTCTGCAACGAGTCCAGCAACCATCAAGAAAATGGAGGCAGCTAGAGAAGGAGTGGGCTCTGTAGCAGTTTGCCTTTTGCGGTTGTGTAAGTGCGCCTTATTTTATTTCTCATTTGCCGGCAAGTTGAACAAACATATGTACAAGTATTCGCATTCGTATTCGTATTCGCATTTGGATTCACATTTGGATCCGCATTTGGATTCACATTTGTATTCCTATTTGTGACCGTATTTGTATTCGTTGCTGTTATGGCTGTGTTTAGGTTTGATTTCTATCCGGGCCGTAATTTTTATTGAGCGTTATTGCCGTTGGCTTAAAAAAGGTCCTGGACCTTGGGCCGGCCCATAAATTGGTGCGGCCGGACAACACGAAGGAAGAGCTGCCTTTCCGCCCCCCCATCCAAAAAAATGTCAAACAGAATGAAAAGACGTTTCCGCCGCTCATTAAATTTGTCTACGCATTTATTTGTCAGCAAGTCGTAAAACTTGAAACACCCATTTTTCTCTTGTCTCCCCCTTTTTTCACTGAACGCCAGTGAACATCTGGCCATGTCTACACCCCCGCTTGTACCCTATCTTGTATAACCCCACCCTTGTGCACACCTGTTTTGCCAACTTGAATGATTGTCTGTCCTGTCGGTTAGATCTGCAGTGTTGCCGCATCGCAGATGAAGCCAAAAAGGTCGCTCTGATGGTTTTGAATAAATGACAAATGCGTAATATTGACCAGGTAGATAGGTGTATGGAACATGAAAAAGGACAGCAGATGACAAGTTATAAAATAATATAGTAAGTAGTTGCCGAAAACTTTGACTTCGAGCGCCCAACTCTTTGCCCAACAAAACTCTAGCTTGTCCTATTGATTTGGGTATAGTTATGTTTTCTATTTTCATTTTTTTTTTTTTTGTAAATTAAATTTTATATTGATAAACTTGTAAAGGCCAAAAACTTATACAATTCCATATTTTCTAGCAGAATTATATATATTTAAACACTTTCAGGCTTGCATCTCCAAACATTGAACTCTGACAGCAGAGTAACTACCGCTTGCAAGCTTTTAACTTCAATGTTTTTAGTTGGTTTTTTCTCAATTTTTTTTTCGGCTGGGCTTGAACATTTTAAGCACCCAAGAGAGATAGACAAAGAGTGATAGGGTGAAGGAGAGAGGCAAGCGGAAATAAAGGCGCTTCTATGTACTTTGCATTAATTGTTGACAACAACAAGAAAAAAGCAGAGATGAAAAAGTAAAGAAAACTCAAAAAAAAAAGACAAGTAAAAAAAAGAATGAGGCGAACATACACAACGTCGCTTGGGAATTTGTTGGGCGACAAATCAACAAACTTGACTTTAAATAAATGCACTCAGCCATGCACTTGGCCAAGTTCAATTGCCAACAGCAACTGGCAGTAGCAGTGGCTGTTAAGGAGAAGGAGCAAGCGAATGCTGAAGTCTGAAAGAGTGAGTTGTGCAGCTGCCTTTGTTGTTGTTGCTAGTGGTGGTGTTGGTGCTGGTGGTGCTGGTGCTGGTACTCCTATGTGCTTGAACTCGGCCTAGGTTGAGCAACGGGCTAAAGTTTTTGTATTAAATTAAAACGCTGAGCGCAGAACTTTGCCACATACAAGTAAAAGAAATATAGACAAAGAGAGAGAGAGAGAAAGAGAGAGAGAGAGAGAGAGAAAGAGAGAGCGAGAGAGAGATAAAAAAAGCATTGTGGACAGGGACGGGCAGACAGCCAACCTGGCGTATGCGCGCTGTTAGGTCGCCAAGGGACGACGACGCAGGGTAACTTTGTGCTATTGTTGCCACTTGCAGCGTAAATCGTTTTTGTTCGTCGTCATTCCTAGGTCGGCTCCTATTGCAACTGTTATTAGCTGGCAGTCAGGCAACGGCAAGGAAGCTGAGTCTGAGCATCTGCTGCCTGGTGCTTATGTGGCGTCTCTGAAGTGCAAGTGCAACAGAAGCAGCAGGAGCAGCAGCAGCAGCTTCAAAATCCCAAAGCAAAAGTTTTTCTTGCCACCCGGTTAGTTACTGGAAGATCTTGTTTGGGTCTAGCGCACAAAAGCATTGATGCCTGCGGCTTCAGCTGCGGCGACTGTGGCTGCAACAGTGGCAGCGGCAGCGGCAGCGGCAGCAACTTAAATTAACGCGCCTAGAAACTTCTCTTAAATCGTTCAATTTGTAACAACGTTTAAAATATGTTTGAAATTCAATAGTATTATGGCCCAGAGTCTAGAGTTAAGAAAAAACATAAGCTGAATATTAAATTGCTTGTAGTAACTAGGTTATTAAGTAACATTGAACTTAGCTTCAATTAGAACCTTTGCCGCTAGAACTGTATAGTATTCCATAAAATAAGCTTGAATATCATTTATGTTTAATTAGTTTGAATAACTCTTTGTCATTTATTTTTTTGTTAAGCAATCAGCCAGGTGGAAAAAACAAATCATTAAAATTATACCATATTCATATATATAGATATATTAGGAATTGGATTAATATATTTAACACATTGCTGTGTTTATAGCTTGATTTATTTGCAATTTGCCGATATTAATGTTAAATTGTTATCATTTGCGTTGCACAAAAGTCAATGCTGCCTTTATTTTCTGTCTTTTTCTGCCTTTGTTGACATTTTGGCAAATGTTAATGAGAAGTGTTAAAAAAAAATTTAATTGAAAATATATTATATACACAATTTATGAAAATCAAACACACAAAATTAATGCAATTGGTTGGGGAAATAATAAATTGTTGCCTGCCTGAGTACGTGTGTGTCTGTGTGTGTGTGTGTGTTGTTTTATGAGCTTTTCGTTTTAATTTCCTCTTGTTAATGGGCAAAACGCACGCTCACACACACACATACACACACACACACGTACAGACACGGCACGCGTGCACACGAATGCGGCATATAATAAATATGAGTTTGATACAAAAAGAAAAAATTATTATTAAGAAGCAAAAAAAAAATTGCAATTAAAATGAATGAAAGAAAGTCGAAAGTGGAAAGTCACCAATGTTCATATAAAGCTGTGGTGGTTGTGGAAGCCAGTCATGCACAAGATCAAAGCGCTGAACGCTGGCGCTGGCAATTTTCCATTGCATACTTTTAGGCACTCGCCCATAAAAAAGTTGAAAATTTGCAATCGAGAAACACAAATAAAATTAAATATGTGCGTGTGTGTGCTGCTTTAAGTGAACTTTCGGTCATTAACAAAAAGTCAACCAGGCAAAAAAATGCCACTTAAAGCCAGTCCCATATTTGGCTAGCAATAGCTTAACAGCGAAAAATGGAAGCAATTAATTTCGCATTTGACTTTACCTTCCATTCTGACGCTCTTTGACGAGACACAAATTGGCTTTAGCTTAATGTTTAATGCAAGACAATGCAGCCCACCATTTTCCACTTTTCGCTCTTGCCAATGCTGCTTTCTCTGCTCTTTGCTCTTTTAATACTTCGTTTTGTGTGCTTTCTTTTGGTTGCTCGATGCTTTATGCCACTGGCGGGCTTTCATATGCGATTTCCTTGTTGTTGCCGTTATGTGATTTGCAGTGAAAGTGCAATGCCTTTGCCATACCCACACCCCATTCTCTTTTTTCGATTTTGATGGGAGTGAAAGCCGTATTCTTGACATCCGCTAGCCCAGACATTTATGGCCAACCTCATTCCCGCTCATTGCTGCTCATTGTTGCCGAGCTCAAAGTGCCAGCGGAAAGCGGAAGTCAGCAAAAAAGGCACAGAGATGGTGCTACTATTGCCCAGCAGCCCGGCCCTCTCGCACCACACACAGTCAACCGACCCCAACCACTTAGTGGCGTTTCGCATTGTTGCGCTTTTGTGTTGTACACTTTTATTAGCGGCAATCAATCGGCTTAAATGGCTGCCTGACAGATGACGAGCCAAGCAAGTGCTCTTACAGCGTGTGTATAAGTGTGTAAAAGAGTGAATATGTGTATGTGTGTGTGTGTGCACCTTAACGAGCCTGTTGATTACAACGTATCAGCACAAAATGGCAGGTGAGTTGAATTTGGATTGGTTTGGGGCAAATCGAACAATGCTTTTGCTTAGCTCAATTCAGTGCCACCTTAACAGTTTCCACTAGGAAATTCATTGGGGCCACAAAAGACGCTGAGGTTGCAGATTGTATTGTATGTATGTACATTTATTGGATTCAATAAACACTTCAACTTGTCAAAAGCTTTAAGCTTAACAAATATTCAAAGAAACTGTATGCTATGCACACTTTGTAATTAATCAACAAATCTAAATTAACACTCTACTCAATAATTTACTTTATATGGCATATGCCTTAAGGGGCGTAATTGATATATGCACAAGTTGTAAAGTATACAAATAGAATATAATATACGTTCGTACGTATATTAATGTGCAAATGTTGTTCTTTTTTTCTTGTATTTAGTTACAAACATATATGGTTTTTCTTGTTATTCGGAATAATTAATGCTGTATTCTTGTGTGCAGAAAGCAATGGGGCTGCCGGGTGAACATAATTAAGTGAACGTAATATCAAGCAGGCAACCAAAATGAACTGCATATATATATATAGTATGTGTGTGTGTTGGTTTGGCATTTAAGTCTAGGCAGCTGACATACGTTGCTTTATATGCGTGTTAAGCTGTGGCTGCCATTGAACACCAAATGGCCATTTGGTGCGCAGCTGCAAAAGCAGTAGGCATGGGGCATCAAATCCGTTTGTGATTTACATATGTAAGCAACTTGGCCCAGTGCTTGTCTCTTGCACACCAATCGAAATCCCAATGAAATACTTAAATGAAATCACAAACTGTTAACGGGCCAACATCGAACATCAAACAAACATTGAATGCAATGGTGAATGCGAATGCGAATGCGAATGCCAATGCCAATGCCAATGCGAATGTGAATGTAAATGCAGCTGCCATTCCAACATTTTGCAGTTTGTTGTCAGTAGCAGCAGCAGCAGCAGCTGTTGCTGTAGTTTGGGGGCCAAAGATTAATTGCCAGGACTCGTAAATGCAGCCCATCGACTGCAGTCCTTTTCCAGCGAAATCCAATTTCAAATATTCGTCAATGCAAAGAGCCTGCAGCAGCCTCATACATCTACACTCACACAAACACACACGCACAGCATATACATGCATAGCTTTAGGTATTACAACTATTTATCCCTACAGCTCAAGCAAACAACATTTGTGATTATCCTAATAATTCCTTCTCATTCTCCTTGCAAATGACTGATTAGTGCGAAAGGGGCAGTTGAAAATTGTCAACTTTATTTATGCTAATCAACAAGCCTCATAAGCCACTCTGGCTTATGCCGTAACATTAATCAACATTAACGAGATACATTCTTAATAATCTCAAACGTTCTAATACCTATTGTTACAGTTAATAGCTCGTATGACAATAGCCAGCAATTATATTGTTTGATTTATTGAATACCAGCTACATATTATTTTAACAGTCGGTAATAATAACATAATTGACAGGAATTAAGGGGATAATTGCTTAATTGTGCTAAAGATGATTAGATGCAAATATTATTGTCATATGCACTTGAACTAATAATTGAAACTTTTTCCCGAAACATTTAAAATTTCTATTGCCTAAAGGTTGGCGGGTATTCAGTTCTTCTTGGAATAGGCAAATAAATACAAGGCTTTAAGGTGTGGTACCAAATTTATGGATTCATTTGGTGGCTTTTTAGTTGCAACCAACAAAACTTTAAAGTTTGAAAATCTATGGCGTAACACAAAGTGAAATCTGCGTATGATAAAAGCCTGGACCATGACATAATGGCATGATGATAGCCATAACCATGACCATAACTCGACTCAAAGGTCTGTTGCTGCTGCATTTTGACCAACAACCAATTTTCACAGCAAAACTGCAATTTTGTGAGTGAGCCTCTCGTACCCAAAAATTGTGGTGTGCGTATTAGAAACTGGCCTTTTTTTCCACCCCTACCCTCTCTCTCGTTTTTCTTTTTGCCGTTTTTCTTTTTAGCTTGCACGTTGCACAGTCGATATATCAACAACTTTCATTTGCGTTTTAGGCTAGCCTAGCTGCCTGCCTGCCTGCTCCTTCCAGCCTCCCACTATCCCTTCATCGTTTGATGCTCTGTGCAACTCTGTGGCAGGCATCCCTTTAAATGCATTTATGCTTGCTGTTTGCATGCGTTTAGCTTCGTTAGTTGTCGTAAGTCTCTGAGCCGCTTGCCAGTTGCCAGTTGCCAGCTGTCCCGATTCCAGTTGGCAGCCAACGCACCACAGGCAGAGGAGCACTCCGAAAGTGTTGACAGCGCAACAGGAGTTGGGTAAGGGAAGGGGTAGGGGGAGCAGGAGGAGGAGGAGGAAGAGGCAGAGAAATGAGGCAGCTTCCTGGTGCTGCTGCTGTGTGTTTAATTGTCGCAATGCGACCGGCAGCAAAGCGCGCCAGAATGCAATCGCATCTCTCTTTCTCTCCCCCTCTCTCTCTCTCTTTCTCTGTCAGTGCACCCCCTATACAAAAAATGCAACCCACATACCCGCCCAACCCCTCTTAAGTCCATTGCCAGCCATTTTTCAAAGCAGCTGTGTAAATGTGTGTGTGCTGCTTCTGGCAACGTAAATCGCCAAAATTGTCCCGACAACGTCGGCTTTCGACGAAATTTGCCTACAATTTTTGCAAGTTGCCAGCAAACTTGGCACTACCAAAAAGGGACCAAGACAAATATTTTCGTTGCTTGTGTGATAAAAACTTCATACTAGTGTGCGTTTAGTACGCGTGTGTGTGTGTTCCTGCATGTGTGTGCTTGGGTGTTTGTGCGTATGCCGCTCGAGAAAATATGGTGCAATAAACTTTGCGTTCGCGACAAGCGCGCATTTTTGAAGGCTCCTGTTGAGCGCTATATACATAGTTATACAGGCACACACACACACTCACACACATACTCTTACACACACGTGTATGCAATTTTGGTTTTTTTTTTTTTTGGGCGCTGCCAAAATTTTTAATTTCATGTTATGCTGGAGGCCTTTTTAAGTCAAGAACATTTTGCAGCTGCAATGTCGCGACGCTGTCAAGGTGTGTGGGTGTGTGTGTAAGAGTATGTGTGCTTCTCGAGTGGCAGCATTGTGTGGCGTCTGTCTGATAGTTGATACAAGAAAAACAACAGCAACACTTAAAACTTATGCCAAAGATTTCAGGTAACGTGAAATATTGCTTAAAGCCATTAATGAAATTGTAAAAATAAGATGCTGTTTAAAAGTTCATAAAAAGCTGAGGAACAGAAAGATATTTAAGTTATATTTGATGGATTAATATTCGATAAGGGATGCTATATTAATAATGTAATTAATGTATATTAATTCTAGATATTTTACTCTAATAAAACAAGCAACTTGAACTTGTTTTGTTATAACCACAACAATGTATACAATCGCATTTAAAGCAAAACAAAAACAGTAACATAAACATAGAGCGTGACACACACACACACGCACTCTTTGTGAGGAGAAGATTTACTGTTAACGGGAAAACCGAATATGTACAACATGCGAGTGAAACAAAGCAAAACACAGCGAAATGGCAACAATAATAATAACAGCGAAATCGAGCTGAAGCTTAGTTAATTTGACGCGCCAAGGCGTCTAAGCTGCAAGAGGCAAGAAGTCGAATGAGCGGCAAGCTCTGAGGTCTGAGGCAACAACAGGTGGCTGGAGCTTAGCGACAATGCCAGACCATAAGCTCAGTTGCAGACGCCATCCAATTGGTTGGATTTGTAAAGCAAGATAGTGAAGTGCATATTGTGAAAGCGTAGAGAAGGAGAGAGAGAGAGAGCTTGGCTTAGAAGGCGCTTAGGCAAAACAAAGCCAGAAGCACACACACACACACACACACACATACACAGAAATTGTGCAAGCATATCAGTTTGGGATTTGCGGCTGGAATTGAGAGCTACCATAGCCTGACTCGCCACGGCACACCACGCACCGTAACATTTTTATTAACAATAACTTATTTTGTGTAATAAACAATGTCTGACTAAGTCTGTTCTCCGGAGCTCTGAGGCAGTCCGTTGTCCTCCTGAGCTCAGAAAAGCGGAGCCAGAGTCACCGCACTTATGGCAACATTTTCAGCTGCTCGACATGGAAAACAAATTCAAGTTGCGACTGTGCCGAGGACTTTGTTGCAAGGATTACCTCAATTGCCATACTGCTTCACTCTCGCCTCACTCTGGCTTCAAGGCAGCTTGGCTTCCGGTTTGCCTTTGCCTTTGCCTTTCTCTTGTGCTTGGCTTGTTTGTTCGTCTGCTTAAGCTGCCTGTTGCCTTCAACTTTCACTCACCTGCTCGTAGTGTGCCCAATTTTTGTGGTATGCCACCACCCGCTGGCATTTTGTGTGCTCACCTAATAAAACCTACAAATAATCACGCATTTATTATGCTATGTGTGTGTTTGCTAGTTTGTGTGTGGCACTCGTGTCATTTATCATATACGGAAAGAAAAAGATGAGAAAAAAAAACCACCCTTACAAATTCAGCACAACTTATCGTTTGTTCTAAGCCTGCGCTGCCCTCGATATGCCTAGGCTGAATCTGAATCAGATTGTGATACCAATTCCTACTTAGCTTCGCGTCTAATTCTTTTAGCTCAGATTTGTTAGGCGCATTTTTGCTATTATGATTATCATTGCTACGGAAAAAGAAGCATGCTTTGTTTTAATGCCAGAACCTTAAGCCTTATTTACACAGACTTAACCTCTTGTGGGTTATCCCAAAAAACAAGCCTCAATCCCTTTCGCCTTAAGTTCGAAAGCTTTAACATTTTGTTTCATTTTATCAGCTTATGATATTAAGGTTTAAAAAGTCGTTCTAATTTGATAATTGGCGCTTCATTTCAATTAAAACAGTTTAATTTTTTAAAGAATATGCAAACAAAAAAATAACCTTTTGGTGTATACTGTTTTGTATACTTTTTAACTTTAATATTTAAAACCTTCAAGCTTGGCGTTATTTACTAATACTTTGGTCAATAACATCTATTCATTGAAACAAAGAGTACTTGAAGCAATAACACGCTTTTTGCGTGTTTCTCAACACTGCTTCTGTTTTTGTTTTTGTTGCTTTTGTCTGGCAACTGTTTCAATTGCCTTTCATTCAAGTGCTCTTCTCAGCTAATATCATTTGAGGACTTAGCTCATCAATAAAATTTCGTCATTGCCGTCGAACTTCGTTATGTTTTTTATAGCTTTCTTTGGTCTTTCATCACCTCAACTGCCCGTTCAGTTCGACAAGAACTTGCCCAGCGACTTTAGAGCGGTCTGTCTGGAAACTGCTGAAAGGCCGCGACGTGTCCATTGCAAATCAGGTAACTTGTATGAGTGTAACTGCGATGCAATGCTCATCTGGGGCAGCTGTCCTCGCATTTTGTAAGCTGGCGACTTTACGTGCCACTTGCCATTCCCCTTGCCCCTCTCTCTCTCTCTCTTTACTATAGCCCACCAAACTGTTGGGGCAATCGACCCAAAAACTTGGTCAATTGGCAATAAAATCAAAAGCTAAAAACTTGAAGAGCAACAGTAGCCAAGATGACGGCAAGGATGGCAAGGATTACAAAGACGTTGGCGAAGACAACCACGGTTCAAAGTTATTCGACAAAGTCCAGGCGGCGTGTCTGGCATCCCAAATGCGAAGCGGTCATTTCAACGGGGTGTTTCGTTGGCGGTTGTATGGCGGGGCACAGTCATGGTGGTCGGTATATGAGAGACTTGGAGTTGGTTCATAAAACGCTTTGTACGCTCAAACAGACACAGTAATTGGCGATACACCAACACACACACAACAACAACACACATGTGCGCCCTGATCCCTGGCCTTTACTTTGTTTTACTTTGTGGCAAGCGGGGCTACCCAAAGAAAAGAAAGAAAACCCAACAACTTAACCTTTCTTACCTTAAGTCGAATATTCAATGCTCTTCACCAACCAATTGAAGAATTTATTGCTTGTCCTTATTCAAATACCTTTCCATGATGTGACCTGCAATGCATGTCACAATACACAACAATATTGAAAGTACCCGCCCGTTCAGTAAGGGTATAATGATGATGAAAAAAAGGAAAGAAAGTAACTTTGACGGCGACGCGAGTTTCATAAACTTTGAGTGTTTCTGGTTCTGGCATGCACTTATTTTCTTTATATTTATTTATATTTCGCTCAGCATCGAATTCACTTTTTCCCTCAGCCCCCACCACTTTTATGCGCCCCTTGCCCTTTTGTCCTTTGGCCGCTGCCATCCTTCATAACGTACATATTTTCATCGTCTGGTTCCGCTCCTTCTTCATCTTAGCTTCGTCCTATTGAGTGGTCATATGTTTTGGCCAGTCCTTTCAGTCCTGCCTGCCTCCATCTGTCAGTCGTTGCTAGCAAGCTTTTCTTTTGCCATTTCTGACAAGAAGAAAGAAGTCGTGAATAAGGGGGCGAAAGGAAAAACAAAATATTATTTATTATAAAATACACCGACGAAATTATGTTGGAAAATTTATTTTATTTATTTCGCATTCACTTCACTCAAATATATGCTAGATATTGTTGGGCCTTCTCCGCACCGTCTCTCTGTCTCCTGGCCCCTGCCCTGATCAGTGTCGACAACGGGCACCTAAACAACTCCTCGTGGCCCGCCTTCACAAAGTTGTGAATCGCAATTGCATTTCAATGCAATAAACAAAGTTATTCCTTTGCATTGGCAATTGCCAGGAAGAGCAGCAGCAACAGCAGCAGCATCCTTGGAATTCGAATTATTAAGCAGCTATAAAATGCCTATCCGTCAAATTCACCTTCAACCTTGTTTATGCGGAATGGGTGCAAATTGTTTCGCATTTCCAGTCATAATCCACTGCAAGAACCAAAATTGCTGCATACGTTAGTATGCCAAACTGTTTTTCAAATGAGCACAAGAACCCAAAAGCAGCACAAAATTTATGATCAAATACATAAAAGTAAAGAAAGAGGGAATACTTAAGCTTATCTTATTAAATAACCTTCGAATAATGTTGAGCTTTAGATATTTGACAGAGATGATCAGTTTTAACACAAAAAGGGTCACCAAAAGATGTTCAAATCTAATTGAAATCACATTACGACTATTTGAAATTGTAGCTGGCATAATCCAATCGAACAATCATACAGCACAGAGGTCAAATGAACCCATGGCAATGCAATTGCCATTTATCTGTGCTTGTCGTGCGATAACGGGTCGTATGCGTGTTTAAAATCTAAGGCACACAGCAATAGTACATCATTGTAATAAATTTGCACTTTCATCGGCTGGCAGGCTGAGAGTCAAACAGGCACAAAGAAGAAGTAATTACTTAATGCATGAGTGGTGCTGACGGTGTGGTTGCTCCTCGTACTAGACCGCAAAATCAAAGAGCGTTGCCTAAGCCCGAAGTGTCATTGCCACAAATCAAAAGCCAGCCTGAGCCTGAGCCTGAGATGGCTGCAAAACGGATGAGAGTGCAGCACTGACAGACGGACCGACGGACCAAGGGACAGCGGGACGGAAGGGATAAAGATGGAGTGACGGACGGATTGAAAAACTGACTGGCTGAATGGCTGACTGACTGGCCTGAATTTGGAGCACTTTTCCAAGCACTAAGCAGCACCAACACACCAATCCCAGCGTCCTAACACTGCCACTGCTTGATGTTGCTGTTGCTGTTTCTGTTGTTGATGCTGTTACTGCTGTTGTTGCTCTTGCCGGTTACTGTCGCTCTGCTAACGAGTGGCGAGTCGAGCAATGATTGCGGTTACTTGTTGGTTTTCATTTCATTTTTCATGCCACTTCTTTGACGCAGCTAGTCGAAAGGAATTGCAGAATAAGGAAAGGGTAACGGGTATCGGGATGGTAGGGGATGGGAAGGTGTGCGATGCGGCAGCCATCTGCTTGTTAAGCACTTTAAACAATGTGGCTTCTGTCTACAATCCGCACCCCATCTAACACAGAGATTGTTAAATTTAATTTTGCCACTTGTTTAACCAATGACAGAGCATGAAACGAATGCAGACAAAAGACAAGAAAAAGCTAAAAAGAAAAAAAAAGACTTAAAAAAAACAACAAAAAACTAGAAAACAGCTGCCCATCTGCTTTGACTTTGTGCCCCTCCGCGCTAAAGTACAATTTGTCAAATGAATTTCCAGTCATTTCGCAAAATTGCACAAGCAACTGGGCAGCGGAACAACCGGACAGCCACAAAGAACTAGAGAGTGAAGAGACTGCAGAGACAGGAAAGACAGAAGAGACAGAAGAGACGGACAGCAGAACTAAGGCACTTGACACGTCAGCGTGTAAAGTGTGTGCGGGTGCTGAGGATGGGGTGAGAGAGAGAGAACGAGAGGGTGTTGAGTTGGCTAGCAAATATTTTTAAATGTATTATGCTCGGATATTACCTGGAAACTGTGACGCGGGGCTGGGGAGCGTTGATTGTGCCGCAAATTGCTTTGGACTGAAATGGGATCGCGTATACGCCACGTGCCCGCCCCTTCACATTGCAACAGCGCACAATTTAATTTTCCAATTAAATGCCAAAAAGTTGGCAAACTTGATGTTGTTGTTTCTCTTGTTTTATTTCCGCTTATTGTTGTGCACAGCAAAGTTGTGTGTGTCCTTTTTTTTATTTCTGTTATTTTTCTGTTGGCGTCAAACTGACATTGGGGAATATTACAAAACTCGGCACGCAGCGCCGGCAAGTGGCAACAGCAGAGCTGCAAAAATTCAAGATAAAAAAGAAAAATAAACAGCAAAGGCAAAACAAAAAAAAAAAACACACGCATAGCAATTGCATTTGTTTTGGTATCGGTTGCACAAACATGTCCGACAGAAAAAAAATCGCAAATAAAACAAAATGCGAAAAAGACAAAATAAACTAAAACAAAAACGTAAACGTAAATTACAAGCGTCGAATAGCGCGAAAAAGTTAACCAACAGCAAGGTTTGGAGTCAGTTTGGGCTTGGAGTTTGGATTGGGTTGGGTTTGAATGAAGTGCGGCAGAAATCGAACACATTGTGTGTAACCATTTGGCATAGGGGCATGGGTTGTGGCAGTTTGCAGCACTTTTGATGGCCACAATGAGATAAACATTTTCAATGGCTTCCCGATTAATTAACCATCGAGAATCCACTCACAAATTGTTTGACAATCAACTCGATTGCGATACGCGACATTTTTGCCGTATCTTTTTGCTTTTTTTTTCAATACATACATGCATGTAAATGTTTGTATGCATATTGTTTTACATATGTGGGATATTGATGCATAGCTGAAATTGCAGGTTTAAATTGTTGGTCAGATTAAATTTAAATGGCATTTGCCAGTTAAGGTTCATATAGTTTAAATGCTTTAATGTCTGTCCAACTCACTACAAAGACCACCAAAATATCTTAATTATTCAAATGGATATAAGCGTTTTATAAGGCTGTCAGTTGCAGCTCGTCCTGCTGAACAAACCACGTAAACAATGTGTCAATCTGGGGCGACACTGTCTCTTTACTATGCTGCATTATGCAGCAGTCCCCACTGAGACACCTTGCCAAGACGATCTGTGGACTGTTATTTCTGTTCAAGTCTCCGACACGTTTCACATGCTATTTTTGTATAAATTTATTTGACATTTCGCGCAACTTTCGCTACGAACTTGATACATATATATATATATATATATACTCGAGCGGCGGGGTAGCGGTGTTCAGTTCAGTGTCACATTAGCCAAGGGCAGCAATTGAAATTAGAGTGCGTCGTCCGGGCAGTTGTTGGCTTGGCTCGACCAACTGCAAAGTTTTGCGAATAACTTTTCGCGATTGCAATGTGGCGGCAAATTGCAAAGTCGCGCCAGAAATTAAGCGGCCTGCCGCAGCCAAGCTCCTCCCAATCCAAACCCGCAGAATCACGGAACTCCAGCGTCGTTGAGAACATGTCCAACTAAATGAAAGTCAAAGCAAACAATTTTCTATTTTATTCCGCTTGCCAAGTTGCGGCCACAAAATTCCAAATTTTTGGGCAGTGGAGGCAACACTAAACCTTCAAGCAGCCCTACTCGCTTCACTTCCACCCACTTTATTCCTTGAATGGCAACACATTTTAACTCATCGCATCGCATCGCAACGCAACGCATCTCATTTCATCTCATTTCGCTTTAGTTTGCGTCGTTTGGCTTTGGCAAGTGTCTCTGCTGCTGCTGCTGCTGCTGCTGCTGCTGCTGCTGTGGCTGCTGGCAAATAATTATTTATGCAGCACACCCCCGAAAACTATGCAACAGTTATCAGAGCCAAAGTTATACACCTCCACCAAAGCCACGCTCACTATTCATCCCCTCCTAACCACCTGCCAAAAACTTTTATGTATTACACGCGGTGCTCATCAAGCCGAAGCATTTGACGTTTGTCGGCCAAAAAAGTTAAATGAGTTTTTATGCTAGAGCCCCCCGGTGGATGGCAACCTATACCCCACACCTAGCTGTATGCCGCCCAGCGATTTCTAATTGGAAAAAGACGCGCGTCCGCTCACTGGCAATGACAATACAAAAGTTAGCAGCTCGGCGAAATTGAAATAAATTGCCGGCAGTAACAACAAACACAATAAATAACAATGAACGAGTTGGCAGCACCTTTTTGGGCAATGGCATCGAACTTGGAATTGGCGTGGGCTTTGAGTTGTCGACGGGCGGGGATGTAGCTGTTGAAACTAAGGGTTGGGGTCGGGGGGCATCCATTTAAAACTTGATTAAGGAACGCTGACGAAAAGAGGGAATTTATATTTGCCAGTTGTTGCTGTTATTTCACTTGTTTTTGTTGCCATTGGTTAACTTTTGAAGGCAAATGAGACTTCTGTGCGTCCTCTTATGCATATGGGCTGTTAAATCGCTTTAATTGCCAATTTCCGGTTAAGCAATTAAAAGCGTTTTGCCCGCTCGCGCAACACGGGAAATTGGTAAAAGAGCAATTAAATAGCAAACATATTTTCTGTGCTCTCAACCGACTTGCAACGTGGCAAGTGGCAAGTGGCGAGTGGCGAGATTCATGAGTAACGAGTTGAGACTAAAGAAATCTTGTGAAATGAATAAATTATTGTGAGCATGAATGATTGCCTGATTGATTGACGCACAAGTCATGCTTTTCTATGGATTCGTGGTCTTTTAATGAGTTTTCTTTTCTTTTAACCGATTTTTCAATAAACATTTTCATTTAATTTCAATTTTCTTGCTATTTCAGCTGTCTCTAATTGATTTTGAGAGGTAAGTGTGAAATACAAAAATGTTTAAGTAAACCTAGCAGAAGTAAGGAGAAACCATAGAGAATGCAGTTGTTCCTAACAAGAAGTGACTGTACCTTACTCATCATTCGCTAAGTTATCAAATCGACCGGCAACTCTTGTAACTTGAGGGTTAGAATTAAACTCAAAACTGAGCCACTTGGCTGGCAAATGCAACATTTGTCTTTCTTTTAAATGAAACTTTACCTGTTTTGAGCCTGTTCCAGAGTCACTTGCTTTAATTAAGTAAACAGCGCTCTGCGCTTCCTCTTTTTCAGCCTTAACCATATTAATTTGCAGTCCAACCAACGAAAAGCAAAGCGAACAAAAAATTATATGTAATGAGCTTGTGCTTAGCGTTTAATTGCGTATACTTTGTGAGCATTCCGCATATTTTTGCGTTGCAATAAATACAAAAAATAATTAACTCATTAAATAAGCATTTGGCGTTTGCATTTGCAATTTGCTTGCTGGGGCATTGGTGGCTAGACGGGTGGTGCTGTTGGGGCGGAGATGTGTCATAAATATTGCTTAATGTTTGGCATCAGCCAAATTGCGTCGTGGCAGGATACCCAGGACACTGGCCAACAGTTAACGCAGCCAACGGGCAATGGGATACCGGCTGCCATTAAGTGCTGCTCCGGCTGTTCTTGTTGTTGCTGTTGTACTTTGACTAATGCACGAGCTCTTTGGCCAGCTCTCTGGCCAGCTGAGTGGGTCGCTCGAATGGAGCTTGAGGCCTGAGGGCGGGTGGCTGGAAGCAGGTAATTTTCATTGGTGCTAGGCCGCAATTAATGCTAAATGCCAAGAGGCAGGCATATGTACTAATATGCCTATGTGTATGCGTTTATGTTTGCGTAGTGTGTGTGTTTGTTGCTTAGCATGCTAGCCAGCACATGGCCGGACATCATCATAATCGTTCTTAACAACTTGCAGCAAATAATAAAAGCATCATTCATAATATTTCCCTTGTACATGTGTGTGTGTCTGTGTGTGTGTGTGTGTGTGTGTGTGGCCCATTTTGCTGTTCACTTAATAATTTAGTTAATTAATTTGCACACACACATACACACACACACACACACTAATACACAAAAGGCAAAGTCTAAAACTCTTGACAGACTTAAAGTTCTTACACTCAATTAACATTCAGAATTATTTATCTAAATTGTAGCAGACATACGCAAACACACACTCACACACACACACACACTCATGCACATGCACACACCAAAAGCATTTCATAGGCAGGTGTGTGAAAGAAATGTCTTGCATGCGCATAATATCATTTGTGTGTGTGTTTGTGTTTGTGGGTGACGGAAAGGGGAAGGTGGTGGAAAAGGATATGAGGGTAAACTGTGGAATTTCAGCAACAGAAACAGAAACAGCAACAACAAAAACAACGACGACGATGGAAACGACAAATGTTCCAATTGTTGGCATTTGCAATTATTCATACGCCACGTAGACAAATGTGCTGACAGGACACGTAGCATGGACAAACAGTGGACGCTGGACTATGGACAGTGGGACATTGGACGCACAGGACATGCAGGACATTCCAGTTTAGATTTGTTGCCAGCTTGTAATTGTCGCAGATAATTAAGTTGCAAGCACTCGTAACTCAGCTTGAATACTCTGCCAGGTGTTCAAAAGTGCAGAACGTGCACGAAACATGCGACCAAATTGTATAAGGATACATTAGAGCCACATCTGACCAGTTTTCCATCTGCCATTTGCTATTTCCGCTTGCTTCTTACTCTTCGGTGCTGCGACTTTGACGGCTTAATTGTCGACACTCTGGCCAAACATTAACAAACATATCCATCGTGACCTTATGAGCCTTTTAAATGTGAATTATTACTTCGTATTTTCTGTTGGCTTTAAACTATCTCTAGATATAATACATATCGGTACTTTTTCAGTAAGTAATTGCATCCACAATAAATCAGATGCATCGTCTGACTAAGGCAAGCTAACAGTTGGCCCTTTTAATACGTAAAGAAATCTAGTTGCACTAATTAAAGAACGTCTTCATTCTTCTTAGTAGAGAAGAAAACCTTTGACTGCCTTTGCTGTTGCAAACAAACCCCAATTCTAAGAGCAAGGGGCAATGAATAAAAAGTCATATTTGTTCTATAGAATACAAACTAATTGAAATGCCAGCGTTAAGTTTTGCTCTCTTTTTTTTTGCTTATTTATATATTTTGCTATTTTTTTGTGATATTAAAAGTTACAACTTAGGATCAGTTTTGTATGCCTTTGCTCGTTATGTGCAATTTCTGGCGTCTTTTGTAGTTATTTAGAGGCAGGCAGCATTTGGTGTTGAGCGCAGTTGTTGCAGCCTGTTCCTGCTGCTCATTATGGCTATCAAAAGTGAGAGAGACAGCAAAAAGATTATAAAACAAAGTGCTTCAGTTTTTGAGTCTTTGTAAAATATTAAAACACATAATTTAAAAGTAAAACCAGAAGCAGAAAACCGTTTCAAAGGACAATGCTGACAGCGCCAGGAGTCGAGACCCCGGTCCAAGCCCGGTCCAAGCATCCAGCATCCAGCAACGTGCAGCGAACTCCGAGCTCTGTTTAAGCCCAGTTGCGGCAAGATTAAAACGAAATGCACCCAACAATAACAAAGCCAACACAATTTGTTGCAAAAGAAGTTCAGCTGAAGTTGGCAGCACACAAAAAAAATTGCTTCAGAGCAGCACAAAGCGAGTGTTGGATAGAGATGGGGAAGGGATGGGAGAAGGATAAGGGTTCCGGGTGATACGATTACAGCACTTACAAATAGCAGGCAATGCATTTTATTGAGTTATTTATTAAATTTATAGCCTATTCGCAAAAACAAGACCCTCTACCAAATGTGCACTGCGCAAAATAAGTAAACGATAAAAGATGAATAAAAAATTACTAAAATTAGAGCAGATTGATGATAACGATTTGTAAGAATCATCAAAAATAGATTTAGTTGGCAAATATCTATAGATAGGGGATAGCTCTTTGTTTTTGTTTTAGTTGGTAAAACTTTCTGGTTTAAGTCCGTTCGCTTGTAAAGTTGTTGTTTTGAGAGCAAAAAAAAGCCAACAATTGTGCACTTTACATTTTAATTTAAATTCCTGTCAAGGTGAATAAAAGCAAAATGCAAAGTGCCAGACAAAAATTTCTATAGCATTCCAAAAGTATTTTTCTTTTAGTTTTTAATGTGAAGTTTGTTAAATGCATAAACTTAACGGTTGAATAAAATCCTGTAACACAGAGAAAACCTTTGACTTAAACCATCTCTTATTGTACTCTCAAAAAAGTGAAGTGGTTTGTATTTTTTTTGTTTCTTTGCATTTTCTTGGGGGTTATCTTCACAGAATATCATTTATAACATGTATGTGCTTCCTAATCTGCCTGTCTAGTCACTCTTGGAGTGCTGCAACCAGTTGTGAAAGCTAAGCCAACAGAGTCAGCCAGCTCCTGGCGACCATTCTAGCCACACTCTGCACTTTAGCTTTGCCCAAAGACACAGAGCACAGGCATGCACACAGAAAGACGATCAAAGCTGTTACTTTGCCATCCCAAGCATTTATTATTATGTGATATTATGTGTTGCTTAAGCTGCATGCTCTAGCCGCTCGAAATATTGCTTTAAGCAGTTTGCTGACTCTTTTTTTCCCTACAGAACTGATCAAGTGCCGGGTCGCCTTGTGCGGATCGCTTGAAAAATACTTTCAATCAACAGCACAGAAAACATATAAGAGGCAAAGTAAACATTCCAATAACGTAGGTAAATTGCGCATACGTCATAAAATTATATTATGGCCTGGCACTTGAGTAGTCTGCAGGCCAAAAGGGAAAATGCGCATTGAAGTGGTCGTTAGTGGATAGGCTGTAAAAACGAGTTAATCGTGGGTAGAATGACGTAAGGACACAGGACACAGGACGAAGGACGAGGGACGGGCAATAACGGCGCTAATTGCGGCAACCTGACAAATGTCGCACCTGCAGGACACGAGGCAAACAGCAAATGGGATGCGGTAAACGTGGCAAGGACAAAACAACATAGCCAACAAAAACACAACACAGCAATGCCAAATGGCAAATAAACATTACTGTTAAAATCCAACAACAGCAACACACATCAAAAGGTCGCCCACTGGCCCAGGACCTCTTTTCACACTACACAGCTGGTTTTCCTCACTCTCTAGCCAATTGGGTCCAATGGACATAGACAAAGCAGAGAAAATGAGAGCGGGATAAAGGGAGAGAGAGAGAGAGAGAAAGAGAACACACAGGCACAATAAAAGCGCAACACGTAATTGTTGTTGCCGCTATTTGCTGTCTATTAGAGCCGTGAACTGACCAAGAGCTGACCCACTGCCCTTAACGCAGGGATAACAATAAAAGAAGGAAAGCAAAAACAAAACACTGAAAAGCAATCAGCAAAAAGAAAACAACAAAATGCAACAAAAACAAAGTGCGGCAAATGAAAATTGTTTGTGTATGCCCAAAGAAAATTGGGCATCGCAAAGAATATATATATGTATACGTATGTCTCAACTGAGATACATAATAGAAATATTACAATGTAACGATTAGGCTAAATGACCCGAAAGCATTTCCAATTGAAGAGAAACCAACAATGTCCTTGCCCTTGAGCTGAGGTAGTAACAGGATCAACAATTAATGTTTAATTGCCGTTTTAGGCTTTACGATCTCATATATTATAGTAATGTCAAATTCAAATCAATCAAAGGTTAATAATTTTAGTTGTTGCTTACACAAAACTAATAGTTGACTACTTTAAACGGAAACTGACTTGCACAGCAAATTGAAAACCAACAAACCGATTTTTTTTTTTTGTACTCATCGTACCAAGTGTGTCAAAGTCAAGGGGAAAAAAGAAAGAGAGACAGAAGGAGAGAGAGCAAACTTTCAGCAGTATTTAAAGCACTCCAGCACTTTGGACTCGCCAGCTGTCAACTGGTGTAAAGTGCTGGCCAAACAAGAACATCGCGAAGTAATCAAAGCCAAACATGACCAAAGAGCAGGGCAAGCAGAAGAGACTAAAAAATGAAATGAAAGACGAAAACTTTGCTTTAATTTGTTTGTGCGGTAGCTGTTAGCCACAGTTTGTCTACTATATTGTCCAAAAGGAATGTAAAATGAAGTGGAACGGCATAAAGACTATATATATATACTGAACCAAAGTTATAGTTACGACTTTTGGCAGAGTTGCCAGCTACACATTGAACTCATGCTCGTTCTCTGATTCGCTTTCTTCGCTTTCGCCACTTTGCCTGCCGTTCAGCAGACGGAGTCGTCGATCCAGTAACGGCAACTGGCCAATTTGATTTGAGCTCTCCTGTCTCCAGTGAACGCTGCGTTCGTTTTTTGACTTGGCCTTAGTTTCGGGCTCGGAGCGTGGCTCCGTGCGCTCAGCTATCGCTTTACTCAAATCGGGCAGGCTGCGATATTTGCTACCAGATGGCAGTTGGGATAGAGCTGGCAACGCTGGATCCGTAGCTGCAGCTGTAGTGCGCTCCACTTGCTCCAACGGCTTGAATACTTCCATAAACTTGGGCACTTTGGGTGCTGTAGCGGACTCGGAACGTGGCAGCTCTCCGTTGAGCTTGTGCAGCGTAATGCAGAAGTCCTGAAAGCCATGCACCGTATGATAGTTGGACTCATCAGTTTGTTTGCCTTCGCGCGTTAGAGTAGGACGCACACAGCCCGGCGACCATGTGTGATTATAGTGTGGTGCATCCATATCCACCTGGCGCCGCTCATTAAGATCCAAACGATCGATGGCACTGTGCAGCTGAGGATCATTTAGAGCCACTTCGCGAGCCAAGCGGACATCGTGACGCCAGAAGTGCTGATCCCGCTGCACTGCCGGAGCGACCTCCTTGATGCGCAGCACCACCAAACCCATCAGCCAGACGCAGATCACATTGAGCAGTGTCAGAGCCATGCTCACGGTAGCACACACAAACAGCTCAATGTGCAAGTGCTGGGAATAGACGTGATGCTTGGACAGACCCTTCAGCAGCTCCTCATCCATGTGCAGCACTTGGGTGCACATTGCAATGGCCAGCAACAGGCCGGCATTTACAGCTGGCGGCAGAAGCGATGCTGATATAGCCACGCCCACCAGCGAACCCATATTGCCACCCAACACACCAATAGCAGCCGCAGCACCAGAAACCAGAGCCGTACAGAGCCCAATGACCAGGGAATGCGTATCGCAGCGTGACATGATCTCGTCGTTGAAGCCCCTGGCAAGCATAAAGAAATGTCCCAAGCCACACAAGCAGATGGCACCGCCAAAGATGAAGCCCGTCACCACCGAAATGGCCAGGCCAATCAGTTCATTCCTTATGCCCAGCCAACGCAAGTGACGATCGCCAATCACCGAACCGAATATGGCTGCTATGATCGGTCCCATCAATGGAGAGATCAGCATGCTGCTCGAGAGAAACAGAAAACTGTTCTCCACCAGGCCAACGCAGGATAACAAGGCAGCAGCCATTAGCAGCACCACAAAGTCAAAATTGATGGTAGCATCGCGTCGCACCACTCGCACCACCTGATTAACATTCAAGCGACAGCGCACCGAGTCCATGAAACTCTGCCAGCCCACACGTTGCCCCGCCTCACGTTCAGTTTCTGTTGATCCGGCGCCAGTTCCAGGCTCCGCTCCCGCTGCTACTGCTGCTCCTGAACCAGATTCAGGTTCATCGCAAAGCTTGACGCTCGTCTCCAGGCAGTTGATGGCCGTGACATGTGTGCCCGTCCGCTCACCAATGCCCCAATCCTGCAGCGTGCACAGCAGACGCTCATAGCGCTCATCCTGCACGAGATCGAAGCGTGCCTGAAGCTGCCCACCCGACACATCATTAGACCAGAACACATTCTCCAGTCGCAGCTGTGTGGCTATACGGCGCAGCACCTGCTCCAATGGTGCATTGCTTGGCAGCTCCTCCAACTGCAGCGCTCGACTGTTGGGTAAATGGATTTTGGGGCTCACATTCCAGTTGAAGTCGATAAAGAACTTTGAGTGCAGCTGCTGCTGTCGCTTCTCTTCTAGCTCCGTGGGCACCGTCACCATCACACAGACAGAACCATTCATTCTGAAATATAACTTGAATTTCGTCAGTTACTATAAATATGCTAACAAATTATACAAATATGAGGGTTAACCTAACACGATGCACTCAAGAATCAGTCCCCAGGCAACAGGGCTTGTCGCTTATGTGTATGTAAAAATATGTTTTTTTTCTAATTTACTCTAGCTGCTAAAACTAAAACTACTTTGGTTAACGTTGTTTTCGTCAAGCCGTTGGCTAAGAAGGGCGTCTCAATAATAATGACTTAATGATTGCAAATTAAGTGTTTGCGATTCTGGGAAACCTTAAATCATTATTGCATTAGAAATCGAAAACTCTCCAAGGATTATTAGCTAAAGAATAAGGATTTAACAGGCAATTGACTGCCAGTTAAGTTTATCGATCAGCACACAAATTAGAACCGGAAATAACCTACAGAAATGCCAATTCGCTTTCGAAATGATGTTGAAGATTTTCATTAGTTAGTTGCCATTTTGTTCTGGCAAACAAAACTCAATCTGTGTGCGTAGCGGATGCCACAGCGGTTGCAGCTGATGCTGTCGTTGACATTTGCATGTGATAGGGTGTTGTGGGAACAGAGTAAAGGTGGCAGGATGATAGGGGGGGGCGGTTGACTAAGGGGCTTTGTGTCAAACTCGCACGTGTCCTGTTGCCGCATAATCGAGACAGAAGCGGGATGAACGAAAGCGAATGTCAACAAAACTGCAACAGCCATAAAATATTATGAGGCCGTTTGGCTGACGGCTGCGGTTTGACAGTAATAACGCACACACCCAACACACACACGCACAAACACATTGCGTTTGAAAGGGATGCGGACGGAGTATGGCAGAGGAAAACGCGTGAAAACGCAAACAAAATCGCATAAAAAACGCACGCAAAACGAAACGAAACAGCTTCTGCAACAATAACAACAAGGCAGGCAGCCGCAGCGGCAGCAGCAACTCAATGCAAGCATTGTTTTGTAAACACACACACACACCCGCACACACACAGTGGCATACATATACATATATAGAGAAGCACCCACACATATGTGGTGTTTTTTCCTGCCAAATTCCACGGTGTCCATTATCCAGCGGCATTTTTTTTCTCTCCTTCTCTCTTCCTCACGCCTTTCTCCATCTGCCATTTGGCAGTCGAGTGTGTGTGTGTGTGTGTGTTTGTGTGCTTTACCGAGATCAAGCGTCAAAATTACATTGTTGGCATACGCTGTGCAATTATTTTTTTTTTTGCGCCATTCTGTTGCGCTGTCCAACATTTTGCTGGTCCTTTTTTGCGTTGTGCCTTCTGCGGTGTTGCCGCCCTTTGGTGGCACGCCTCGTGCTTCCTGTTTCTGAACCCCCCAACTGCACCCTTGCCACAGCATGCAACTCTTGTTATTGCGGCTCCTGCTGCTGTTGCCGTTTGGCCACCTCGAAATCCTTGCTAGCGCCATCCCAACCATCCATTCAAAAGACCAACCAGCCAAACCAACCATCCAACCAGCTGGCCAACCCATTGTCTGCTGCTCTGCTTTAGCCGCTCGTTTTTTTGGCCTTCCGCAAAATGTGGGAAAAAAAAAGAAGAAGAAAAGAAATCAAATACAATCGATGATGTTGCAATGACAAGCCGAAATCTTAATACCTTTCGTAAAATGGTAAAGCAATAGCTTAAATTATGATTTACTTAACAAACAGCGAGAGGTTTCATTATATCCTCTAGGTTATTAATTAAGTAAGTGAACTGTATGCCACTCTTTGATCAACTGAGAGTACCACTTGGAAGAGTAATGTCAAAAGAAACGAAGATAAAAGAAAAAAAGAGATGATTGCACTCCAATAGGGATAAAGAAGAGCATACACGACGCGGGACAGAGGTCGGACGGAGGACACAGGACGCTGGACGCTGGACGCAGGGTACAAGACGCACTGAGCAGCGTTGATTGTTGCAATTTCTCGTTAAATTGAATTCAGTCGTTCAATGCGAGCCCCCAAGCCGAGTTTTGAGTGCTGAGAGTTAAGAGAGAGAAAGAGAGAGAGTGAGATAGAAAACGAGAGTGAGGGAGAGCTGCTGCTGCAGCACCACACTGCATATTTATGACAAGTGTCGCCACTGCGGACAACAGACGAGAGACAATGGACCAATGCCAACGACAATGCGACAGCAGACACGGGACACGGGACAACGGACAACGGACAACAGACAATGGACAGCGCCGAGCAATGACAACACCGATGACAATGACAATGAATACGGCGCATTATGAGATTGCGATGGCGATTGCGATTGCGAATGCGATTGTGGGTTTGGTTTTCAAATTACACGAAACACATGGCAACAGCTCGTTGCACATCTGATTGGTTTGAGTTAAGTGCACGCATCATCTCGACTCGATTAATCGCGGCCAGTTTGTGTTGTTCTCACTACGCTTCTTGCTGTACGAAATCAGCTTACATATATAATAATCCCATTTCTCTATTCGCTTGTGCTTTATGAGCTTAGCATTAGCATATTAAGAGCACACTAAACTGCATTGTTAAAATTATGAATTGTATAATTATGTACATTATTTTATACCTAATGGCTTATATCTAAGCCTTTGGCAATTACGCAAAGTAAGCAAAGACACACAAATTTAATTATAGAAAAAAAAAACAAACACTAATTGTCCCAATAAAAAAAGGGAGCTGGGGAATTATGGTAATTTTTTGCATGCAGATATTTCGGATAATATGTACACCTACCAATGGGCACAAATTAGGTAGGTGCATTGGCTGAATTGCCCTCGAGCAAATGCTAAACAGAAAAATACTGTTGCATACTTTCAGGTGCCAACATTATTAGTACATAATTACATTTAAAAATGCAAAGAAAATTATTTCCCAGTTGCTTAAATCATTTATTTAAATATGTTTGACTTTGAGCAAACTATTTATTCATTTCAGTACATTTCAAATGCAGAATTTCGATTCCTGCAACGCTTTTCGCTCCGTTAGCCCACAGTGCGATGGCTCGTAAATAACCAAAGTGCCAGTCGCAGGGAAACAGGAAATGGCAGCCAAATGCAAAATTATGCGCCACATTTAAATGTAATTTGCATTTATTGCCATTAATTGAGTTGCATGTCGTTTGCGTATGTGTGTGTGTGTGTATTTGGGTGTGTTATAGCAGGCAAATGAATTGCGTCAAATAGTCATTTAGGTATTTGCAACAAAGGGCAATTTGGTGCATATGGCAAACTAATGAACCGATTGCCATTTAAATCCGATTGAGATAGGCTCAAAAGATAAATGCAGATATCCACTCATTGGTTTAGATCTATCAAAAGCTTTTATCACCAACATAACAACAAAACAAAACAAGAGAAAACTTGCTGTTGTTGTTGTTGTTGTTGTTGTTGTTATCGTTGTTGCTGTTCAAGTAGAAAATCCGAACCTTTCCAATTACACACTTAACACAATTGTTTGAGTAAGTGGCCAAGTTTGGGTACGCGTTGTTGTTCTTTGCGGGGCAACCGAGAGTGTGTGGCATGAAGTGCCCGCAATGAAAGTGCCAACTAAATAAGGTGTAAACATGCATGTGTGTGTGTGTGTGTGAGCAGCTACCTTAGGTCGTTTGGTAGCATTAATGCCAACAAAATCGCAATCGCCTAACGTTATCCTTATGATGGTTATACTAAAGTTAACAACAGCTTAAACAACAGCACACACACACACACTTGCTCAGTAATCAAGCACACACACACACCCACCTCGCATTTAATGTTTAGCACAGTGGTTAAAAGTATTCAATATTATGTACGTACAATTCTTTATCGAGAGAGAGAGAGAGAGGGAGAGAGAGAGTTATGCGATGCCTAAAGTACTTACAATCAGCTTACTTAATTAAAGCAAGCTTAGTTTTGCTAGCTTGTGACACTGTGGCACAGGTTTGCAGTCGATTCTAAAGACTCTGTATTCATTAAGAGTATATGTACAGCTAGTTGGCGCGTGGTTTTGTCCGCCCAAGCAAGTGCTAACATCAATGCCAACACAAACACACACACACACACACAGACACACACACACAAGCAAGTGTAAAGCAATGTTGTAGTGGCAGTGGCAATGTTAACGAGGCAGCATTTGGTTGGGCTTTTAGCTACGCTCATTTTGTGGCAGGCGCCAATCCCCATAATCAGAAAGCTTTTGCACTTTATTTGTGTTAGTTTCAATTATATAAACACAATGGCAGAGGCAAAAGCAGCAACAGCAGCAATGGCGGCAAGAATAACCAATTACCGCTTGATTTAGCACACGCACACGAAAGCAAACAAAGCTTAAACACTCACACACACGCACATATAGAACATGACAAACTTATTGAGATTCATTGAGCAGACTGTGAAGCTTCACTTCAGTTCAGTTGAGTTCAGCTCAGTTCAGTTCAGTATTATTTGGAACGGTACGGCTTTTAATATGGGCTGGCTTTGCACAACGCTATCTTCCCGTCAATCCTTCAACCGCTTTGCCCCCTATGGTAGGCAGCTATGGACAGATTTGACTGGCAGACAAAAGGTAATGCTTCAACTGGCAAATACAAATACACAAATACAAATACACACACGCACTCAGCTGAACGCATGTAAATGTCTCACCGTGTGTGTGTATGTTTTTGTCAGTGTATTGTTTACTTTGCATAAGAGCTCAGCCATTGAAAACTAAAATACTGCACAACACATTAAGACTTTGTATTGCATAGCATTAGGCGCCGTTTCATTTATATTTTATGCACACAAACACACACACACACACACACACGGAGACAGAGAGAATGTGCAAACGTTTAAGTGCGTCGTTTTATCGTTCTGTTTTCAGTGTGCATTTGAGCTTAATAGTTAAATAAACAGCAATTTTCTTCTGGCAACAGCAGCCGTTGCAAAAGTTGCCATTTGGCTTACAAACACAGCTCCCCTTCGCACACACAGCATATACTAACACAAGCACACATACATCCCTCCTGGCTCCAGCTCAACCAAAAAATTCAGCAATATTTCAGAGCGAATTCGACTGGTGCCCGGAACAAACACACAAATTTTCTTATGTAATTGAAATATTTTATTTATTTTATGTTCGATTTTTATGACAAAAAACAAAAAAAAAATTCGAAAATTGCAACGTCTAACAAATAAAGAGAGAAAATAAACTCACATATGGTCTTCAATGTTTGGCGTTTATTGGGGAATCTTTAAAAACTTTACAGTGTGGGAGTTTATGTTTTATTCTTGCTGCCTAAGAGTATGCAACATAAAACAAAGAGATGCAGTGTCTCTGCAACTGGCCGTTAGATGGCGCCGACTGCAATGCATTGCTAAACGAAATTATTTCAGCTCATTAAGAATATTTAAGTAAATAGTAAACAAGGGCCCAAAACTAAAATTCACCGACAAACATACACGTATTCATATGCAAACTCAGCTGCTGCTGCTGCTGCTACTGCTGCCGCCTGCAATCAGCGCCTAATGCAGATCGTTAGGCAAACACGCATTTCAAACATTTTCGCCACTTTTCTCCCACGCTCTCGCTCTTTCTTTCTCTTTCTCAGTTGGTTTGCCGTTTTTCGGAAGTATTTTATCCGCCATGTTAACATGCCGTCTGCATATGTTTACCAAAGAATTTTTGGTGGAAAAAAAAAGCCAGCCAGCTAAATTTTCCTAATGGCATTTGCTACACGAGGCAGCAAAACGCACATTACAACAACACTAACACCAACAACAACATTGACACCTACGCCGGCTGCAGGCAAGTGTGACAGATATTTTAGCATATTATGGGCGTGTATTAGTGTGTGTGTCTGTGTGTGTGTGTGTTCATGTTTGTGCATCGTTCTGAGCGCCAGTTTCCTGTCGCTGATTTTGTTTCCATCGCTTGCCATCTGTCATTGACATCCGCATCAACATTTGCCACTCTGTATGTATGCTATGTTTGCATTTAGTAAACCCTAAAAAACCTGAGACTTTTGATTTTCTTAGGCCATGCCTAAACGATTTGTGTCTGTATTCAGAGTCATCCGTAGAGTGCCTACAAAGTTTCTCTTCACCCACCCAGTTGGCCAATCCACTTAAGGCCGCATAATCGCTCCAATTCATACTTAATACAAACAGCAACATGTCATAGAACAGAAGTATTTATAGTTAATGTTAAATAAAAAGCCAAACGATTTTCGTTTTTATTCGATATTTACGATATATAAGTTTTGATTTTTGTTTATTTTTCGGTTTGTTTGTTTAAGACACCAACAGAAAAAAAAAGTTTTATATATTTATGTACATGCATTACATTTAGTTTACAATCATATTCTTTTGTTATCATATAAATTACGCTTAAATGCTAAGCAAAAAAAATAAGAAGATTATTATAATAATAATATACTCGTATATCTTTGAAAATGTTCCATTTAGCAGCATTTAAAAAGCAACGCGAATTTTTTGTTTTCATCATAATTTTTTTTTTGGTTTTTTGTTTGTAGCTTGATAACATTATTCAAATTTAAATTTAAATTCAAATGCAGCAGCAATTTACAATGTTTAAAATTAACCATCGCATATTATAAATGGCTTCTTCTTTACATATATACACAGAGACACTAACAACAAGGCTTTACAATAAAAAAAAAATTAGCTCGAATAATATTAATAATAGTTTTACATAGGATACGGATACGGTAAGGGTTAAAGGGCCAAATGAAAGGTATATGATACAAATAGATATATATATATGTATATATATATAAAGATATATGGATATAAAAGTAATATCAATAATTATAGCAGTAGTAATATTCTGTGTGGGAGAGGGGGGAGGGGCGAGTGAGTGTGTGTTTGTATGGTGGTGCTAAAAACTAGGTTTAACTTTAAATAATCACAATTAAATATTGCTAAGGTATGCAAGAGCAACAGCAGCAACAACAGCAGCAGCGGCAACAACAGCAGCAATTAATTTGCATGTTGCCGGCGTGCACATAAATATAAAACTATTGTAAAAATATGTATATGTATATTAAAATTAAATCAACAACATAAAAAAAGCAGCAAATTAAATAACACAAAAAAAAATTATAGTAAATAACATCTAAGAATGTTTGAAAACAGAAAAAAATAATATAGAAATAATAAAAATACTAGAAATTGTTGACACTACCTAATAAGTATGTACAAAAAAAAAAAGCATACAAGTGCAAAAATAATAATAATAATAGTGCATAAGCATATATTAAGATATTTTGAAAGCGTTAAAACAAAAATTGAAAACTATTGAAACAAAAGGAAATATCATAATAATAATGAAAGAGTTGGACGCCATTGCAACTGGACAAACAGATTTTCAACACATAATTGAAACGTTGTTGCCGCTGGCATCGCCATACGACACGACAGCAATCCGCCAATGCCTGGCGCACTCCAGCGACTCTCGGCATATGGGAGAGTAGCTAAGAGCAGCGCGGTGGGCAGGAGGAGCGCCATACAAATATATACATATACATGGGCTTAAAAGCTCGCTGTAGCGCTAAACATTAGCGATTAGTTACGGCAGTATAGCTGCTGCTGCTGTTGTTGCTGTTGCTTTTGTTGATGTTGCTGTTGATGTTGGGCTTGTTGTGTCGCTATCGTTAGCACGAAATGTCCTAAACAAGCGCAGCAACAACGAACGATCCTCACCCTTCTCATCTACCTGACGATCTAAACGCCAGCCAAGGCTTGGCAGCCACCAAAATGGCGTATAACTCCCATCGTTGGGCAACGTATCTAAAGTTGTTAACGGTGTGGTAGTTGTTGTTGCTGTTGTTCTATATATTGATTGTGGGATTTCGCGTGTGCTATCTATTCTAATTATTTTACTATTCATATTGCTACGATTCGTGCTAATACTTAAATGCTGTGTGCCAGTAAATGCTGATTGTGTTGCTGCTGCTGTTGCTGTTGTTGTTGCTGTTGTTGCTGTTGGTATTAAGCTTTCAGCAACATTGGCTGATATCAACGTTGCTGCTGTCGTTGTTATTGTCTCTGCTGTTTGCTCGCTTGCTGCCACTGCTGTTGTAGCTTCCGTTGCTAAGCTCTGGCTTAGTGTTGGCATAAGCTTTGACCAAAATGTTGTGGTTTCCGTTGCTGGTGCTGCTGCTGCTGCTGCTGCTACTGTTGTTGCTGTTGCATTGCTAGATGTTGCTGTTGTGCTTAATGCATTCGAACTGCTTTCGATAATCGCTGTTGCTGTCGTTGGAATTGTTGTACTGCTGCTGCTACTTGTGGTGCTGCTTATTTTTGTCGTTGACTGTTCATGTTGCTGCTGTTGCTGCTGCTGTTGCCGCAGCTGCGATAATCGCCGCTTGCCCTTAACCAGCTCGTTTATAATGCGCAATTCTTGCTCAAAATTAATTTCACTTGCCGCCTTCTCACTGTCGCCCTGACCACCGATTGTATTTGTCATTAAATTTTCACTGGATGCCATATCGTTCAGCACATCTAAGTCACTGTCAGCATTGCTGCTGCTGCTGGTGGTGGTGCTACCACTGGCAGCAGCATTTCTGACAAAATGCTGATAATAAAACCGGTCATCATCTCTCTTATTGCCATTGGCATCTTGATGTATAGCAGCAGCTTCGGTTTCAGATGTTGTTTTTGTTGTTGATACCGATGCTATTGTTGCTGCAGTCGCTGTTGTTGCTGTTGTTGCTGCAGTTGTGACCAACTGAACCGGTTGCACTTTCGATTTTTTCAAGTCGCTTTCATCTATCTCTTGTTCTTCTCCAGGGACTCGCTCTTGCGTCGATGACAATATCGCTGTTGTAGGCGTCGTTTCAGTTGCTGTTGCTGTTGCATTTGCTGTTGTTGTCGCATCATAATCTTCACCAGTTGGTACAATATCTGTTGCCGTCACATCACCGCCATCCAGATCGGCACTGAGCAGCGGCGAGATGCGGCGATGACTGAACAACGGCATCATATTCACATCAGCCGGCTGAAAGGCGTCGACCTTGAGCAACTGATCCAAGTCCGCCTCCGCCTCTGACTCTGCATCTGTATCTGTATCTGTATATGTATATGTGTCTGTGTCAGTATCTATAACTGGCCTCGACTTGGTATCCGCATTTGCCTTGGGTTCATCGCTCATCGAACTTGTCACCAGCTGAACCATGGACTCCTTGGTATCCAGAGACACACCCGCTGGCACAACAATCGCATCAATATTGCCAATACCAGTAAAGGCAGTACTGCTGCTGCTGCTGCTGCTGCTGCTGCTTGGTATGCTTAGAGTTGTTGTGCTTGGCCATGTATTGCTGGCATCCGCAAGCAGATCCTGAGCATCTGAAGTGATTCGATTGTTCGTCTTCAGTGCATCTTCTCTCATAGTTGCTATTGTGGGTGTGGGTGTGGGCGTTCTCGTTGCTATTACTGTTGCTGTTGCTTGTGTTGCTTGTGTTACTGGTGTTGCTGGCGTCGTTACATTGACTGCCTCCGGCTGCATTGAATCGTCTGGCGCCGTGGGAAACTTCTTTTCGAATATATTAAACTTAAGTGGCGCATCCTCGCTGGGCAGCGCCTGATCCTCGGCTCCACTCGGACTGGTGAGAGTCGTTATCGGATCGTTTTGAATGAGCGGTCCCAACGGCAACTCATAGATCAGCTCATCACTCTCACTGTCACTGTAGTCGTAGTCTGTGAAACCAAATTGGCTGCCACCATTGAAACCCAGCTGACCCTGCAACTCCTGCGCCACAATATCGGTGGGATTGATGTTGATCTGTGGTATGCAACGCTCGTTGTACAGCTTGTGGCCCGGCGGACAATGGCGAAAGGGCAGGTCAAATATCGATTTGGGCATCACTTTTTTTGGCTTCTCTAGTGTACGCTGCTCGTCGGATAGACGCAGCCACGCCTTCCATGCCTCACCCTGGGCATTGCCCTCGATGGGTCGCGATGTAATCGGCAGCGCTTCAACTCCTTGCCACGAATGGATGTGGAGAGCAGTGAGCGCCAGCACTGGCAGCAGCCAGCAACCGGATGATTGCCATAGCCGTTGCCGTTGCCGTTGCCGTTTCTGATTGTTGCCTCTCGATGATGATGCCATGGCAATGGCAATCGTGCAGCCTTTACGCTGCTCCAGCAGCGTTACCAAACCCACAATCCTACTGCTGCCTATCGCTGCAAGAAAGAGAAAAAGGAAATGAATTAGTTTTGACCATGGCTTCAAATATGTGTTAAGTACCACACAGGTACAGTTAGCTGACTGCCCCAACAACTGCATCTTTTATATTGTGGCATGTGTAACAATACCGGTTTCTTTTGTATGTGTTTGTGTGTCTGGGCCGCCACCATGGCATAAATTAAGGCATTTATCAATCGCAATCAAATGACGAGACTATAGAAAAACTTAAGAACTATAGAAGAATTAATACCCTAACACACATTATGCCTTCACAAAGATTGTGAACTTGGGCATCGGATTAAATGTTTTAATGGGTATATTGACGGTGCCACACACGGACGCACGGACGCACGGACGCACGGAGACACGGAGACAGTGGGAAGCATATCTCACATCAGTCATCGGTGTTGTCATAATCAACGGCCACAATAAAAATAACAGAGCCAGCAGCAGCAGCAGCAGAAGCAACAACTGCATTAACTTGTTGCTGCCACAGCAGCAGCATTCATTGTTGATGTTGCACTTTGCTTAAGCACACACACACACACACACACGCGTACAAACGCTGATGCGGCAAAGACACACAATGTTTATTTATAGAGAGATACACGCAGATACATATATGTATGTATGTGTATTTACTTGTGGCGACACACTCACTGTACGCGTAACTGGAAGAAGGGGGGGGGGGGGGGGGGTAAAAGGGCAACAGAGACGGATGGATAATGTGTGTGTATAGACATATACAATTTATATATGTATGTAGGTTATCTGCGGGTTCTTAGAATTTATGAGTTCAAGAGTGTGTGTGGCACATTGCAACCGCGACTTTTCCCATTGCTCTCTCTCTCTCTCTCTGTCTCCCTCTCTTTCGCACTCTTTCTATATAGCTGTTGCACTCAACTTTATGATTGTTGTTGTTGCTGTCGTTATTACTTGTTAATAGCTTTTTAGTGGGCCTGTTTCGGTGCGTATCGGTCATAAAGCTGGCCGCTGCCCTCTTATCCGCCTATCCCTACTACATCCCTCGACCCTCTTCTTCCTCGCATTTTACAACGGTGCGTGTCGAATGCTCGTGTGAATGTCAAGTACCTCTTCACAACACACACACACACAAGAAGTTCATGATAATGTCATAACGGTATTAAGAAAGACAATGACTTTGACACCCGCAGCATTATATAATTAGTCTAAGCCAGCCATAAAAGCAATTGCAGTTTTTTACTGCATTGGAATACATTAGAGACTTATACCGAATCCTTAGATCAATGGCAGGAAGAATTTATTTCAGTTCACTCATATCTCAACTATTTAATCTACATTTATAAAGCCACCAAAAACATGCTGTCAATTCTTTTCGTTGCCCATCAACCAAACTATTCGCTGTTTGCTGTTCTATTCCACTGTATCTGTGTGCGGCCTGTCACGAGGCATCAACTGTTATTTCCAGCGTTTCTGGCTTCCCCATAGCCACCCACTAGCATCCCATTTCCACTTTATGTGGTCAGTCACGAACATGACCGACAGACAGCCTTTTCTATACACAAACATATGTCGGTTCTAGCCCAAGCAAAAGCAATAGCAAAAGCTAAACTAAACCAAGCTGAACTGCCTCGACTTGTCCTGTATACATATATATATCTAGCATATATTTCGTCTATCTCGTCTATCTGTTCATCTGTCAGTTGGGGTGCCCTAAAATTGAAAATCAACTTCACACGTCGCAAATTTTTAATTTAAAATCAGCAACTGATGTCAATTTGGGGCCGCATGGCTAAAGGTTCCACCAATGAACTCCATTCGCCGAATTCGTTTGTTTGCTTTCAATACTTGCAATGGCAATAAACTGAAGAGTATATGCCACATTATAAAGATATATTCTTTCAAAGCGTTATAAGAAAAACCTTCTTCACCTTACTTGCCAATCAACTTCTACAGTAACAATGAATACCAAAGGGAAAAGTTGTTACCTGGCACAGAGTAAAAGACAGTCGGATACATTAATGGCGAACAGTCTGTAACAGTTACACTTGTTTCTTTCGTTTTTTGATGAGCTTTTCGGACAACATTTGATGCTTTTTACGCGTGTGATTTCGTCTGGGCTATAGGCTGCATAGGATTTCACGGGTTGCGGGTGGGTAGTTGGTGCTACATACATAATTCTAGGCAAACGCACACACACACACACACATTGACATCCAGCTAATACATAACAGCAGCAGAAGCAGCAGCGGCAGCGGCAACAACAACATTGAACAGGACACGTAGCAATGGTTTTCGTTTCGTGCTCGCACGTTTTCAATTCAATTCAATGATTCAATCCAATCCGGCATCCTGCAAAAACAACTGACAACAACAACGTGTGTGTGTGTGTGTGCGTGTGTGTGCGTGTGTGTGTGCGTCCTGCTATTCATTTGCCATTTTTTATGTGTGCATCGAATGGTGTCCGCGGAATGCCACATCCTCTTGCCACCTCGTCTGCCACATCTTTTCCAGCTGTTTTTGGGCATGTCCATGCTTATCAACATCAGCTACACATCTGTGTGTGTGTATGTGTTTGTTTGTTTGTGTTGGCCAACAACAAGAAATCAAAAAAATCTCTGTCAGCACTAACAACAGCAACTGGCTCGTTGCTTAATGTTTTTTACAATTTTTTCACATACATACAAACCAAATATACGATAAATATATATTTCTCATTGGTTTCCGTTTAATTTTTCATTGCAGCATTCATTTGGCTTTGCAGCTTTGGGTCAAAAGGTGAGTTAATTGTAAATGTACATACGTGTATATATTATATTAATTAATAATTCAAATAAATTAATCATATTCAAAAGACTTCAACCAGGTTTTTTTCTTTGTGCTGCACAGCAACATTATTCAGTTAAACATGAACATTTTAATTATGATAATAAGGTCAAATATTAATAAACTGTCATGTGACATTAGATGCAAGTACAACGGCGAGAAAAAAAAAAAACAAACTCAACTCCGGATGAGCAAAAAAAAACAGAAGATCATATTTACAGTCTGACAAGTGAATTAAATATGGAATAAATTACCATAAAAACATGTATTCATTATAACTTTTTTTTTTGTTGTGAGTTAAACTACATGTTAATTAAGCTGAAAAAACACTGATTTTATTCGCGTACTGGGCAAGTTAAATCATTAATTTCTATTTGGCAGATGCAACGAAAAGTTCTTAGAGCTTGCAGCAATGGCTGAGTGTTTGTGGCAGCAATGTTGAGACATGTTAACATGCCACTAAGTTGCATCATTAGTTCCATTCCAAACGATCATCGATGGTTGCCAAACATTGCGAGTGCATTGTGTCAGGGTGAGAAGAGACCCAAGAGTTATCCAACTTGCTGTGCATTCAATTACTCATTTTGCGTGTAATGTACTCCAATTAGCCACAAGTGGCAGTTGCTTAAACACAACACAAGTTGTTGCTGTTGCTGTTGCGGTGGCAATGGCCATTAGAAGTAGCTTATTCATGCATTCATGCAGAGATTAGATGGCGACTATGTCAATGTCTGGCCGAGAATTATACAATCTTGAGCAAAACAAAATCTGGTTTTAATGTTGTTGTTGCTGCTGATGTTGCCTACGCACGTGGATTGTTGCTGCTGTAGCTCCATTTATAGGAACTACTTCTACCTAGCTGGTAAGCCAGTAAGTAACCAGTTTTTCTTTTCTTAGTTTTTTTTTTTTTTTTTTTTTTGCCTTTTTGCTAGTTGTTTTTTTTCTTTTTTGGGTTTTAGCAATGTCGTAAAACAAAATTGAAAATGCAAAACTGTCAGCAGCTCACACAAATTAAACAAAATATGTACTAAAGAAAATAAAAAGAGTTGTTGATGTTGCTGCTGTTGCTAGTTGTTGTGAGCAGGCAACAAAGAACATGCAAAGTAGCAACCACTCAAAAGTGGTTCGGAGTAGTTCAGCAGGCAACTGGAACGCAATATTACACCGCTCTTGTGGTTTATATTCATTACTGTTGCGGGCGGTGGTGGTGGTGGTGGTGGTGGTTGGTGTTGTTGGTGTTGGCGCTGCTAGCGGTGGTGTCATTTAGTTTTCATAGTCGTTTAACTGCTTTGCCCAACAACAACTGTTGCTGTTGCCAGCTTAACAATCACTCAGCTTGGCAACAACGGCCTCTAGCCAAGCGACACTGGATGCCAAGTTGTCGTTGTAACTGTTGTTGTTGTTGTTTGCTTGCTTGCTTGCTTGCTTGTTGGCAACGCACTTGAGAACCGTTACAATTCGTACAAACTGTTCAACTAGCGATTCAAGCTGAATGCAATAAAATTGTGGGGGAAAGTGATGCTGCAGTCAAGTTAAGTTATTTTTAGCTAGCATGCAGCATGCAGCAATTATAAGATTGAATCCCTGGACAGTCAATAAATGACTACTACTCGTGTATACACACATATATATATATTATACCAATGAGATCAGCATTTTGGTTTTTTCTTTTTATTAGTTGTGAGTTAATACCTAGTTGCTGTCTGTCGGTAAAGGCCAATGTGAATGAATGAAGAATTAATTTGCACATAAATCAAGTTTAAGCCAAGTAATTAATACATACATACATATAGACAGATAGACAGACAGACAGACAGACAAGCGCATCAACTAAATATGTATTTTAATTATACTTATTTGAAATATCAAGAAAACTGTTAGATCATCAAAAGTACATACACTTGGCATCTAGTATCAACTGGGCCAATTTCACAAATGCAACTGCAACATTCGGCTGACATCATCATCGTTAAATTGAATTTCCAGAAGCGAAACTTATCTAATAAATACTATTATAAAATGCAAAACAAGCGAAGCTCTTTGTTCGTTGCAACACTGTTGCATCTGCGACCAGCAACAACAATCAACAAGAAATTGTTGCCTATTGACGCTAAATGATGCATGATCTAAGTCTATGCATAATGGGATGCGGCACGTTATCGGTCTACGTGCCCCAAGACCTCACATACTTGCCACAATCTGGTACCATCGTTGAAAATTGAAAATTGATTTCCAAACAACAAATGCGTGTGTGTCTGTGTGTGTTTGTGTGTGAAAAAGGCGTGAGAAACGCAATTACGAACAGTTTTCAATTACTACGCAGCGTCTGCTAAATGGTTGTGCCAGCAGGTGGCATACCTCTTAACTTGCCACAGAGACAGAGAGTGAGAGAGGGGATGGCACATAAATATCATTATTATTGATCACAATTGCAAAACAACAAAGTGTTATCTAAATGAGAGCATGACCCAAAGACACTCTGTAGATAACCCAAGTCAGCCTTTTAGCCAAATGGTTACAGCAGGGTAAAAGCAAATCTTTTGCGAATCTTTTACTGGCTGCAGAGAGTACAAAACAACAACAACAACAAAACTGTATATGCGTGGCCAGCTGAACGTTGTTAAAGACACGCTGAGGCAGTGTTAAAAGACAGACAGCAGGCAACTAGGCTGATTGTGTGGGTGTGCCTGATATGTGTGTTGCTGCTGTTGTTGTTGTTGTTGTTAGAGCTACTTACAATAAGTTGGCAACGGCATCATGTTTGTGTGTGTGTTGGTTGTGTTGGCTCTGAAATGCGCACGCAGACGCGTGCCGAATTCATAAAAACGCATTCGAATCGATTTACATTTAGTCGCACTTAGGCCAGTCAGGCACCAGCCAACCAGCCAAAATATCCAACAACAACAGGAACGAATGTTGAGCGACGCGAGGCACGAAATTTAAGCTCAATCAAAATCAAAATGGCAGCAAAACCCAACCAACAGTAAGCGCATAGAAGCCAAAAAATCAAACAACAGCGCGAATCGCATGCAAGAACCATTCAAAAATAAAAACTAACAACTTTAAGTCGCCTAACGCATGCCCTTCTTACGCGATAGCATTAAGTTTTAAGCTCTCCTTCTCTTTTTCTTTCTTTCTCTCTTTTATTTTTTGTTAATTTATCTTCTTCGTTCTATTTTTTTAGGGTCTAATTTGTTTTAGGGCTGCAGCTTAGTCTGATATATGTACATTTATGAAAGCATGTGTGAGGTAATAGCTTAAGATTTGAAATTCTTTTTAAATGGTTTTTAAATTCCAACAAAACTGTTTGTTCAAGCTAACAATTTGTATGATAGAGGCAGAGTGCTCAGTTGTTGGGTTAGGGCAACTTTTGGCAGTTGTTTGGCTCATATTGTTATTGTTTCAGTTGTTTTGCAGTTTTTATTTAACGCTGCTTTCCACAATACACACACACACACACACACATAGAGAAAAGCGTTAAAATGTTGTGGCATCAAATTTGTTGTTGCTGCTGTTATTGTTTACTGCGGCTGTTGATTGCTTTGCATGTGCTTCGTTTTACCATTTTTTTTTTTTGTTCTTCTGTTTGTTCATTCATGTAGCCCAAAAAACTATTCGAAACTGGTTGGATGCAAGTGCAAAGAAACCTGAAGAGAGGTCATGGCTTTTACACCCCCTATGAGCAGGAAGCTGCCTCAATCTATAGGCTGTTGTATTGTATAGACCACCGCCATTAACAACAACAACAACAACAACAACAACAACACCACCACCTTGGCCATTGTAGTACTCGTTCTGTTTACAAAACACTCGAAAGAAAACTTTTGTTTACATTTCCACAAAACGAAATGTATCTTTCGGCACCTAAGCGCACAGGTGTCTGTTCAAGTTCTATCTCTCTCTTTTCATAATTACTTTACCCTTAACCCACCCCGTCTTGGCCTATAGTTTTTTTTTCCTGTTTGTGTTTTGTTTTCCATTAACAGTTTTCAATTTGCGCATTATTCGTTAGGTGTGTGGAAAACTATTAGCAAAAACAGCCGAAACGCAAATTGAACAAAATATTCCAAAGATATTCACATTAACTCACTTGATTATATACATACATACAGTATATATGGACGATCCAAGGCGTTAATTTAAGCAGCAGCTTAGTGTATCCAATTAGTGCAAGGTCTGTATCTGTAGCTATATCTCAATTTGTAACTCAAAACGTACTTGCATCTACGCTTAAGATTTTAAATTAAAAACTTGAAACACACATACACACACACACAACCGCACTCACACTAATGCAGTGACAATAGTAGCACCAACAAAAAAAATATATATATTAATCAAACACAACAAAAATAACCGTTTAGTAATAGCTGTTTTGTTTTTTTTTGTAGTTTGTAGTTTGTTTCGACTACGAGTAGTTTGTGGAAAAAGATTGATTTATTGTATTGGTCGCGTTGTTTGTGGCTAGAGATCTGAATGCAGACTGAGTAGAAAACACACGAAAATTTCGTATCAACTAATAGAAACACAAATCGTTGAGAAGACGTCGACGCTGCCGTTGCCGTTGCCGCTGCCGACAACAACGAAACGAGCGACGAGCAGCGAGCAAGAAACCAAAACATTCCCGCCGAGAGCGGGAAAAATAAATACAAAGAACTATGCACAGAGCGTAAAAGAGAGAAAGAACAGTCAGTGAGAGAGAGAGAGAGCACAAGAAAAAAAGAAAGAGAATAGATGAGCAGCAGAGTCTTAGATAAACTTACGCAATGGCCAAGAAAATGCCGCTGCAACCGAGCTCCGAGAGAGGCAGACGGGCAACAACAACAATTTATGGCCACAATATCGATGCTTGAAGATATCATACAGCCTGTGTGTGTACGCGTGTGTGTGTGTGTGGCTGTTGCCATTTGGCGGCAAATCACTTGCCACTTGCTATAACGATCCTTGCCACACAACGAGCCAGTTAAACAAACAAACACAACAACACCAACACACACACACACGCTGATGGAAAGTGTGTGGAACGTGGACAGGTAGAAAATCTTCTTACTTGTTACCTGCCCAGTATTTGTAGCCTTGATCCACAATAGCAGCAACAGCAGCAGCAGCAGTCGCCGCAGATACGATTGTTACAGTTACGCAAACGCACTGAGCCCAAGAGAAAGAGATGGAGAGAGCGAGCGAGAGCGTCCTTGCATATTGTATGCACAAGTGATTCTGCGGCTGTTATCGCATCAGCAGCAGCAGCAGCAAGGTGAAGAGTATCTGAGAAAAATATATCTGTATCTTGGCCATGTGTGCGTGCACTGATAGTGAATAATACCTTGATACGATTACGATTGATTGCATTGTGTGAACTTGATCTGGCCACTGTTTGCCTCTTGTCTCTGATAAGCCCAACAAGCAGCCAACCATCATCAGCAGCAGCAGCGGCAGCAGCAGCCCTTCAGCTTTATTATAATCGGTTCAGCTTTAACGTCCACAGAGTTGCGTTCATTAACAAATGACTTTAAAGATAAACATCTTAAGCTCTGACAATAAAGTCAATTACATATACACATTCTGTTTGCAATTGTTTATTATGCGTTAGCTTTGGCCCTCTTCTCGGCCTTGGCCTTGGCCTTCCTCTCTGTCCGGGCTTCCTACAGCTTGCTGGCATGATCGATTGACATCGCAACAGAAATAGTTCTGCATATCCTTGGCCTTTTGGGAAAACTCAAGCGTAGGCTTTAAGCCTAACGCCTCCAACATTTCCAAATCGGAAGCAATTGACACCAACTCAAAGGTAGCCATTAGGCTTTTTCTATTTTTACACTAACGAGTAAATGAGTTGCGCTTATTGGAGAACTTTCGTCAAGAGATTAACTTACTGAAAAGCGTTTCATGTTTCTCGTCTCAAATTTCTTTTCGTCGCACAAATTAGCAAATGCAATCGCGAATTTCACAATAAATGTTTTTTTTTCGATGGGCAGCACTTTTTTTAAGTGTGCCAAAATTGGGCAGACAAAAAATACCAGAACAGTGCACACAAACCGATAAAGTATAAGAGTAAAAAATTTTAAAAAAGCAATTGCAGTTTGCAACCTTTTGTGATCTGTAACTTATTTTTAAATGGCCCAAAACAAAAGCAGTCTCTGAAAATGCAAATATTTTGCCGTTCGATAAGTAATTCGATAACTTGTCAATAGCTAAGTAAATACATGGTTGCAAGCAAGTTCAAGTTCAAGTTCAAGTTCATGGTTCTCGTTGACTTTGTATAAGATTGTCTCGTTGCTAAAAAGCTGCACTAAGTGCAATTGGAAGACAAATTGCATAGATGAGTGTAAGAAAGTGAAAATAATATGCATTCTATCGAAAGGCAAGCCTATACTGAGAATAAGGAAAAAACACGAACAATCATCGGCTGCTAACGAGACAACCTTCTAGTTACTTTATCTTGGTCGACGCCATATTTGCTTGCTCGCTGCGGGGTTCAATAAGTTATCGACTATCGATACATTGAGCTTACACACAAGTCATTTCGTACGACAGTAGCAAGTGTGAAACAAGGGTTTGTTAGTGAAAAAAAAAACCTGATAAAATATTACTTGCGTGGATCCATTTTGGTGTAATATTTTTTTTTACCAAAATGGCACCAACGAGACGCATAACTCGCTCTGCTAATGCTGCCACCGCTGCCGCTGCCGCCGCCGCCGCTGCTGCTGCTGCTGCTTCTGCTGCACGGCGCCAGGGCAGTGGCAATGGGGCTGGTGCAAAAAGCAACCACGTGGTGGCGTCTGGCAGTAAGAAGCGAAAGTATCCGAAAAAAAACAACGATGCATCGATGCAGGAGGACAAACAGCCAGCTAAGCGCAAAAAGACTGAGAAAAAGCTGCAGCCGAATCAAAATGCGGCAAATTCTGAAATTTCGAAAAATGCCGCTGCAGTAGCACCACCTAAGCCTAAGGTCGCCAAAAAGTCTCAGGAGTCTGTGAACGTCAAGCCGCCGGCCAATGTTCAAAAGAAAACATTTTTGAGCAATGCCAAAGCGGGCCCATCAGTGTCCAATAGTGGTGCTTCGACTTCGGCTTGTGTTACGAAACCTGAAACAAGGCGCAAGAAGCGTAAGAGAGCTCGCAAAGCGCCTAATGCTGGTAAGAAACTTGCGTCTATTGGCATATTACTTAGTGATTTTTAATATCTTTACATGTTATCGCAGCCGCAGCCGCAACTGAGTGCAAGGAACAACCCAAGGCCAAAAAGGCCCGCAATATGCCTGAAGCTATCCAGAAACCAATAGTTGCTGCAGATAAAACCGTGCCAAAGAAAAATAAGAAAACGGTTTCTGCAAATATGCAAAAAAAAAAGAAGAAGCCCAACAAGCCTCAAAACGCTAGCAAGAAGACGGCCCCAATAATTAAAACAAACCCCTCCTTACCCGAGAAAAACTTGGTGGCTAAAAAGAAGCCGAGGAAGAAGAAGCCAAGGAAGTCAAAGAAGGCGAAGAAGGCCGGTAAACTTGCTGGACTTGTCAACCCACCAACAGCTGAGAACTTGGATTTAGCTTCAGCACAAAATGAAAACGTGGATAACAAGGAGCTGGACACGTCTGCAAAAGCTCCTACAAATGGAGCTAACACAAATGGATTGTTGACCCAAACAAACTCTGACTTAAACATTGCAATGCCTGAGGAGTTCAGCCAGATGCCTGTGGTAGAAAAGAAACCCCTGCTTGCTGCAAAGCCGGAAATATATGCCCCAAATATACACCTTTTAAGCGATGTGGCAGCTGCCTTATCTAACGGCGACTCGAATCTTATAAAATCTGAGAAAAATTTCAAAATCCCTGTGACTGAGACTGACAACAACCAAATGCCTTCAAACCAGCCGGACCCTTTTTATTCAGGTTTTGATATTGTATTTAATGTGGCAGCTATTGCATCTATGCGCGAAAAACTTGCAAGCCTGAAATCTAAGAAAGCCGAGGAGTTTGACAAGTCCGAGGAGAGTCTTGAGATGCCTAGAGAAACCAAGGCAGAAATGCCATTTCACTCGGCTGTCTTGTTGTCTCCAAAATCAGGTTTGTTCCGGGATGTGCCAGCTTCGTCAGTCAAGCCTACACAGATGTCAGAACTTAGTGCAGCAAAAAGCGTTTATAACATGCATCTCGAAAATTCAGAGGAGTACGCCCAAGTGTCTCCACCCAAGCCACTTTCATCGGCACCCAATATGGAAATGTTCAATGACGTGGCAGCTACTGCATATATACCTAAGGAAATATCAGACAGAATTGCTGCTAAAATCCGTAACAGGGAGCTAGACAAGTCAAAGGAGTGCCACACGATGTCTTTGGTTACCAATGAAGAAATGCCTCTGTTCGAGCCACGTATCTTTGGCTCAAATTTAAAGGCATCGAATGATGCAAAAAACTCTAAGTCTCAGCAGACAAGCAAGCCACCAAAACGGGCCATCGAAATGAAAAACGTAAACACTTTCAATGGGGACAAATCAGTTTCAAACATTATCAAGAAGGAATATGGCTCAAAAATTAAGAATACTGGCCCCATTCAATCTGTGGTTACTAAACCAATTCGTCAGCCACTACTTGATGTTCAAAATACTATTAATTCGAAGGCTAGAACAAATGTTTCAGCCATGTCCAAGGAGATAACTGATTTAACTTCGAAAGAAACGATGAATGATTCTCCGCCTATGACCATGAAGGATTATGGCTCATCATTTGATGATCTTGACAAGATTGAGTTGGCTCCGTTACAATTTGAGTTTACCAAACCTATGCGTAAGCCTCTTCCTGATGTTCAGAATACCAACACTTCGAAGGCTAAAGCGAATGTTTCGGCCATGTCCAAAAATAATTACGTTTCAAATTCGAGGGCTAAGAAATCTATTCCGCCTATGACCATGGAGGATTATGGCTCATTATTTGATGATCTCGACAAGATTGAGTTTGCTCCGATACAATCTGGGTTTACCAAACCTTCGCGTAAGCCACTTCCTGATGTTCAGAATACCAACACTACGAAGGCTAAAGCGAATATTTCAGCCATTTCCAAGGAGAAAATAGCTTCAACTTCGAAAGAAACTATAAAAGATTCTTCGCATATGGCCATGAAGGATTATGGCTCATCATTCGATGATCTTGACAAGATTGAGTTGGCTCCGTTACAACTTGAGTTTACCAAACCTATGCGAAAGCCACTTCCTGATGTTCAGAATACCAACACTTCGATGGCTAAAACAAAAGTTTCAGCCATGTCCAAAAATAATTATGGCTCAAATTCGAGGGCTAAGAAATCTATTCCGCCTATGACCATGGAGGATTATGGCTCATTATTTGATGATCTCGACAAGATTGAGTTTGCTCCGATACAATCTGGGTTTACCAAACCTATGCGTAAGCCACTTCCTGATGTTCAGAATACCAACACTACGAAGGCTAAAGCGAATGTTTCAGCCATTTCCAAGGAGAAAATAGCTTCAACTTCGAAAGAAACTATGAAAGATTCTTCGCATATGACCATGAAAGATTATGGCTCATCATTCGATGATCTTGACAAGATTGAGTTGGCTCCGTTAGAATTTGAGTTTACCAAACCTATGCGTAAGCCACTTCCTGATGTTCAGAATACCAACACTTCGATGGCTAAAACAAAAGTTTCAGCCATGTCCAAAAATAATTATGGCTCAAATTCGAGGGCTAAGAAATCTATTCCGCCTATGACCATGGAGGATTATGGCTCATTATTTGATGATCTCGACAAGATTGAGTTTGCTCCGATACAATCTGAGGTTACCAAACCTATGCGTAAGCCACTTCCTGATGTTCAGAATACCAACACTTCGATGGCTAAAACAAAAGTTTCAGCCATGTCCAAAAATAATTATGGCTCAAATTCGAGGGCTAAGAAATCTATTCCGCCTATGACCATGGAGGATTATGGCTCATTATTTGATGATCTCGACAAGATTGAGTTTTCTCCAATACAATCTGGGTTTACCAAACCTATGCGTCAGCCACTAGTTGATGTTCAGAATATCAACACATCGAAAGCTGAAACAGCTGTTTCAACCATGTCTCTAAAACAAGCAGATAGCAAACTTCTTAAAGTTCAGGATATTAACACTTTTGACCTCAACCCTATCAATGCAGACTCTCCTGGTTGGGAGATCGACGATCTGCAGGAGGTAAGCAAAGATTCAATGAATTCATCCGATGAAAATGTTGAGATTTCAAATGATGTTGGATCTAACAATGCCATGGATACAAACGTTGAACAAAAACTAGACAAGCCGCGCGTGGTAGCTTGCAAAACGGTGTCTCTTCCCAACATCCGTCTACACTATGAAGAGATTGATAATAAAATCTTTAAAGGTTTCGTACACCCCAACCTCGACGATTCGGATGATGAGTCAATATCCCCAATACCTCATGTGCCTCTACGTTTAAAGATGTTAAAAATCGCATACAAGCGCCGCATTATCAAGGATTTTAACTCGGATGATGAGGCCGTCTTCATGTCCACGATGACTGACGCATTTAGCCGCCAATCGTCGTATCTAGCTAAGAGCTTGGCAAACATACATCGCCGCAGAAATCTAAATCCAATGCCTCTTAATATCGAGGACGTTGATGATCAAAACTCAAATAACGAATTCGAAGTCTCCGACTATGCCATGGACATTTTCAACTATCAGAAAGAGCGTGAATCGTATTTTAAAATAATGTATTATTTGGGAATGCAAACCGATTTGACTGTCTGGATGCGTACAGTTCTGATCAACTGGATGGTTGGTCTGTCGCAAATACTTCAACTCAGAAATGAGACACTCTATTTGGCAATTAAGATTGTTGATCGCTATTTGAGCAAGACAATCATCAAAAAGGAGAATCTTCAGCTGCTAGGCGCCACTGCCACCTTCATTGCCTGCAAATATGAGGAACAAATACCACCGTCTGCTGGTGATATTGAGCACTTTTGCGATGGGGCATACACTCGCTCTGACTTGCTCAAATTGGAGTTGAATCTTTTGGTGGACATTGAATTTGAGCTTGGCATACCCATATCCTATAACTTTATGAGCCGTTACGCCATGTGCGCCAAGATACCGAAGCCAACGTTGCATCTGGCAAATTATATACTGGAAATGTCACAAATGGAATACTCAATAGTTGGATACCCTGACTCAAAGCGAGCAGCAGCTGCTCTCTTCATTGCATTGCGCATGTGTGGAAATCTAAATCGTTATACTTGGAATTCCACATTAGCCTACTACTCGGGCTATCAGCTGGGGCAATTTGCTGAGATTGTACCGGTGCTAAATGCAGCGCTTCATCGCCAGCCGACTGGTACAATTAGGGCCATACGTGACAAGTACTCGCAGACGCAGTACGACGAGGTGACTAAGGTCCCGTTGCTTGCCCATAAGGTCTTGTTCCTGGGCATTGCCAATTATCAATGAAATCCAGATGAATTCGACTAAACGAATACTGCTACTACTACTACTAAAAGCCAAATGGAAAGCTAAATACTGCACCAAAAATATCAATTTATCCTATAGATTTTAAATACTAAAAAATATTTCAACACCTATGTAACATTTGGATGATTGATTTAAAAAATAAAAATATCACATTTGGCTCACATATTTATTGCGGTTATCAACGGGTGTTGTATCTATGTAGAAACATAGGTCAGTGTTTAACCACATATCATTGCACACATTATTGAACCAACTTTGTCCCCCCCTCCCCTCTTAAAGCTTGAACGAAAGTTTTGCATATCACCGATTCGATATAGAAACCGTTTCAATTTTAAGGCCAGCTAGCAAGTAGCGTTGTAGCTTTGCTGTTTGCAATTCAATTAACGCTCTCAATGCCAGACAATGTTGTTGTTGTTGTTGTTGCTGTGGTTGTGCGCTACAATTGCAAGATCAGCAGCAACAACAGCAGCAGCAGCCAACAACAAAACCAACAACTCATGTTTAGTTTGGCTGCAGCTCGTCGTCTGTATTTGCATACATGTATGTCAGATATGGCTAGCTATATACTATGCACATAAATCGGCGGGCTTTATGATGATCATTGTTGCTGCTGGCTTGTTTAATGTTCACGGGCGTCTGTGGTTTATCAAAGTGGTGTTAGACCATTGTTGTTGCCTGGCCATTGTCTGGCCAAATTCTAAAGATAGACGACAGCGTACAAAGCGCTGCACAAACAACAAAACAAAAATGAAGGGAAACAATAATAATAACAACAAGTGCATGTGAAACAAACTATACACATGTGCGTTGTGTGTTGTGTGTTGAGACTACCTCACAAATGGACAGCGTCTAATTGCATGCAACAGAGCCGAGTGCCGAGTGCCGAGAGCCGGGAGCTAACTTAGAGCTGCAAGTGCGCAACCCTCTGACGGACGACCGATAAGCATCGATAAGGTCGACTGGAGACACATAAATATTGTTGCACGGGGACTGCTACACAGTCAGACCGACAAACAGACAGACAGACAGACAGATAGAGCGCAAAATGAGAAGCAAACAAATAGATAGCCAGACAGACAGACAGAGAAGAGACTTGACGATAAGTTTGGCGTCATCAATTTTGGGCGCTAACAAATGGGCTTCCTTTAGTAATGTTTTAAAGAGTCTGCCCCTCAAAATGCACCCCAAGACCAGAAGCTAAATATCTATCTATAAAATAAAAGTATGTTTTTGACAATGTCAAAGTCAGAGCTTTCTTTAAGCATAATTAAAGTATTTATACGCACTTTACGACACAAACTTTAACATCCCCAAATTCCATTCAATAACATTCTGGATTATTATTCCGAACTCAACGAACAACTCAACAGACAGACTCTCGGTATACCCTTTTATTTGTTATGTTTGTCATAAATTAACCAAACTGAAACGCGAGCTTCCATACGCTTAAAGTTTAACAGAGCGCATGACGAATGACAAGCGTGAGCATAAAGTGCCCAACCAATTAGTAGATTTAGTAATCATAAAAAGCAAACACACACACACACACACACACACTCGCACACACAGATAGTCGTTAATTGAAATATGTTTATGCTCGTTTAAATTGTAAACTTTTTGACAACATGCGGTTGCTGGTTGCTGGTTGCTGGTTGCGGCCTTCCCTTCAGCCGGAACTGGAACTGGAACTAAAAACAGATACACATAATACGGAATTTTGGGTGTCTCCCGTTCGGAGTGTGCGACGCGGGGCCTTGGGGCCAAAGCCAAAACCCACTTAACGTGTATGCCAAACAATTTGCCCTTCACTCCCCAAAAACCCAAATGCGAAATGGAATACAATAAAACAAAATGCCCGTACAACATTTACACTTTTTACCCAATGCCAACTTCCCACCACTATAATAATTTCAACAACACCCAAACCCTCCACCCTACACCCACCCACCCCTCTGGGCATTGCTATCATTTGAAATTAGGTAATTAAAATAACCTGGGCATTGCATTGATGAAATGCATTCCGAAACTATCGAAAATTAAATCAAATACACATTTCATGTTTTATGAAATTCTATTTTATATTCAATTCACGTTGCCGCAGTTGTTGTTATCATTGTGTATCGTTGCATGGTTGTGTTAAATGTGTTGTTGTTTGTTGCTATTTGTTGCTTACAATTCAATTTTGCACATTGTTTTTTTTTTTTTGTTTTTGTGTTTAGTTTTTATGTAATTTTCGCAATGAATGAGCACCTTAAGCGCAAAAAAAACATTCAACCCACAAGCCTATATATATATATACATATGTATTCGTGACCGAGCCGATCAACCGAAGAAGTTGAGAAAATAACAACAAAAACTAATCAAACGTCGGTAAAAAGCAAAAAAGAAAAAAAAGAGAAAACAATTGTTTATCATATGCGAGAGTTGTTTTTGTTGTTATTTGCCTGGTGTTATTTATTTTTTACTTACGCATATAGCGCAGAATTCAAGGCCAAACCTTCATTTGTGCCACATTCAATTCAAGTGTGTGTGTGTGTGTGTGTGTGCGTGTGTGTGTTGGCTTTTATGGGCGTCATGTAATAATAGTAAATTGCCAAATTAACAGACCCAACAGAAAAAAAAAGACAATGTGCTGGCTGGAACTAACCAAATCGAATCGAATTTGAAATTTAAGATTGTTTGCTGCTAACTCAAAATGCAGAAGAAGAAGTATTTATGTGTGTGTTTTTTTTAAAAGATTTCTATTTGCCTAGCATGTGAAAGTTGCGCACTACAATTAACTGATAGGGTGCTTCAAATGCTGATCCGTTTCGAGTGGATTGTATGCTAGATGCTTCTCAATTAACAATCTTTATTCGATCAAACACTTGAATACGTGTGTGTGTGTGTGTGTGTGGTTCGTATAAGGAATTATAATTATTATAAGCAAGAAGGCAAACGAAAACTGTTGCGGCACCAAAAACAAATTATTAATGATTGAGAATAAGTAAGTCAATAAGCTTTTGCACTTTAGCTTAAGTGCAAATTGCAACAAACACAATTGCTACATACACATACATGTGTGTGTTTGTGTTTGTGTGAGTGCAGTAAAGCTTAAATCGGTCTGCCATATGTGCCACAATTTTCAATTGTGGCTTATGCAACTCATTTTGACAAATGAATTGTTAGTCAAATCAATTTGCATATTCCGCGACGTATTTTGCGGACACTCTATCCATCTAACCAATCAACCATCTATCTATCTATCTGTATCCCATGTGAATGACTCATCCTCTCACACACACACACAGAGAGGAACGATTTACAAAATATATATATGTATATACATTTTTGTGTTCACACTCAATTAATGCCAATTGACTGCAAAATTGCAAACACCTTTGACACGTTTTCATTTGCCATGTGAAGCAAATGGAAATGTGCAAACAAACCATGTGTGTCTATGTGTGTGTGTGCCACATTTGGTGGCAGGATGGTGTTCGCTGTTGTAGATTTGTATTTAGTTAGTTTTGTTGCTGATGCCATTGCAGTTGCTGCTATAGTTATAGTTGAGCTTAAAGTAAATCAATAAATAAATTGCCGCATGCAAAATTCATGAGACAGCTCACAACAACAACAACAACAACAGCAACAAATATATATTTCAATAACCCAACAACAACAACAACAACAAATTATTGACATTTAGTACGCAATTGAACTTTTACGCATAAATTTAGTAAAAAAAAAATTAAATAAAAAATATGCTGGCAAAAACAAAAAACGAAAAACCAATCGATTGGGGGCCAGCCAAAGTCAAATCGAATTAAATGTAGCTGCTTAATTGATAAATAATTGTTATGGCCATTACATTAAATGATATGAATCAGGCCACGAACTATGAACTAACAAATATGCCAACCGATTGTAGGCAACACAGGAACAAAACCCTTGAACGAACTACTTCTAACTAGATTTGCTCAGAGACTTATTAAAAATTCAATGGATAACCCCAACTACAACTACGAAAGTTACCTTCAATTTTGAAATTTATCGAACATTGACTTGTCAGGAATAGTTCCGCTTGAATCCAACAGACTCTGAGTTTATTTAAACATATATGCGATTGTTATGGTAATTCTAAAGCTTTATATTTATGTGCATAGTTTTTCTGCTGATTTCGACCGATATGCAAGAATCTTTCACTCAGGGGCAAGTGTTGCAAAAACAGAAGAAGAAAAAACAAAACACATTGGCAGTGCGTCAACGATATGTGTCAGTGTTTTTATATATTCTGAGTATTCTGAGCATTCGGACACATGGTCAGTTATCTGGTCGCTGGGTTGCTCGGCTATCGTTTCCGGGTTGCGCTTGCCAATGCCAGATTCAGATGCACTCAAAGACTCAAAGTCGAACACAAAGCCACAGTCGCAGTCGAAGAATTGGAGTGTTTTCTGTATTCTGTATTTGTCTCTGCGTGATTGGCATATATGTATGTTTGTTTGTGGTTACAGGCGGAGAGGGTTGGTTGGGTTGCTTGGATTGCATGGAATTAGGCATGCAGCTCTGGTAAATGCAATTAAATGCAAATGCAAATGCAACCCCCCCAGCAATGAACCCAATGTTAAGGTGAGCTGGGCCAAGTTAAGCTGTGGTTATATCAATGGATGTTGTTGTTGTTGTTGTTGGTTTGTTGGCTGGTTTGATGGTTGGCTGGTTAACCCCGTTAGCGACAATTTCGATAGCTCAGCAAATTCGAAAACTTAAAGCTTGAAATCTTAACGCTGGCATTTAAAATTCATTGTGTGTTGCTCTTAGTTGTTGTTGTTGTTGTTGTTGTTAGCGATTTTATTTTAATTAAAATTATATCAACGCAATTGAAATGTTATTGAACCAATTTAACGGCGTCGACTCATTAATTTGGATCTTGTTATTTTTTTTTATTTCAATACACAACAAAAACGATGCGCACCCGAAATATTTGGACGCAGTCTGGTGTTATTTATGGCAATTGTGATAAAGTAACAGCCGCATCGTGGAAATGCATTTCCAGCAGAAAAACCAAGCTTCATTTTCAGCACGTGTGTTTAATCAACTAAAACAGCAGCGTAAAAAAAAAAAAAACGAATTGTATCTCTTCACATACATGTGTATAATATTCAATCAGAAGGGAAGCTTACCGCTTGCCCATTCACAAGCATTCAGCATTAACCACCCCACCCAACCCTCCCCACTCCAACCAACGCTCAGTCGAATCGCTTGCTAGCTTGAACAACAACAACAAATGGAATATTTATGCAATTTATGGTTCGAACAAATAATCAGCGCAAAATACGCGAGACAGCAACAAATTAACAAAAAACCCCAAAAAAAATTATTAAAAATAAAAAAAAAAACAATTTGTATGGTGGTAAATAAATACAAATACAAATCACTATAAATATATATGTGTATGTATGGTTTTTTGTTATGTGTACTCACCCTAGAGCAGGCGACATAAATGTCAAATGAAAACAGGAATAACAAATGCAACGCCAACAGTATTTTGTTTTCAGCTTTTTGCTGTGATGTATGGATGACAATCCTTGCACAGGATGTGCTCGTTCCCCTTCCTCTCTCTCTCTCTTTCTCTCTTCTTTTCACTGTATGGATTATCCGTGGCACAGTCTGTCTTCAGTTTTGGGATTGCTGAAACATAAAGCATATTAAATTAAATTCACCAACTTTTAAAGCTTTTTGAAAACAAAAAAACAAAACAAAAGCAGTTGAAATAAGCTGAAGCTTGACTTGAAAGCGTTTGAGTCAGACAGACAAACGGGAAGATAATAAATCTTTAAAGCAGCTTCACTTGTGGATTTAATTCAACAATTAAAGCTCTTTTATTGTCGCAGTATTTTTATAAACAAAACAAGCAAATGCGTGCTACAACAAATATAAAAGCTATTAAACTTTAAACGCAAAAAGCGTATTTATTCTGATATATATGTATAGTTGCTGAGAGGAAGTGTGGGCGTTAGTGGGCCTATTAAGATAACCCAATGTGCCAGAGACCTTGTGGAACAAAATTCCAAGAAACTGTTTCGGCGATTAAAATTCTTTATAATACTCTAACTGTAGCTAAACTAAGTAATATTCTGCGAGTTATCAGTGAATGATTAATATTTATTTTTTGACTCGCACACACACACACAATTGAAAGAAGAACTTAAATAGCTAAAAGCTATTTCGCTTTTTTCGTTTTACATTCGCCATTTTGCCATTTCCTGGCCAGCATGTGCTGCTGGTATATATTTATGTATGTGTTCAATGTAATACATCCAGTTATTTGTTGAATTTGACAGTTTAATTGTACGCCTCGTTGAGCCTTTGGCCCAAATCGATAGCAACACCAACAGGAAAAAAAAGTATGCAAGGAAAATTTCAACTTTCCTTTCCCCTGCGTCTACCCTGCGTCTCCTGCAACAGTGACACGCCCCCATCTAACGCAATGATTTCGTGTCTATTTCAATCTCTTTTGATTTGCAAAACAAATAGGTTTGTCTCTGTCTCTGCCTTTGTCTCTGTGTGTGTGTGTTAGAGCCAAGGATCATTTCGGTTCCAATTCGTGAGCGCGATTCGGAAAAAAACAAAAGGGTTGACAAACCAGCAGCAAATTGCAATCAAATTGTGTTGGAGTATACTCAATATAAAGCGGGTAAAAACATTAAACAATAAAGCCAACAAAATTTGCATTTAACCAAGAAATTTCTATGCCGTCTATAAGTGGACACCAGATATTCAGGTTCCCCATTGTTGTTGCTGTTGGGGAAGGGTTAGGAGGCACAGTGGTGAAAACTTGTACGAAAGCAGCTAAAAACAAAACGCTATAAAAACAGCAAAGCGCAAATCAAGAAAGATAATAAAAATTGAATAATAAAAGTAAGAGACAGCGAGAGAGAGAGAGAGAGAAAGAAGGAGAGGGAGAGGGAGAGAGAGCAAACAACAATAAGAAGAAGTTAAAAATGCCGTCAAATGCCAAAAACACGTTTAAATGTCAAAATGTAACTCCCCAGACGACAACAGCAGCAGCAACAACAACAACAACAACAACTGCAACAGCTGCAGTCGATGAGGCGCCGCAAAAGCAACAAAAATCAAATTAGCGCCAAGCAATGTCGCAGTCGAAGTCAACGTCAACGTCAACGGCAGCGTCAACGTCTGCGTCAGCGTCAGACGCTACCACTTCCAGACTTTTGCAATCATTTTTCAGTTTTGTCGTCGTCTTCTTATTAATTTTTGTATTTCTTTGGCATATTTGGCGTTTCTTTTTATTGCCGTTCATAATTTGCGCTTATGCAAACAGAAACAACTAAAAAAAAAAACATATAAAAAAAAACAAATGACAATGTTTAAATTAAATGCAAAATTTTCTTTACTTGTTTTGTGCTGGCCATAAAACGGCGACACGCCAGCAACAACAACAGCAAGCAGCAGCAGCAGCAATCAACAATAATAATAAAAAGTACAAATAAAATAATTATTATATCATTATGGCCAAGTGCGTTAACATTTATGAGCAATGAAAAACTTTTTAAGCATGCCTGCACTCAAAGGATAACGCAAGTGCGAAACTGTGCAAGATTTATTCTTTCTCAGTGTGTGTGTGTGTGTGTGTGTGTGTGGTATCAGTTGAATAAATCCAACTTGCGCTCCATAAAAGACTTGTAGCAGAGAAGAGCCAACTGTTTCCATCACAACCCTTTTGCTGAAGGCTACAAGTGAAGAGTGTTACCAAAAATGATGCTACAGTAAAATTCCTTTACACTTTTACACTGGGCAGAATCGAAATCATTATCAACAGACAGATAAAGATGCTATTTAACTGCACAAGTATGTGTACTAGCTTCTATAGTAGCTTTGTTAAAAGTCACACAAGTGTGTCGCGTACTTGTTGTAATCTACATGACAGCAGCATGACAAACAGCCTAGTCTGCCCCCTCGTTGCCACGCCCCCCTTATGAAGAGGCCGTTGCACGATCGCATGGAGGTCATCGTTCTCTCCGGTAGCGTATGCATTTCTTTTTTGCTTGTTACATTTTGCGATCTTTTTATTTTTTTAAGCGGTTTGTTTTCGATTTCGATTAGACAAAGTTGTTCAAAGAGCTCTTTCTCGCTCTCTCTCTTTCTCTCTATCTCGTTTACTCTTTCTGTCACCCAGTGCCTTTTCTGATGTCATTAAACTTTCTATGGCTGTGCTTATCACAATTGTTGCTGTTGCTGTTGCTGCTGTCGTGTCTCTCCCGCTCTCTTCCTTGCAGCAGCAACATGTTGCAGTTGTGGCTGCTGCTGTGGCCTGCAGCTTGTGGAGCTGCTAACAGGGTCGCCTCATTAGTTCAACGATTTCGAATGTGGAGCAACAACAATGCTGTTCATCTATTGCTGCTGCTGCTGCTGCTTTGGCCTGGTATTGATTTATCTGCCATCTCACGTTCCAATACACAACAACAGCAACAGCAACAACAACAATGAGAAGGGCCGCCTGCTGGTCGTGATCATCAAATAGCTTTGGTCCAAGATCCATTGGCATTGTGTTCAGTCAGCAACATCATCGTCAACTTCATCTCTTCAACAGCAGCAACATCGTCGTCATCGCCTAATGCCATTGCATTTTCAATTGAATTGCTTGAACCACAAAATCATTGACAGCGCACACAACAGCAACAGCAACAACAACAATAACGTTAACAACTATCAACAATGCGGCTGCTATTAGTTGTTGTTGCTGTTTGCTGCTGACTGGCTGGAATCGGAGGCATCAGCAACATGTCAGCGACGGTCACACGGCCAATCGCCCATTCAGCAAAAGAGGGCGCCATCATGAGTTCATGAGAAACACAAGCACAAGATGCCACACAGCAACAGTTGCAGCTGCAGCAGCACCAACAGCAACAGCAACAGCAACAACAACGTTGGCATTGGTGTGGGCGATGGCGATGGTAAAGAATAAAGCAAAGGGTGGCAGTGATAGTCAGTTAGCGGCAAAGCATAAGAAGTGCTTTGTGCTGATGGACAGAGGGGAAAGGGGGTACTTGGGGGTGTTGCTGCTGCTGCTGCTGTTGCTGTGTAATTTGCTTGCTTGAGACTCTGTTTGCCATTGCATTCACATTTCGCTGTCGCAACCAATTTTAATACATTTCTCACATTATTCGACTCTTGGCCCCGTCAACTGTTGCTGTTGTTGTTGTTGTTGTTGTTGTACTAGAATAACATTGAAGCTGAGCATCTGGTGTTGTAGTTGGTGTTGCTGCTGTTCTTGGTGTCAATTTGAATTATCGCTGATCATGCGATAAAAAGTGCAAAGACTTTCAGATTGACGAGTAGAGAAATGAACTGAAAAAACATTATTCTATATCATATATGCATCTATCTCTAGTTTTGCACTTTTTGGTAATGAGATCATGGTATTATGCTGTTTGTTGCTGCCGCTGCTGTTGCTGCTGGCGTTGGCTTTTATTCATGTTTTCGCAGTCATAAAATGTGTGTATGAACAACAACAATAACAACAAATAATATATATATATAAAGAGGAAAACCCACAAAACGCAACAAACTGCATAATAAACAACCACCAAGAGCACAACACACGAAAATAACAATGAGAACAACAGCAACAAGCTTTAACAAAATATGATAAAAAAAAGAGACCAACAAAATCCAAACGAGAATTGTCAACCAAAACATCGCTGGCTACCACAAACAACTGTAACGGATGCCAGGCATCGTTGTTGCCCCACAGTCCGCTCTCTCCTCTCTCTCTCTCTCTCTCTTTTTTACTGACTACACTCTCTTCCATTTCCTTTACCCTTTTATGTTTCGGCAGCACCTAACCTCAACATTAACACTGCACGCCAAAAGGTCCATTCGCTACCTTCCGCCGCGGCAGCACAGCGAGGCATAGGTGTTGCCACTGGCACTCTAGCAAAGACCAGCAACACCAGCAACAACAACAGCAACAGCGACAAGTGTGGCTGGCAAAAAACAAGCGATTCCATTTTGCGCATACCGAAAAACTGCAATGTACATTGAGAGTGATCCCCAAACAGAGCCCACACTGTCCACCAGCAACATATTGACCCACACACACCAAGCACCCCTAACCCCCAACCCAACCCAACCCTTGGCTCTATAACCAAACGAGTGCCATTCACAAGCCACAACACGCGCTGCTCTGCTTTTTGTCACTGCACAACAACCCACTACATGCCGCTCCACCCAGCTGCCATCACATTAGCATTTTAAAAACATATGCTTTCACACTTGACACAAACACACACACACACACACACACAGACGCACACATGGCAAGCACAAGCTTGGCCAGGTGCATAGGACACATTGCTGCTGCTGGCCAACATTCAACATTTAACAACAGAAATTAAAAGAGAATGACTTGAACTCTTTTTCTTATCAATAAATCTTTAAAGCTCTCTCTCTCTCTCTCTTCTTCCCATCTCACCTTTGATTTGCCATTTTAGTTTATTCTAACCTTAATCGAAATTAATATGCTTGAAAATTAGACCCGAAAAAATGAGAAAAAAAATATTAATCTACATTTCTGAAGCGCAACTCAGCAAACAAAATGTCACCCAACTCTGTATGTGTGTGTGTGTGTGTGTGCTTGTCCTTTTTAGCGGTTGTTGGGCAATCGTGGCCAGGCTCTGGTTTGCCCTCCTGCTGTTTTGGCATCCACTTGTCGCACTTTACATGCATGAAAATTAAGTGCTTGTCACATTTGCGGTTGACAACGTTTAATTTTCAGTTTATTTTTATGCTAGTGTATCCCAAAACAACATGCCAAGTAATAAACATACACACACATGGCTGATAGTATGCGTGTGTGTGTGTGTGTAGGGCGTTGGGTTTTGGATTGAGGCATATGTCCGGTCACACATGCAAATGTGGCACAGGCAGAGGCACGAATAAGAAGCCAAGTGGAATAACACCAGCAACAAGAATTTAAATTAAATTAATTCATTTACCAAAAACAGCAACAGAAGCGGCAGCAGCAACAACGAAGCAGAAATAGGAATATAAAATGTGTAATAAAGTGTAATAATAATAAAAACAAAAAACAAAGACGACAACAACAACAACATGAACAACAACAACAAAATGAAGAAACAATTGTAAGCGGAAGTAGCAGCGACGCATTCAACTGTGACGTCGACAGAGCTTTGGCTTATATCAGCAACAGCAGCAACAGCAGCAACAGCAGCAGCAGCAACAGCAACGGAAGAAGAAGAAGAAGAAGAAGGAGTCTCCCCTTGCCTTAACTGCCCAGTGCAAACGACAACGGAGGCGCATCATAAAGAAAGACAAACGACGACTCGTCGGCCATGGAGTGTAATGTAAATTACGAGCGGAGGCAAACAAGAACAATAAAAAGTCGCATTGTAATAGTCACTGTTGCTCGTTGTTGCAGCTAAAAAGGCATCAAATGAGGCAGCCAACCAATGCACCTGTGTGCCACCTCTCACCCCTCTCTCTCTCTCTGTACCTCGCTCTTTGGCCAGCGATCGGCAGCGATTAGATGGCCGCCTGCCCCAAACTGTTTACGGCTTCCGCATGCCGCCGGCAGCAACAGAAGCAATGACCACAAAAGCGTAACATGCAACAACAACAGCAACAACAACATGAAGAAAAATCGCTGCCAGCATTATTCTGTCGCGCCTTGCACACCCCCGCACATTTACCCAATTATTATTCCCGCTGTGACTTCTGTGCTCAGTTGCCCTTTCTATTCCCTCCCCCAAAGCCCTGTCCACCTATTCTTAACGGAGTGTGTGCGACGTTCGTCGACACTTTGACGCATCGCTGCGGGCTGCGACCAGTGACCAGCACCAATGATGACTCAGTTGTGCCACAAGCGGACCACACAGCCGTTGTTGTTGTTGCTGTTGTTGTTGGAGGCAGCTTTTCATGCTCAAATAACTGGCCAGGTGGGGGAGGCTTCGGTTGATGAAACAAAACACAAAATGCTAAGTTGTAATTGTCCGTGGCAAAGTTGGAGCCTAATGCTAACGGCGATTCTAACAAGCGTGTTTTTTGTTTTTTGTTGCTTTTTGCTTTTTGGCATTTCAATTTCAAGTTAAATATGATGGTCAGGTGGTTGTAGTTGTTGGCCCTATTAACTTCACTGATGCCAAACGAAATGATGTGTACATTTAACTTATGGTAATTGAGCTAATGCCAACAAGTACACTGACAGAAATGTCTCTATCGTTCTGTGTAAACAGAATATTCTCGAATTATTTTAATAACTTAGTGTTCCGAAATCTACAATAAGTAAAAACTAATTTTTCTTACTTTTCTTTTGCAGTTAATAACTGAAGATTCTATATTTATGGTGTGCAACAGCAGCTGGGATCAGTGCAGTCGTTAAGAACTACTTGAAAAGCTGGTAAGTTAAATAGAGTAAAAGCGAAACCGAAACCGAAACCAAAAACCAAAAACCAAAACAACTTGCTCGATTAAGCGGAAGCTGAGGTCATTTCTATGCACTTGTAATAGAGTCTCAGGCACGTTCTTGGCATTCCTTTAAGTTTGCCAAATGTGCCAAAGTGAATAAATCATACTACATACATTGTACTTCTAATTGTCGATTGTCGAAATGCCAATGAGCCGTGCAGTTGATTAAGGCCTTAAAGCGATTTCACAACTCTAGAGTATTAAGTAGCTAATTTGATTTTCGTGCTGTTTGTAACACTTTCTAATGCTTCTAGCGTTTGTGTTATGAGTGAGATTTCGTGAATCGGATGTCACCAATTTTTGTGCGTTTTTTTCTAAACTGACTGTCAAATGTTTTAAATCATTAGTTAGACTCACTTGAAAGTGTTATTCTGTTCGTCACATAGGGGCTGGGAGACACAGAGCGAATGTTTGCTTTCAACTGATAACATCAATGACTTCATCATCATCATCATCAATTCACATTCACATTCAGCTGTTTTGCCAAATTATGAACTTGCTGCGCCATTTGACTGATAAGCTCAGCCTACAACAAAGTCAAATGGTTCAATGGGCCATGAACAAGCTTGAATTGGCGTAAAGATATTAAAATACAAGACAGGGTTATATCCTTATAGGCCAACTGGTTTTTTTGTGGTAATATCAAAACACTCTTCTTTTGACCATCTTGTTTTAAACACTTCGTTCAACCATTTTTAGTCAACGAAAGTAACATCGATGCGGATTTCGTTCACTATTGAAAACGAAACTTTCCGCTCTTTACAGTTTTCACACACTCACACACACACACGCGCACATATATCCGCATCCGCTTTAGCGAATGCATCCGCAAAAGAGAGTGGAAGAACATGATTTTGGTCTTTGGGCTGTACAAGAGTCGCGCCCGCAATTAGAGAGAAGTCAAAGGTCCATTGAAGCAGATGCGTCTGGGTTGGGTAATGCCCAAGGATATGCCCAATAGTTTTGAGGCTGACTAACTGAATTTACTGCAAATGGCCGGCTCAATATGGATAACCGGCTGGCAGCGGATAATCCAACATTATCCGACTACTGCGGGCGCCTAATAATAACGGCGAAATTGAATTGAATTTGCATTAAAAGAAAGACACAACAAAAACATGTTTTAACAAAAACAAAAGAAATGAAAAGCATTAAAGAGTCGACTGCAATATGCACTTACTTATTTAACATATTTATACATATGTGATTCAATACAACATAGTCAGAGTATTTATAATAATCATCATAATAAAGACATTAAAAGAAACTTACGTTTTGCTGCTTTTTATCCCAGGCCCAGGCAGAAGACGACATAAGTTGTCGTTGTTGTTTTTGTCAACGCTGCTGCGATTGTTATTGTTGTTGTTGTTGATCGTTGATTATGCGTGTTGTTGTTACTGTTTTTTGAGTTTTGGGTTAATACCGAATTATTGTAAAATAAATTAGCATACAAATAAATATTATATATGTATGATCGAATTCGTTCGCTTTTTGATTGTATTGGTATTGTTTTAAGAACCACTTTATCGTTTTCGTTGTTGTTTTTGTTTGTATTATTTGGTTTTAGCCAGTTTTGGTTTGGATTTTGTGTATTTTTTTTATCTAAATTTTATTTAGTTGCTTAAAGTTTTCTTGTCGCTTGTTGCCTTTCATTTTTTCGTTGTCGTGGTTGTAATTGTTGCTGCTGCTACTGCTGCTGCTGTTGTTGATGTCGTTGTTGTTGGCATTATGACAACTGTTGGTTGTTCTTGCTGCTGCTGTACTATTGCAAGTGGCTTACATGGCCCAACAAACAAGCATACAAACACTCACACACACACATGCACAAAAACGCACATGTAATACATCTATGCAAGCATGCATGTATGTAGATAAATCCGTTCACAAAGAAAGATTTGCACACACGCACAGGCACAGAAAAAAAATATTTTAAACTGTATAGTCACAATTTTACACGAAAATAAAATAGTGTAATAAACGAAGCAGAAAACGCACGCACAGTGGTACAAATAGTTAATAAACTGTAAGATTCAAGAGAGAAAGGAATAAAATCATTTAAGGTTTTCATATATTGTTGTTCATTAGCATTTTTTGCCAAAGATATGCAAAATTAATAAATTATTTATGCAAAAAAAGAAGGGGAGAGAATAACAGCAGCAGCAGCAGCAACAACAACAAATCACAGAAACAAAACAATTTTATGCACTTTGTTTATATACATTTAAAGATTATTATTATTCCAGCATGCATACGCATACATATGTACATACATATGTATATATATATATATATATATGTATATGTACAAAATAAATCAGTGTATATATGTATGTGTGTATATGTACAATGTGTAAGATTATAAATTATCGGCGACTGTTGCTGTTGTAACAATAGCAACAACAACAAAATGCCGCGTGTTTCACAATAATAAATACATATGTATGTATGTACTGTTAGTATTCGTATGTATGTATGTACTCATATGAATATTAAGCTTCGTTTTTATTTTATTTTGTTTTATTTATATTTTTTTGTGCATTTTATTTCACTCGCTTTTTGTTTCCTTTCACAGATACGCATGAACATAAGTGTTTTATTTTATTTTGTTTCTGTTGTTGTTGTTGTTGCTGTTTTAGTTGTTGCTTTTGTCATTTGGTTACACAGTCCAAATTCAAATCGGAATCGGGTCAAACTAAATCCAAAGCGAAACACACATCACCAAAGAGAAATGCACACGGAGAAACGTTTTTGAAATGCGACACATTTTGCTAGAATTTGGTTTTTTTATTCTGTTTTGCCGCGCCACGAACCATGAACAAAAAATATATCACAATACAAAAAAAAAAAATAAAAAACCAATAACGAAAAAAAAAACGATTGAAAAATGAATTAATTGAATAAAATGCACGTTCCAAGCGATTTCACATAACTGGCAGCAACATGTTGGTAAAGTTTTACTCGTACATCCCGTAAAATTCCCCAATTTAGAATGCATTTCAATAAATATTTCGCTTGTTTTAACTTTACAAAAGGAGAACACAAAAGCAAAAAACGGAACAACCGCAACCATCACAATAGAAATAGCCAAACGAAAATAGCCAAATACATGCAAAAAAAAAAAAACAAAATTGATCTTAAATTAGCAAGAAATAGTAATTGTGATTTTTTGGTCGCACTTTTTGTCACTGTGGTTTGCTCTTTTGGTTATACGTTTTTCATAATTCGCTTTTGTTCGATTCAGTTGCCTAGCTAGCTAGTTAGTTGTTGTTGTTGCTGTTGGCTATTGCTGTGGAGATGAGCTCCATTTAACGATCCCGAGATGACGTTCAGCTGAGAGGGAAGAGTGAGAGAGAACCGCTTCACACGCACCGTTACCGTTCACGTTCACAGTTGTTTATGGAATGAGGCTTGAAAATGTGTGTGCGGGCGTCGTGGCCCCGAGTCAATCAACAACACCAACAGCAGCAGCAGCCAACACAGAGAGGCACGTAAAAGAGAGAGAGAGAGAGCGTCAACAACGATCGAGTGCCGTGCGACTACGAGTTAACTTCATCTCAACAACACAGAGCGAGAGCGTGAGCGAAAGAGCGCACGTGTGAGCGCGATTGAGAGTAAAAAAAAGAGCGGGCCAACTATCAAAGTCAGAGCGCAACAACATTGTTGTTGTTAGTACATAGATAGTTAGTACCAGCACTGTTGCCGGCAATGCAAGTCACAGATGTTAATGGATTATGTTAGAGTTTGGAATAGTTCGTGTTTTCGGCTTTGCTCTGCCCATAGCTTAATATTGGAACTCAACTGAACTCTTGCTGAGCTGCTCTCAGATCCATTTGTATGTATGTGACGAATAATAAAACCCTAAATAGTTTCGCTCAATGATTAATGATAGCATGAGAATGCATTTCGTTTGCCTTTTGTTTGTGCAACTAATTGAGAAATTTACATAGAGAGACTGTCTGACTTTGTCTCTAACGGTATCTGTAGTTGTGTGTGTCTGTGTGTGTTTCTCCATTCACAATTCACGTAGACAGAAGAAATTGGAAATTCTTTGGTAAATTTCCAGTGACACTCACAAAGAAATCAATTTCTATTTTTTTTTTCTTTTTCCTCTCCTTTAGTATTAGCATTGTTTTAGGCCATTTGCCTGGTTGGTCTAGGTCAGGTCAGGAAGTCTTTAAGCCTGTGCAGAATTCAATTCTTACTAATCCCCCAAAGCATTCGGTTTGTATCTTTGCAAAAGTCAATTGAAAATCTCATCCGTTTGGAGTTATGTAGTTAAGTTTGTTTCTTTATTGAAATCCTTAACTTCAAGTTGAACATGCTTAAATCCATTATAGCCATTATGAATGCCATACTTTATGGCTGCTTGCAGTTCCCAATGCCAAATTGTATTTGACGCTACTTTTAATTAGCCGCCTGCTGTTGTTGCTCTTGTTTTTAGGCCCACATAATGGGCCAATTATGCCCACTTGGAACCAACACTCTCCCTCTGCCATATATGTATGTGTCTGTGTGTGTGTGTGTGTGTGTTGAAGTTTACTTTTTAATGGTCAAGTGTAATTGGAATGGATATGGGACTTGGGCTCTTTCGTTCTGGCCTTTCCCAAAACAAAACTCGAAACAACAGATTTTTTTTTTTGGCTCTTTTGGCTTGTTGGTTGGCTGCCGCTTTGTCTTGTTCCATCTGCTTCTTCTTCTTCCTGTTGTTGTTTTGTTGGTACTTTAAGTGAAATCAATTAAAAAATTTCTTTGTCTTTCGAATGTTTGACTTTGGTTAATGCTGTCGCTGTTGTTGTTGTTGTTGCTGCTGTTGTTTGGTAGCATCTTCCAAGTGGCATTTGGAATTCAATGGAAATTAATTTCTTTCTGTGTTTTTTTTTCTTGGTTAGTTGTAGCTGTCTTATCTGCTTTTCATTTTCACTTTTATTTAATTGTTTTTGTTTTTTCGTTTTTTCTTCAAGTTTTTAATGTTCTTGTTTTCACTTTCAGGCAGTTTCAGTTTTGTTCGAATTTGTTTTGAGGAACTAATTCGATTATAAATTATTGTAAAAAAAAACCAAAAAATTAAAAGCTTTTCAACAAAAGCCAACTTGCCAACTGTTCCAGCTATAAAATCTCTTAAACACATTGTAATATCATCGAATGTTAAGCCAAAGAATAACGATATCAATCGATGACAGGCGGAGGAGTGTGGGGTGAGAAGGGGGGAGGAGGACAGGCCTACCAATAAATGATATTCCATTCAACATAATAAATCCTTTTCATTTGAAAATTTCTCGGCTCGCTCAACTTTCAGCACCAGTTTCATGTTCGGATTTGAATTTGAATTTGGTTTTCTTATTTTATTCATTGGTTGAGTGAGCGATGCGTGGGGGAGGTTTGGGAGTTAGGGAGGGGGGAGGGGGGAGGGGTAGGAACAGAGACTGTGCCGCCTGCCGGCGGTCGATTTATGTCTTTGGTAAGTCAAAACGCAAATTGACAACTTAATGCCATCAAAGTTCAAAGTGCGCACAATAAACCAACGGCAACATGCGGCACCCAGATGAACCCGCAACCGCCACACACACACACAAGTCTGGCATTCGATTGCCATTGTCGATGCCGATGTCGATGTTGATGTCGATGTCGATGCCCATTTCTCTCTCTCTCTCTCTCTCTGTGTTCGTGTAGATGGCATGGACATTGACATTCAAATCTAAACATAAATAGTAACAATGATAAACATATCAACACGTCGACAGCGTTGGGCCCTGGCCTTGGCCTGAAAAACCTCACACACATACATGTGTGTGTGTGAGTGTGTTGTTACACAGATACAACTGCAGGCAACAGATAAAGATACCGGGGATACATGGGTACATGGAAATAACAGATGCCAAATACCCGATACTAAACGAAACGCCACACACACACATACGAACAGAGAGAGAGAGAGAGAGAGAGGGAGAGAGGGAGAGAGAAAAAAGGGCAACAGCATTTTTAGGATTCGTTCGCTTTGGGCCTACAAATCGAATCGAAAGCAAAAGAAAACATTGACCATAGAAAAAACAAAACAAACAAAATACGCCAAGGAACATGAGACAAGAAAAAACCAACAAAAAAATCGACTCTGACACGACAACGACATGAATTGCAACGATAAAAGGTTGAAAAACTTGGTTTAGGACAACATGAAAAGTGGCCGGCAATTTGCCAGTTGCCAGTTGTTGCCCCCCTTTCCCCCCTACAACATTTTTCCTTTTTTTTTTTGCAAAACCATAAACTAAAGAGTCGAACAAAAAAACCAAAGATGAAATGAAAATAAATATGAAAAATCATATGCACATACTATTTAGATATAATGTAAAGGGATTTCTTAGGAATTTCATTGAGCATTAAATATTTTTTTTTTTTTCTTTTACATCTTCTTTGGGATCTTATGAATGCATCACGGTCCAGTTTTGATAATGTCCAATATTTTATTTGGGTAACGGCACTTTTGGGGCGTTCCCATTTCAGAAATATGAAAATAAGAAAGAAAAATCTTGCATTTGGGCTTGGTATTTGAGTTGGTTTTTTCCTCCTCTTCTTACTGTTTTCTGTTGTGTTACCAAAGTGACGACAACGTGAAATATGTTTAGTTCAGAGTGTGTGTGATATCTTGAGAGAGACAGAGACAGGGAGAGAGAGAGAGAGAGCCAGTCACAATGTTTTTGGGCCCTGATAACGGACCGAATGGACAGTCAAATACCAGGAAAATCGTGGAAACATGAAGCCAAGTGGCGTTGTCGTCGTCGTTGTTGTTGTTGTTTTCTCTGACATTTGAACTTGGCAATGAGTCATCACAAAAATGGTAAAGGGAATAACAAGATACAACTATTTTGAACATTCCCGACTGTGCTGTAATTTGTTTGACCTTCCAGGAATTCTTTCCCGAAACATCCAGCCACAGCTCCACATTGTCTGTCCATGTCTATGCATCCGTTTGGCTATTAATAAGTCACTTTAAATACAACTGTGTTATTAACCATACTTCAAGCATTGAGTACTTATTGGGGCAAACAATCGGGAGATCTCTTTTTTTTGGGTGTGTCTAAATGCTTAAAGCTTTTCAAGTGGCGAAAGGGATTATTGGTTTTTGAGATTCACCAGAACAACGAAAAGAACTGAACTGAACTTGCTCTCTTAATAAACATCTTTTATTCTCTTGCTGCGTCCTTATCACAAATCAGAATGCCTTAACTGACCATTTTGTTCTGTTCCCAATCATAACAATAACCATAATCATAATCATAAAAATAGCGTTTGCTGCACATAAATGTCACTTAAAGTAAAAATAGCTTAATTTCAAGTTAATATGCATAAAAAAAAATATACGTTTCCACTCCAATGAGTGGATGGAAAAGAAACAAGCAGATGTTGCCGTTGTGGTCAACAACAACAACAACAACAACAACTAATTATAATCAATTGTAATCGTCTTTAAATTGCTGCTTTTACTGCCTTTTCTGGGCCGCACTTTAAAAGGTGTTTCACTTGTTTGTTGTTGTTGTTGTTGTTGTTGTTTTGTGGCAGCTCTTCCGCCTTGCAGGATTTTGTTGTTGTTGTTGTTGCTGCTGTGGCTGCTGCTGCTGCTGCTGTTGATTGCATAGGAAAAACCCCTTTCACACGACCAACACAGCGCACCCCACCCATACCCCTTGTTGCCTTGTTATTGTGTGTGTTTTTACTTCTTCTTCTTCTCCTTCTACCCAGTTAAACGCTTCGATTTTTCTCTTGCTCACCATTTAAAGCTGTTGTTGTTGCTGCTGCTGTTGCTGCTGTTGTTTGTGGCTATTTAGTATGTGCACGTAATTCTTTTTGTAGTCGCGATTTTTATGGGCTTTTGGCTTTTCCGCTTGGTTCTATTTTGATACTGCTGCTGATGCGGCCTTAAAGAGAGAAGTGCCATGGCCAAAACGAAAGGAAACGAACCCATTTCTGTTATTTTCAATAGAAACTCAAGAGCAGTTAGTTAACGCTGCCCAGCAACATTCAATGGCTTGCTTGAATTCTGTTTTGTTGCGGCTTTGCTTGCGCATTGGGTTGAGTTGAGTGGAGTGGAGTTAAGTGGAGTTGAGTGAAGACCCAATGGCAAACCGCAATGTGTCAGTTTAACACGACAATCTACTTAAAGAGCGACCCGCATATGGATCGTGAAAGCATTATGAAGGAGTAAAAGCACTGGCAAGGTAATAAGTAGGGATTGCAATTGGATTTGTTTTGTGTTTGGAGTGGCATGCAATGGGGGTTTTAGAGGGGTGAATGATTTGAGGCTCATCACTCGTTGTGTTGTGCTGTCAAATTGACATTTTTCATTTTCGCTGCTTAAAACCAAACCACAGAAAGCAGCCAGATTGTTGTTGTCTTAACAGCGGCCTGGCGCATTCCGTTCGTTTCTGTCAATCACAGCTGATGTGCCATGTGGCATGTGCCACACTTTATCCATATACCCTCCCCCTTTAGAACTTAATTTGACGTGGAATTTATACAAGCAGCCCCAATGGCAAAGGCAGCCACAAAACAACAACCAGAACAGAACAGAACAGAACCGAACGGAACAGAAACGGAACGAAACACCAGGAATCAGAACCAGCTGAAGACACCAGGCGCTAATGTTTCCTGTCACTGGCAAAGCACACAATGCCTATGAAGCTATGTCGTTACCAAACAAGGAGTGTTGAGCAAAGGGACTGGCCACTTACCCATTTCCCCATTTCCCATTGCCATTGCTATTGCGATTGCCATTCACACGTTCAACAGTTTTTGGCAAAACGCGTCGCTGATCGGGGGAGGTGATGAATGCGCTCTCAGAGAGAGAGAGTGAGAGAGAGCGAAAAATATTTACAAACAAGCAACAATCGATGGGCTTTGATTTCGAGCTCAAGTGTCTGAAAAATCGAATTGAAACCTATATATATAATCGAAAACCTTATAATAAGGATCTTGAACATGTAGCCAACTTGTTGGCGCATAATACCTAAATAGTAGCTATAACTTACAGGTTGTAAGTAGTCTGTGTTTGGCTCTTATCACTTGGTTATCTCTCTCTGTTTTTTCTCCTTCCTTCTATTGTTGTTGCTGTTTGGTGGTCGCTGCAGCAGAACATGACCAAATTGACTAGCTGGCATTTGTTGAAGTACCTCTTTAGCCCCCCTCTTCCCCTCTCTCTCTGTGTGTGCACAGCGTGGCGCATCTGTTGCCCCCTGCTTTTGCTGTTTTGGTTTTGCTTTTGGAGGTTGCAGGCAGCTAACAAAGCATCCACAGTTACATTGCTTGTAAGCCATTGCAAGCAGCACCTAGTATCTACCAGAGCAGAGATATAAGCCACCTGCCACTGCCTCCCTACTTGGATGCCAATCCCCCCGCCCCGTCCTTCCCATCTGCGATGTTTCATCTGTTGTGCTGTGCTTTGAGGGCAAGGAAAAAAAGGGAACTCTCGTCGTGTGTTGTTCAAATTAAGTAAAAACCCATATCAAGGCAATGCATGTGTGTGTGTGCAAAGGGGCGGACAGCATTGGGTGTGGCTTAGACGTGTGTGTGTGTAGTCAGTTTCTGTTATGTAATAGCATGTTACGTGTATAACTTTTATTATTATGATTATACTTTTGCTTCTGCTTCAACTACCATGACTTTGTTCTTGTTGCTGTTGTTGCTGATGTTGCTGTTGATGTTGCTCTTGTTGCAATTGCTGTTGCTATTCCTCGTATATGGAGAGACAGAGATAGAGAGAGAGAGAGAAAGAGAACTGTAGCTTGGGAGCTGGCTGCAATGAAGGGAAGATACGTGAAAGTCACGTGAGTCATTAAAATAAAATAGCAGCCAAAGCAAGCAGCGACACGAGTGGAGCAAACGGGCTGAAGCGGGGGATAATGTGGTGAAAATAAGAGGGGGAAGTTGTGTTACAGTGTGTATATATACTGGAACAAAAAACAGGCAAACACAGGTGTATCTCATATACTTCCTATCTATCTATTCTGTTTTTTTTCCACCCGCCCCCCTCCCCATTCGTGTGTGTCGCTGACTGAATGATGAGATGCTTACTACTATTAACAAAGCTGTTTGTTGTTCTCTATGTTGTACTCCTTTTGTTAGATACGCTGTCAACGCTAATGTTATCTGAGCTGAGACTTTGAGCCTGCAACATAAACAAACAATGCAACTCCAACTTACCCATGTCCATGTCCATTTGCACTGACTGTCACATTCAGAGAACAAGTTGTCAGTCGAAGTTGTTCGCAAAGTTATTGGCAACGTCATTGCCGTTTGCATTCGAGATAAACAGCATCATGTTTGTGCTCTTGCCTCATCCAACTAGATTTTAATTGCAATTAATTTTTCGAGATTTACTTGAGTAAGGACTGGCCGATACATACATCTAATGCCAACTTATCAGCCATTCGCTAATCCCTTTTTTGGCATGGAAAACAGCAGCTAATCATTAAACGACTTTCGCTTATTGCTTATTAAAACAGTCTCGAAAAGATAAATGTTTAAAAAGTTGTTGCCAAGTCGAGTATTTTCTTAAGATTGCTTGTAAAATTTTGCAAATCAAAAGTACATAAAATAGATAAGTTTAGATACAAATTAAGCATACACAACAGTGAATCTTAGGACTTTTGAAAATTACTTTAATTAACACACACACACACACACAAACATACAGTTATTGAATGCTGTCTGCCAGAAATAGTTTCGATTCTGTAGCATCAACTCATTTCCATATTTGCATACAAACGAATATTCGTATTTTTTTTTCCAATGTTTATTGGAGCTCAACGATGCATTCAACTGTAAGCAGCTGCATACAAATTTGTAGCAATTTTTAATTTTATCGCCACATAGTTTGTGATACCAAGAAGCTGCCAGCCAAAGCACCAATGTCTCTACTAATACCAATCCTGCTTTATTTTCTAACCAACTTTAAGTCTTGGGCAACACGAAAAACCAATTCGAGCTGTGTTAAAAAGACACAGAGAAACAAATAATAATTGTAGATTGATGTTGATTTGTTTTTAAAATCAAGCCATATTGTGGCCACACAAAGCCGTTTAAAATAATATTATTATTATTGTTTTTGGTTTTTTTTTTGCTATGCATTTTGTACAATATGCGTTTTTGCGAGTGTTAAGTGAATTGCCAAATGAATATTTGATTTCAGTTTCAGTCAATTGCCTTCATGCCATTTAATTTGATTGCACATTTTTGTATATTGCAACAAAAATAAAAATAAAAATTAAAACCGAACACTTTCAATTAAACACACACACACACACACAGTTTATATATTTATTAATAGCTTTCTGTGGCAAATTTGTTGACCGATTGACTTGCCAACCAGCTGACTACTGACTACCAACAACAAGTCCTGAATCCTGGTGACTTTTTTCATTCGTTCTTTCCTTATTTGCATTAGCCTACTCACACAATTGGGGTAGCAATATTGTCAATATATTGTCAGTATTGTTGCCATGGCCACAATAATTGAGTGTACCCCTAAAAGGGGGATGAAATACATTTCAGTTCGAATTATTGCTTGGTAATCATAACTGAGCAATAATTGACCATCAAAAAAGCATTCCTCCCCTGGGACATGCAGGTGTTTCCAACTAATAAAACTTGTATTAATGATCTGAACTTAGACGAAAAACGCTTTTGAAAGACTAGCCTAGAAAAGGAGCTGGGATAGATAGTAGGAATAAATATTAACAAATTGATTTGCAATAGCTTAGCAAAGTTTCAAACCAGTTACGAAGGTTTATTTCTTTAAATTTTAGATTAACATTGCGCATTTGTTTAACCAGCTTTTAAAAGTTATGCAAAGAATGCTTCTTGATATGAAATTGTGATCAGATGTGCCTAAAACTTTGGCTTGAAAAAGATTGATGTTGTTTTTGATATGCTAACTGCTGTTTTGCCTGTCTACAATGTTTTAGCCTTGAAAGCGTTAAAACGTTTAAATTTCATATGGACAAAGTCTTTAAATGTTTGCAGCAGTTGCATAATTTATCTGTTTTGTGGTTTAATATTTACTCGATTTTCGGCTCAAAGAAATCTATTCGCTGCTCTGGCCATTGGCCAGCTTTTAGCTTTTGGTAGCTAAAATCAAATTGTGTTTTGTTTCTGGCCCGTTCTATGTGCATTTGCTGGCATTTTAGCAGCGACTACCGGAAATATGGAATAATTAATATTCTGTTCGTTGTTGCAGTTACTTCATTTCGTTTTTCATATTTTTTTCATTGGTTTTGTCTTTTTTTCTTTTTGCCTGTATTTTATTGCAAAAACGAAATTTCCGGCTAAGGCGACGTCAGCGGCGCCAACTAGCTGGCAGCTAGAAACTAACCTAGCCAGCTTTCGACGGCATTAGCTGCCATAATTTTAATTGCGTTTAATGGCGCAGGAATTGAATGCGAATGTTGGCCAAAAGCAAGCAAAAAGTAAGCGAAAAAGCGAAAAAGCGAAAAAAACATGGATATAATAAAACGCATTAATTAGAAAATAAGCAGCAGGACACAAAAGCAAGAGAAAGCAAGAGAGAGAGAGAGAGTGGGAGAGAGAGAGTGGTTAGCGCAAGAGTAATAAAATAATAACAATACAGCATGGGCAACGTGACCGACACGCCTTTGCCTCTGCCACGCCCACCACTCGAGTGGTCGCCTAGAATGGCAGTAAATTAGGCGCTCGAGACTAAATACCCGCAAAATTCACGCACTTGACACAAATTCCTTTGGGGCGGATAGCATTAAAATTGAAAATAGTACAACAACAAAATTAAGTGGAAAGCGAAAATGGAGAATACTCTATGTGTGTGTGTGTGTGTGTGTGTGTGTAAAACGAGAAGTTCACAAAAAACTGCTGTTGGAGAAGCACGCAAAAAAATAATTCATAATAATAATGCTGAACTGGCGCTGAGAGTGAAGAGAAGAAGAACGCTTTGGATTGGGGTCGTTTTGGGTTGCCCAGAATGGGGAGTGGGGTGGGGGGTGTATTAAGAGGAAAGGAATTGAAAAACTGCTGAATGGCTGTGGTTGAGTGGCAGGGTAGAATGGCAACCACCAAAGCGGAAGTGCGCGCAAATGACAAAATGCTGTTATCCCAAAAAAAAAATGTTCAAGATCCAAGAAACGTTCGTTCATTCGCTTGGTCAATCAGTCATTTAGTCATTTCATTCAGTCCGTCAGTCCGTCAGTCTTTCAGTCGGTCAACAAGTGAGCAAAGCATTGAAAACTCAATGAGCGGAATCTGAATCAAAACTAATTTCAACTGCATAAATTGCATTTATATGCAATGAATATGTATAAACCAATTCCACTTGTTGGCTATATGTATTAAGAAATGCAGCAGCAAGAATCTCTTGAGATAATTTCTAATGATTATGCCAAACAGATAAGAGATTATGCAGGTGCGAACAGTAACTTTGAAATGGCAAGACTTGAGTTTGTTTTCGTATGAGATTTTCTTTAAAAATTAACATCTTTTGTTCTTTTCCATTTGCAGATGGCGTGCGTTTAAAAACGCGTGGGAAACGCGTGGCAAACGCGCGCGCGGTTTTTGTGACTGCAATAACGAAAACATTTAATATAAATGCAGCCACGCTGATTCGAGACAATCGAGTGATAAATCTAGCGAGAGAAAGAGAGGGCGAGAGAGAGATAGAGAGCGATTGAGTGTAAAACGTAATCGAAATGTGCAACGTTAGCAAACCAAACACAACGACACCGCCAGCAACGACAGCAACTGCAGTGCTCACAAACTTATTAGCGAAATGCACGAAATCAACAAACGATCCCAACGGCAGCAACGCTAACAATTATCAGCAGAGGTGCACACGAGCAACGTTGTGGACAGTGGTAGGGGCAGGGGCAGGGGCAGGGGCAGGGACTGGAGAACAACCACAAAAACAACGAACAAAACGTCAGAACATGCAGCAGCAGCAGGAAAAGCAGCAAAAGCAGGAGCAGCATAATCAGCGGCAACATCAACAACGTCAGGAACAAGGACATCAAATAAAGCAAATGGCAACGGGGACAAATGGAGAGGCAGTCGCCGTTGCGGCAGCCAAAGAACATGAACACAAACACGAATTTGGACGAGACCCAGAACAGCGTCGTCGAAATTGCAATAATGTTGCCAGAGTGCAGCCTCAGCAGCAGCAGCAGCAACAGCAGCAGCAACACAAACAACACCAACAACAGCAGTTAAGGAGGAAACATCAACGTAGCTGTCTTTCGATTGTTTTGTGGTTAACGCTGGCAGCGACGACAACGACATCAGTAGTAGCAGCAGCAGCAGCAGCAACAACACCAACAACTATCAAGCCAACAGCAACATCTTTCACAACAACAACAGCTGCCCAGCGCAACGCTCGCTCGCTGAGCAGCGGTCACAACAACGTCGGCGTCGGCGTCGGCAGCAGCATTATCGGCCACAGCAGTGGCAAAAGCAACGCTAGGGAACACTATGAGATGAACGGCGGCGGCGGCGCCAGCGCCACAGCTGTTGCAACTGGTGCTGCGGGTGGTGTTGTTAGTGGCGGTGGTGCAGCGGGCATTGAGTGTCCCAGCTTCGATGATAGCTCCGCCTGTCCATGCTACAAGTTCGAGGATGGTAAGTGCAAATGGTCGAGCGTGCAACGAACCGTACTAATTAAACGCATCAAAGCCGAGCCCGAGCAAACTTTATTGCATCCAACAACAGCAACAGCAGCAGCAGCAGCAACGTGTAGACAAGCACAATAACAAATCACGGCAAACCCGTTAAGCAACACAGTATCCTTTTAGTGTCTTTATATGTTTGTTGTCAGAGGTGTGTGTGAGTGTGTGTGTGTGTGGCATACTGACCACTATTTAAACGCCAACACATGCTCTGTGCACTGTGACAAGATTGTTTACTTTGACACTAAGGAGAGTGAAAGAGATAGAGAAGGAGTGACAGCAGCAGCACATCGGAGCAGGAAAATAGGATTCGAATTTGAAGTGAACACAGCCACACACACAAAAGTTATTCCAAATATTTCATATATTATTTATGGTGTAAGCTAGGCAGCCGGAACAAATGCTAGCTTTGATTATAATAATCCTCTTAAGAGAGAATTTCTACATGAAATTATTATTATTTAGTTAGCTTTTATCTTGCCAGTAGCTTCTGCTTATTAGAGCTTTCAACAACAAGCTTTAATGTGCTTGACACTAAGGCATTAGATAAGTTAACCATATCCAACTACTAGCAACATGCAACACATTTATGCCACACACTCAATGGATACAAAGTTGTTTGCCCTGTTCTGTTTGAGTCTATATTAACAACAACAAGTAATAACAATTGAAAATCTTTAGGCAGAGTTTCGATTTCCAATTGAAATGCATGAACTGTAGCTGTTGTTGTTGTTGTTGTTGTAGTAGGTCAAAAGATGATTTCTGATTTCGCATATCGTTTGCTTATGGTCCACAGGTCTATTCCTTGAGTGTCCTGGCACAACGGCTCTGTCACTGAGGTCAACGTTGGAACGCATCTCGGCGCCCATACACTCACTGTCCATTTATGACTTCGATCGTTCGGTCACGTCGCTCTCCCAGGATGTCATCCAGCCGGGCGTGCACATCCGTCATTTGCAGTTCTCGCACTCACACCTGGAGGCGCTTAAGGAAAATAGTTTGCGTAATGTGCGTGGCAGCCTTGAGTCTCTGAGCATTGTCAATGGCAAATTAACGCAGGTAAGCGGTCAACAAATCAAATTATGTATACGCCATATGCTTACGCTTTTCACTTGCAATACGTGCACAAACACAGGCTTGAAAATGGCTGCCAGGGTAAACAAATGGGGTGGGAGAGACAAAAGGGGCATGTCGCTTTAAAGTGACATTCTCTTCCTTATTTTTAGTGGGCGGTGCCGTCAATAAAGTGAGTGAAAAATGAGGAAAATGTAGGGCAAAGGCAATGGCAACCAACGGCAACGGCAACGGCAACAGCAACGGGAGCAACAGCAGCAACGGCAAGGACAACGGCAAAGGCGTCAGACACCAAAATAATTGCATGCAAATTTATTGCACTTCACAACAATTTTGCTGCTGCTGTTGCCTTTCGCTGTTGCAGTGTGCTTAGTGTCAGCAAAGTGCCAGTTGCAGTGCCAGTGCCACGCCCCTCCTAGGAACGCCCTTAAAATAACGGTGTGACGATCGTTGGCTGACTGCTTAACAAACACGACACACAAAAGACAACAACAACAACAGCAGCAACAAGGACCATAAAAATATCTTGGTATTTCCTTTGCTACATATTATTATTTTCTAGCAAAACAAAATTTGCCATTATTACGGCAAACACGAAGCACATCAAACGAAGCAAAATGAAATTCCTTTAAACTAACAAAAAATCAGATGCCACATCTTTCATATACACTTGCAATGCTTGCAGTTTACATATCTCGTATACGCATTATTAAAATGCATTAATTAATTATGAAGTGCGCACAAAAGTATGCATTGCAATTTAATATATTTTTAATATGCAGCCCAATTGCAGCTGCTTTGCATATTCGCATTACACACAAATGCATTGCATACTCTTGGGCTGGAGCAAATAAGTAAGCGGTGCCAAACTTTGCTAAACTATGACAACTACTTAATGCGATTTTCAGAAAAACAAAGAAAAACTTACAATATTAACAAACTTTTTTCTCTCTGTATAACTTGGCACAAATGTGTTAAGCATATATTGTGAGCATGTGCATGTAGTTATGTATAATTTAATTTTTGGGCAACTTTAATCAAAATATATATATATAAGCTTGAATTGATTGTTGCTCTGGCAAGCTGCATAATAAAGTACATACCTAGTTGCCTTTCAAAATATGTATTTATTGGGCGATAGTGTTGGTGCTGGTGTTGCTGGTGCAGCTAAAGCTAATTAGCGGCGCCAACATACGGCGCCAATAATGTTGAACAAAGTTGGGCAACCGAAAGAATGCAAATGGCTTTCTAAGCCATTAAGTTTGGAAAACAGCCGCCACAGCAACAGTGGTAACAGTGGCAGCAGTAGCATCAGCGGCAACCGTGGCAACATTGCCAAACAGCGTTGGCCGTTAACGTAAACCCGACAAACGGAGCTTCGGCAGCCATAAAAAGTAATTTGCCGCCGCGAAATAACAAACGATCCAAAGCCAAAAACAATTGTGTTCAATAAAATAATTTTCGCCGAGCGTACGGCGAACGGCGCACGGCTGGCAAAAGGCAGCCAGCTGGAAACATGCGTTATGGGCGTGGCACTCATCGTTCTCCTTGTTCGTTCGTATTCAAGTTGTACCATATAAAAAAAGGAAACTGTCTGCAATTAAAGGGTAAATACTTTAACTGCAAAATGATTTTGCTTTCGGGTTGATTATTAAAGTTTATTGAAAAAGTAAAGAGGTTCAAGATGAACAAGCAGTTCTTCTTCTCTTAGCCAGCAGTTGCTGTGCCATTACCAGGTCCAGATCTACGAGTTGTCGTCTGCGGCAATGCCGTGGTGGTTAATATTTCAGGTTCTGGTAAAATTGGCCTAATGGTCACCTCCGGCTTCCTAGTTGTGGGCAGAGGCAAGCAGGCGTTTGGTTTATCACCCAACTGCATGTGGCCACAGCGACGCCTATCCGCCGGCAGCCAATCTACATAAAGTGAAGAAAGGAGGATTAAAATGTGCCAAGGTTGAGCACGGAGCATTCGGACTTACTGTTGCGTGGCCAAGCATGACAATTGTTGTTGAGCAGCTGGCAACGATTGGCCAATATCTTGCACACTCGATGGTTGCGTGAACGCACACAAATCTCATGCGAGGACGAGGTGCGTCGACAGGCAACCGGACGCCTGGGACAGTCCTGCTGGCACCAATAGGCATGCCTCACGCCCACACCGCGCACCCGACGACAATCACGCTCCGGAGTGTGTGTCCAAGTCTGCTTTCTGCTGCTGCTCACATCACGTCGATTTATCTCGAGCATCTCGCAAATGTTGTTGAAGCGACGACACATGCCATTGGCATCACGGCCACAGACGCGTGGACTGCGTGTGGCACAAACGGCTGGCAGACGACACAGTTCTGGCGGAGCCTGTGTCGTTGCATAAGTGGATGGCAGCTGCAGCAGCAGCATCAGCATTAATGCCGTCGTGAGCACAGTGACTGGCGAATTGGGTAGATGAACGAGGGTTGAGTGGGTCCTAGTGGAAATCTCAAGGCTAAGCGAACTTACCTATTAACGTGGCCGACTGCATGTTGATATGTGGGCCGTGATTGACAGAGTTGTTGTCAGCTTGTAAGTGCAACGTTCAACGTTCTTATACCGCAACGAGACTTGACACAACAATGGCCTCCCCTCCTTTACCCAAAAACAGTTGCTTTAATTGTTTATTTTTGCTTTTTTTTGTTTTTCGTTACACTCAAGGCTATTGACTTAAAAAACGAAAAAAAAAATGTTTTAATTAACAGATCAATTCAATTAAATAAGTAAATAAATTCCTACCTAATAGCCTCACAATCATTTCATCATCATGCCTTGATAAGTATTTAATATATCCTATCCATAGCTTTACTAACTTTTAAAACAGTTCTGATAAGTAATATTCAGTGATTGTGCATAAGACACACGTGCGTTTGTTTAAACACTCTTTGTGATTGTTGAGACGCTTTGCCATTCAAAAATTGCATAAAAACAACAGTTGGTAAGAAAACAAAACATATGCCACAATCAGGCCAGCGAAATGAAACTCAATGAAAATGAAAAGAATATGAATGAATGAATGGCAGGCAGTAAGTAACGAGACAATAAGGTTGAGCTATCGTCTGGCCCTATAAATATTCCAGCTTGATCGTTCTGGCAATCATCAGCTACATTTGTTAGCCACTGATAACAGTTCCAGTCTCATTTCAAAACTCAAAACATGTTCAAGCTTACCACTTGCTGTCTGCTGCTTGTTGTCTTGGTGGCTGCCGCCGAGGCACGCAAGCGGAGTCCAGTAGTGTGTGCGGGTCGTTGCACTGTAAAGGATCTGCATACCAAGGAGCGTGTATGCACCAGGGATGCCAAGACGAACATGTGCACCAAGCAGCGGCCCTGTCATGTGCGTGAACGAAACTGTGCGCTATGGCATCGGGGCTTGGCTCCACTCAAGCTGACTAGCATGAAGCAGTGTGCCAATATTAGGACCAGCACTGGCAGCGCTCGTTGTGCACTACGACCACGCCCCGTGCGACCACACAGGCATGTGAAGCGCGTGGCTAGCTGCATTGACAAGTCGTGCGTCAATCAGAGGCCCAACAGCTGTTGGCGCACCAGGGATGGACGCAGGCTTTGGTTGAGCGTCTGCAATGCCCGGGAAAGGAACTGCATCAATCGCAAGCGACCACATTTGCAGTTGTTGCGCATCAAGGATATGCAATGCCGTCGCCCAAAGAAGCAACCCATTGTCAAGGGTTAAGGAATGCGATCTGATCCAAACAAACGGAGATGACATACATAAAGCTGCAGTTGTAGGAATCTATATCGTTAGGTTTTTCTTAGCGTTTCTTGGCAAGGGTACACAGTCTTCGGCCTTTTAGCTGCAGCTGCAATATGTGTTTCCGTTCTTTTCATATATTTTTTTTTATTATTTTATTCATCTTTTTTTTGTATTTCTTCTCTTTGTTCGTTTACTTCAAATTCAAAGCGCTCGTAAATATTTCATAATGTTGCGACAATAAAAATAAATATCATTTTATGGCAGCCATTTCTTTGTTCTGCTTTTGTTCCTGCCTGCCTGCAGCTCCCTTACTATATCAGTTCCGTACACCTCTCCTGTCTCCGTTTACGCCTCTGTCTGTTTCTGTCTCGGCTCGCTTGACTTGGCCATAAATATGCTGGGGCGCTTTCCAAGGCGCCAAGCCAAAAGAGCGGGTCGAGTGAGGAGGCGAGCGAAGCGTTCCAAACGGCGTCGCAAATGTTCAATAAATTAAAATCGACTGCCATAAATTTCCATGTCAGTACATTAATTAAAAGGCCGTAATTCGCTTGGCCATGTCACATGGCACAGACTCCTCCATTCTGAATGTTCGTCTGTCCAGTCCAGTCCAGTCCAGTCCAGTTCGGTTCTGGCCGGTCCATGGCATCACACTTTGTGCAGTCACCTGCCTTTGCGGCCGCCTCCCACTTGGTAGCGCTGGCGTGGCGGAAATTTTGTAATTCAATGCAATTAAAAAGCCAAACAGTCCGAAAAAGGGAGGAATTCGACGATTTCCGTGTGAATTTCATTATGCTCCTACTGCGATTCAGTTTTAAAATTGTCATGCAACGTGTAATGCATATAAAACAACGCCTTGTTCGATATCCTTGATCCTTGTCCGTCTTCTTTTCTTTTATCTTCGATTTTCATATCTGCAAACAAAAAGAAATTTGAATATTTGTTATCCCCTCAGATGAACGATATAATTACTTATTCTTTACGAATTTTACTGAACCATTTGAAATAAAAAGCGTTTAGAGTTTCAATTAGGCAAGTCGACAACTCTATGAGTTTGGTTAATGTCAAATCAATCAAATATATCGATATCAAGGCTGCCTTTACTTAGGGCATAGACAAACGAAAACTAAATCAGTTCATTCGAAGAAAAATTTCGACGAGTCACTGTCTTATTCTAAGAAAGAAGAAAAAACAAAAAATTCCTCAGAAAATTTTCTTATTGAATTGAAAATTTTCTTTTTATAAAAAAAAATTAAAAAAGATTTTCAATAAGTTTTTTATTTTTTTTTTGTGTGCTTAATATTTTTGTAAATTTTAAAAACTACGCGAAGCGAATATGCGGCATCAAACAAAGCGTGGTCCACCGCCGGCCAAAAGGGGAAAGAAGGAGACCGAACCACCAAAGGTAAATTTGAGGAAGCGAAAGCGCTTCGCTTCGTCGACATCAGATTCGGAAAGCGATAGCAGCAGCGGCAGCAGCAGCGACACCAGCAGCAGTGAAAGCGATAGTGGTAAATCTTCTGCTGCATCTTCATCATCGGAGGAGAAGGGCACCCGACGTCGACGCAAGCGTTACTACAAGGCAACTAAAAGATCCCGTTCCAGAGAATTGCCTTCTCGTTTGCACTTGAAAAAGAAACGTGTTGGAGCTGCAGGTCTGTCGCGAACGCCCGAGTGTGCTAAGAAGCAAGAAAACGAGCTGGACACATCAGAATTTCCCATTTGGTCACCTGTGTCCAACCGCACTGTGGAATCTACATTGGATTTGGATAGCAAAAGCAGCCCAGCAACACAAATCAAAGAGAAGAAACCAATCACTTCAGTTAAGCGGGAAAAAGAAGACATCAAAGATAAGGAGATGCCAAAACCGACTGTAACTACTAGCTCAAAACCGAAGGAGCAGATATGGAAAGAAGATGAGGAGCCACGTTCGGTGGCGAAGTCCAAGAACTTGCTTACTCCATTGCGTTCCGCTGTAATTTCAATTGATAAATGTAAGGCAGATAAAACATATGCTCACCTAACGCCAAAATCCAAGAAAAAGGATGCCAAGAGGAGTCGCTCGTCAAGCCGCTCAACTTCACGTGGCCGAAATGGAAAGAAGAAATCATCGGGACGTTATAGAGACAAGATACGGCGCGAAATGCTATTGCGCGCTGTTACCGTGTCTAAAGAAATTCCTGGATATCGCCGCAGCAGCCCAATTGCCATCAACTCACGCACAAAATCCAGTATTGTTCAGGATAAACGCACTGTAGTGCGTTCGCCATCGGAAGTAAGGGACTTCCGTTCCACGTCGCGTAATCGACGTGATAGACGCGATAAACGCTCAATGTCTCGTTCTAACATACGCGTCACGTTTCAAAACCGTCGCTCGCGTTCCGGATCGGTTAGCTCCAGTGAGCGCTACAGACTCTACAGTCCGGACCCAGAGAACACGGTGCGTCTGCACATTAGGGGACTGACACGCCACGTGACTAAGCTGGACATCATCGATATCTTTAGCCACTATGGACCATTGACCAATGTGGACTTTCCTATTGAACGCTTCCGCGGGAACGGCTATAGCCGATATGGGCGTGGATTCGCTTTCGTTCAGTTCGAAAATGCCGACGACTGTGAGATGGCACGCAAGAATATGGATGGTGGAAGGATCGATGGCAAAACTGTATCAGTCACTGCTTTCGACAAGAACTTGCTGCGCTATCCAACGCGCCGTCGTTTCGTCTCACCAACAAAGATGCGATACTAAATAAGTTGCACACTAGACGCCCCATAACATGCCATTCAACTCTAGTCACCAAGTTTCAAGCATATGGTTGAAGACCCAGTACATAATTTATATTTGTCTTACACCGGCTAATAAAAGGCATGAACAATATAAAGCGTGCTTAACTTTAAATTATAACGGCAAGGTAGTCAGTCGCAAAGTCATGCAGCAAAAAGGGTAAACAATAAAACACGACTGCGTGTGCGTCAGTCTGTGTTGGTAAACGTTGTTGTTGACACTGTTGATTAGTGCTGTTAATATATGCACAGAAAGTGTAAACAAATGTTGAGCAAATCGAAAGCAATAAGACACAAGCAATTATGTCTGGCAATATTATATTTTTTTTATTTTTACACAAGTTGCACTAAACGTCAAGCTCAAGGCATACATCAGCTGTTTCTTTCTGACAACAGGGTTGCATTGTATGGGATGTCTAAGAGAAAGTGCAAATAACTGCACTTGTTTTAAACAATATTGTATAACTAAAATAATCAGTTCTGTGCTTGTATACCCAATAAGTATTGAGTATCAAATAAAAGCATATACATTTGAGTAACTTCTTATCGATACATTATAAATCGATATATTTAATGTTTTTAAACCGGCATTCATCAACAGTAACCGCAATATCCATATTTAAAGACAATGTGTGGGGTGTTATTAAGCTGACATTAACTTGTTATTATTTCCTTACAATTATGGTAATTACTATATGTACAAATAAAAATACTCAACGCGATTTTAATCGGCTTCTCTTTGTTATTGTTTTATCTACCATAGCTGCCGTCAAGAGCACTCAGCTCCATGCAAAAGCTAACCGCATTGGACTTTGACTACAATGAGATTGTGCGCATCGATGACTACAGTTTTTATGGCCTGCGCGTTTCCAAGCTGAACATTAAAGGCAATCGCTTGCAGTCCATACCGGAGCATGGATTCGCCGGTCTCGAGGATTGCATGCAGGAGATTGATGTGTCCGAGAATGGTTTGCGCACATTTCCAATGATGGCGCTGCGTAAACTGGATCATCTGCGAATCCTGCGACTTTCCAACAACAAGATATCCACATTCTATGGCGACATACAGCTGGCCACAAATAACGCCTCTGCGGCAGCAGCAGCAGCAGCTGCCCTGCAGTTACCATCGCTCATCCTACTAGATCTAAGCTCCAATCAGTTTGGTGAGATCGTGCACGATTGCTTTCGGGCCTTTCCGCAGCTGAAGACGCTTTCGTTCTATGCCAACCAAATCGAGATTGTGCAAGCCGAGGCATTTAAGAGTCTCAAGGAGTTGATGTCGCTGGATATGTCGCACAATCGCATCATTGCACTGGATCCCAAGGTTTTTGACAAGAATAAGCGATTGCAGACCGTTGACCTTAGTCACAATCACATACATGCCATCAGTGGTGTCTTCTCCAATTTGCCACAGTTGCGCGAGGTATTCCTATCGGAAAACAATATACTTGAGCTGCCAGCAGATGCATTCACCAACTCTACCAATGTGGACGTCATCTATCTAGAGTCGAATGGCATTGCGCACATTGATCCCAATGTCTTTAGCACTCTGACTAATTTGGATCATTTGTATTTGCGCTCCAACTTCATACCGCTGGTGCCAGTGACGCTGTTCGACAAGTGCACAAAGCTCTCGTCGTTGTCACTGGACAACAACGAGATTCAGGATCTGGAAATTGGCATGTTTCGCAAGTTGGAACAGTTGCGCGAAGTGCGGCTTCACAACAATCGCATCCGACGTGTGCGCAAGGGTGTGTTTGAACCGTTGCCAGCATTGCAGGAGCTGCACATACAAAAGAACAATATTGAGGATATTGAACCGGGCGCATTTCACACATTGGCCAACATGCAGCACATCAATCTGCAGGATAATCAACTTACCGTACTTGAGGATATATTTCCGGAGCAGAACTCTTCGCTGCTCTCCATACAGCTGGAGGCCAACTATCTGCACAAGATCCATCAGCGCACCTTTCGCCAGCAGCAACGCATACAGATCATGTGGCTGCGTGACAATCAGCTGGTCAGAATTGATCGTTCTCTGTTCGTGGATACGCCACAGCTGGGCCGGCTCTACCTGAGCAACAATCACATACGTGAGATTGAAAAGGACACCTTTGCAAGCTTGGGACTGCTCAAGTTCCTCGACCTCAGCGGCAATCAGTTGCGGCAATTGAGACGCGATTATTTTGCCACGCTGATAAGCTTGGAGGAGTTGAGCCTTGCCAACAATCAGATAGAAGCGATTGAGGGTTATGCTTTTAGTCGACTGAAGCAGCTCAAGACGCTGGATCTCTCGCACAATCCGTTGGTGCAGCTCACACGTGACATCTTCTTGGATGAGCTGCCCTTGGGTACGCTTAATTTGAGGAACACTTCGCTGCGCAAGCTGGAGCAGCACACATTCAAGTCCATGCAGAATCTTAATGAGCTTAATCTGGAACGCAATCGCCTCAATCCGGCAGATATACAGAAACTAGATGTGCCTAGTTTGCGACGCCTGCACCTCTCCCACAATAATTTCAGTCATGTGGGCATTGGTGGTGCAGCTGGCGGAATTATGTCCGGCATGTTTGATAAGCTGCGCTCTCTGCAGCACCTATCAATGGCCAATTGTAGCTTGAGCAGCATACCCGACCAGCTCTTTGCCAAGAATACCAACCTGGTGCGCATAGATTTGTGTGACAATCAGTTGTCCGAGATGAATCGCAATATCTTCAGTGGTTTGAATGTGTTCAAGGAGTTGCGACTGTGCCGTAATAATCTCGTAGAGTTTCCGCACATTGCACTATACAATCTGAGCACGCTGGAGACTCTGGATTTGTCCAGGAATCAATTGAACTCCATTGACTTCTTTAAGCTGAGCGGCACTTTGAATCTGAGGCAACTGGTGCTAAGGGACAACAAGATAAGCTCACTGAGTGGCTTTAATGCGGTGAATTTAACGCAGCTGGACAATGTGGATCTGAGTGGAAATCTATTGCTCTCATTGCCAGCCAACTTTTTGCGTCATTCGATAAACTTGCAGCGTGTGGATTTGTCCAGCAATCGGTTCCTGCAGATACCCAGCTCGGCTCTGTCAGATGTGTCCATACCGAGGCTTTCCTGGCTAAATTTGACCGGCAACCCCATCAATAAAATCTATACGGTAAAGGAGGAGCGTTATTTGTATCTCAAGGAACTGTACATCTGTCAGACAAACCTCTCCATACTCACCTCCAAGGACTTTGAGGCCTTCCAGGCACTGCAGCATTTGCATTTGGTCAACAATCGCATAACGCGCATCTCACCCGGTGCCTTTAAGTCGCTAACCAATTTACTTACCCTAGACATTGGTGTCAATGAGCTAGAGTTGCTGCCCAAGGAGCGTTTGCAAGGATTGAAATTGCTTCGAGTGCTTAACATATCGCACAACACACTCAAAGATCTGGATGAATTCAGCGCTGAGTTGGCTCAACTGCAAACACTAGACTTGAGCTTCAATCAACTGGATCGCATCTCCAAAAAGACATTCCGAAATCTTCACGGACTCGTTGAGCTTCTGCTGATGGGCAATCGTATGACAGCACTGTCCAACGATGCCTTCCGCTATCTGCGCAAGCTGCAGTTGCTCGATCTGCGAAAGAACTACTTTGAGCTGGTGCCGCTGGAGCCTCTTAAACCACTGGAAACAAATCTGCGTCAGTTGAAACTGGATGGTGAGTAAATGAACTTTGTTTATCCCCGCGCGCTAATTTGGTGTGCTTATTCCGACTGGCATTCTCATTCATTTGCATTTCATCTACCAAAAATACACACACACATTTTTGCAGAGAATCCACTGCATTGCAGCTGTGATGCACAAAAGCTGTGGGAATGGCTGCGGGATCATCGCAAATGGTCACTATCGCCAACGGGGGGCGATAACATTAATTATCTCAGGTGCGAACACCCAACGGAGCTGCGTGGCAAGGTGTTTGGCCGCATGGAGCCGCAGCAATTTTGTGACGCCCCATTAATACCCAAAATGGCTATACAGGACATACAGCCGTATTCGGTGGTCGTTTCCTGGCAGAGTCGCGACCATTTGGGTCTCACCGGCTTCGAAATTGTTTACCATGCCACCAACGATGGACTCATTCCCAGCCCGTCCGACCGCGACGACACGACAGCCAGAGGCCTGGATAATCATCAACGGGAGCGGGAAAGGGAAATGGAGAAGGAACGAAGCTATGACAGGCCACGAAATATAGAGCGTGAGCGAGAACGAGAAAAGGAGCGCGAACGAGAAAGAGAGCGTCTCGCCCAGTTTGCTGCCACGGATGAGGTAAGTGGCTGGGATACAGACACTGTGACTGACACTGAACGCCAAATTTGAAAGTAATTTGATAGTAAATACTCAATGACGTTGCCCCCGAGATTCCAACCCTACTGCTATAGCAATTTTGTCCCGACAGCTCTTAATTTCCTTTTAATAAACGCTCAAAGGGTTTTATGAACGGGACAAGTGTTGGGGAGTTCGATTTGGGCATATGGCCTTGTTCAATCTTCGATAAACACTTTGTAGCACAGCTGGCACAACTATTAAAGTGTTTTGTAGACATTGAATATTAAGTATATGTATAGTTTGAACCGCACAAATAACGAGCCAAGTGTTCAAATTAAAGTTAGTATGGTCAAAGTGCGGCCGCAGGCTATACGAAATCATTTGAATACAGCAACAGCGACAATGATGATAATCAGATAGGGGGCGGGAGTACGAAACGTAGAAAAGAAAGAAAAAAAAACAATCTTGAAACTTGTTTAATTTATTCCACAGATACACGGCAAGCGGCTAAATGGCACGGCCAGCTCGACAAAGCTAACAAAATTGAGCCCGAACACGCGCTATCACATCTGTGTCATCGGCACCGGTAATTGGCTCTCGGAGCCTTTGGCCAATGCGCTTCAAAGGCTACACTACAATGAGACACGGGACGAGCTGCTGTCACTGGGTCCATCGGGAGATGGCAGAGATATCGCCTTGCCATCGCTGCCGGACACCTATTCGCCATATCAGCATCTAAGCGTTGCGGACGATGAGTTGGAGCAGCAGCAGGCAGCGTTGATTGAGAACAGCATTGTGACGGACAAAGTGCTGAACGAGGTGCTGAAGAACTCACACATCTCGGCCTGCACAGATGTACAGACGTTGGACTCGACGCCCAGCCTTATTACCGATGAGAACGGATTGTCCAGCAATGGTTTCATACACTCCATATTGACCCGTCGGCTGGGCCTGATTGTTGGCTGCTGTTTGGGCATTATTGTGTTCATTGTCATGATATCTGTTTTGAGTTATGTCAAGTTGAAGAAACAGCGCATTGAGAATGCCAAGCGACAGGCAGCCATGCCACCGGAATACATCTCCTATCGTCACTTCTCCATACCCAACGAGGAGCACACACGGAACGCAGCAAATGCGGCAGCTGCAGCAACTGGAGCGTCTTCATCGTCGGCGGCAGGAGCAGGAGCAGGGACAGGCGCAGGAGCAGGAGGCATACCTGTCAGCACAATGTCAAGCGTGCCCAGCGGTATTAGTGCTCATATAAGCGGCACTAGCTTAAGCACCGGCACCACCACCACCACAGCAACAACGCCAATCGGTGGTGTACCCTTGACAATGGTTAAGTCGGCCAGTCGCAGTCCCATTGTGGGCATTGCGGGTCTCGTCATGGAGAACGGTGATGCTGCTGGCAATATAGCCGTTGTCGCTGTCTCTGCCTCACCAGCCAACACCAATGGCACACACAATCACAATCCGAATCCGAATCCGAATTCGAATCAGAATCACAACCACAGTCACAACCACAACCATCATCAGGTGGCGCATCGTGGCAACAACAACGGCGCCATTGGGGGCTATATGGCAGCGGGAGTGGTGCTTAATACAAACCATTTGAGCGTCTGTTAGAGCCACTAAGCCACTATGCCAGTGAGCCACTTGCACTCATCGACAGTTTTCTGCTTTCTGCCTTAATGTATTCAATGTATTCAATTTCGCATTCGCAATTTCTAGAGGCCTTTTAAACCGCTGCCACTTGCGACTTGTGTATGTTGTCCATTATCTGAATGGTTCTCATTAATGCATAATACACATGAAAGGGCCATAGATGCCATCAAACATGCTGCGAATGTATCTATACACCAAACACACACTGTACATGTTCATTTCAATAATCTCTAACCGATGCAATCAGTCGCATTTGACTTACTCCATTCATTGAGGTTTCGCATGTTTCGTTCGACCTTAAAGTGTCGCTTTTGTTCGTGGATCTATCAAATCCCGATTCATGTTTCACACATTTTTACATTTCATATATACATATACAAATATATATATATATATATATATATATATATATATATATCGTGTGGCATTCAATTCATTTAGCAGCAGAATAACAAGAAACTTTTTCAATCAGAGTAAATGCCAAATATATATATATGCATATATATTTTTTATGTTTTCAATGTGGCCCAAAATGCATTTAATTTATGAACTAAAAGCCCCAAACTACCAACAGAAAAAAAATATGTAAGCAAACAAACATACATACATAACAAAAAAGCTAGGTTAGTGATAATCAACATGATACGTTCAACGTTCGTTTAGTTATGAAAATTTAAAGGAGAGGAAAATATCCAAAAAAAAAGAAAAATAGAGAGTAAAAATAAAATATTCTATGTAAATAAAAGTTGGAAGCGAAACGTAAGCTCAGCGCAAAAACAAAAAACAAAACTCAAGAAATAATACAAATAATCAGTTTTTAGTGTAATGATACGAGAAATAAAAATATTTCTATTAAATAAAAGTCAAAATATCTATAATAAATGTCGGCAGCATAAATTTAAATAAATGTATGGCAATATTAATATGCACACACACACAACTGTAATCAGTGTCTAAACTTTTTTTTTTTGAGCCAAAGAAACTTAGAGATAAAACAATTTTTTTTTAAGCAGCGCGGTAAGTAAGAAATACTAAGTGAATAGCAAGAGAATAAAAACTCAAAAAGTAGCATTAAATTGCGAACGTTGAGCTGGCAAAAGAAAAAAAACCAAACATATTATTAAACCACAAAAAAAAAAGAAAAAATGGAATAATGATTAAAAAAATATTAATTAAGCGCAAGCAAAATTCAAACTCAAAGAGTTTCATTTGTAAAATGCATAAATCAATTTTTTCTCATAGTCAATATTGTAAGTATAATTTTTACTTAAAACAATCAATAAATGTTGTTTGTTTGATGTTTTTTGTTTTTTTTTTTTCATAAATGAATAAATAAATAAATATATATTTAGAATTTGTCAAGAATTTAGCTATAATAATAATAATGATAAAAATTCAAATTGAAAGCATTTTATATAAATAAGAAGACAGCAACATATTAACATATACACACACACACACACACACACATGCATACATATACACATGTGTATGTATAAAAATCGAAGCGTAGTATGTATAACAATTACTTTATAGCCAGCAGCAAATGCGAAGCAAAACTTAGTGAAGCAAACAAACAACAAATAACCAAAAAAAAAAAACAAAATACAAAAACAATTTATGGCAAATGTGCAACAATTTACATAATGACAAAAGCAAAAACAACAACAAATGCTAATGCAAATAGTAGAATATAATGCTAAAGAATTTTCCAGCAAACTATACGTAAGCCAAAAGCAGATAGTTAGAGAGAATGAAACGCTCACAAGCGAACAAACAAAACAAATCAAATCATAAGAAAATTTTGCCCCTGCAACCCCCCCAAATGTGCACACACCCCTTGCCACATAAGCAACTCCCCCGACAATGGCAACAAAACAAATATGACAATTATGGGTGTAAGCAAAGCATTTTTGTTCCAATTTTTCTGTCTTTGTTTTGCCTCACTCACCTAAAACAGTGCTTGGTTGTTTAAATCAAATCTGCTAAACAAAAGCAAAAAACTTGTATGCATCTAATACATACATACCTGCATAGATAAATATGTGTGTGTATTTATGTTGAATTTATGCAGTTTAAAAGCCAGGAGATCTAAGAAGAAAAAAAAACACTTGAAATAGCTGCGCATATTGCAAAATGCAAAATCTAAATCAAAAATCGAACTTAAGAATACAAATTGCCAATGCAAAAACAAAATAAAACTACATAAGTAAGTTGAATATACATACATACATACAGATATATAAGTATCTTTTAAGACGCTTTGCCGTGTTTGTGTTTAAGTTATAGATGTAATCCCTCGATCCTGACTGTAGTAATCAGTATTGATCACACACTTTCAATTATTCTAAATTTATATAGAACTTGAAACAGGCAAGAGCACTTACAACAACAACAACAACAACAAAAGCAAACACTTAAACAAACACAATAAATAAGAAAAAGAAAGAAAATTATTATTAATGTCAAACAAAAATTATTGTATTGAAAGCAACAACAACTAAATATAAATAAATGACAAAACGAAATTAAACGAATTGAGTACTTATCATATCATAATGTATTCATATATGGTATGGAAAATGGACCCCAAACACCCCCCCCCCCCCACACTACCGCACCACCCTATTTTCAGCTTTGTTGTAGTTATTTATTATTCTGCTACTTTTATTCAGTATATTTTTTTTTTATTTTTTCATCTATTTTTAGAAAATTTTAATTAAATGGAAATTTCCGCTGTCTTGAGCACGTATTCTCATCAACGGCATTAAATGCAATGCGGAATTTTAATTAGGCTCGCAAACACACACACATCTACACACACACACCAAGGGAAAGTTGTGGCAAGTATAGTAGAAATGTATGTGTAGGTGTGTGCCACGTGGAACAGGTGTGTGTGTGTGTGTTTGTGTGGGAGTGTGGCAGTCTCAATGCAGGAGTCGCTTGTTTGCGACACGATGTGTATGTGTGTGTGTGTGTGTGTGCAACAGGGTTTGCAACACAATTGCAGCCAAGAGTGTGGAGGTGAAACTAAAAACAAAAAGTTGAATTCATATCTACCGCATTATTCGCACCGACTTGCAACAACTGCAATGCATAGTATTATCAATACATGCACATAGATACATCTTAAGGCATGATCTCTATAAGAACTTAAGGATTCCAAAGGCTGATAAGTTTTTCATCGCATGCCTTTTCTGTTCATTACATTGTCGCCTGACAGGTAAGTATATCTACGGCTGTATAATTTAGCATCTTTAATTGCATAGAGTTTCTATTGCAGAGCATTCTGTGCATACAACACACACAGACACACACACACACACACATATTACTTGAAGACATCTTTTGCCTAGTGCAATGTGTAAGCACATGGTGCGTTGCTTTCAATGTAAATTGGCTAGTAAACTGAGATGTTGGCACAAGGATGTTGGTTGTTTGCTTAAAACTGAATGACCATGCTGCTGCCGTACAAACTGCGCGAAGTGCTATGGAAAGGGAGGGGGGGTGGGTTGGCTTAAGAGAAGCCTAGACAGTTAACGTTGACTCCATTTGCATTACGTGCAACAATAAGTAGGTAACTAAGTAAGTTGCTTCATTAAAACAAACTTTAATTGGTAAAATTTCCGCATGCCGTCAGCTTTGCATTTGTAAGATACAAGTCTGCCTGTGTCTGTCTGAGTGTTTGGGGAGAGAAAAAAAAGATACATGACAATATTGACAGTCCAACCATTTACCGCTCTGCTCAACTAGTAAAATACTTTGCGGCAACAGCAGCTGCGTCTTGTGCTGCAAACTACAACTTGCAACGACCACAAGTCAAGTTGCGTCAAGCCAAGCCAAGTCGACTTACCGCACTGTGACTGTTTTAGCTGGTAAAGAAGCTCAATCTTTAAGTGTCTCACATACAAAACACAATCTTTGCCCCACTGTGCCCAACGCTGCCATCTGCACTAGCATCTTGGCGAAGTTAAAGTCAACAGTGCTGCCTCGGCTGTCATTGTGGTTTAGACTTAATTGCACGAGAAGGACGACGTCACATAGCGTAGTAAGAAAGGGCTGCAACATGGCTTCTTATCCTTTTTACACAACCATGCGCCCATTAATTATAATAGATGAAAGAGAAACTCGAATAGAATTTCAATATGTTTTTGAACTTGTATTCAAATCGAAGAGCACAGAGCAAAACAAGCGGAACATATTTTTCACATAAACACCTCGAAACTATTGAAAATTACTATAAACAGCTTCGACAAACATATGGCCAAAACTTGGCTGGCCATCAATAACAATAACCATAAGAACAACAGCAGCAACAACAAGAAGAAAAACCTCAGCAACAAAAGTAACAATAACAGCAACAATAAAAATAACAAAGATATATGTATTTATGCCATCCATAAAACTGACCAACACCCAGTCAATTTATGAGCGTCAATTTGTGGGGAAAAAAAAGATAAAAATAAAAGAAAGATGTGAAAAGCGGAAATAACTGTTTGAGTTGTCGAAGTTTGAACACCCTTGCGAAGATTGAGAAAGCACAAAAAAATAACTGACTTCTAGCTTTAACAACTATTTATAAAACAAATGGAATATTATTGAAAATTGGTTAATGCTGTCTTCTATAGTTACTCTACCATATGTTAGTGCTTCACCAAACAGCCAATAAGTGTATGCTACCCTTTGCAGAGGGACATAAAAAATGGCAGATAAACAAACTGTGGACCAACTAAAAGTTTTTCCATTAAATCAATGAAGCGAACAAAATATTCGCGCCAACAATAGCGCGAGCGTAACTCTTCCTACCATAAGTCATTTAAGTTGGACTCGCATAATCCGAAAGTAGTGAAAACATTTTGATTTGCCATGATTTGGCACAGTGATACATTTTAATCGATACACAGTTAAGAAGCGACAGAACAAATAAATTCCTATTAATAGTGTTAAGGGGGATACAAAATGCATTTACACGGATGCATAGACACTCATCCGATTTAGCTAGTATCTACTACAAACGTCGTATGGGGAATATATGTATCTGCCCCATGTCTGTGCCAGTTACTAGTTTTGAACTAATACTCATATTTAGATACACACAAACACACACATACATGTATTTTTATGTATGATGACAGCTCGATTTTTTCCACTCTTTACGCTTTTTACTATTCATATAAAAAATAACAAACCAAAAAGACAAATAAAATAATAAAATGCACCAAAAGTTGCGGAAAACATTTGGAACAAAACGTCAAAAAATAAAAATAAAATAAAATAATAATAAAAAAAATATCAGAAAAATGAAAAAGCTACTTGGACAATGGTAAGGGCTGCTGCAGTGACAGCGGCGAATACGTACGGACGAATGGACAGACGGACGGACGAATGGACAATGAATGGTCACATGACAAAACATACGTTTTGTGTAAAAATTTTTGTCATAAATTTCGTTTGGAGGCCCCTTGGCAACTTTTTATATAATTTTGGAATGTTTTTTTTTTGTGTGTTTTTGTTTTTATGCTCATACAGACTAGGGTTGAGTTTCGAAGCTGAACATAGGGTATTATGTGTGTTTAGTAATGGTTATATATGATTCAGTACAGGGTAACTGTGAGTTGTTCAGCGGTTTTGCTTTACATTTAAAGTGTTGTTGAAAACGCAATCACTAATTGAAATTCACATAAACTAATTGCGCAATTTACCCAAGTTAAGCAAAGTGTTGTCGAATTGAAACATGTAAAAATAAAGAAAGAATTATTATATGGTGTGTAAATACTTGATTGAAGTAGCAATTCTCATTGTTAACCAAAATATAATGATAAATTTTACTATTATTGTAATCCAGGTCTTTAGGAAATTTTGGCCACTAACTTTTATGACAGAGTGCTTTGAAATGTTGTTGGGCCAGAAGTAATTTACATAACTTAACAACTTGTTCTTCTTTGACACTGAGTTAACAAGAGTATATTGGTTTTTCTTTTCTGTTTTTATTACATTTGCATCTGTACCCTGGAGACCTTAGCTTTTGCATATTAAAATATAAATTAATTACTAACAACCTAATTAAATGGTTAAGTCACGACTTTTACATACTTACATGTTGTAAGTTTAAATACTTTTGAATATTTTTGATTATAATTTAACAGCACCTTAATAATTGTCATTGTTGCAACTGTACTTATTAAAATAATATCTGCAAGGATTTCAATTCTCGTGGCTGTTGTTGCTTTACGCTAGGGCAATCGATTACTTACCATTTGCATTAAAGTTTGAATTCAGAGCTCAAAGGGTGTGCCGCACACACAACTAGCATGTAAGCGACTGTCTAATACTTTAATGCCAATGTTTTTGGTATTTTAACTTATGCTAAAGTCATAACAATCATCGGTTAGTTATATCCTTGGAGGTTGTTCAAGTCATATTGAATTTAATTTTTGTCTCCTGACAGCCGGACATATGCAATTTGTTGTGGTACAAAAGCAGTGTATGAAAACATTAGTGGATTATCAGGGAACGTGCTGTGTTGATGATGCCCCATCGAGGGAGTCGCCGCCGTGTGTTTGACAAGGAAATTCCATTATAAATGAAAGTTTTAAATTTCAAAAAGCGGCAAAAGTAGCTGCAACAGCAGCGGTGGCTCTAAATCAACAGCAACTGCAAAATAAACGGCAGCCAAAGCAGCCAAAGACAACAGCAACAAATGAGCAGAAACGGTAGAAAAGAAGCAACAGCGTGTCAGTTATTGGTATTGTTACTGCTCTTGGGATTGTTGATGTTTGTTTGTGTTGTTGTTGTTGGTGCTGTTTTTATAGCTGCTTAAAGTTAAAACGGCCAATAGACTTACAACTGAGAGATAGCAAAGTTAGCAGCAGCTTGGTTAACGTGCAAAACACAAACAGAAGCTGCCTGCTCTTCTGATGGATGACCACTCCATAAATTTTTATATCCACTCAACTCAAGCTCAATCTTTAGCTGCTGCTTTTGCTGCTTCAGCAGGTGCTGGTTGTTGGTCAGTTTTATGGCCGCTGCTGCTGCTGCCGCTGCTGTTGAGAAAAGCACTTTTCTTTTGGGCCATGATTGCAAAGAAAGTCCGCCTTAAGCTCTAGTAAAAATTGTTTGTCTGCCATTCTGACAGGCAGAATCCAATAGACGCTGATGAGCTGCAAACCTATTTCGCTGCGGCTATGCCAATCGGCAACATCTTTCTACATTTGTCAATCCCAATTTGATGGCTAGTTAAGCCAGATCTTTATGTTTACAATTACAATACAAATATTTACAATTTAGTTGTTATGCTAAATGCAAGAGCATTATTAAAGACGCAGTAGTCCAGTTGTTTACAATCTAGAATACAACCACAATGACATGTCGAAAAGTCAGTTGTTGTAACCAACTTTGTCATTTATTTAGACATAGACTACTCTACGGACATCGCAGTGGAAAATAAACCATGATTGATGATTGTTCATTTGAAAACATGGAACCTTTTGGAGTCATACTCCACAGCCACCAGCCAACAGCCACCAGCCACTTAATGTCAAACATCTTTTATCAAAAACAAAGTTAAGCTTCTTTTTTGTAAACAAAAATTAATAGATCAAGTTAGCTTTAAAGCAAGAGGCTAAAGTTGCATTTATACATATTTATTTTTCTTATTCTAAAGCGCTGTAAGAGTATAGGATAAAGTTTTTGATCCTTTGAATCAATAGCAATAGTTGGAAGGTTTAGATATGTTTAATTGTTGCAAACTTTAAGCAACTACAAATATGTGTGTAAGGACTGGGTCTAGGCTATCCTGTAGTTAGGCACTCGCGATAAGAGCAACCTTTCCCTTCCCTGCTGTCCTCGTTGTTATCCTTCACCATCGACTAAAGTCTGACTGGGAATAGAGCTGGTGGGTTAGGTTGGTGTAAAGTGTAAGCAGCCGTTCCACGCACGTTCGCGCACATAAATCAATTACAGTGCTCAGGAGAAAAAAAAAACAAAGAAGAGATGCCGCCTGCGTGGGGCGTGGCAGCTGCCAATAGTCCCTAGAGGTATGTATGTATGAATGGGGGTGTGGGTGTGTGTGTGGGTGTGTGTGTGGGTGTATGGGAATTGTAGATATACTTGTGTGAAAGCGAACATTTTTAACACAATAAAGAGCAACCTGCACTTTCTTGGGCTCGCAAAAATTTGAAAACTTTTTTAATACTTTCAACGAAAGCGAGTCAGTAACTGAGAGATAAAACGAATGGGAGCAGCAGTGTTAGCAGTGGCAAGAGGAGTGTGGCATTATTAAAGTAACTTTACGTCAACCCACAGGATTTGCTATGCTTTCGTTGCTGGATTAAGCACACACACACACACACATAACCATGTGCAAGCACCTCAACTTTAAGAGCAACTTTAAAGCTTGTAGCTTAAAGTAGACAAAACAGCGGATTTACTGCAGCCACACCCTGGTCAGAAGCAAATCACATACGGTTCGCTGCTTGCCGTTATTGATTGTTGCACGAATTGTTTGGCCGAGAATGCTCCCTTGTTTGTCGGACACCACACACACATACACACAGAGACGCACACATGGCTGTTTTGGTTGGTGGTCGGCGTTCATTATTGATTGATTGACTAGCTAGTTGGTTGACTGACCGACTGACGAATTGTCGCATTGATTGATCGTCATCGTCGCACATTAGTCGCACGACACTAACTTGTTGTTCGCCGCCTGTAGCTGTTGCCTTTCTGCTGCAATTGCCTCAATACAGTATAGAACTCCAAGTGTTCAATCTGAAATTGCAGCAATGAATATGTGTAAGTTATTTGATTAAAAGTTTACCTTTAATGAAAGCAACTTCTTTGACATCTTATCCTGTGGCGCAATGCTACCTATTTGTAAGCCTTTTGCACAGCCAGCCAGCCATTTTCTTGCCACATTGATTTGCACATTTTCTTTTCACTCATGACAACGTCATTAAAATTGCCTGCAGATGCGATGCGCTGCAAGGCGAAGCGAGGCGACACGTGATGTTGCAACAGCGGCTGTGTCAATGTCACCAGCTGGCGGCGGCTGGCGTTTGTGGCTTTTGCTTTTACAGCACCAGTTTTGATGAGAAGCCCGCTCCTTTGGCCAACCTGCTGCTCTTTGGCGAGACCACAGACAGCGCGGTGTCGTCTACCTTGTAATAGAGTGCCGTCTAAGTCTATGAGATGGCACAAACCAGACGGCTGAATACCCTAAATGAGGAGTTATTAAAACCATTAAAACCATAATAACAAACTTACTCGTATGTATATGCAACCTGAGTTACACTGTAGTTATTCGAGGCAGTCTGGAGATAGTGTATTAAGTAGATTGTGTGCACTTTCTTATTAGTTTTATGATTGGTTTGCGCAGCTTTTGCCCTTGCTCTGTGGCATTATGTCAATTGGTGTTGCCTCCCCCTGGCATTACATCTATACGCCACCAAGAACACCAATCACTTCATTAGACTCTGGGCTCCTCAATGGTATCGAGCTTACAGCAGGCTGTGGTTAAATCTTTATTTTTTTTTGGCAAATCTTGAATTAAATTTGAGTCAGACTCTGGCAAGATGTGGCTGTTCTTTGCTCTTGTTGCTGTTATTTCGGCTCCTGTTATTCTTGAGCTCAAGTGGCAGACACTTTGCAAATTCCTTTTTATTTTGGGTGTCGCTTCGTTCCGCGCTTGTTTGCCTCCTCCTGTGCGGCATTATTATTGTGCTCTGTGCCAATTTCCGTTGGCGACAAATGCGTTTTGTAAATACAATGTCAAAAGGATTTTCGTTTTTGTATCCCATCAAAATGTCCCTGGCACAGTCGCGCCGGCTGTGAGAGTCAGCGAGCTGTCATGTTTACAATTTGTCAATGCCGACAACTATACAGGGTGATGTGGCACAAACACACCCACACATACACACACACAGCTGTGGCCTTACCGTATGGACTTAAACCAAGAACACCAACAACCGCAGATGTGACGAGCTCATTTTAAGCATCAGCTTCAGTTTCATCTTGAATAACGACACACTTTTGCATATCCATATGCGTATTGTGGTTAGATTTTGGCCAAAAACAACAACAACAAAAAACTTTAATACACCGCCCACCGCCAATGTTTTTCATTTGCCGACGTATGTAGCTTTATAGTCAACCGCATTTGCATGTAAATTATTGCAATTGAACGACATTCCCTTTGTAACCAATTGACACTTTGTCTATACCAAATACACCCCAAAATAACTACAAATTTTGCCTTTGCCATAACATTAAATTTAGCTTGGTTCTTTGGCAGGAATATACCAATTAATGAATCATACGATCTAGGGCGATAGTGTATTAGCTTTTGTGTTCAACTTTTCGAATTTTCTCTGTGGATATTTGGCAAGTATTGAACCATTCTCTTTCAGTTTCTTGTATTCACCTTTTGAATTATTGGATTTTATTAATTGGCCTCTCAACTGCTCTGTAGAAATGAACATGAATAACCATAAATTGCGTTATACTTATCGAAGATTTGTTTGTCTGCTTTCTACGTCTACCCTTGTTTGTTTGCGCAAAATGCCAATACCGAAGGTATATGCCATATGATAAGGAATCTCCACTACAAAAGCTAAACAAATATAAAAATTGTAAGAGGGATTGAGGAAGAGAGTCCATTCTGCTGCTACTGCTGCTCCATTCTGCTGTATGGCTTCAATTTGGTCTTGTCTGTTGCTTTGTTAAACCAGAAAACGCATAAGCGATAAATGAAAAGGAAGAATTTCAATAAAGCTTTGGCCACAATGCAGGCAAATCGAAAAACAGTCGCAACGACGAAATGCAAACCGGAAACGGAAACTGAAAAACGATGTAAAAAGCAAATTACATTAGACTGCTTGTTGCCAACGTCTTTCAGTCCTCACTTTTCCCTCCTCCTTTTTCTTAATCTGTCTTCTCAGTGTGTGTGTGTGTGTTTGTGTGTGAGAAGGTTGTTTGGAAATATTGTAAATGAAGCACAGATCTATGTAAATTGCAAAGCATAAAAAACCACAGAGGCGAACCCCAAATGTAGTCAATGCAATGTAAACCGAAATCAAATTTAAAGAAAACCAACTTCTTTAATTTACAGCAGCATTTAGAGGCTTTTCACAAGAACAATAGAAGAATAGATAGATCAATAGATAAATTTGAACAATTACTTGTCGCACATAAAAGTTATTTAAGTTTTTGTCTAAGCGCAACTAGCAAAAACTATCCACAACAATCGGATTAGTCCCCAAATTTAAACAATAAAATAACTTGACTTTTACATAAGTCCAAACAAATTAACGCGTTTAATAACACTTAAAAAAATTAATCGATAAATAAAGCTGCAAAGATCGAGCACTTGCTATAATATGCTATTTTATCATGGCGACGGTCTTGTGCAATAATTCAAACGAGCAGCGTCGCTTTCCCATATGTCGATTAATTGTGTTGCCATTTAGCTATCAAGGCTAGATTTCCCGGGTATGGGCAACTCTCTTAGTGAATCGAAAGCATTACTGTTTTATTTATTCGTATATGGCAAGTACGCCAACCTGACAAAGCTCTTTTTCATTTCACATCTCGTCGCGTCAACATCTATTTGGAGTCATTTTTTGAAAACGTTTTTTTTTTTTTCGAGAAAAAAATAAAATACCCAAAATAAAATGAATCCGTTTCTAGAAAACAAGCGCGAAAATACTCCATCTCCAGCAAAGAAGGAAAACAAGAAAGACGGCAACGGCTTAAAGGAAAAATCTATTAAGAAGAAAGCCAAAAAGGCCAAGATGGCGAACGATGAAGAAGAAGAAGCTGAGAGTAAGTTTTGTAAATTAAAGCGAGAACTAAACATTTTTTAGGCTTATGATGTAATCAATGATTAATGCAGCATCTATGGGAAAGAAAAAATCTAAATCAGTCAAAATGGAAAATGACTCATTGGATGTCCAAGGTGGCAAGCGCAAATGCGGAACCAAGGTCGGCAACGGCAGTCCCGTGAATAATAAGATCAAAAAGGCTAAGAAATCCAAATCAAAGCCGGTAGCTGATCCAGATTCGAAAGCAGATGAAACTGGCACAAAGAAGAAGAAGTCAGCTAAGCGTGCTAAAAATGAAGGCCCAACTGGAGATGCAACTGTTGCAAAGAAGAAGTCGGAGAAAGATCCAACTAAGAATCGTTCTATAGATGAAGCTCCGACTGAAGATGCAACTGTTGCCAAGAAAAAGTCGGCTAAGCGTGTCCGCAAAGGAGAACCAAAGAACGAACAAAAGGAAAACTGTTCACCGGATGCAGAATTGACAGGTGATCCAGATGAGAAGCCAGCTAAGCGTCTTCGCAAAAAAAAACCGAAGAGCGAAGCAAATCAGACTGGTTCTTCGGATGCAAACCCGACTCCTGACTTACCGGTCAACGTTAAACCGAATAAGCGTCCCCGTCCTTCACTGATGGCGTTAACAGGGGTACAAAATACATTGGCACCGTCAGCAGCAAAAGCTTTGGCTGCAAAGAAAATGCGCTAGGCGACACCATCTTTACAACATCATCGTTCACTTGCATCGGACTCAAGAAATATACAAAATAAACACAAATTGTTTTGATTTCATTATCAAACACACACAATTTTATCATACCACTATCCCACCACCTCTACACATAAACACAAACAATACATGTGAGTGAAAAATTGAAATAAAAAATGTTTTTAACATATATATTAATTGGTTTACGATTTTAGATTACTTCTCAATATGCTTTTGCTGTAATAAACGCAATCTAATGTTTATACTTACTCCAAGTTATTAAGCAAGTTAAGTAAAATTTGGATCAGTGTATTGGAATACATATTAGCGATGTTGTCTACTTGCTTATCTGTAGGTTAACAGTTAGCATAAAAGCACAATTCCTATTCGATTTAGCTGTGGCTGCCACTCCTTGCGACCTGCCAACCAAAAGCAACAAACACTTTGCATAATCAAAATCCGCCAGATGGGGCATTAAGGCAACTCCAAACTCTAGACTCTACCCACAACTACAACTCGAACTTAAAAGTGGAGTCCGCTGCTATTGTCTGGCTGCGTCCAAGTTTTGCTCTACACTTGATTCTCATGGGAGCGCTTTGCGCTGCCACTCTGCGGGACTCAAACAAAAGATAGCAGGAAAACTATAAAAAACAACAAAATAATACAAAAAAAAACACCAGCAAAGCACCGGAGGCAAATACTGTATTACGAGAAGGGTGGCAGTTGGCAAGGGAAGGCCCTTGGGTTGGTAATTGGATTACTTAACTGATTAGCGCACAATTATGTTGAATAATTGGTAATGCATTAGCACCGAATATGAATATGAATGGATGAAAGCGTTGCCAAAGCAAACTCCCAAAGTAAACGTAAATACCTTATAACAAAGCATAGCAAACTATATGTATGTGAATGAATGAATAAGGACATGAACATAGAGTAGCTGCGTTATGGTAGAGAGGCTGGCAAATCTGTTTGCATCTCGAATGAAATAACTGAATCGTCAATACCTGCAATGAAATAGATGCAATGGAAGGAAGGAAGCTGTGCTGGGATTATATAAAGAGCACCTCCGGACGTAAGCGAAAGAAACGTAGAAGATGTCGGATGAGGACGAGACGAAGACATTATGCGTTGATTGTGCCAGCAGCTAAAAGGAGAACGAGACTGAAGCAAAAGAGGGCATAGAAACATCTCTGTGCTTCAGTCGGGCAATGGCCATTGCAATGCAATTGACGACAATGGCAGCCCGAGCAACGAGAGCAATGCAAAGTGCCGGACGGAAATGCAGACCAGAACCAGAAGCAGCAGCACAAGCACAGTCAAAAACAGCATCAGAGGGCAGGCAACCAAGAGGAAGCAGGACGAAGTTGAAGCCCTGGACTATTTTAGGGGCTGGGCAAGTTGGGTCAGTTGGGCCATTTTCTTTGCTTTGAAGCCGAAAGTTGATGCTGTAAATGGCAGGACGAGCATACACATATACATACGCATGGACATATGTATGCAAGCAAGCGAGTGTATATATTTATAAAGGACTCTCCCACACGCACACACACAGGCACGCATTTTTGTGCAATAGAATGGATAAGCATTTCAAGTCAAATTGCTTCAATATGCGTTGTGCATTAGCCGAGCTCGTTTTGCGTAAATGCGCGTACACAAAATACACACACACACACACACGCATAATTGGCACAAGAGTCCTGCAGCTGTCGCCAGGCTGCGCCACGTTGGAAGCTGCATCAGCAAAAATTTGCGGAACAGCAACGATTGGTATGAGCAAGTAACCGCCAAGACGCCATCGATGGCCATGTTGGTCCAACAACAACGACGATGATGATGATGATGGTGTTGGGTGATGATGATGGGGTGTCATGGTTGGAGGATGTACGGTTAGAGAGAGAGCGCTACAAACCTTTATTCAAATTCAGCATTTTCATGGCATTGGCGTAAAATCATTTTATTGCTTCCTGACTGAATGACTTTTACAACCTCGTCTCGGATTCAGATTAACCCAAATGCGATGCTGCTGCTGTTGATGCTGTTTTTGGTGGCCACCAAACCACTTTGAAACCCCACCCGAAAACACTCCAGCTCCATTTCACACACACCACACACACACACACACACTTTTTCAATTTAAATAAAATTTCGCTGACTGCCCCATTTGCACAAGGTACAAGTACCAACGAACGAATATGTGTGTGTTCACATATCACATTTCACATTTCACATTAGACAGCAACCTAATGTCCCTCTTATTTTTCTTTTGGTCCATCAAGTTTAGGATATGTAGCCGGATATCCTAAATTGTCAGATCTGGTAGCTTAGAATATGCAAAAATATCTTTACCACATTTTAACAGCTGCGATTATCTTAACCAAGTTCAACGTCAATTAGTTAATTGCAAACATTTGAATGCTCCTGCTTTGCTTTGCCCATATTGTTATAGGTACTTATGCTATAGGTTAGAGCAACACAAACAACTTCATAATCATAATCGTTAGCTATTAAATAATAATTTTGAAATGTGCATTGCAATTGCATAAATTTGAGGTTTACTTTTGCGGTGATAATCACTTTTAAGCAAATGAAAATACGACAAATACTTTCGAGTTGTTGCTCAAAAACCGCACTTATTACAACTGATTATGAGTTGATTACACCATCGGTTTCCTTCCTCAGTCTCTACTTTCTGTGTGTGTGTGTGTGTAATTAAATACATTTGTTTAATGAGCAGTGGGTAGCAAATGCGGCAATAGGGCCACAAATCCGCTTACTGGCTCAATACGATTAATAAATGAGATGTTGAGGAAATAATAATGATGCTTTTAATGGACACACTGGGACAAAGGAATACAACATATTAAGATGATTATAAGTGTAGCAGGAGCGATATGATTTCAACTTAAAACATATTGAATTAAATGCGTCAACAAAAAGTGCTTGGCCAACTTTGAAAGCGATGCTAAGGTACAAGCAAATGGTAGATAAGGCTCGGTTCCCCTCGCAGTGGGCAGGCAGCAAATTGGCCTCGTTTCTCTTCCTCTGTCCGAGTTGTTCAGGCAAATGTGACTTTTGGCCAGTGTTGAACGGTAAAAATCCACCAAGCAAGCACGTGCACACTCTTGACCTTTATATCAATTTGAGCGAGCCCATAAAACCATTATAAATTATGGCTTTTATTTTGTGTGACAGCACACTTTTGCTTCTGTATGATTGAGCTTTTCAAAGCGTCATCAATTTGCCAGGCTGGCGCAGCAACAGCAGCACCAACACCAACGCATTTGCATTTTGATTCTCTTGTTGTTGCTTAAAGCGTTGCAATCCCAGGATAAAAAACGAAAGTGGCACATTCATTTCTCTCTCTCTCTCTCTCTTTCTGTCTTCACACTCATCCAGTTAGACAGACACTCACTCAGTCAGTCAGTCAGTCAGTCATGCTAAAGAATACAATAAAAAACTTTTCTAATTGTCGCACAAGTGCACTTGGGTCTCCTCTAATCCCCTCTCTCTCTCTCTCTGTTTCTACTCGTCTGTCACGATTATACTTGCTCGCTCATTATGCATGCAACAACAATGGCTGGCAACAAGGCGACAAGGGCACGGACAGCCTTTTTCCACTTGTAGGTTTTTTTTTTTTTCTGTAGTTCATGTTGTTTCTTTAAGTGCCGCCAGGTTGTGTCTGCGTCTGGTGTTGCCTCTGTTGCGCCTTGGACCCAGTTTATCACGTTTGCAATTTGGACACGCAACTTTGCCTTGGTTGCATGTTTCATTTGCTGCAGCTATCCACCATCACTTTGGCACTCTTTCTTCTTTTTAATAAGGAACAGCGTAATCGTTAACGCCATCGCCATCCTCATCGTCATTGCCATCGCCATCGCCAACGCCTTGCTTTGCATATCCATATCCAACGTTGAAGTTGCCTTAACTTTCTCTCAAGTTTCCGTGTTTTTTTTTTTTGCACTTTTCTGCAATTTGCATTTTAATGTCAATGGGACTCTGATCGAAAATTGATCGAACTGAAGCTGGCGATGCGTAACGCTGACTTTTCATGGCAAACGCAAACTGGCAAAAAAAAAAGAAGAAAAACAATCAAATAAAAGAAAACGAACTTAATCAAACGACTCAATCCATTGAAACGAACACTTAACTATCCTAGTTGATGGCTCATTACAGTTACCAAAGCAATTTGCATGATATGCAAATATGTAGTTATAAATAAATCTTATCAGGTGTCCAATTGATGGTGTTCACAGAGTTGATGTTAAACTATCGATAGGCAGAAGAACAGAACAAAAGAGAACAACTATCGTAACTAGCGATCTCAAATTTATTAAGCACACATCACCAAGAATCACCAAGAATCGCTGGGAAAAGCACTAAATGTTAGAGTTACATTTATTTGCACCACTTGGCTTTTAGGTTTCGACAACTGGCTTTAGCGGTGGTGGTGTGGGTGTGGGTGTGGGTGGTGTTGGTGGTAATTGCGTTCGTTGCAGTTGGAAAATTTGTGTTAACGAAATGAACTTGAATTTGGCTTTGCGTCGCTTGCCACTTGCAATTGATGAGCAGTTGCAAAAGCGTGCTATTCTCTCCACTGCTCTCTCTCTCTCTGTCTTTATTCCGGTGCACCGCAGCGACACTCGTAAGTAATTCAAGTGAAACCACATTAAGCTTACTTTGCTAATTGCGAGCGACACGTCGCCAGCATCCCGACGTACGCTGTGCAAGCTCATGTGAAAATTCCACCGCCCTACTTTCCAACCACACACACACACACACACACACACACATCAACTCGATTATCTTATGTGTAAAGGAGGAGGTGTAGCTCCTGTGGGGCTGTAGCTCTAGGTCCAGGACTGAAGCCAGTCAGCCCGTCGAGCAGGCCAATCATTTTAATTAATTTGTCAGAGCGTTGGTAACACACAAAAATTTATTATACTCCACAGTCTCCTCATCGTCGTCGTCGTTGTCGTTGTCGTCCTTGTCGTTGATATCGTTGGCGTTCTCGCAAACTGCAGCAAATTAAGCAGCGTATGTACACACACACACACGCACACACTCACATCTGTGTGTATATGAGCGCGTGTGTGTTTGTTTGTGCAAAGGAAATCAGTGTTAACGCGCCGTGGGAACAAAACTTTTGATTACGAAAACCAAGAAAATCAATGGTTTGGAGGCTAACACACACACACCCGCCACACACACAATCGCATTACGTTAGCAGCTAATTGGGGAACACTTTTTGGGCGTTGTCCATTGTCATACAAATGACCTCGACACAGTGCCACATCAGTCGCATTATTATTCAAACATCCTTCCAATACTCTCAGTGCATAATATATTTCCCACTTAAAGCCAATGCAAATGCATTTCAATCATTGCAGTTGTTATGAGATGAGGTAAAATACACAAGTAACACTTTTGTTAATAGATCTCTAAAAGTTCAACCCTTCTCTCTCTCTATCTTCACTTGACAGACAGGTTGAATGAGCATGTGGATGTGGATGTGGTTGTTGCAAGTACGTACTTCAGTTGGTCATTCTATGGAGGCAAACAGCTTTTGGGAATGGAGCTGTCACGATATTACATTTCAAGATTTTTCTGTTTGTGTGCTAGTTTTGTGTTGTTGTGGTTGTTGTTGGAACGAGCCAAAATGAAATGAATTGCCCAAAGTGCTGGCGGGTGTTTAATTTAAGTGCGCAACAACAACGCGGCACCCAACCAGCCATGCCACCCTGCCACACCTTCTAAGCAGCTACTACCGCAGAAGCTACCTGACTGCCTGTTAGCTGATGCCATTGCACCTGACCCTGTGGCATACGTGAGTGTGGCAAGGTGGTAAGCGAGTGAGTGTGGCAGTGGGGGCAAGCTAAAATTGCACGCCATTAGGACAAGTAATAGGCGAGGCGACCCAGAGTGCACTCCAAGTAGTTTCTTGTTGCAACTTTTAATGACTGCCGCTTTTTGCTTGAGCTGCCACGAAAAAGTAATCGTCGAAAAGCAAAACTCTGTTTAATTCACAGCCACGTTAATGTGTGTCTTCTTTCAATGACTTGACAGAATGGATATGTAACTGATATCTACAAAAGATACAAATGTATCTCTGTCTCTCTCTTGCTAGCCGTTGTCTGTCTGTTGTCTGTTTTGTAGCGGTTTAGCGGTTTATCGGTTTGCTTAGTACGCGCTTAAGCCTATAATTCCCATCAGTGCAAATTGTGTTGCATGCCCCGTTGAACTTATTGACTGTTAATTGTAATTTGCAACTGGACTGCTGCCGCTTTTTCTGCTGCTGTTGCTGCTGGTTACAAAGGCTTAACACTCAAATGCATTGAACCCATTTTTAGTTAAACACAGACAGAAACGGACAAAACATGCACATTTCTCGCACTGTCTGCCCTATTTGGAAATATGTTAACGGACAATAATTAAATGGCGATATTAAGCGGCTTATCTGCATTGAAATAATTGACCATCAATTGCTTTACGGCTGTTGGCTTTGATTTTAATGCGAATGTAAATGCCGTGGAACGATAATATGATGGCTGCTGCCGCGCGGGGCCACTCATAGAAAACCATAAACAAATGGGCATTTGGCATTTGCCGGCTAACAGATTCAGCAGCAACATGTTGCGCCCTCTGCGGCCCTTGTCAACATGTTGCGCTGCTTGAACAGAGTCAGCGGCAGCATGTTCGCGAGCGTTGCTTGAGCTAAATGGGATATTTTTGTGGCCAACAACTAGTAGAATGGCAACGACGTTGCGTGTAGCGTTAGCAGGAGCTGTTTCAAGTTTCTTGAGGCAGGTGGGGCAAGCAAGGGGCAAGGGGCAAGGACACTTTGCTTGCGAATGAATTGCAAATGCAAATGAAAACTCTTGCGAATTGTATATCATTGTATGTACATATATATATCACGCGCAAACACACAGCGTAAGTATTTGTTTTAGGGTTCTGTGGGGAGGGGGGTTGGGAGTGGAAGACTTTTAGAGGGTAGTAGGGCGGTGTAGCGACATGCGTGGCTTGCAAATCACGTCGTGATATTTACAAATGGTTTCTTGTAATTAAATTAACACAAAACGTGACATTGTCACTGACGCAGATTTTTAAGCGACACACACACACACACACACACACACACACACAGGCAGACAGTCAGACAGACAGACAGACAGACACAAATCACGGCGAGCATAAAAGACACAATGCAGCAGAGTCCCCAAAGTGTGGCAAGTAAGGAAGTCGTCCGCCTCAAGTTGCCAACCGAAATTGTAACTTTCTTTACTTAAAAATTACTTTACTCGTATTTGTTGTTGTCTCAAATGAAATTTAAAACACAAATGAGCAAAAGTGCGTGACGTGCTCTCCCTCTCTCAATCTCTCTTTTTCCCATTCTGTCTCAGCTCAGCTGTCAGTCTGAGTTTGTCTGTGTGCGTCATTGGGGATCCAAAGAGCTGTGCCTTTGCACCGAGTGGAGCGGCCTTAAAGTGTAGTTAGTGTATCGCCCCATTTGAGTGTGTTTATTTTGTGTGTATATGTGTGTGGGTGTGTGTGTGTGTGTGTGTGTGTGGCGCCTTACAAAGATTAGGAATGTAATTTACAATTTACAGCATGCTCGCAAATAAATGTCGACTTCTTTTTATACAGCTACTTATGCCGAGCACCACCCCTTAGCTACACACACACACTGACACACATATACACCTTGAGACTCTCCCAGGAGCACACGTACGAGACCCTTTGCCGGCTGTGGTACAACACAGCACAATACGATACAATATGTGTATCAAAACACATGAGCTGAACACGAGCCGGAGAGACGGACACGGAAACCAAGATGGACACGAAGAGACGAAGACGTAACACACTGGCTGCCATTGGAGCATTGGAGGATTGGAGCACGCTTCATCAGCCCTACCGCAGCAGCAGCAGCAGCAGCAGTGGCAATGGCAGTGGCAACAACAAGAACAGTAAGATTGACAGTGGTTGGCGCAGAAATGTGCAAACATAACACACAAAAGTAGTAACAAAAGTTTCTCGAATAAAGGCGCAAGTATAAAAAAAGTAAAAATAAAAAACCCCAAAACGCATTCGCTAAACAACAGGGTAATATTTTTAAACATAGGGCATACTTAAAGATGTATATTAAAAATGTATTAAGCCTTTAAAGCTAGACATAGTTTAAGATTCTTATTGATTATTAGTATCAATAAAAAGTCCACTTTGAATGCAAAAATTGTATGACCCTGTATTGTGTGGACTTCTCTTGAATTGTATGTGTATGTATAAAGCAAAAGAAATCTGAAAATTCCTTATCACACCTGGCGCCGCCCACAGTGTATTGGTGTTGAGTGTGGGGTATGGGCGAAAGGGGTGGCAGGATTGCAAGCGACCGATTAACTACCCGCCAGCGTCAGCGTCAGCGTCAACACGAAGGTATTCTCACATACCGACAGCGCTATAAATGCGAATGCTTACGGGAAATTCAAGTGTGTGTGTGTGTGTGTGTGTGTGTGGGTGGTGGTGAAAGCGGAGTCGGTATGAAATAACAAGCAACGTGTTGAGAGAGGCAAATGTGTATCTTGGACGTGATGCGGCATGTGGGCCACTCGTTATCCTCAACGCTCGGGCAACTAACAAAAAAAAATAAAAAAAAAGCGAAAACAGTCACTCACTGACTGACTGACGTCACAGCTACATACATACATATGTATATGTATGTTTGTCAGCATTTATGTGCGATTGGTTTTTTCTTCTGTTTTCTTCTTTGGGATAGGTTGGGGCATTGAGGCAGTCAGTAAGTAAGTTTATAGTGCAAACAGTTAAAATCATGTCGCCATGTAACATATTTCTCTTGAACGACCAAGAAAAAAAAAATATACAAAACAAGAGGCGAAGCGAAAGTGAAGTGCATAAATTTTACACCTAATTAAAAAGTAAATGTTCTTTTATGCAAATCAAGTTGTAACCAAATAAATTAGCTCACCAAGGGTCGCAGGGTTGCTGGCCAAGCTCGAAGGGCCGGACGTTCAACGAGATTGAGAAGAGAACTTTAGCAAATCCGCGAAAATGAAAAAAAAAATCCAATGAAAGAAGAAAAAGGAAAGTTCAGTCCAATAACAGATACAAGATACAACAAACAAACCAGACAGGGACAACTAGATGCCCTTACAGTGCGGAATGGTTTTCAATGGATATGAAACTGTGCCGCAAGCCTCAACAAAGTCAGATAACCTCTTGGCAAGAGTATGGAAAAGTTGCGACCTTCCGTCTCAAGTTGAGTGCAAAGCAAATAACGCAAAATACTCGACCAAACACACACACACACACACTCTCACACAGAGTGAGACACACACATATAAACATGTTATGGAAGATGGCGGTATCTCAGCTCGACAGCGTGTTAATCACACTTAATCTCATTTTTATTTCTGGGTCAGCATCTTTATTTATTTGTGTTGTGTTTGTTAGATCTCTCCCTCTCTCTTTCACTCTCTTGCTCTCTCTTTGTTTCCCTCTCTTTTGCACAGAGTTCGTTGTGCTGTTGTTGGCTGTTGCTTTGGCATGCAAAGCAAAAACTAGGCGCTTTGTCGCCACCCACATAGACGCCATGCCGTAAATATCCTTGGCAAATCTTTTCGCCCTTTCGGCGCGCGAAGCGCAAAATAAAAAGACACTGCCCAAACCCTGCGAAGGAAGACTTTGTCGCGCTGCCTTAGCCTCAGGTGGTGTTCCAGTCACCGCCGACGAGGACGCCATCGTTTTTTTCTTTCTCTCTCTCTCTCTCTCGTTCTTTTTTATAGCCAGGTAATTTACGTAACGAACCAGACACTTTCTAATTTATAGCATCAGGCAACAGCAACAGAGATGGCGAAGACGACTACCACGACGACGACGATGGCTATGTCTGCGTTAGTCCACGGACTGCGGGAGCTCAGCATGATGGCAATAGAAACGAGGTACGACGTCAAGGTACTGATCATCATCATCATCATCAAATGATGATGATGGCGTTAGTCCAGCCGCCCGTCATTCCCATTTGTGGCGTTAACCGCGTGAACTAAACAGCTGCGGGAAGGTGCCAAGATGTTAGGCTGCCGTTGGGACTGTTGCCTTTGAGGGTCAGCGGGTCAGTTGACAGGGGTTTGTTAAGGTCGAGTGGCACAAATATACAATAATTTAAACAATTAAAAACTTGCCACAGACAACTACAACTTCTTCTCTTAAAATTGTTCAACATCCTCTAGAGCCAACATCCTTCTTTCTAAATAAAGTTTCAATTTGAAAAACATAAAAATAAAGGGAAAACAATTCACTTGACTATAACTTAAAATTGATTTATAAAAGTGCGTTTGCCTACTTTTTCAATCCAATAGTAATGGTTGGGCTGTTATGTTGCGTCCCACAAAAAAGCCAAAGGGACAATGGCTTGGACAAAAAAACAAAAATGCGGCAAAGGGCAACCAAATCCTCACCTAATATGCAAATTTAATGAAGTAATTCAAAGGGTCAAAAGGGCAGTGTGGAATGGTTAGAGGGTGTCTGGGTGGTGGGCATGAATGGCGAGCATTTTATTTTAATTTAGCAGCTCCTGTTTGGACGACACCTACACACCTACACACACACATACACACAGCTGAAATAATTCACGCAATTTTCCGCACATTTTGGCCAACGCGTTGGGCAAACCCAAAATGCAAAGCAACTTCGCCTGTTGGTTAATTAATAAAATGACCTCTGTCGGAGCCTACACACTTTTTTTTAGTGTCGCCTTTTCAGCATTTACGACGCTCCAAACACGCGCATTTAAAGGAGATAAAAGAGAGAGAGAGAAAGTTCTCTTTACAGTCGCAGGGAACGGGAAAGGGCGGAAGAAGAAGAAAGAGCGTGCACAGAACAGTGGCAAAAAACGATGCCAAAATATAAATTAAGAGTTAATTGCGTTGCTATTAAATTTAATTGTCGCTCTGCGTTCATCACGAAAGAAAGACAAAAAGTATAAATAAATAAAAAAACATTTAAGCAACGCATCCTAAGGAGAAGCATTAAGATGAATGTACGTTGGGTGGGAATGAATAAAGGGAGGAATGGCATATAAAAGCCACTCGAATAAATACCTATGCACAATGATGTATGCAAGGGTACAATGAAATTACTTCAACGTTCTGTCTTGCTAGAAAATAGAGCAATTGCTGCTTTAGAGTTCAAAGGGAATACCCTTTATAAAGATATATAGCGTTAGGATATTGCAATCAAATAAATGTGTGTGAGAATTGCGCAAACTCGATTAATACCTGTAATTACACATGTACTCATTTACGCGAATGTATTTTGAGTATTTTGCAGTGAAGCCATGTAATTGACATGCCAACAAATATGATAATGTGATGTGAACATGACAAATGATGAATTCATACGCCATGTTGTACCGACACATAATAGTGTGAACATGTGTGTGCAAGCATAACCAACTCCCCCGACACTTGCTGCCAGTCCACGAAGCACATGTTGCTGTCGGTGGCATGTTGGTGGTGCTACGGTAGCACGAGGCCACGGGGTCCCTCTTGTATGCAACATAATTGAAAGCTGCATGCGTCAACATAATTTTCTGACAACTTTAGTTAAGCATGTAAATTAAGTTAAAAATAACGATGACATTGGTTACATAAGCGCAAATGCATGCACAAAATGCAACAAAACTAAGCGGAGCGAAGCAGACTGAAGCGAAGCTAAGACCAGACCAGACCAGCCCAGCCCAGCCGACTCGAGCCGAGTTGGTCCTGAGCCGGGGCAGCTAAGGCATGCCACAGCCAGAGCGTTAGCTAGTGGTTGGTTGGTTGGCTGGTTAGCTGGCTGGTTGGTTGCCGACCGTCACGTTGAACATTTTTCTTTTTGGAGCACAAGCACGGCTGCTCGTAATTGGAGCGTGGAATATCACTCTTCATGTTATGACATTTTTTTGCCAACAGCGAATAAATTGTGCACAGCAAGAAACTTCTCAAAACTCGCACACACACACATACACACACCCGCTATACACACTATCTGGTCAATATTAAACTATTTGACAGCGTATAAAAAAAATTCTTTTGTGGTTTAAATACAACAAACTGCAACAAATTGTTGGGCCTGTTACATCAATGATTTCATTCTTAAACAGACAAACAAATAAACACTTTTGTATGGTTTTATCCTGGTATAAGTAAAAGCTAATAAAAGACGTGCCTTAATCTAAATGTGTTTAAATTCAGGAATAATTTGTGTCTGTGCATTATCTTGCCAGGCACACAAGTATTTACATGCCACACACAGACGCAGACACCCCAACTAGCTGTACTTGTGTGTGGCTGTGTGTTTGATGGCCATGCTGCAATGTTTTGACTGTCGCAGCAACTGCCTGACTGCGGCAGCCATTTTCCGCTGCTCAGGCTCAGCTTGTGGCAAGCAAAGCGATATGCAAAAGAAAGCGGCGCCAAGGTTAGTAGCTCTAGCCATCCATATATATTTTTCATACATGCTGTTAGTATATATGTATATGTATTATCTATGTGTGTACGCATGTAGATAAGTATGTTTAAGCACCCACACTTAAACACCTACCCTACGTTACACACATCCAAAGAAGTTTGTATTTTTGTATGTACTTGTGCATAGTGCACTATTTTATAGACGTTAGTCGCAAGGCTAAGACAAAGCATATAACGGCAATGTTTACATATTCTTTCTTCTGGCTTTCTACGCTGCCCTTTGGTTTAAGGATGCATGTCACAGAGGCAACAACCGCAAGACTTGCCACACGCTGTAAGTAAAATGCAAAAATATGATAAAACAGTTCCCAAATATGTTCTTCAATATTTTAATAATATATGTTAAAGATAAAATGCATCGATTGCTGAGGTAGAATCGAGTAGAATAGCTAAAAAAGAATTTATAAACATCAGGCAAGGCTATGTGTATGGATGAAGAATGAATTACTTATTTACGGAGATTATTAGTTTATGCTTAAACTGTAAACTGAATGAAAAGGCAGTAAGAACACTTTGTTAGTTCTTCTTTTACTCATTGTTAGTTGTTTAATCTGCTTGTGGCTTAGCTGCGTTCAAAGTGTTTTCAAATACTTACACAGTACCTGCCAAGCACAAACAGAAGCTAAAAATTCGATCAGCTAAAAAGCTATCGCTAACACATTGCCACGCCCCATGGCATCCATCGACATCCACATCCACATCCACATCCACATCCACATCATAGTCATCTCATTCTTGTTCTCGTTGTCGTTCTGAACGTCAGCGTCATGGATGGCAGCCCAGCAACTTTGCTGTTAGCCTTGGAAGTCTACTTTGTTCACCCTCCCCCCCACACACACCACAGAGCCCAGCTACTCCAGTCACAATGAACTTCATGTCCTCCTTCCATCAGCAAACAACAAGAGTAACAACAACTCTGGGTAAAGCTGTTATTAACGAGAACGCCCACAATGCCCGTAAAGTGCTTCATATTACGCCACTAATTGCATAATTTCGTTGCCATTTTTATTAGTCTCTCTCAGTGCGATGCTCTCGCCTTTGATGTCGCCAGCAGTGCACGAACACAGAGCACCCAGCACCCAGCGCCCACCAGACAAACCTTTTGACCATCGACCATTTACCATCAATGTAGCATTTGATAGCTACCCGCTGTTAGCATGCTCCAAGGGCATGTTGGTGGCTCTTTCCGTGCCATTTAAGTTGGTGCACAGTTCGAGAGGGCAAACGAATTGTGAATGGTCGCCACACAATCGTCATTTGATTATTATAAAACGGTAGTATTTATTGCATATAACATCCACACACTATTATGGAATCTAATGTCTTTGAATTGTCAGCGATTCACTCTGTCACGATTCATTTGAGTTCAAACCAGTGGCTTCCCAATGGCATGCAATGTGCAGCGTTGCCTTTTAACCAAATAGGTGTGGTATAAAAGTTCTTTTTGGATATGCAACTATCGCATTGCATTGTCGTATATAGTCGTTTGATTTTGTCTTTCTCGATATTTATTTCCGCTCTTCGATTAAAAGTAATGCTTGTCAGTCTATAATGACATCCAAGCAGAGTTGTAATTTCATAAAACAACTTTGAAATCGTATTGGTAGGCTACTCGAAACATCTAGAAATACGCATAGCACATCTCTATCGGAATTGAAGTTTCCTTGCAAACGCTTTTGCTCTTTAGTCGGGAAAGCTGTTACGTACGCGCATATACATTGTAATTTGTGTGTCTTATTCTAAGTGCAAGTTTAAGTCGGTTAAACAAAAACTTTTGAATTAATTTGAATTTTCGTATGGTATTGGTAAATATAAAATCATATTTCGTTAAAGCTTTATATAATGTAGTTCCAATGCACTACGCCAATTATAGAAAAAAAAAACATATATATAAAAAATTGTGCTTGTCAGTCTATAATGACATTTAAGCAGTGTTGTAATTTTATAAAATAAATTTGTAATCGTATTGGTCGGCTTCTCGAAACATCTAGAAATACGCATAGCACATCTCTATCTGAATTGAAGTTTCCTTGCAAACGCTTTTGCTCTTTAGTCGGGAAAACTGTTACGTACGCGCATATAAATTTTTATTTGGGTGTCTTATTCTCGGTGCAAGTTTTAGTCGATTAAACAAAAACTTTTGAATTAATTTGAATTTTCCTGTGGTATTGGTAAATATAAAATCATATTTCGTTAACGCTTTATATAATGTACATAGTTCCAATGCACTACGGCAATTATAGAAAAAAAAAATATATATATATATATATATATATATATATATATTTATATATATATATAAAATTGTGCTTGTCAGTCCATAATGACATTTAAGCAGTGTTGTAATTTTATAAAATAAATTTGTAGTCGTACTGGTCTGACACATCTAGTCAAACAAAAGGCTCATTTCTGTGCGAATTGAAATTTCCTTGCAAACGCTTTTGCTCTTTAGTCGGGAAAACTGTTACGTACGCGCATATAAATTTTTATTTGGGTGTCTTATTCTCGGTGCAAGTTTTAGTCGATTAAACAAAAACTTTTGAATTAATTTGAATTTTCCTGTGGTATTGGTAAATATAAAATCATATTTCGTTAACGCTTTATATAATGTAGTTGCAGTGTACCACGCCAAGTATGTATAAAAAAATATATGCATTACAAGAAAATCAAAATTGTAATGTATATATTTCTTTCTTTTATTCGCTGTTGAAAGGACGCGAACAACAGAGAATCATGATTATAGTGAAAATTCAGATACACATATCTGCAAATCCAATACGCTGTAACATTTTATAGCAGAAACGTAACGCTGCCAGACATTTTGTAGATGCTTAAAAGTCTTGAAAGTTCTGTGTTAAAATCGATATATCTAATACGAGTACTTTGAGATCTTTGTCAACTTTATAAAATGCTTGCTCGATACTTTTGTTATCGAAAAAACATTGCTGTGTTCGCCTGACAAAAGTGAAAAGTCATATTTCACAAGCTCATTTCATCTTAAATTCGGGCCGTGTGGCATTGTAATTGTGTTTTTCAGAATTCAAAGTGAAACATTTTTGTTTTTCAGAATTCAAATAGAAAATTTTCAAATACGATCTTAAGTTGAGCGAATAAGTCATGCCACGTGACCAGGAAGGTAAGCGTCACAAAAAGCCGCCTAAGCAGCCATCAGCGAAGCGTTCGCAACCTGCTGCCATTTTGCCACAACAGCAGGCTCAGCAACCGCTTCCGGTAGCTAATGGTGCTCGACGGCCATTGCAGCAGCCACAGCCGCCGGCCAATTGCTACCAGCCGCCGGCTAATTGCTACGAGCAGCTGGCTAATCGCTACAAGCCGCCGGCTAATCGCAACCAGCAGCCGGCTAATCGCAACCAGCCGCCGGCTCAAAATTCGCATGTATTTGGCAATCGCCCGCAACAACCTGGCCAACAACTGTTAGGACAACGCCCACAACAGCAGCCGTCCCAATATTCTCTGGACCACGAGAACCAGCAGTCAGCCCAGAAATCTGGCAATCGCTACCAGCAGCCGGTTCAGCAGCCGGTACAGCAGTCGCAGCCGCAGCCGCTGCCGTCGGCACAACGCTGGAATGGGGCAAACAGTTACAATGGTGGGTGTGTGCCACAACTGGGTTATCCACAGAACGCACAACTGGGAGGAGATAAGTCAGTCTTGCCAACTAAAAAGCAAAGTGAGAGTGAAACCGAAAGCTCTGGAACATCGGCAAGCGAATCGGAAAGCGAATCAGATTCGACAGGACCGAAGCAAAACGGCACTGAGACTCCGAAGACGGCTAAGACCGCTGGAAGTCGCAGCTTGAGCAGCAGCAGTGGTAGCGGTTCCGGAACATCATCGTCAACTGACTCGGAGAGTGAGCCAGTTCCATCACGACCTAACACGAACTCCACAGTGACTGCAGCAGTTGCAAATAAGACTGCACCATCTCCTGTAACTGCACCAATTTCAAAGAGGACTGCACCACTTCCTGTAACTGCACCAATTTCAAAGAGGACTGCACCATTTCCTGTGATTGCACCGGTGAAAAGAATCTATGGAACATTTACCAACAGCGTCACCAATAGCTACTCTGGAATATCATCGTCAACCGGTCCGGGATGTCAGCCAGGTCCATCACAACCTTATCAGAATTCCACTTTGACTGCGGCTATGCCAAATCGCGCACAATACGCGGTCCCTGCAACTGTGACTGCACCCATAGAAAAAAAACCCGAAAAAAATCGCAGTCTTAGCGGCAGCTCGAGCAGCAGCGGGTGCAGTGGTGGCTCTACATCGTCAACCGAGCCGGAAGGTGGGCCAGATCCTGCTCAATCGAAACCTAAGCCAGCTAAAGTTCGTATAGCTTATCCTTTATCTGTCAACGTATGTGCAGCGTTGCCAAAGAAACCCGAACCATTGGCAGTACAATTTACCACACAGAACAATAATCAAACTGCTCGTGCCCCAGGGGCAAAGAAACCTCGAGCCCCGCGTAAGAAGGCAGCTTCGCAAGCTTCGTTGGCTTCCTCGATGTCTGCTCCAGAGCCCACTCGTTGGCAGAATAATGGTCCTGGCGCCATGCAACATTTTCCCAATAACAACAATATTTTGGGTACTGTCGCACAAGCCGCACCGAACCCTGTTAAAGGATCCAAATCAGGTGCCCCTGTGCGCAAGAGGGCTCAAAATACAAAAACTGGTCCGAAAGCAAATGCGCAAGGAATAGTCGCGCAAGCTGCAGCCGTGCCAGTTGGTTCATCCACAGTGGCAACTAATTCAGGTGTCATGCCGCAAACTGGAGAGATTGTGCCAGTGGTAAAAAGGCCTCGAGGACGCCCACGTAAAAATCCGGATGCACCTCCGCGTGCACCTGCACCGAAGAAGCCTAAAAAGACCCCGGTTAACGGAGATGATAAGGTGGCTGCGAAACGCGCTCCGGCGGCCCGAAAACCTCGTGGCCCAGGAAAGAAACAACTTGCAGCTGCAAAACTTTTAGAATCGGCTCCAGTGGCTTTGCCTCTTAGTGTAACACCGGTTAACACTGTTTTGAATGCCAATCGTCAAGTTCCAGAGCGTGCTGCTGTACCTACAATTCCAGCAAACAATTCTGGCCAAGTACCGGTGCAGGCCCAGGCTCCAAAGAAACCGTATCGTGCTCGAAGGAAAACTATTTGTGGCCCAACGCCTCAGGATCTGATGCCGATCTTTTGGCACGACAAACCATTGCCTTCAGCCCCAAAGCCTATACCACAAACTCCAGTGTCTGCCATTGTGACTCCTCCGAAACCACTACAGATGAATGGCCCTGCAATGGATACAAACTGGAATTTCCCCACCTGGGATTCTGTTCAAGGACCCTTGCCAGAGCTATCTTTAGGGGAGAATAATTTGGGCCTTATTCCCTCCAGAAGGGAGTCAACAGAGTCGTTTATCACCGTAGCTAGTGAACCTAATACACAGGATGTTTTATCTATTCCAGTAATTGAGCCCTTGAGTGACGATGAACCATCCACGAGCCGTTCCTTAAATCGCGGACCGTCTCGTTCACGCAGAATGACTACAGAATGTCGCTGTAGAATTGCTGAGCGTATCGTTGCTGTAAGGGGTGCCCTACAAAATTTCGATAAAATATTTCCAAAAATGCAATAAATACAAATATTTAACAGGTAAGCAACACCAGTTGTCAAACGCCAGCTAAGAGTCCAAGAGTCAACTCTAATGGTAAATAGGCAATAAATAACAGGTAATTTACAGTCAATTTACAAAAACTTAATAATAAAACTCTTCTTTTCACAGCTAAACTTACACACAGCAAAAAAAAAGCACACTGCTTTAGTAACTCTTACATTCTACACATAATGAAACACATACAATCTATAACAGCAACATTTCATTGTAATATGATGGCAATTACAATGAAAATTAATTATTTTAATAATACAAACAGTCGAACTGGTAGGTAAATGTAATACTCAAGCACAGAGAAACGCAAACATTTTATTTTTAATTTAAATTTGACTGCTTAACACAGGGGAACACGGATCTAACAACATATCAATGCACGACAGCATCAGGACAGAACACAATTAAAACCTACACATCAATCGCCAGCGATTTGACCAAAGGATCATCCAATTGTCAATGAACCAGTAGGCAGGTATAGATAATACTTAAGCACAGCAAAACGCAAACAATGTATTAATGATTACAATTTTGCAGCACAACACAGGAAGAACAAGGATCCCTTCCCCCATTACTTAATTAAGGAACACACTAACATTGAGCGCTACCAAATACAGCAGCAAGACTTGAGCATCATTTAAACAGCAACACAAATCGCCGGCGATTTAGGGGAAGCATCGTCAATTGACTGTTATCGACGATCAAACACTTAAATCGTAAACAAAGAAACGCAGGACACATCAACACAAACTAACATACAATCTATAACAGCAAAATTTCATTGTAATATAATGGCAATTAATTCTTTTAACAATACAAACAGTCGAACTGGTAGTTAAATGTAATACTCAAGCATAGAGAAACGCAAACAGTTTATTTATAATTTAAATTTGACTGCTTAACACAGGGGAACACGGATCTAACAACATATCAATGCACGACAGCATCAGGACAGAACACAATTTAAACCTACACATCAATCGCCAGCGATTTGACCAAAGGATCATCCAATTGTCAATGAACCAGTAGGCAGGTATAGATAATACTTAAGCACAGCAAAACGCAAACAATGTATTAATGATTACAATTTTGCAGCACAACACAGGAAGAACAAGGATCCCTTCCCCCATTACTTAATTAAGGAACACACTAACATTGAGCGCTACCAAATACAGCAGCAAGACTTGAGCATCATTTAAAAAGCAACACAAATCGCCGGCGATTTGGGGGAAGCATCGTCAATTGACTGTTATCGACGATCAAACACTTAAATCTTAAACAAAGAAACTCTAACACTTAGCGTTATCATATTTATATGTATATGCGCAGCACACATTGCAACACAAACTAACATACAATCTATAACAGCAACATTTCATTGTAATATAATGGCAATTAATTCTTTTAACAATACAAACAGTCGAACTGGTAGGTTAATGTAATACTCAAGCACAGAGAAACGCAGTTTATTTATAATTTAAATTTGACTGCTTAACACAGGGGAACACGGATCTAACAACATATCAATGCACGACAGCATCAGGACAGAACACAATTTAAACCTACACATCCATCGCCAGAGATTTGACCAAAGGATCATTCCAATTGTCAATGAACAAGTAGGCAGGTATAGATAATACTTCAGTACAGCAAACAATGTATTAATGATTACAATTTTGCAGCACAACACAGGAAGAACAAGGATCCCTTAATAACTTAATTAAGGAACACACTAGCATTGAGCGCTACCAAATACAGCAGCAAGAATTGAGCATCATTTAAAAAGCAACACAAGTCGCCGGCGATTTGGGGGAAGCATCGTCAATTGACTGTTATCGACGATTAAACACTTAAATCGTAAACAAAGAAACTCTAACACTTAGCGTTATCATATTAATATGTATATGCGCAGGACACATATCCACACAAACTAACAAAACAATCAGCGGGGATTTCAAGCAAGAATCATCTGAATTGTCACACTCTACCCATATCAAATCTATTCCAACTACAACCACTACGGCAACCGATTACGCACTAGGTTAACTTACCTTACATTTGCTGATTTAAAATATTGGATAGTAACAGAGTTAATTGTTGCACAAGCTATATTTTGTATTGTTTGTAGTTTGTGTTTTTTAGCAATTATCAAATATTAAACAGATGATTCTTCTTGCAAAAATGTGTTTCAATGGGCGCAATCAGATTTTGTTTAGAAATGTTGGTTTCAAAAGTCCAATTAGGTTGTCTTATGATCTCCCGATGCTCAATTTAACAAAAAGCCGCATTTCCTGATCCGCCTTCGTACGTGTACGGACACACAGAATGCGCAGAAAAAAAGAGAGAGATATTGTGCAAACGAGATAAAAAATATGCCAAGATAACATATTCAGCAATGCATGAAGTTGCAAAAAAACAAAAAAAAAAAATAGGAAAAACTGAAAACAAAAAACTTTCAAGCCCATAAGCCACAATGTCCACGTCTCTTTAAGCTTGACATTTATTATCTCCTGGTGCGGCCTAATATGAAGTTGTGCCCGCTTGCGTCTTTACATACATACATATGTATACACATACAAATATTACGCGGAAGGAAGGCAAGGCGTGCATCTGACATTTGCTCGCTGTTCGTTTTGCGGTCGACGGTGGCATTTGCATGCCCGGCTGGCCATTTAACGTGACCGTGTCCCTGTCCCTGTCCGTGTCTGTATCTGTCTCTATGTCGTTGAGTTAAGTTGAGGAGGAGCTTGGGCTATTCTCATGAACCTTTTGATTCTGTTAGGCGAATCTCGGCGTCTGCGTCTGCTTCTGCGTCTGCCAACCATTACAGAGTCCGCACACGTTTTTCGTAAATGTGCATTTTTCGCTAAATGTTTTGTAAATGTTTCCGTTTCCAACTTTATAATTAGTTGGCACGAGGGCGGCGCTAAAGAAGAAAATACAGCGTCACATCGCATCGCAACAGAACGGAACGCAACGCAACGCATTGCAGTTCAGTGCAGCAGGAAGCGGAAAAACGAGAGAAAGCACTGCGGAAATTGTGTAAGTTAAGCGCCTGCCACACAGTCCACGGCACGCAGCAAGTGTCGACCCAATGTAGCACCCTGTCAAATGCTTTGCCTCCGATTACAGCCATAGTTCCAGCATGCAGTCATCGTTTATACAGAGCGACGTGATCCATATTATAGCGCTTGGAACTTGCAATATTCCAAGTAAAGTAACGCAAAGTTTTTTTTCATTACCACAAATCAATCAGCTTTTGTCATTCTGTGTCAACGGAACAGTTCTGCAAAAACAGCTGTTTAGGCTGCAGGGCTACAGACTTAGACATTTTTTTTTATTTAACTATTACATTATTTTGTCTTGAAAGAACTAAAACAGTTCTATGCCTTGGAGACTGTTTAATAAGACTTACAGACTTTAGGTAAAGAAGACAGCTGCGGTACGAAAGAATAGGTTGTAAAGGTTTTTTTTGACAAGGCATAGCAATTGCGCAACTGTGCGGCGCCGTCAAGTGAAGTTTTAATTAAAAGCAACTATAGAATCGCTGCTTCGCATTGGGCCAACAAATGCATTCCAAGTTGATCCATCTACGCATTTGCAACACCTGCCACAGCCGCTGCCAGCGACTTATTAAAAGCTGTCAGCGTTATGCTAATTAGACAGCGCGACCCACAAAACGTCGCCGCAAATCAATCAGGTTACGCTCCCCTACACATTGCCTTGTGCTGCCGCGCTGACGGCGGCTTTATTATAAGCACAAAAAAAAAAACCAAACGAAGGCAAATATGAAGGGATGCCACCAAATTAACGGTTCGCCAGCTCAACGCATGCTGATTAGCGTAATCAGAGCAAACAGCGACAGCGCGACCAATTTCAATGCAAATTTTTTTCTGAAGCGCTTAAAAGTATGCAACAAAAAGCTCTCTTGGCTGGCAAAGGTTATTAGATTTTTGTCTGGCACACTTTACAGCAGCCCATGGGTCAGTCATATTTTAAAGCAAAATTACATTTCTTGCTGAGTAAAGATTTTGTATTGAGATATTTCAATATTTGTTTAAAGTGTTTTGTTTATTTTTTGCACATAGAAATTCTCTTAAAGGCTGACTTTTAGTTTACAGTTTTCATAATAACCCATATTCGTTGCATACTCGAGAATGTGGCGCAGCAAAACAATGCTGATTTAAAAGTGTTTGGTAATAAATAAATCTTGCAACAGCAGCAGCAGCAGTAATCCGAGTGCTGCTGGGAAAAACGGAAATAGAACATAAGCGGAATTGCCGACCATTGCAATGGAACAACAACATTTGTCGGAGTGTATCAGGAATGCCAGTTGCCGTTAAAATTCAAAGGTGTTAAATTGAAACGATAGCCGCTGCTGGCTAAAGGTCAAAGCGATTCCTGCATGACTGCACCGTTTAAAAATCTAGCTAACAATAACAGCAGGCATTGTGACGTGCTTAAAGAAGCACACAAGCTGCAACAGAGATATGCGCTAGCTGCTGATCCTCCAGCTCGGCGGTGCAGGCGAAGAAGAAAGAAATCTAGAAAAGTAAAAAACTTGACAGTCGACAGTCAAGTACTGGCGCGGCCTGCGTCTGGTGCAATGTGTCGCTGCAGGGCTCCAAAATGGATGCGCGACATTATTAGCTATTTCAGCTAGAAAGGCAAAAAGGCAGACAACTGAGCTGCCACTGCCACTGAAACAGACATGCAAACGAGCTGCCGGCGTAAGGGATCCTAGCTAGCAATACACAACACGCACAGCGGCAGCAGCAGCAGCAACAACATTGACAACTCCGTGTTTATATGCAACATTGACAACTTGGCGTGACGCGAGTGATGCCATGATACAGTAACTGAGAAAATGCAACAGCAGCAGCAACTGTTGCCTTTTACCATCAGCATTCTCATTACTAATATTGCTGCTGTGGCTGTTCACGGGTAAAGTCATAAAAGCTTTCCAGCTAAGACTCTGACATTTTTTGATGGGCATGGTGGACGAAGAAGCTTCTTGTGGTTGCATGCTTGTAAACTCAGTACCTACATAAAGTAGCTTAAAATCCAACTGATTTGCAAAATGCACTGCCAAAACTTTGACTAAGATAATTCCATAAAAATTTACAATACGAATCTTGTAATAATGTTGATTACATAATAACCTAGAATCTCCTTGCAGTTTATCAAGTAAGAAATTTGCAGAGTCTAGCCAAGCGGGTTTTTTCGTGTGCAAAAAAGCCGAGCATCGCAGACAAAAGCTATTTTGCATAACACTGCCGCATATATGTATGTATTGCAGCATCTTTGTCAGTTTCACCGCTTGAGCGTGCGTGTGTGACTGTGACTATATTACATTTTATGTCAAATGCGCGCGCTTTCAATATTGACAGACGCCGGCACAAGGAACAGACAAAGAGAGGGGGAGAGGGAGAGAGAGAGAGAGATGAGAACGGATGCGAACGCCACCTGTTTGGTGGTGCAAGTGGAGTTTGAGGTGCTGCATCGACCGGCTGCATCGGCATGTCAAGCTAATGTTAACTTATTTTCGTATTTCGACATACCTTGCAGCATGCCGGAAGTCCTTCACTCTACCCCGCATTGCACTGACACAGCCATAACCGCAGCTCGCCCAGCTTGCCATAAAACTTATGTATTTTCAAATAAAGCGCACACACACATACACACATATATAGTCTAGCTTCGTTGTCAAGCTGCCAGAAGCCACACCCAATCAACTGGTCACATTGTTATGTATTTCAATATAGGTATATATGTGCTTAGAAGGGCTCCCCGATGGGCTTAATGGTCAGCTCATGCACCTGGACATGTGGAGGCGTGCCCAAGGCATACATAATTCCCGCCGATATATCCTCCGGCTGCAGCATGGGTAAATTGTTGTAGTCACCGGGCAAGATCTCCGTATTGGTGACGCCCGGACTGATGCTCTGTAAGACCAGATCAAGATTAATACAGTTAACTGATTGACATTGGCTGACCTACCGTGATTTTAATCTGTGTACGTAGTCCGTTTAGCTCCTGGCGCAGTGTCTCCAGCAGCGCTGTGATGCCATGCTTGGTAACCGGATACATGTTGAGGCACTGTAGCTGCTCGCTGGGCGGATGAATGACATGATGCCCGGTAAGGCTATTGATGAGCACAACATGACCAGCCACCTGGCGTTGCTGCATGGAGCGAAAGGCGCGTTGGGTGCAATAAACCACACCCATTAAATTCACTTGCAGCACATGTTGCAGCTTGTCCAACGGCATGGTCAACAGCTGGCCGGTGTACAAACAGCCTGCATTGTTCACCAATATATCGATGCCGCCCAATTGCTGCTCAATCCAATCAAAGGCAGCAGCCACTGAATCCTCCAAGCCCACATCGCATTGGTGGGCATGAAGATGCGAGTGCAGCTCCTCCGGCAGCTGCTCTTTGAGCGCCACAATTTTATCCACGCGACGTGCCAGGCCGACCACAGTGAGACCGGCACGTACCAGATCCTTGGCCACAGCGGCACCAATTCCCGAACTGGCACCGGTCACAACAGCCACACAATTCGCCCAGCGTTCCATCTCTCTCTTCGAATGGGTTTATTTTGGCTTCTCCTAGTTTTATAACTTTTTGTGCACCACGCTCTGAAGCAATTCCGTAACTGAATCTCATTCTTGACCAAAGCTTGCTTATATTCAGCTAGAAATTGCCCCAAGGTCTCAATTGAATTCTTAATAGTTTTTTGCTGCTGCTTCACGCCCATTTTCACAGCTGAATAATTAAGCGAGTGTCGTACAATTCACCAGTTAGCTACTTGTTTATTGAGAGAATTAAGCAGCTTGGTTATTTGACTCGGCGGTACCCCATCCCAATCCCCTTTTTTACACTTAACAAGCAGCTACACATGGTATTCAGTCACATTACTTTAAGTTCTAACGAGCATGACGTACTCAATAATCCGCTCATTTGTATTCATATTCGTATTCAACTATCTATAGATTGTTATTGTATACAAGACAAATTGGGTGTGGATAGATTATTTAATAATCTTCATTACATTGTAAAGACAACAAAAATAAAACAAGTTATATTTCAATATTGATTAAAACGGTTCACCCATAGGCTTGATGGTCAGCTCGTGCACCTGGACATGTGGTGGTGTGGCCAGAGCATACATAATGGCATTGGCCACATCCTCGGGCTGCAGCATAGGCAGCCGTTTATAGGCCAGTGGTATCATATCAGTATTCACCAGACCCGGACTAATGCTCTACAATAACAATCAAATTGCTCAGCTCGGTTTACACAAACAAATCTACGAATTGCTACTTACCGTCACCTTTATTTGGGTCTTGAGGTCGCGGAACTCCTGACGAAATAGCTCTGTCAGAGCAGTCACTGCATGCTTGGTAGCCGGATACATGTTTAGCTCCTGTAGGCACCCAGACGGATTGAACAGATAGTGACCCACAATGCTGTTGATCAGAATCACATGACCCGCCATGGCACGTTGACGCATGGATTGGAAGGCGCGTTGGGTGCATTGGACAACGCCCATGACATTGGTTTGCAGCACCTGCTGCACATCCTCCAGCGACATGGTGACCAACTGGCCACCGGTAAGCTTGCCCGCATTGTTAATCAATATGTCAGTGCCGCCCAGCTCCTCTTCAATCCAATCGAATGCCTCGTTCACCGACTCTACACTGGTCACATCGCATTCCTTAATATGCAGCTGTGCGCGCTGTGTCTCGGGCAACTGCTGACGCAGCTGCTCGAGCCGATCTAGGCGACGGGCCAGTCCAACTACCGTGACACCTGCTGCAACCAATTGACGGGTAAGTTCAGCTCCTATGCCTGAACTGGCGCCAGTTACAACCGCTATGCAGCTCTGCCAACGTTCCATGCCAATAACTGCTAACTGACTGAAGCTTCACCTATTCAGAAATCTTTTTGCATACAGATGGCAACACCAACTTAAGTATTCATTTGTTCGAAGCTCTCGAATTACCAACGCTCATGGTCGTAGTCAGACTTAATTCCCCATTTTAAAGTATATTGTGACTTGTATTCCACCTGAAGAAAGTTTATTACAAAAAACATAATATATTCAATTAAATCAGCTTATGCTTGTATAAATAATAACTAATAAGTTTTAATTGATTGACTATTATTATGCTAAGACCCCGACTAAGCCCATGTTTAAGCTGTTGCATAATGCATTGTTTGCTGTGTCTAAGATCACATAGAGCGCTTGAGTCTAGACCACAAGTAACGCGAGCTGTCGCCAAATGCCTGCAAACATGAATCTATGTGGACTTCGGTATATACTAAACAAGTTAAATGGCCAGGGTGCAAATGCATTAAGAAAAGCGAATGGCAACAAACAGTATTAAATTCCTGACACAGAATCGTTTGCACATTCAATGTTTTTTAGTAAAAAAAAATATAGTATGATAATATTGAAGTAAGTAACAGTTAAAGAATATTTTGATAGAAAGGTCAACAGCTATTTTTCTAGCCTCATAGCTTCTTATTCTGTAAGAAACTGTATTCGTATACGAATATGGATAGTACTGATTGACTGAAAGCTAGGAAGCGGGTAAGTTCAAGTAAGTAAGAGCTCAACAGCTGGAGCAAAGTTTTCTTTTGAAATATAAATAAAAATCAATTTGAGGCGCATTTTACAGCGTTGAAACTCAAATACGACAAAAACCAGTTGCCATATATGTACATACGCCCAGGCAGCCTTCAAACGTAGGACGACGCCTTCAATCAAATGCCAGCAATAGTTAGCTAATGTTAAGGACAAACTCAACCAGCTTCTCTTCACCAACTCACCAAAACAGCGCCCCTAACTGTTTGTCAGTGCAGAGCTGAAAGCACACGTGTTATTTGCACACGTGTTTATGGAAATTGAGGAACGTATTTCAAGTTGAGCGTCAGCTCAAAGCGACATTTGTTTACCCAGAAAGAAACGAAAGAAGAAAAATGCGCATGAAAATTTCACTGATTACGTATTTGAGGAGCGCAAAGAGCAATGAGTAAAGTAAAATGCCGCCTAACAAGTGGCCCAACGAAAGCCCAACCGAAAAGCATTCCGTTCAGCGTTTACTCAAAACTTCAAGCAAATACGGCTCGGGTCTATTAGGCGTATTAGACGCACACGGCTAGACGAATTCCACGGGCCACAACCACATACCAACAACGAGTACTTACACATACATACTCGTATGTACAAATATATGTATGTAGCTATAACATTTCATAAATAATGCTTACTTAGCTGCAACTGGTCATATCACAATTCAACTTACATCCATACTAGCATATAGTTTATGTGCATTTCCAGTTATATTTGTACATGCAAATGGATGGATGAATGGCTGAAGTTTAGCCAAGGGTATATACAACATGGCTATGCTGTTTGTAATTCGAGTCTTGTTAACATGCATACTCGAAGTCCGATTTGAAGAGTTTCTTGCTGCATTTACATTACCACTCGAAATAACAATGTCTTAAACTCATACACAATATTATAATACTGATTACCACTTGCTTGTCTTGTTCCTTACCAGAGACTAAATAAGTTTGTGCCATTGCATTTAACTCTTTAACATTGTAAGTAAAATATTCAAGTATGCTGCATTAATTATTCAAATACTTGTTTATATCTCTGCCAAACTCTTGTTTCAATTTCCATTTCATCATGTATGCATCTAAAAAAAGAGCAACAACGAAGCGTTTTGGCAACTCACATTTTTAGGGTTTCGCTATATTCGTTTCGTTCCGTTTTTTTTTTTCTTTGATTGGCTAACACATGTATGCACTACAAGCTTGTTATAACTGGGCAAGAGTAGGAAGGGCAGTCGATGCGGCTGAAACAGCTGCTGTTGCTGCTGCTGCTGCTGGCCATAATTCAAATTTGCAGTTTTCTATGCTAATTCGTTTGATATTGCACAGAAGATGCCTCGCAGACGACAGACCCAAGACCCAAGACCCTTTTTTAGCCTTTTTAGTTCACGAAAGAATGCTACAAATTATGCAGCCCTGTGCATGTGTTTTGCATATGTGTGTGTGTGTGTGTGTGTGTGGGTGAGTGGGTGTCTATTCCCAGCTAAAAACATGTGCTAGGGGCAACTGCTAAGGCATCAGCAACAGCATATTGTTAGGGATACAAGCGAATAGTGCAGAAAGACGACGCATCATTTGCATTTGGCATGACCCTCGAAGGCGTCAAACGCAGCCTCCATTCTATCGAAGGGTAGGCAAGGTCTGTTGTTGGGTTAAGTTGTTATAGTGTCGGTAAGAAGTGCTTCGTTCTTTATGGTACATATTGCATAATTATGCGCGCATCTGGCCAGGTCAACGAAAAGGTCAACACCACAGCCGGATGAGATTAGTCCTCGGGACATTTGGCCATTTTATGCGTGCTGCTTCGATTTCGATTTTCCTGGACTGGCAGGTGGTGCTGCTGATACTGAGAGCGTGGCACACCGGAACCACTTGGCGTTTGTTATGGCAGCCATAAAAATCGCCAGATCGCATGATGCACAACGCACACATTGTGCACCATAAACTGTTAGCCAGCCCGTTTGTTGCAACCTTGTTGCCAATCACTGTACATAAAATCTGACTCGTTGCTTGTACCTTGTACCACGATGCCGGCGATTTGCAAATGTTGACAATGTCCAATGTGCAAAGGAAGCTGCATGATTGATTTAAATTTAATGCGCTTTGGTATTTATTTTTGCTGGCTGGCCAGTAATTAGTTTTAGTTCGTTGCCAACTGAGAAACAGGATTGCAGCTATTTGCTAATTTTTTTTGTGTTTCAGCTTATGATTGGCGCTTCCGTTAGCAGAAACAAATGCAATTGGCAATGTTTCAAGGCAATAAAACTGCACTTTAAGTTGCCAGCTATAGTTTGAAACCAACCAAAAAATATGGTATGCAATTTGCCAAATGAAATTTTAGTTTTAAATCAAATAAGCTAAGCCGATAGAAAGAATGCCAGAAACAGCACAGTTTTATAAGGTTTTCCATCCATTGGCTTTATTTGCTAGCAAAAACTCATGTGTTTTGTGTGCCGTTGGGCAACTGTCAATCCATCTTTGGTAGACGATTATTAAGCTATAAACACAAATATGGTCGATGGTGTGTGCCGTTGCAAGATGTCAAAAATCTCATATGTGTAAACAAATTCATTTTGTTGGCAGCAGCAGCTTGTGTCATTTATTGTTTCAATCATTATTATTGATTCAATCGTGACTCATTTGCTCACGTTCCTGCAGACAGATTGAAATCCCACACATAGTTGACTCAAGGGTCCACGGTGATAGCAAAAACATGCCGAAGCATACTCAAACCTTGTCTGATACGTAACGAAACAAAACTCTAGCTAAGCATCCATCAACAATACTGAATTTGTTGTCGAGCCTCAAGGCATTGGCTAACTCACTTACGCCAGTACTCTGGTGCTTTCTCTCTCTCTCTCTCTCTCTCTCTCTGACTTGCCTTGCCACAAAGCAAGTTTTTATGGTCACTGCCAATTGTCTGACGGCCAATTTTCATCACGTACTGCCAAAGCACAACTCAGGCATTGAATTATGTAAGTGGCAGCAATAAAAGCAGACTCAAATCTATCAACAACAAAATAATGCAACTGAATCTCTAGTTTATTTTTTTAACATTAAAAACAGCATATAATAAGCCTCTTACCATTAGTCTTACTAATAAGTCATTGCAAAATATTACTCATACACCTTGTAGTACATTTAGCTGACAGATTAGCAATCAAGTATGTGCAGCAAGCAAACAATGCTTATACATAAATAATTAGCAGTTAAAGAGCAAGCGCAATATAGACACAGACAGACAGAGAAAGAGAGTGAGAGAGAGAGAGGGTGAGAGTAAGAGAAACACACAATCCGCACAAGCACGTCTCAAACTCTATGGGGCAAAATTAGAGTCTGTGGGGTCAGCACTTGAGATGTTTAGTCAAAAGTTGAGCACAATATTTTACGAGGATTTCGAGTGGTAAATCTGTTGTGCACATGTGCACTGATTACAAAAGTTGTATATGCTTGGCTAGATGCTGGCTCAAAGCCAGCCACATGATAAATGGGCTAAGACTGCATCCAAAGAAACTGCATACAGTACGTATATATGTACATGGGTAATAGGTATTGACTTAAGCTTAAAGTTTATGAAATAAGAAGACGTTGTTGCATAAATGTTGTGGTTCAATATTTATTTTCTCATTTGACTAGTTAATATTCCATCATAATGCGTTTTCCGTCGGTTCTGTTCATAATAATAATAATAATAATAATATTCATTACATTGAATTTAGTTCATCTGATAATACCATTTATGTATATGTATGTATATTTATTATATATATATAACATGTAAAAGTTGTCTCTCATGGGCAGGAAAGGGAAGGGATTTTGGTTGTGTAGGCCATGAATTGGTACATACAATAGTTTTCAGTGTATTTACCATATAATATTTAACGTAGGTAAATCAACTAACATAGAACATAATCAATGAGAAACTTTTCCTCATAATTCCTAGGGGTTCACAATATACATATATGGGGCATTTATTTATAATATTGTATAATATTGTATACCATACATACATATGATATTATATATGTTCTGTATATATATATATATATATATATATATATTAAGCATGATTAAATATGTCTATTGAGAATCATTTCAAAATAGGTTTTCTGCATCTGTTTTGGTTTTAGCTGTTTCAATCTTTTTCCATGTATGTGTGCATTGAAATGTTCATATGCATTTATGTATATGTATGTGTTGCACAATAGACAATCAAACATTTTGGTACAAATGGGTTAAGGAGAAAGGCAAGTGGACAAGGGGGGTTAAATGAAATTGGGCAACTTGAAAGACGATTACAGAAAGAGAGAGAGAGAGCACAATATATGTGCAATATATTCGTTAAACACTAAATTAACAAATCTATTTTGCATTTTTAGCTATCAAACTCAAGTAAATATTAATATGCATGTAGGTATGTATATATGTAGCTTTTGTATGTATATATATATATTTATATATATAATATGTTTTGTTTGTGTTTCTCATATTACTCATTTTTTGTATGTAGTTTGTCTTATAAACTTTTGCTTGATTCAACAAATATGCATTTACTAAATTTCCATTTAGGTTATTTTTTTTTCTTTTGTTAATTTTTGTTTTGTTTTAAAGTTGTTGATTTGAATATATGTATGTATATATTTCTATATAATATAGTTTAAATTCACAACAATAACATTTGAATATGCATTTCCGTTTTGCTTGAAGTTAAATTTATATTAAATTTGTTTATAAGTTTAAATCAATTATTTCATAAAGCTTAGTTTATTTTTGCTTTGATATTAGGTATGCTATGGATAGTTTTACAGTTAGTTAGTTTTCACTTTTGATGATCCGGCGCCGTTGCTAGTGTTGTCATCCGCATGGTGATGAGAACTTATGCTTATGTTGCGTATACGTAATTTGCTATATCCACTTGCTTGGCAACAATTCAACTAAATATTTTCGTCTGCTTCTGGCGGTACATATGAATTAAAACGAAGCTAATAATGAGTTTACTTTTTCCAGTGTAGTTATGTGTCTGAGTAGCTAAATATGTGTGTTTCCTTTAGTGTTTTGCCAGCTGCAAGTTGAGCCTTCCAGTCCGATGCCCTGTGCGAGCTGGTCTACCAATTGTTTCCTAGATTAGTTAGTTGATGTCAATGGTTATCATCGTTATCTTAAATCGTAGTTGAACGATATATTGCGAAATTGCTTGTCATTTCATTGCGCTTAATAGTATAATATGTATGTAACATCCGTTAATAAACTTTCTTTATATTTATATATGTATAGAATATGTATATGCATGTGTATTTATGTATTAATGTTTGTATATGTATTTATATATATTTTTTGCTCTGATGCATATGCTATAACCATGTGTATGGGTCGAATTCTTGCACACTTCTTTGGTCGCTTGTTTAACATATTTAGTTAATAGAGATGATTACATACTGGTAAGTATAATGGTTAGTTTGAATTTGCCATCGAATCCACAAGACTCAGCATAACTCCAATACAGCTATCGGTTTTTTTCTATTTTTTTTCTGTTTTACCTCTTGTCTGACCATCCATTATCATTTATTATATTGATATTTTGTTCAAGCGTTCTTCATGTGTTGCTGTTCCTGTATTTATTGTCAACTAATCATTACCTAAGATCCAGACTGCTTACAATGCACTCTCAATGGAATCAATCAAGTGCACTGCAAACATTCTTAACCAAAATTTTTTCTACGATGAGAACACGAAAAAGAACCTAAATATGTACCAGATGTTTTAGTTGGATGTTCGATACTTTCAGTGTGATTGGAGCACAGACATGCTTAGTTGGAGTCTGAATCTGAATCGCTGGGTGGCACTGGCGAGGCAGCCGGTTTGCTGGCTGCCGTTGCAGCGGCTGGTTCCTCGCGAATGGGTCGCGTTGCCGCCAAATACGCATTCGTGGACTCGCCGTGCGTGGTCTCGATGCCAACCCTGCAAGCGAACAGATAAGAAAATGTTAGATTAGACTAACTGGTTGGCTTGGAGCGTGCTGCTGTTACTTACTTGTACTCATGTCGTGCCAGATAGCGGACATACTTCTCGGGCGGCTCATCGGCATCGGAGTCCTGCACGCTGACGGAGCGCACGGTGGTATGCGAGACCTGCGTGGCGGGCATTGTGAACTCCACGAATGCGTATGGCGCCAGTTCGCTTGGTATTTGGTCGTACGAGGTGAGTGCCATGCGGCAAACCAGCTGATGTGTGGTATAAGCGCCTAAAAATCGATTTAAGGTTTTAACATAGTTCATACAAATTGTATTGATACGGAAAACATGCCTTGTCCTTCCTTGGGCAGACGCGGACAGCGCCAGACAATGGCGCGATGATGATGTTCGTACTTGGCCTGACCGGAGGTAACCTCAATGAGTGACTCTTGCAGCGTGTCTACAGCGCCCAAGATTCGCTCAATGCCCTTGATTTTGCCAGTGCGTCGATGTGCTGACTTAACGGAGCCATATCTTCGAAAGCCAAAATGTTTATTAACTTTATATCAAGTAATTTGTTACCCAAAGCTTACCTAAAGTGTTTCTCAACGCGGAACAAATAGATCCAGCACTCGGGTATGGGGAAACGAACGGAGACATCTTCGCAAGGTATCTGACCCAGTTTTCGTGACGTAAAGCCTGGCACGAGTATATCGGCGCGCAGCTCCACCTTGTTGCCAGTGACACACCAAGTGGCCTTCAGCTGCAGCGGAAGCTCTCGGTTCTTTGGCGGACGCACACGGAAGCGCAGCAGTTCAATGTAGTTGGCATCTGGTGGCTGAAACCTGCAGAATTCAAAGAATTAGTAAGTTCCGCATACAAATGAAAACCAATCCAAGAACGTATTCCGAACCCATAGTACCTCTTCACATTGAATAAAACCAAAACCCATAATTAAAACATACTTGATTGTGCGAGTGCGCTCATACTCCTGCTGATTGACAACGCTGTGGAACTCGACGGCCTCGAGACGAATCCATTCTTCTGTTGCCACAGGTATTATGTCGTGCCGTCCAACAACTTCCTTGCCCTGGCGCCACATATCGTTGACGCCCAGCTCGATGGTCGGCATGCCCGTGAGGAAGGCCAAGAAGAAGAGACGCACACGAGCGATCTGCTTGAGTATCTTGCCCTCGTAGTCCTGCTCCACAGTTATTTCATCCACGGCCGTCACTTGTACCTCCTCCATTTTGTAGGTGAGAGCGCGTTCACGCAGAGCCGGCAGTTTGAAGAGTGCCTCCTCAATGCAAACCGAGAACTGTTTCATGTCCTCATAGTTCATCGAGCCAATTTTGAACAGTTGTGAAGATTGGGGTGCATGCTCCACGGGCAAGCCAAGCTTCTTGAGATCACTGCCAAACTCTTTGACGCCCTCGTAGTCGCCAGCGATGGCATATTGTGCAAACTTGGTTAGCTTGTTGGTGATGCGCTCCGCCTTGGTCACCTGGCCAGGTCGTACACCGGGCCGCTCCTTGTAGAATATGTACTGCAGTTTCATGGTGAAGATCTTGCCAAATTGATCGTACTGCTGAGCACCGATCTCAGACACCGAGTAGGAGGGCTGTAGCGGCAGCTCCTGGAACGGCTGCTTGTCGCCGGCTTGGTTTAGTAGCTGCACCACTGGCACATCGTTTTGCACCACCAGGCGCACAAAGATCTTCTTCCAGAAGCGCTGTCCGGTTATCTTCTTTTTGTTGGGCTGACGCAGCTGCATCTCCCAACCAGGGCCCACATAGTTGAGACGTGGGAACTCCTCGAGAGGCTGGGACACATCCTCGTCATACAGTGGCGTCTGTGGCGTCTCTTGCGAATCTGTGCGCTTTATGCTACCCTCTGTGGCAGCCGGTGGTGCCGGAAAACCGCTAACAGTATCTTCAAATGGATTAACTGTCGCTGCCGCTGGCGGCGATGTGGTGGTCGCTTGGATTGATGTGCGAGCCGGAGGCGGTGGTGGTGCCAGCTGTGGTGCCACCCCAGATCCGCCCTCCGCCCTAGGCCGAATGACCACGCTGAATTCCTTGTCCACAGACTCCACGGATTCGGCGCGTACCGGCGCCTGCATAGCATAGAAATCATCATCCTCATTGCCAAATCCATCGTCCCCAGAGTTGACCTCTCCGAATGCATTCGCTGTTGTCGTCGCTGACCCAAAGGCGCTGTCTCCCCAAGCTGCAAGAAAAAGTTTAGATGAGTTAAGTTTTTTATCTTCCTTTAATCATATGCTGTGTAAATTACCATCTCCACCGGAAGGTGTTATAGCACCGGATCCACCGCCAAAACCGTCCAGTATGCTGATGTTGTCCTTCTTAACCGAGTCAAACTTGGCCGAAAATGCATCAAACTCATCCGGCTCGGCTGCAAATATGTTGCTTACATAGCTGGCAGCTGGTGGTGGTACGGGTGGTGCTGCGCGTGGTTGCACTACCGGTGGTCCCACTTCCACTTCGGGTTCATCTACGGCAAAGATATTGCTGACGATGGGTGCCGAAACAAAGTTTGGCTCGTCCTCCTCCTCGGGGCTGGCAAACGGATTGGCAGACAACTGACCGCTGGCTAACCCTGGAAAGTCTAAGCCAGTGTCCATCTGTTCAGGCTCATCGTTGACAGGTTCAATGTGGGACTCTTGTACCGCTTGTGTGGTAGCTGCCGACTCCGTGGGTGGGCTGTGATCCGATTCAATGACAATCTGCTGCTCCGGTTCTGGTTCTGGCTCTGGCTGCAGTTCTTGCTCTGGATCACGATGTTTAACTGGCTCTGCTTCAAGTTCAGCTTCAGCATTGTTTGCAGCTGGCTCTTGCTCCGGCTCCGGCTTCGGTTCCGGTTCCGGCTCCTGCTGAACAGGTTTCACCGGTTCTGGCTCTTCCTCATCGTCAGAGCGTGGCAAATCCTCCACTGTGGTAATCTCAATGTCCGGTGTAGGTGCACGTTGCCTTTGCGGCGTCTCTGGTGGTGCCGCAATGTGCGCAACAGTTGCCGGCTGTGGTTGGGAGGTAATGTCATGAGTGCTATCGTCAGGCCGTATCAGCAGCGAGCTAAAGATGGGCTCGTCACGTGAATTTGACTCTGGCAGATCATCGTTGAGCAAATCCGGTTGGGCAGCTGCCGCCACAGCCACGGCTGGCTGCTCGAACAGGCTAAGTATGTCTTCTTTGGTCTTGGGCGGTGGTGGTTTTGGCGGCTTGCTGCTGCTTCCAAACATATCCAGCAGATCATCTGCTTCGGCAGCTGGTTGCGCTACCGCAGCTGGTGGCGGCGGACGCTGTGGTGGCGCCGGTGTTGGAGTCGGCTGCTGTTGTCCATGTCCCTGCATCATGTGTGCCGGCGGAGTTGGCCTTGGAGGCGCTGCTGGTCGTGGCGGTGGCGGTCGCGGTGGTTGCTGCTTTACCGGCGATGCCATTGGTGCTGCACCTTGCAAATTCGGCACCGCTGTAGGTACACCAAATGGATTGTCAAGGGGCGAGGGAGCCACGACACTGCTGCTCATTAGATCCGCCTCGATGGCTTGGGTATTCGCACTGGAGCCACTGTCCGAGACATCCACGTCAAGCAGATCGGCCAGTCCGGAGTCAGGCGTGGGGCTTGGCGAGTGTAGATCTCGCATCGAAACGGGACTGGGCGAACGCGTGTCGGGTATGCGGCCCAGCAGTTCCGAACTAGTCTCGTCCAGCTGGCTAGATACCGTATTGATTAACTCTTGTGTGCTTTGCGGCGGCTGTGGTCTTGGTGGCAGTTGAGCCTCGGCATGCTTTTTACCTTCATCATCTTCCTCTGCGGCAGATTTAAGACTGAGCGCATCGTCCTCAGCCTCAATGGTTGTGCCAAAGAAGCTCATTGCAGCATCTATGTCCGCAGCAGCCGGCTCTGGCTCTGTTTCTAGCTCATCGCCACCAAAAGCAAATGGATTGGAAGCCGCTTCGCCAAACGGATTTTCCGATTCGCCTGCCTCTGGGTCAGTTTGCATTAAGAAGGGATTCACGGCCGCATCGCCGCTATCCAGATCGTCGTCCATTAAGAAAGGGTTAGCCATATTTTCTGTGTGCTGTTCGTGTTTTGTTTTATGTACCGTCTAATTACCGCTCTATAAGCTCGTTTTCAAGCAGCTTGATTTCCGTTTCGCCAGGTGCGAGATTTTCCGCTATGGATGTGTCAAAAGGATCAATGTCCTCTTGTTGCTGCTCCAGCAGCTGTTGTGTTGTGCGATTTGGCAGCGACGGCGTAAGTACTTTATCGCCCAATCCCAGCTCCTGTGCGTCACTCTGTGTATCGAGTAAGATGTCGGGAATCTGCTGCTTGGCACTCTCTGGCAGCAGCTCGTTCTCGAGCAGCTTTAGCTCCGTCTGACCCGGCTGTAGATTGGCAGCAATCGATGTGTCAAAGGGATCTTGATCTTCGTCCGACTGCGCTTTGCTGGGCAAGTGTCTGCGCTCCTGGGCGGGAGTCAATACCTTTATGTTAATATTCTTTTCGACAGCTAGCAGCACCTCGGCAGGCACAGGTGTGGGCGGTGCTCGTGGATTGAAGTCGGGATCGGATAGACTATGCTTTAGTGTTGGCTCCGTAATCAGATCAGCTTCAATGTGCTTTAACTCAATGTCACTTAGCTTCGCCTCAGGCACATATGATGTGTCAAACGGATCCTCCGACTCGCGCTCAGCTATGGATTGACCGGTGGGCGCGTAGTAGGGCGTCAGTGGCTTCTTGTTGGCACCCAGGCAACCGTCATTACCAGCAGCAAGCAAGTCTTGCGACGGCACTACAAAGCCCACGCTCTTTGCCTGTATGTTCAAGCTCAGCGAAGATTTGCGGCGTGCACAATCAAAGTCAGCTTCCGGCACGGAGATCTGAGTAGTTAGCACTGGAGCGGCAACGACCTGCACCTCCTCCTGACCGGCACGCGGATCAAAGTCCGGATCGCTTAGTGAGTGCTTAAGATTTGAACTGGTTTCGTTGAGCAGCTCGCGCTCCAAAAAGCGCAACTCTGTGGCCTTGGGCTGAACAAGCGCGTTGATGGCCGATGTATCAAAGGGATCGAAATCCTGGGGACTCTCCTGCTGATCGATGCTAAGTGTGGGCGCTAGTGGAGCTGGAACCACCTTGCTTAGGTCGGTGGCACTCCCAGCTAAGAGATCACGACCAGGGGCTTGTAAGGTCGAACCTATAGCGGGCTCCTCGTCGGCGCGTGGATCGAAATCGTCGTCCTGCTCGAGTACGGTTGTCTTCTTAATCACTTGCTCTGCGTAGTTTGTATTGAACGGATCGTCGTCTAGATTCTCCTCCTCGTCGTCACTAACATATATTGCTCCGGGGACAATATGCGGCCCTGTCACAGGACGCGCCGGTCGTGGCGGTTTACCTGTAAAGAAAATCGTAATGTATGAATATAAATCATTATAACTGGAAAATAAAGCTAATGAATTGCGTTTTTAAAACACTACGTAAATATTTTGTCATTGTTAAAGAAACACTTACCTGAGGTATCCTCTTCAGGCTCTGCTTCAAACTCAGCCCAACTGGCTTCGGCAGCGGCTTCGGCAAGTACCTCCGCTGGAGGCAGAACTACCTGACTGACAACGGTGATCTCCTCTTTTTTGGTTAACGATTCAGCCGCTAGTTCTGCAAACTCGTCGTCCTCCTCGTCTTTGAGTGTATCAAATTCAGCTAAATCAGGATTAAGCGAGCCAAATGCCTCCTCCTCGTCCTCGTCCTCTTCAACCTTTTGGGGTTTGATCAAATGCAAATGCAGCGATACACTTAAATCAATAGGCCCCACACACTCAGGCACGTCATCAACGAGATCGTCAAGTAAATTGTGCTGAGGCTCAGCAGCTAGGAGATCCGCCTCGTTATCGCCCTGATCAACACTTTCGCTAAGCAGCAGATTCTGAATGCCCTTGCGTAACTTGCGCTTGGGATTGGCTAAGGCGAGGGCGTGTTCGCGATCAACGCGGCCCGAGAGTACCTCAACAGCAGCACCGAGGCTGACGAGCTTTTTGTTACCCTTGGCCTTGTCGGCACCAACGATAACCTTCTCGGCGTAAGCGGTATCAAAGGGATCGGGTCCGTCGTCTAGATCAAGCACAGGTGAATCGGGTACGACGGCTAATTGAACCTCACCGCTTGTGATTGCCTCAATGTAGTCAGTGGCGAATATGTCATTGACGTCGTCCTGCTGCTCGTCGTCCGAATCGGATAGTTCAACTACGGCCTCGGCAAGCTTGTCGCGGTTCGCCTCCCGTTCCGCAGCTAGCTGGCGTTCGCGTTCGAGACGCTGCGCCTCGCGAAGAGCGGCCTCCTCCTCTTCCTGCTTTTTCTTTTCGGCTGCCGAGGGCAGACGCTGATAGAAGGACTCCTTTTTGATGCGATCAAGCTCGTCCTGTGTCTTGTGTAGTATAGTATCGACGCCCGAGGTCAGCGCCTTAAACTTGGCCCATTCTTCGTCGCCGGCGTCAGTGGTTTGAGGCTGTTGCTGTTCTTGCTGCTGATGCTGCTGATTCTGGTCAAAGTTTGATGCGGATGTGGCTGCCGAATTTGATGACTGGCTGTAGCCGGATGTTGTTGCTGCACCCTCGACGTCTGATGCTGCGTCCGATTGGCCAGCGTTTGAATTTTTTTCGGCTGCCTCCTTTGTGGCTTTGAGTGCACGTTTGTACTCCTCGAGCTCCTCTTTGGTGAAGAGTTCTTGGTCCTTTTTCGACTTCTTCTTTTTTAAACCTTTTGGTAACTTAAGCATTATCTAATTGCGGAGACATCGAGATCGGTCTGCAAATAAACATACACACACATAGATGCACATACCATATTCATAATTGCATACCATTCAAATGTCATACACAATACACACATGTACATACAATTGGATATTTGTGTGTGGGTGTCTGCGTGTGTGTATGTGTGTGTGTAGATCTAACTATAGGTCAGGAAGGACGGGAGGCGGACGCATTATGTAAGCTACGGATGCTATTACTAAGACAATTACTTCAACGCATTTCGGGTTAAGTATTGATTATAACTCAAAGCAATTGTGCAACAAAAAGCTATTCGTAAGTATCTGTTTGTATGTATGTATGTATGAATGTATATACATATGTATGTATGTATATCATATCTATGCTATGCGTTTGGATGGATGAGTAATGGGAAAGTCACTATTTGGCAATGGGTTAGATACGAACGCACTCACCGCCGCTTCGTTGACCCCTCGCAATGTACAGAATATTTTCCGAAATACTCAACGAAAACGTTTCACGCTTTTTCTGTCACGTTTTTCATACGTTTTTCCTGCACATTTTACATTGAATTCGTTTGCAATGTTGCATTCAACTGCGAGTGTTGCATTGAAAAACTTTTAATCGCACACTTGCACACAAATAGAAACGAACTGGCATACACACAAACATACGCTTTCCAACTCGGTGGCTCCGAGTAGCGGATTGACACAATTGTGTACCTACACATGAACTTGCCACTTGGTAAAGCTTTTTTTTTACCACACCACCACCACAACTCACCACAGCAGGTATAACAATCACATGAAAAGCAACAGCAACTGTAACAACAACAATGGCAGCTTTATTTACACTTGGCCAAAAACGAATCTAACGCAAGGTTACAAAAGCTTCGTCGCATCTCTCTGCGACATCCTGTACGATGCAACACAAGCTATCAGCAATCTTTAATAAACAACCAATCACATGGACAGAGAACTGAAATCTGGTTTTTCTTTTATAAAGCTTTTCACAAAAGTGCAGAAATATTATTTTAATAAGAAAGAAGATTAGCAAAGTTGGCAGTGCCTTAAAAAGTTTAATCTTCTGTTCAATGCTACTAATCGATTGACAGTATTGAAATTTCAATAGTTTGTTCTCTGCCAAAATGTTTTTTCAAGTGTAAGCTTTAAGGGTATTGGCTGATTTAAAAACGTTCGTCCCAACAACAAATAAAACCTGACGAAAAAAGAAGTGCTTGAAACATTATTGTAGTTGTTCAAGTGGGCGAGAAATTATAAATATAGGAAAAGAGTACAGCAAATATAAGGACAAACGTCTATGAAAATGGGGGGCAGTAGTACCTTATTCTTCTTCTTCTTTTTCGTTTTTCTTGTAGTACTTGTTGTTGCTGTTTTCGCTTTTGTTATCGCTCGGAAAAATCGATGATTTTGCGACGCACTCAGAGAGGAGAGAGGCTATGCAAAAAGATACTATGTGCGCCGTTTGCTGGGGAATCAAATATAGAGCGATGTTTTGCGTGAACGCTACTCTGCCCAAAGCAGAACGCGCCTACGCACACATCACCCACACACGCACACTCACACACATACACATACACACATCATACTTTTTAAACACGTTCTCATACAAATGTACACGTTTCTTTTTGCCTTTTTTTCGGTGTAATTTTTCCTTTTTTTTTTGTTAACTTGCTTTACACTTAATGAAAAAAGTATTTCTCACATTAGCGCATTGTTATTGAAACGAATGTATTTCTTGCCTTTTCACACACATTCACAATTTAATAAATGACATAAAACATAACTGTGGAAAATTCTAGTTCATAAGCCAGTGTCGCAGCGTGCATGTATCTTGCTTGGCTTTTCACTTTTCGCTATTTTTTTTCTTGTGTGTTGTTTTTTTTCGCTCGTATTGCTTGTTTCTCGGTATTTTGTTTCTGTTTCGTTTTGACAATTATGCAACTTACGTCTCACTCTTTTGCACTTTTAAAGAAAAATTCAAAAAACAATTGCGAATGTGACTGCTTTTGAATATGCTTATGTAATAGCAATTTAGTTTACTTTTCAGTTTTTTTGGTTCACTGTTTTTTTTATGCAATGCAGCATTTTATTTATAATATTTTAGGATCCTTCGCTTATTTATTTTTTGGTGTCTTGGTTACCTCTGATTCGAACTATCGGGAAATCTAGCACAGAATGAATGAAAATGCCACGAAAATTCATAGAAAGTGCTTTTTTTGCGAAACTCACTGGCTTTAACGCAGCGGTGTCCTTCAAAAGCTTACCGCAAAAAGCTGCGCAAATGGCGCGCACAAGAAACTTTTTACACATATACATACACGAGAGCACACACACATACACACCCAGCTGACGTCGTTCGCTGCCTTGTTGCCTGTTCTGTGTCCTGAGAGCCTTTTTCGTAGGCCGGTGCTTTGCCAGAAAGCTCTTTGGCGTAAGCTCAATTCAACAACAAAACACACTAAGCTTTCGATTGCTGTCAACGAAGAGAGCGAGAGAGCCCAAAACAGAGACAGCGTCAAGCGAGGGTTGCAGCTGTGCTGGCAAAAAAGAATACCACAAAAAAACAAACAACTGCTGTCTTTGTTGTCACTTATATCAATTCTGACATTTGACATTTACTTCAGCGCCTGCGCGTGTTTTTTAAGTGGTTTTCTTCCGTTTCGTATGAACAAACGCCGCTGAATGCAGCCCTGGAACAAGAATATTGTTTAACTCAAATTGGATTTGATTGTAGGATAATCAGTCAGAAATTTACCATAACTGGTATACACAATTAGACTTATTGTTATAACTGAACATGGAAAAAACCATGACCAAATATTTTAGAATTCTTAAGAAAACATCTTAACAGTAAACATATGCTTTATATCTCAATTAAATAAATAAGATCGTCTAGCAACTGTCATACAGCAAAGCAAACAAATAACCTTGAACATTTAAGTTCTAATGACTAGCTAGAAATAATGGTTTACAAAACTCAACTCATATAAAGGCCAACATTAGAAGCGCTATGGGTGCATGCTTCTGCAATGGTTGCATCCCTTTCAGTCTCATGCCGTGGCTATTGCTGTGCTCCTCAGTAGCGTATGTGGGAGGCAAAGCGACAACTGTTGAACCACCAATGCTCGATATCGCCATAGGACTGGGTCTTGTGTGACCCACTGGCACCATGGAGCAGGGCACACAGTTCACAGAACGGTGAGCTATTGGCCAGTTTATAGTGTTGACGCCACCAGAAGTAGCTCATGTATTCCTCCACATTGCTGGCCACAAATCTTAAATGTTCCGCCAACTGCTCGACGCTGTCAAAGCGTTCCGCGTCAATGTAAGAATGCGGTGGCAAAAAGCGAGTATAGTTGGCACCACCAAAAACAATGGGAATAATGTGCCGCTGTAGTGCACCATAAAGCTTCTCGGTCACATAATCCACACAAAGCGAGTTCTCAAAGGCCAAATAGAACATATAATCCGTATCCAGCATTTCATTGCAGTGCGGATCGCCGCGAGCACAGCTGTAAGCGTATAGATTAGACTAGCTAGATTTTGATAGACTCTATGGACTGGATACTCACCTGAGTGTGCCACAGCTGCCATAGATGTCCAATTCAATGTGTTGCTGCAGTGCAGCAGCCAGCTGTTCCCGCTGCGACAGCGTCTTGCAATGCGAAACAAACCAGGCGGCCATTTTCTTCTTTGTAGGCCAAAGCCGCAACACTATGCTGTCATTCCAGCTGCCCAAAGCTGGTGGCTGACGCCAGTGTGGCTGCGTACTAGGCGCTACAAGTGCTCCAGTTTCCGCATACAAAAGCTGGGCATAGGCCCACACAATGTCCGAGTCCAGGCGATAGGTCATTGTCAGATTGTAGAAGTTGTGCTCGTCGCTCAGGCGATGTTTTGTCTCACCCGGTGGCTCCATCAATGCAAAGACATATGCCTGATGCGGACTACGACGAGTAGGTAACGATGACAGCATTGGAAACGGTTGCGCAACATGAAAAACGATGGCGTCATACAGCTCCAAACTGGGCAAGTAGTCATGCCGATTGCTAAGCCCACACTGATAGACGGGACAGTGTAGATCATCATGGAACTGCTGTGGCCCAAGTGTGTCAAAAGGCAGCTGCCAGCGCTCATCCTCAAAGAAGCTGCTCCAGAGCAGAATGCTACGCGTTGCAGGCCGCTCCAACGGCTTATTCTCTAGATACTCTCGCAGTATGCCATACTGATTGAGCAGCGGTGAACTTGTCAGCTTGTATACACCGATCACAATCAGGCTGATGAGCAATAGTAGCAGCAATGTTAGCGGTCGTCGCGTTTGCAGCCGCATTCTGCACTCTATGGGCCTGCTTGTTGGCCAAACGTGACAGTTTGAATGGTCACCGGCAATTGCCATATGGTCGTTAGATAATGAGAACCATACCCAAAGTGCGCGTTCTCTCCTCAAAATTAAGTTGTGGCGATTACCCGCCGTTGTTGTTGTTAGCGTAAATTTCTTCGCCTGCCCGTTCCACGCCTCTTTAGTGTCGAGGCCAAATTCCGTGTGGCTTTATCGCCGCCGTGGCTGTATTCTCTTATGCCCATTGGAAGAACCCTATACATGTATTGTACATATGTACTGCATAAGTGTACAGGTACAGTGTAGACCTGTGAACGTGTTGACGATTAAGCATTATTGATTCTTATGTCAATGTTAAAATGTACTAACACCTCTGGGGCCAATCGCTATCGTGCGATGTCTTATGTGTCTCTTGAGGGTGACAGTCTGCACCTGATTGCTGATAAATAGATTTATACTAGCTGTGTGAACTGGCGTTGATAGCGAAATAGGGCGACGATAACTGATAAGCCGGCTCTAGCTGCCTTTCACCTGTTAATTAAATTGACTATTTTTGGATATAAAAGCAATACGAATATTCCAAAATCACTTCACGGGGTAACAGCCTGGTGCATGTTTCCGCAGGAGTGGCCGTCCTTTGTTTTTTTTTTCTTTCAAATCGAAGCTATAAACTAGAAGATAAACAATATTATTACAAGTTGATTAAGAAATTTTTGTAAATGTTACTTACCTAGAAATAATCACAGTTTAATCTTTGTACAAACATATGTAAAGTAAATCGTATTTTGTTATGTAAGTTTAATTGCGTGTTTATTTAAAATCAGTGCCAAAAGAATCTTTATTTAACGTATGTTGATATAAATAAGTTGAACCATTTTCTTTTCCTTTTTTAAGTATCACTGAAAATATATTTGTTTCCGCTGTCTCTCCACCTCACGAATACCACGTTAAACGAATAACTCCATAGTGGTTTCCTTCCTGCCTCTTATCGTTATACAAACATCTCGCTCGCTTGCATACTTACAGACGAAAATCTAAGTGCTGCTCATAAAAATTCACAAAAATCACAAGTTGTTTGACTGACGCATACAAAACTTTAATTAACGATTGCCAAAGGTACAAGACAAACACTAGTTACTCGACAAAGTTGCACGCAGAAAAAAAGAAAAAAAAAAAAAAAAAACAAAAAATAAGTGCGAAAAAATACGGGTTCGTTTTTGGGAGTCTCAAAGCAAAATGGTTAACTGATAACTGATCGCATACTCATGCCAACACAGTAATATACATAGTGTGGACAATCGTATGGGGGTACATAAATACACGTATTATATACATATACACATCGATTATAGATCTACTAGTACATATGTATTATCACAATAGACGACTGCCTAGCAGCCTATATGCCACAGCAGGAGCGATGTGCTGCAGAAGCGGGATCGTTTTCATTACCCGCCTCTGTGTCATCCGAGATGCTGATGGCGCCGGCATTAGGCGCTAATCCAGAGCCTTGCAGGCGTAGTGCATTGGTATCGCTTTGTTGCTTGTTACCATGATGCTCCACCATCAGTTGGGTAAGCAGCTCGAATAGTTCGTGAACGCCCTCATTCTCTTTGGCGGATGTCTCCACGTACTGTGCGCCCACTGTCTGCGCATAACGCAGAGCCGTCTCATAGCTAATAGCACGCTGCTCCTCCAGATCAGTCTTGTTGCCAACAATGACAAGCGCAATTTCGCTTCCACGCATCTGCTTAAGTTCGCGCACCCACGACTTGACTTTTTGAAATGAGTCTTGATCGCTTATGTCGTAGACAAGCAGTGCTCCATCTGATCCACGATAGTAGATGGGGCCCAATGCATGGAAGCGCTCTTGACCGGCAGTATCCCATATATTAAGCTGTGCGCGTCTCTCATCCGGCAGCGTTACCTTTTTGGTCACGAAAGACGCTTGCAACGTACTGAGGTGCTGTGTGTTGAACTTGTCTTCCATGTAACGCAGCACCAGCGATGTTTTGCCCACGCAACCTGCAAGTGCGCAATTTATTGCATATCAAATACCATGACGATGACAACAATAACAAAAGCTGGTAATTGCGAATGGTGCTTTACTCACCTTCGCCCAGCAGCACCGCTTTGAAGTTGAGCGTGGGCCCGGTGCCCGTTCTGCGCGAGCTCATTGTGAAGCTTCTCGATTGTTATTGAAGTAGCGGCTCCCAAACATTGAATTTAATGCACTGAAGAATTTTAAATTGATTTTACTTTCATCTAATTTCTGTGTTGTATTGTCAGTGTCTAGAAGTGTTGCAAGCTTATCGACAATCGTATGTGGCGGCAGGTCGATAGCTTTAACTCAACAACATGATGCGATAGTTAGTATTTTATTTTTTTAAATAATTTTTACATCAGGTTTGAACCACTGCGATTAGGTAACTGCACAAGTGTAGTTTTAAATGAAAGAGAAAGCTGCATTTATGCATTTTAGTAATTTAAAAGATGAACGATCTCCTGAGCACGAACGATACATATCGCAGTTAGCAGTGGCTAAATACCAAAACACATCTTGCAAAGTATCGATAGGCCTGTCATGAAGTTGGCGCGCAGTGCGATAAATATGTTTAAGCCATAATTTAAAAGTTATTTATACAAGTTGCAAAAAAATTTTTATGATTTAAAGCGATAATCAAAATATATATATATTAATCTCGATACTCGATTTATGTTTTTGTCGCCACAACGCTAGCTCTGAAATAGTTATGTGCCTGACAACTCTCCTTCCCCAAAAATAATGCGAAATTCCAGCACATTTTGCACGAGCATGGATGGAAGCGTGCGCAGATCCGCTATGACCGAGTTGCAAGTGTTGTCGTTGAGTTGCTCACTTGCCATGCAACGTATGCTCTCAATTGAAGCGACACAAGCCAGTGTCGTTTTTCACACACTCCCTCTAAATGGCAAAGAGACGCACAGTGGGTTGTCCATGTGGATACTTGCCAATGTACCATACAAATATATTAATATTTTCATTCATCCACAGATTGGCCAACAACCATCGTACACAACTGCTCTCACACTCACAGGTTAACTCACTCTCCCTCGCTCTCTGTGTATTTCTGTATGCTCTCAATTGTCACGCGCTCTCTGCCTCCGGGTCCGGCTCTGACTCTGGCGCTAGGCTGAGAGGCTGCGGCCTCTGTTTTTTCTGATGGCAGCGGCAATGGCGCAGCTTTGTCTCGTACCGACGATTCATTCTAGTATTAAGTGCCGCCGCAGCAGGAATCCAAATAATATCCCAGCGTCAGGCGCGCACTCCGTGTGCCCTCAAAAAGTCCGGAGCCGAAACAAACCGAACCAAACCGCAACGTAGCGAAACAACAACCGAAACGTAAATGTGTAACAGTATCGGCAACGTTATTTGCAATGCAATACAAACTTCAACTACAACTAAAACATTAACTAACAAAATAATGAAAACTTAAAGACAGTTGGTCAGTAAATGGTAATTCCCTTAAATATTGTGCTTGTTACTTGTTCCAGTGCAAAAATAAATGTCTTGCAAGCAATCCAATGCCTGCCCTACAAAGACACACACACACACACACACACACATAAACGCATTTATAGGAGCTTTAAGCGTTGATTTCCTTGGAGGTTTTTGGCATATGAATGTACCTAGAGTTGTTCAGTCCGTTCGTATTCAAAAGCCGCAGTTGCCGCCTAACGGTACACAGCATCTATGGTTTGATGTGTGCGTGCGTGTGTGTGTGTGTGTGTTTGGTCAGTAAGTCAACAACAACTGCGCAACAAAACAGCGAAAACCGACAAGCAAACAAACAACAGCATCAACAACAATAATAACCAAAATTTTGCAGCTTGGGGTGTTTTGTTTGTTCTTTCGGTGGTTGCTCTTGTTGCGTCTTTCATCATATTACGCACTTCCCCACAAACACACACACACGCATACACACACACACACAGACACACATAAAGGATTCGTTGCGTAAAAAAAGCGAAATTCGCATCAAATGCAATTTGCCACGCCCCACACCCACCCGCACTGTTTTGTTCACCCACACACAAACACACACACACACACACAGATACATGCAGAGAATGAGAGCGAGAGAGAGCGAGGCTGTTGATGACTTTTTCGGTATGCGTACATGCGTGTATATGTGTGTGTGTGTGTGTGAGGTGTGTGTGTGTTGCTGTAACTTTTGTGCATTTCTAGGGATACACAGGATACACAAAATGTGCGTAAGCGCTGTAAAGTGAAAAGTTTCCAACATCGGAAACAATAACAAAAGCTAAACAAACTACAACAACAACAGGAAAAAGGCCGATAACGGACAAACAAAAACAAATTTGCGTAAAGGAATTCCAGTGACCCCACAGAGCAAGGCAAGGATACATATACCCAAACACAAAAGAGTAAGTGTAAGAAAGGAAGAGTAAGATATAGTGAGAAAGAGAGGAAGAGAGAAGGAGGAAACCGAGACGTAATAAACGACAAGAAGGAGGGAAAGGGTAAAAGATGGATAGCTCGCCGGATCTGTCGCTATCGCTTAAATTGCGACGCGGCTCCAGCGATTCGCGCGACAATTTCTACATGGACTTTGCCCAGGGCATTGATTCGGATATTGAGGATGTGGACAACAGCAATACAAATCTGGATGCTGCACTCGCATCCGGATCGGGTGTGCAGGTGCTGCCACCACCGCTGCCACTGCCTCCGCCGCTGCCGACAGTATCGCTAAGCGAGGAGATGCTGCTGCTGGTGGCACCACCGCCACCGCCGCCAGGTCTACTTGGTCAACCACTTCCGACGCTGACGGAGACGGAGGATATGCCGCCAACACCGACACCGCCGCCGCAGCAGCAGTTAAGCATGGAGGGCAGCTCACCACCCTGCTCGCCCAGTTCCAATTCGGTGCTCGAGCTGGAGCTAATACCGCCGCCGCCCTTGTCGCCCCGAGATGATGCCGGACTGCGAACCGACAACGATGACGATGGCGAGGAGACGGACGATGCTGAGGAGGCTGTCGTTGAACTGCCTCCACCAGTTATGCAGTTGCAACAGGAGGATGCCGACGATGATGATGATAATGATGATGATGAGGATAAATCGTCACCACCGCCACCACTGCCGCCATTGCCATCGAACCTTTCGTATGTGCAGGGCAGTGTAACTCCACCATTGACCAAGTCGCCATCAACATCGCCATCCCCATCGCCATCGCCACCACCCAAACCAATGATGAAAATGAGCCACATGATGTCACCGTTGGCACAGCATGCTAGCAAGGTTGCTCCAATGACGCCCTCGTCCGAGAGCGAGGAAGAGTCACAGGCAAATTCAGCACAATCCGTTTCTAGGCAGCAGCCAAAGCAGCAAGAGCTGGAGCAAAAGGAGCTCGAGCCGGAGCAGGAAGCGGATCTTGAACCGCTGCCCATGAGCGGTGGTCAGCAGTTGGCTGCTGAAGAGTACAGCAGATCACTGGACAATGAGGATGAGTCAACAACGATTACAACACCACCCAGTAATGGCTATTCGGCATCTTCGATCATTGCTCCACCGCCGGAGCACTTTGCAGAGCTAGATGAGGATAGTTTGGGACGCGGCTTCATTCCGCCGCCGCCAGCTGGACTAGAGGATGGGCCAGCAGTAGAAATGGACGATGTTGAGCAGCTCCATTCCCTTGATGCCGACGAGGAGGAGCTAACCAAAGTCGAAACCGACGAGCTGTCTCTTAATGTAGGCGACGATGAAGCTGACGATGATGATCCAGCTGATAGCATTAGCTCACCCAGAGCAGCTAGCATTGCCAGCGGTGGTATCATGTCCACCACTGGTGCCATTGCAGCCATGGCAGCTGGCAATGTGGTGGCTTCCGCTTCACCCAAACCCGATACTCGTAGTCGCAGCGGCAGTCAGCGATCTCGCACCGGCTCCCAGCATGGCTCACGCACTGGATCCCGGGCTGGTTCACGTGCTGGTTCGCGAACCGGTTCGATTGCTTCGGCCACAGCCGTTAACGCTGCAGCCGTGCTATCGCCTCAGGCTTCGCTCAAGTCGCAGACATCTCTCAAGTCCCAGTCATCGCTCAAATCCCAAGCCTCACTTAAGTCGCAGGCCTCCATTTCGATCCCAGTAAAGAGCCCGGCACCCTCATTGAAGTCATCATCGCAGCGTAGCGCCGAGCGCGTTCAGAGCCCGCCAGTTGGCGAGGGTGCACCGGCGATGCCATCACCACCACTGATGCGCAGCTCTCCGCCCGAGCTGGCCAAGAGTCCACCGCGTCAGATGCACAGTCCGCCAAGGATAACAACTCCACCACGCGTTTGCAGTCCACCGCTGGTCAGCAGTCCTCCCAAGTTGGCGGAGACAGCCGCAGCAGCCGCTGCAATCATACCAGCTGCAGCTAAGGAACCGGTCAGGTAAGCAAAAGTTTCCGTACATTTATCTGAAGTAGGTTCCTTAAGAATTTGTGCCTTTATTCTCGCATTGCCACCTCAGTGGTCTACGGTATCACCTGCTAGGCCAATACCCCTAGATTCTTAATCTGAATGACATGTGTTACATGAAAAATAACCTTTTCTATGTCCGAAAACCCAAAGAAGAGCCCTATGATAACCTGGTTTTACTTTGTTGGTTAGCAAATAAACGAGGTTAAATGAAAATCCTTTAACTCATTAGTCAATGTGTATTTTCGTTAGCAGCCTATATTAATTAGTGTTGCGCTCGTTTCCACGCCATTAAAATATCAAATTTGATATTTTGTGCTGCATTAATGAACCAACTCTCGATGTTTGTCGTCTCGAGTGGTTGCTATACACATATACATTTATCTCTAACTGGTATCTAAGCCTACGTTGTTAGTTGTTCGTTATTGTTTTATTTTGTGTCCTGCTTCGGTTGCATTATGAAGAGTGAGCAACATGGTTGTTAATTGCATAAGAAACCCCTTGGCTCTCTCATTCTTTTTCTTGCTCTCTCTCTCTCTCTCTCCTTCTCTCTCTCTGTCTCTCTGGCACTATATCTTTATCAAGTTTGTGTTGTCTGCCTCCATTAGATGTTGTTAATAGTCGAGCAAAACTGTTTAGCTCGTGTACTCAACGGCTTGCCGCATGTTGCATCTTGCCTCTGTGTGTCGTCTGTTGTTTGTTGCCCACGGCACTCATCTGACGCCTACTGCTAATGTGCCTCTACCCCTTCCCCCACCCCCCATAACATGCAACCCATTCTAACGTACTGCGCCTCAGTGCACAACAGAGTCGCTTTGGCAGCGTTGCTCTTACATTTTGCATTAATTAAACATCACGTTTCCAGTGCAACACCCTGTCAAGTTGCGCACCCATTCAAGCTCACATGGCGTATGCGACATTTATACCACGCCCTCCCGCTTCCATTGCCCGTGGACATCAGTTGGTCGCTGTGTTAGCGCTGTGTAAGCATCCAAGTTGATTGGCTTGCCACGAACGAATTGTGGAACAAAGAGCGAAATGATGCTGCTGCAGCTGCAGCTGCAGGTTGTTGTCCTCCGCCAGGTTGTCACCTGATGTTGAATCGCCAGCAGGCGTCTTGCCACACAATTGACGTCGTCGCGCAACGTCCGGTCGGCCATATTGCTACGGCCCCCAGATTGACAGCCCCGACTTGCCCGGCGAACGCTAAATAGGTCAATTGAAAGTATGTTGTTTTTCCTGTCCAAGCAACCGCAGCTAAAGAAGCTTAAGCAGACTGAGAATGAGTGAATGGAAAGCAACAGCTGCTTGTCCTGTAAGTGGCAGCTCGTACATTCAACGCATTCATTTCATTACGCATCTTTGTTTACTCGCCAGTCCGACAGTCTAATGGACATTTCCGAGCCAGCGCGTGCCTTGTCTAACAGCTAGATGTTTTACCTTATAACCAGGCAACAAGAGACATCCATTATGTTCTTTTATTGCAAAGTATTTACCCTACAAATTTATTGACAGGCATGTGTATATGTACTTAAAAGAAAAGAAAATGCTATTCTGGCAAAAGTTTTTGAATTGGCGTGACTATTCGAGACAAGGTTTACCAACGAACTATTCATTAAACGACATGAATTGCCTTTGGTTGCATTTACTTGCTGACTTCCTGTATGAAATGCCAAAGCGTTTGGCAACATTTACTGTGAGTCCTGTGACCCGCACCATAACCTGCCACACACAGGCTTCTACCCCGCCTTGTGTATACATTAATGCAACAGTCGAGTTGAGCTGAGCTGAGTTGAGTTGAGTAGAGTTGAGTTGAGGGCAGGTTAACAACCCCAAAGCAACACGCCATAAAGTATGCAGCACGCTTTTATAAATGTGATTACAAAAGCGCTTGAGTGCATGATCCACAGTAACCACAACAACAAGCAGCAAGCAACTAAAGGCAACCAGCCAAGCGGGCTGTTAGTCAGGTCGACTCCCCGAGTCTCGGTGCATTGAAGTACATCAGAGGTATTGGTATTAGCAACCACATTGGAGCGCCTGGCACTCGACCTATGTCAAGGTTATTTATAAGATCTGACACACTTGTTGCAAATTTGCCAACCGGCATACCCTTAATCCAAGTACCTGAACTGCACCATAAGGATGAGTACACATTGAAGTGGTGCACCATACTTTCGAGTGGCATGCCACCAAACGCTCAAAACCCACAATACAGCAATCTAGAAATCTAGATTCAAAACCAAATCACAATCCGTTAGTAAATCCATTTCATTGCATTCACAAGTGATATATGAGTGCGATTCGCAAGTGCAAATGTGAATGCAAATATGAATGCAGAAGCATTCACAAAAGAATCGTGTGAATAACCTCAAATGATTCTGACTAAAACCCCAAATATACTCGATATTTGGGTGCGTATTTCTTCTCCCGTTTGTTTTGTTTTTGTTTAATTATAAATCGCTTTTTAGTAACTGGTATATGCAGCATTCTGTCTTAATTACTTGTTCAGCGTGCAAACACTGAAAATCGCATCACCATTCAAAATGTGAACAAAAAAAGAACAGATTCATCATTTATCCATTCAAACATACATGGAACAATAGTTATTTGCATAGATGTATAAATATTTAGATTGGGCTTGTGCTAAAGAACGATTAGTTTCAATTGTGGGCTGTGTGTTGAGGGGGCTTTTGCATTAAATGCCTTCTCTTTTTTGGTTTTTTTTTTTTGTATTCACTGCTGCTGCTGTTATTAAGCGCAATTTAGAAACAGTTCAGTATATATAAAACACCGGTTGTGAAAGCAGCTGCTCTGCATCTGATGACAATGACAATGACACAGTTCAAATGTGATGAATTAGTTAGGGCAGCCGAAAAAATGATTTATTAGCACGGAGACATTGGCGACATAGTCATTAGCCGGCTGTGATTTAAATGTGCTGCTAAATAGGTAAACTTTGATTGTTAATGATCACACTTGATCTGAGAATTGCAATTCCGGCTCTTCTCTCTGTATCTTTTGTGTGCTTTAATGATGTCGATCGCCTCGACGGAAGTGTCTGGCACTTTATATATATATATATATATATATAGTGACACTTACTTATGTTTACAAGCACACATACATACACACATATTCATAAGTATACTTATGTATTAACATGTTGTATGTTTGTATACGAGCTCATGGCAACAGTGGGTCCATTATTTAATTAAACAACTGTTGTGCCTCCACACGGGTGTCTGCAGAAAAAAAAAATAAATAAAGAGGCAAAGAGCAAACAAAAAAAAAAACCTATCAAGCAGGGCTTATGCAAAACTAGCCAGTGGCCAAGCAATCAGTGAATCGACGTCGCTCAGTGTTGTGACTGCACGACGATTGTTATCCAGTTCAAACTAATCTCATAACCACACGCATTCCATGTCTTCTCCATCCAACTTAAATTCCAGCAGCAGCAGCGTCAGCAGCACAGGCACTGGCACAGAGAAACCGCTGGCCACGCTCAGCTACCAGGATGAGCAGAAATCCGAACAAGTTCCGGTTTCCGTTGCCGTTGCCGTTGCCGTCTCCACAACGCCAGCTAGTGTGGTCAGCAGCCAGCCGCGTGCCCATTTCACAACCAGTCATCATCATTACCATTTGCCGCATCAGTTCCAGCATCCACATCATCAGAATCATCATACACACAGCGTACGTGTGCCGACGCCCACAGTGCCCAGCAGCTATTCACCATCAACATCAGCTGTGGACTCTGATGGACGCTCGCCCAGCTATGGGCGACGTGCTGTACCGGTGGCTGCACCAGTTCTAATGACCACCTCACTGCTGGCAGCACCCGGCGAGGCTGGACATGTGGCAGCTGCAGTTTCGCCGGGTCGTCAGTCGGCACGTTCCGGTTCGCAGCATCATGTGACCATCGATGAGTCCAGTTTACCGACAAAGGATAGTGTGGAGAGTGCTGGACCCAGTGGTATCATACTCGGTGGCGGTGATGGCGATGGCGACGATGACAATGGCACTAATGGTGATGACAGCTCCGGCACGCCCTCATCGGTGGGCAGCAGCAGCTCCCCAAATCAGCTCAGTCATGGCGATAATCAGATGGCTCTGATGTATCACTCACATCAGTTGACCAACTATCCGGTTATGCCGGCCATCAAACGAACCCATCGTCCCTCTTTCGTTTATCCACCAATGCCGCGCATCAAGGCGTAAGTAGCACTTCTTATATTTTTATAGATATGATAGTAATGAGATTTTTACACTTCCAGCGGCGATGCTTTGGCCACACTCTTTTCCGCTCTTTATGGTAAACTATTGGTTGTCATGGGCATTGCTTTTCCCATGGCTGAAGTTATTTCCACCTATATACCGCCATCCTTCTATGAGGTGAGTTTTCGTTGTATATATATATATGCTATATTGCTTATTCCACATGTGTTTTATATGTTTCAGGTTTACTATTTGTATTTGTACATTGGCAGCATGATCTTTCTACTTTTTATGTACGCCACCCTGCTCTGGGGACGTCCAAAGCTGCCTGTGCCCATTGGTATGTGAATTTCGAAGTCAAAAATACATCAATAGCATCAATAAATAACTTTATTATGCAGCTCAATCACCGCTTAAGTCGACGTCCAAGGTAAGCGCCTCGGATAGTATGGATGAATCGGATACGGACAGCACATCAATGCATCGACGCATTCCACCGCCGCCCATCCAGGTGCGTCGACCATCGCTTTTGTCGCCTCTGGGCAGGCAGCATCATTATGGCAGCTTCTATCTGCGCATGGGTGCTGTGGGTAAGTAAACAAGAACAGGAAACGTATCTTTGGCTTATATATAATATTTTTCTCTTTTGTTTTGTTACCAGCATTTGGAATTGGCAGCATGATCTATTCGGGCTTGGAATTTGGCCAGTACTTTGAGCTAAATCCGGACACCAAGTGTCACAATGTGCTGCTCGCTTTGACGCCCGCAACCCGAATGGCCTTCATCTTTATTCAAATGTATTTCATCTTCCTGAACAATGAGCAGATAAAAGTGTATCGCTACAAGATAATTGCACGTTTTGGTCTTATGCATATGATTGGAACGAATCTGGCCGTCTGGTTAAACGTATTGATTCAGGAGACAAAGCACGAGATACTTACATTCTACAATCCGGAGAATCGTACGCTTCGCATCTCGCATCGCATTCCAGGACATTCGCGTGGACATGCAGTCATCCAGCACGATCCAACTGCCCATTTGCGTGTGCCACGTGGCTTGAAGGGTCCCTATCAGATCTTCGAATGCCGTCGTACCAATATCATTGGCACCCTGGTGCAGGATGCTTCACCCTTTCTGTTTCCCTGCACCATTGAGTACTCGCTGATTTGTGCTGCCATTTTGTATGTCATGTGGCGTAGCATCTCACGTCCGCAGACTCCAACACAGCAGCGCCCGGACATGATTAGCTCTCCAATGAAACGTTCGCCACATCATTACTCTGTCGACTGTGCCCGCGCTCACAAGGGTCTCTTTGTGGGCATATTGATCCTAGTGCTGACCATAATCTCGCTTATTATATTCTTTGTGTTGATCTCGCGCCCGGAGTTTGTTGCTTTGGCCGTCACCGAGGTGACCATCTGTGAGCTGCTCATCTATGGCACAGCGACAATCGCAACGCTTGTGGGCATGATACAGATCCGGCATCTGCAGTACGATGCCTATCGCAGCTTCTCCCTGGACGACATCCTGCTGGTCGGAGCACAGACAGGCTCATTCTTGTACAACATCTTTACGGTGATTGCCGGACACTTTACACTGCGCAGCGATGATATGCTGGTGCCAATCAATGCCCTGGCTTCCATTGTACAGACTGCTTGTCAGACCATGTTCATTCTGGATGCCAGTCGGCGACAGGCCTCAACTCCGGAGCATTTGCGCAAGAAGCCCGGACGGGAGATTGTCACATTTATGCTGGTCGTTAATCTGGCCATGTGGGCAATCAGTACGCTAGAGAAATCACGTGCAGAATCGCATCCCATACAGCTGAACTTCTATGGACTTTGGGCTTGGACCATCATCACCCATGTATCTATGCCACTGGCCATATTCTATCGTTTCCACTCGACCGTCTGCCTGTGCGAGATCTGGAAGCGGGCATACAAGCTTAAGCTGACGTACATGTGAGAATTCGCCCGCTCGCGCATTCAAAGTATTGCGCAGCAGCAACAATTCTGCGAGGATCTCAAGACAAATCTATCCTACTGCTACTGCTCCACAACACTAGCCGGTGGCGAACTCGAAACCGTTGAGGAGGTAGACAGCGGCGGCAGCGCCATAAATGGCACTGGCACCTGCACCGGAACTTGCACCGAAACGGAGACAGCGAATGTCACAAATGGTTCGGGCACAGCCGGAGCTGCATCTGTACAGACGGACGAGGATGTTGAGGGCGGCGGCAGCGCAGCCAGCCGTTTAGAAGGGGCCCAACACGGCAGGGCGCTGTCGCCGCAGAGCCTCAACACTGAGAAGGCCTTCTGTCCGGTGTATGTCATAAATGGTGAATGAGTTTACGCGCACTTTGAGTTCATAGACGCATTAAGCGGTCATGAGCTCAGCTTTGTTTAGCACGCAGGCATGACCATCAGCAGCATCACCACTACCACTATCACCCGCACCACCATCACCCACCAAACATAGAAACAACGAAGAATTGAACTAAACTGCCCAAATTTTAGACATCGACTTAAACCACCCAAAAACCACCACAACCATTTAAGGAACCACCTTCCTGATAACCCATCTCTTTGACTTTCGGCGGGTGCAAAAACGAAAATAAAAATACAAGAAAACAAAAACTTTTTAAAGCAAAAACAAAAACAAATAAAACATATCCGCAAGTTGGGAATGGCAATGATATTGAAATCAAATACTTAGCTAAGTAACATTAAAGCCAAAATACAACATACAAACAATACGATTGCAAGTAAACTCTTCAAAGACTTAATGAAACCAATCAGTTCTAAAGCAATGTCAACTTGTATGAATGTATGTTTGCTTTTGTGTACTATGGTTAGAATTGATGACGTTTGTAAGTTAATAAGTACTAAGTAACGAGTACATTCATAATCGTATAGCCAGATATTAGTTTCATGTTATTTCACAATATCATGAGTAAAACATAACTTATACATTAAGAAGCAGAAGGTTTGTAGGCAAATGCCTCAAAAAACAAAAAATAAATACAAATAAAAATATTTATAGTAAATACAAAGTTCCATAATCGATCTTTAGAGTTGCAAACAGTAAACAGTAAAATAAAAAGAAACAATATTAAGCTAAATAATGACAAATTTGTAAAACCTAATAATCATTTCATTTTATACTACGAACTTTTTGATCTTGACTGAAATGAGACTAAATTTTGAACACTGTACTTTCAAGACCAATGCGAGCACAACACTTTATTGAGAAGCGCCGAGAGAGGCATTTCTGATTGTGGATCGTAAGGCAGACGTTAGGCATACAACCTGATAACCTATGATACTACTATACCATGTAAACGTTCTACACATATATGTAAACAACAATAAATAATCATTATCTTAGATGTTGCTGCATACCATACTCGATATTAAGTGAATGAAATTAAAGTACATCTACATCTATATAAAGCGAGAGCAAAAAAAAAAAAAAAAGAAAGCAACAACATAAACCCCACCAAAATGCGAGCGATAAAGTCAAACAACCATGAAAAGTATTAAACGGATATATTGTACTACATAGTAGCATATGATATATATAGAAAGTTTATAAAGTATGATACTATAAACACATACATACAAGCAAAAATTTTTGAGAATTAAGTTAATATCAAACTATAAACATACATTAAAACAAATATATATATATATATACCATATACATAATATTAATTAATATTATTATTCTTAAATAATACATATAGACATACTTATTATATGCGTTGACCCCATTATTGTTGAAATTCCCCGTTTATTAGTCGTATCGTTGTCATTATGATAAGTACAACTGAGTTTCGCTTTGTTAAATTGCAAGTTTAAATTAACAAGAACTGAAAGAAAAAAAATATTTAAATAAAAAACTATTTTATAGGCATTCAAATACGAGTACTTGTTAAGAGTTTTGTTCTATCCCTAACCATAAGTTCTTGTGATAATTTATTTATGCTTGTTCACATCGATTCATTAAAACAAACACATAAATATATATATATATATATATATACTTAGCTAAGACTTACGAGTTTGTATTAACTATTCAGTATTTGGTAAGCTCAAACGTTAGAATGACAAATCCTTTCGAGGGATAACTGAGAATCACATCAAAGACGCACAAATAAAGCAACAACAAACTATGTATTTTAATAAACTTAAGTGTAACAATGAACATTGCGAACACTTTTTAAGAAACCTAAACAAACAAACAAAATGTAATGTTTTTTTTTTGTGTCTACCATAAAGCTATAGTCTAAAGTAAGATTTAATGTGTATGTGTGTATTTACAAGATATACAACTAAATGTTATGCATAAGTTTTTTTTTTTGTATGATTATTACTATTAGTACTATGGTCGAGAGTGGGAGTTCTTAACGAATAATATTCACCTGTATATTTTTCAATGCCAAAGAGTTTTTACTTAGCCTAAGTTCGAATTGCTTTATACTCTATACATTTAAACATGTATCTAGTTTTGTGTTTTGAAATTTGTATATTCAAGTTATTATTGCCAAAAAAAGATAAAAGAAAGAAACAAAAACTTAACACAACATAAGATAAATGAATATTTATATATGTATAACTTAGTTATCTCAATTTTATATGCAAAACTACATTTTTAATTAGTCTAACTGTAACTTTGTATGCATTTTCTTACATGTATTTACTCAACACCAACGTGGACACTGCTCAAAAATATACAAAAAAAAAAAAAACAAAAAACAAATCGAAATTGAAAGTGAAAACACAAGAAACCAAAACCAAAGCATATAAACTTTAAATACATTTAATACCAAAATGAAAATCATATAATCGAAAATGTCGAATGTCAAAAATTGATATGTATTTACAAGACCGTAATATTAGAATTTATTAAACTAGTTACTAGTTACGAAATGAATTCGAACTCCAACCACAAAAAAAAAACAAAAAATTGTGTATTGAAAACTCCTAAACCAGTAGCCAAAAATAACACTTAAACCCAAAAAAGTTCTTTTATGAATTCCGAACAGCAATTGCGAAAATACAAATCCAATATTCTAATATTTGGTTGAAAAAGTTATGTATAACACTTTACTGGCTATATGAAATAAAAATAAAATTGATTTCCACGAAAACCCTAAGCTATCATACACACACACACACACACACACACACACGCACATAGAGAAAATCTAGTTGTATGTGTTTGAGTGTGTGTGTGTGTGTGTGTAAACCCCAACTTACCTTCCCTTGCCCCCAATAATGCAGTAAAATTAATAATAAAAACAATTTCGATTACTATGAAAAGCACATGCGTTTTATTTGGTTCAAGTTGATGCTAGTTGGCTTATTAGCAAATTTCCGCAATAAGCTTCAGCACACATATAATTATGCCTCTTAATACAAACATACATAGAAATATATATATATATATATATATGCGAAATGGGAGCAGCTCATACAGAATGAGATATGAAAATTAACCAAATAACATGCGAAAACAGAAGGAAAAAAAACATATAAGGAAGATGCTACGCTCGCAGTTCCATCTACAAATGGGCATGTATCTGTGGGTCGTGCGAGATTGCCACACAACACCGGCTAAGGGTTGACAAAGAGAGAGAGAGAGACAGAGCGAGAGAGAGAGAGCGCCAAAAAACAAAAAACACAAAAACCGGGACAGTTAACTAAAGGGGAGCTGCAGCATTCGAAGTGTGGCGCATGTAATAATACTTTCTGCAGCTACTATAGGGAAGGAATTGAAATCAACTCTTCCCATCTCTCTTTCATTTAACATCTATCTCCATCTCTCTTTCTCTCTCTTCCTCTCGTTTGTTCTCTCTCGCTCGTACCATCTAGCTCAGCATCTCTCTCGCTCGGGCGTTTTGTGGATGCTGTGCACAATGCCCCTGATTTATGCTGCAACTTTTGTGGATGCTGTTCAGCCAGGGGCTCTGCGCTATGTGTATGTGTACACCATATATAGCAACTCGTTACCCGGGATTTGAACCACGCCCTGGCCAACTGAGCAGACCGAAAACTAGGTTAGCATTTCTGGCTTCTTTTTTTTTTTCTTTTCTTTTATTTGTGTTTTTTCTTTCTTCGTTTTTCGGTTATTTCGTTTCGTTCCTTTGTTGAGTTGATTACAAATGGTATAACAAAAGTGTTCGCTTCTATGGATGCCTCTGTGCTTATCCAGGGGCCTGCCTGTTAACAGTTTCGCCATCATGCCATGGGCCCTGTTCCGCCTGTTTAATCCAATTATCATTATATTTGAGCTTTTCCAACGCCGCCAAAGACTGCAGGCTTGACCAAAATGCACATTCAAATCTCTTGTATTTATGTTAAAGAGCATATGTCCTGCACATACAAACACAGACAGAGAATTATGCTGACGTCTGTGCCTACACCCACGCAATGTGCAACGTGCGTCACGCACCACCCACACCTATACAGCAGGATACAGACATGTATGTGCTGCAATGGCAATAATAACTGTGGGCGCGCCGCCACATTGCAATTAGAGTGGAGAAGGCAAAGTTTACACCAAAATGCACCCTGTTTGGCGGCAAACTAAAATCAAAAGGTGAATGTCCTTTGACAGCCTTTTTCACGCATGCGCCACAAACTCCATAATCCCAGCCAGAGTCACAAACCAGAGCCACAGTCACAGACAGACCCAGCAGCAGCAGCAACAACCAACGCTTGCTCCCATTCACTTCAATCTCTCTTTCTCTCTCTCTCTCTCTCTGTGTGCTTTGACTGCATCCTTGTGCCATGTCGCACCTCTCGAAACACTTATGAGTCCTTATAAGCCAACTTGTGTATATACTTTGTATATGTATTTTGCGTATATTCCTTTATAAGCACTCCAAACAATACATTCAAAATCGTATCCTTGAGAAATCCACAATCCTATTTGTGGTTTACCGCAACAGCAGCAACAACCAACTAATTGCTTGAAACAGACTTGAAATCAGATTTAACAAATTATTTTCAAATATCTCAAGAAATCTACTTAAGATATTACTGGCATATTGGTAAGATTTCAAGCGAAGAACTTCTTTAAGCATTGAAGTGGCAGTTTTGGCTATTTCAATTCACATGAAAGTTCGTTACAAATTTCAACAGTTTGACAAGCATTGCGAAAGTTAAAGGCTACTACATGTAGGCCCATATAGTTTCGTGCTGTATTTTGTTTAATAGAATTAGTTGCGACAATTAAGCACTTTACTCTAGTTGTTTGATTATGCAATCTGTCACATTTCGAATTTATCCGAACTAACATCCTTCTATGCCAGACAGGCATCCTCACCATTATTCAGTTAATCATCATCAACTGGCTTTTTGAAGTTTTGTTTTTTGGCTCCTTTCGCATTCCATTTGGTCTGTCAAGTATGTCGTGGGCAACAGACAGCGCAATTGCCAACGGTATTACGTAGTAGCACTCGTAGAAGTAGTAGCCAGCGTGAATATCGTAAATATTTACGATACACTAAAAACGTAGCGACGTTGCTGCGACGCCACTGCTACTACTGCTACGGCCGCTACTGCTGCTGCGTCGCAACGTTGACGCTGGCAGCGCATTGTATGCGTTCTACGTTTTGAGTTGTTAGTTGCGTTCGAGCTCAGTCATAAACGAACTGTTACGAGTGATGGAAGAGTCAATACGGTGCCAGCAAACAAACCTTCAAATAGAGAACAGCCCAAAACAACTCAAGCAACAATAGCAAACAAACAACTTAAAGCAATTAATGAAATCGCAATTAAAATCAGAATCTCATTTAGCATCAAGCGTCAATTCGCTTGAGTTGGCATTTAAAAAGAAAAACAATAACAACAACAACAACCTGGTTGTTGCTGCTGTTGCTTTTGGTCTGTTGTGTTGCTGCTGTAATTGCATGCAATAATCTTTTTGTTTTACATTTTTTTTTTCTGTCAAACCAAACACAAAAGTGTTGAGTTAAACTATTTTTGTAAATGTTGTTAGCTTATGATACCAACAACAACATCAACAACAACAGGAAAATAAATCTAACCAAGTGAACGAACGGACAGTTAGTTTGTGTGTGTGTGCGCGTCGTCGACCATTTTGTCTGTGTACGTCTGTCTACATTCCCGGCTTCCTCTCACAAAATCCGTTTCCGGCAATCGCAACAAATTTTTGGCAAACCCAGTCAAACCGAGGACAAAAAGAACAACAACAACAAACGCGCGCGCAACAAGCAACAAGGCCTGTCCCTGTGCGAGAGCAGGACGAAATTGTGACAGCGACATGCGAAACGTGTTAACCAAAATAAATAACACAAATACGCAACTTTAACCGAACGAAGCTGCCATATTCCGCTTCAAATACATACGAACAATCACACTCGAGCATGTGAAAAAAGAAACCTTCTAAATAAAAAACAACCAAAAAAAAAAAACAAGTAAGTTGTAATAATAATCATTATTGTACTTATTCAATTGAAGCTTGCTTTGTGCTAAAGCATAAGCTAATTATCGAAATCTTTTTTCTTTCCATCCAAAAAAAAACCAATTACCTTGCAAAGCAAACAATCAAAACTTTTGGGCGCCCTTCTCGAGTTACATACATAGGTACATAGGTGTTTATGTACTTGTTTTCACATTTCTTGGTCTTCCATTAGAAAGACATTGGAATGTCCGCTGAATGCGTTTCTTTAGCATTGTTGCTGTTGTTGCTCTTGCTGCCACCTTCGCTTGCTGGCAATTGTTGTAAAACCCATAGAAGTGCCACAAAAAGCAACAGCAACAGCAACGGCAAATGTTACCGAGTAATTGCAAGAAAAATGAAAATGAAATCGTAAACCGCATGCGGCGGCTAACAACGGTTCAACTATATATATATATATATATATATATATATATATATACTACCACGTTAAGTACATGGCCCATAGAACTGGGTCAGTTAAATGGTGAAAGGTGCGCAGGGTGACGACTGACAAGCCAAAGAAAACTTGATCTAACCAAACAGATCAGCTTATAAGCTATGAGTAACTATTTATTAATAGCTGCAATTGAGCTTGTCATTTAGATTGTCTAACCAAAGCGATCAATTTGTATGCGTTACGCTAGAAACTTAATTAGTTTAACCAAAATTAACTAACCGAATAAGCAATTCAACCCATTCTAAGACGTTCATAAAACTTTGACGTTTTTACGTTTTAGCGTTTTATTTTTTTTGGGTTAGCATAGTATTTTTGAAGCATTCTGTCAATGCATTCTTGACATGCGAGGGTTGAAAGTGTTTCTAATGGTGGTGTGTTTTCCTGCTGACCGTCTTCTCCCTTGTGGGTGGTTGCTTTGCATGTGGCATTATGGTCGCAGCACTATATCTGAGAAAACAAAACAAAAAACCAAAAACAATACAGCTCAGACATAGGAACATACATACATATATATATCTGCATATCTGGCTAATGAGGCGGCGACCTCGCCCACACTACCTATACCTCTATACACAGTATATATATATGTTTTTTTGAGTACGTACACAATATACCATCAAATTGCAGCCTAAAATGGGGGTGGATGAATCTCTGGCAGCCGCTTGTGCCACACTCGAGACTGACCAAAGGAACGCAACGGCAAGCGAAATGAGAATGAGAATAACTAATGCCACAAAGCAATGCAACCTCTACACCCAATCCACCCAACCACCCAAACCACCCAGCTGTGGATCATTGACAGCATAAATGCATTGAGAATTGTTGCTATTTTTCATTATATATTTTTTGGTTTTGTGTTTTTGTTTTTGCTACGGCTTATAAGGTCACCCTATTTTCCCATGTTTTGCTTGCAATACCCTGTAGATGAACCCATGTGTTGGGTATTTGTAATCCATTGAGTAAGTTTCCATATAAAACAGCCCAACACTTTATACAGGGTATTATTTGTGTCAGTTTTGTTTATTTTAGTTTTGTTTTTTTTTTTTGGATTTATGTTCTGGCGCTGTCGGAGAGCGAAATGTGTCCATCTGCTGGATGTTTATGCTCATGATTCTCATGCATATTTCCATTTCCATTTTCATTTCCATTCCCAATACCCAATTTGGTATTCGTTTTGCAGCTATACAATTGCATTTCCGGTTCTCAATGTGGGCTGCGTCTCTTTTTAATGCGCCCAAAACTGCAGCTAAATACAAATACATAAAAACAACAATAACAAAAAAAAAAAAAAAGCTGCTTCTACAGTGGCGCCGATCCGCAAGTTTACATATGATGGGTGTGGGTGTGGTTTGTCTGTCTGTCAGTTCGTTCGTTCGTTTGTTTCTAATCTGTCATCGGAGACTTTTGTGCAACTGTCATAAACCGTAATGAGTTATAAGTTGTTGCAATGATATGCCACTGAAGATGTACAATGAACTGCCCCAACCCCAACAACGATCGGCTAGATCGTTTTGTTTATGATAATGTAAACATTGGCGTTGTGTATGTGCTGCATGTGGCATCAGCATTATGTAGCACTTTCATGCCACATACTATGTGATACTTACTGCTCAGGTGGTTGTTACCCAATGTTTTTTTGTCAGAGTTGCAAAACAAGCGGGGAACAAAAATTGCAATTAACGGTTGTACGCTAGTTTTGCGCTAGTTCAAAGCTCAACTCGATTCGCCATTAAGACCATAAAAGATCGCTGCTTGGCTTAGTTAACTGCTTTGGCTATGTCTGGCTGCAGTTGTTAGCCATCGAATGTTAATGGCATTAGGCAAGCTCTGTGGCTGTTTTTGCCACTGCCACCCAAACCCAATAATAATCATTAGAATATAAATACATTTTGATATAGTCGATCGTGTGCATTTCTTGTTTGTTTTATTACTCATTCCCTCCACGCACAACGCATTCGATTTTCTGCTTTCTGCTCAGTGCATTTGAATGGCCAAAATGGCTAAAATGGCACACGACCTCACCGCTCAAAACCAAAACAAACACTTGCTTTTCACATTGCTGGATGCACTCGCTCTTACTCCGGATGTGCCACATGCGTCTTAAATGCATGATTGAGATTGGGGGCATGCTGGGTGTTCAGCTTTCTGGCTGGCAGCCAAAAAACTAAAAACACAAAACTGGAGCAACTCATTATAACAAATTGTGCCTTATACAGTGAATATCTATGCTATAAATATCACTTTGTCCTGACTAGTCAGTAGACGGAAATACTATGCAATACGTGATACGCAGACGTTGAAATCTTCGAAATTTCAATGGCTCTGTATGACCCTCATCAATCTATCAAGATCGTCATGGAATTGGGTAATTCTTTTGGAATTGAGCCGATTTCGCTATAAACATTATCCAGTATATCAAACATGCTCAACAGACAGCTGGCCAGATGTCCAACAAGAGTTGTTGCCAATGCCAAATATAAAATCTAATCACTTAACAAAAACACAAAAAACAAACACATCCACTTGTTGAACGCTTTGCGTCAAATTGTAGTATTTTGTATTTTTTATACAAAATTCATATATATAATCTATTTGTATTTTTATTGCCAAATTTCTCATTACAGAACGACCAATTTGCTAACGAAAAGTCTTAAAATAAAACTGCTGCTGCAAACTGTATGACTGATTTATCTGAACAAGTAGAAATTACCTCCTAACGAACTTTATACTTTTCATAAAAATCTACCAAAAACCATACCATACCATAGCATACCACACCATACCATACCGTACCATACCAACTCTGAAGCCAAGAATGAAAAACAATTTACTTTAGTATTAGGACTTGCCTTTAGAAGACCAAAGTAGTTAGATATTTTCAATATTTAGTCACGACAGACAGCAACAGCTCGGTAACGATAAAGTGTGGGCTTACTGTTTGAGCAGAGTGAGGAGAGAGAGGAATGCAGCGTTGTCCCTATCTACATGAGATGCGTGAACGTCTATTGGATCAGCCAAGGGAAACACTGCAGCTGGAGAATATGGAGCGTGCCAATTTACTGGACAATCGGCAGTCAGCATCCGAGTCGAATCAGGTCGGCACTGTGGTCAAGGTAGGGGCTGTTGGATGTACTCGTACCAAGGATTCAAAAGTCATATGCAATAAAAGCGCTCACACACACACACACACACACATTAAACTGTACAAATGCTCAGACAATTCCATACATGATCAGAAACTAATAAAATGCTTGTAAATATTGCATATGAGCTCAAACACACACTCACATACATACAAATATATTTAACCATATGTATGTACATATATTGTGATATGAATACTATATGTTATATGGATAATTGCCTTTTAGTTGTAATCCGTTATTTGTTTGAGCTTTCCAATTATAGAAGAGTTCAGTTTACCATGTGATGATAAAAAAAAACCTCAATGACCGATTGATTGTGAATAACAGCTCAATTTGAAACAACTTAAACTTCAAAATGTGACGCACGTAACCAAAAAGAAAATGATATTAATATGACCAAGAAAATAAACAAAAATCCTTGCACGAGTAACGGAACGATTCGCCCTTTACTTTGAGTTTAAAAAAAAACAAAAATATTATCAATATATTTAATTTTTATTTGATTTATCTGACAATAAATTGGAATTGATTTTCAATTGTTTTCCTTCAAATAATATAACATGGACAAAATGCATGCAATTAAACATTTTAACTTTCCTTTTTTAATCGTATTTGTGCTTTATTCTTGTATATTTACTGTATATACAAATTCCAATTTATTGTTGTGTTCGAAGAACTTTGTTTTACTCAAGCTGAGAACTAACTGGAATTCTTCTTTAACTTCCAATTGATACAAAAAATTTAAAATACAGCTGCAAGGCGATGGATATCACACGAGTCCCGCCCATCAGCGCACTCCGTTAGTGCCCCATGACCTGGGTGAGGATTTCAATTTGGATTTCGATGATGACTTTCCGATCGATGCGCGACGACCAAAAAATGCCAAGTAAGTGTGTTCCATTCTATGCACCATCTGATTTAAAATATGTGTTAGCTATACAACCTACACCTCAGAGCTGTCCACCTTGTTTGTGTTTCGTTTTATGTGTTGTCCCATAACAAGTAACCCAAGATGAAACAGCCAATGCATTGTGTTTAATTCATGTGCGTAAATCTTTCATATGCATAAGAACCTGTTATTCCTGCCTTATTTGACTATCATAGACAAAAGCAAGTCGCTTTTATTGTCCTGTCTTTAGCGTCACTTGAGGAGCAAAACATTGTTTATCTTTTAATGTAATCATAGATGTTAGCTACTATAAACCTTGTACAAATCTTCTCATACAACAACTAACGCAAGAAACCTTTGCAGCGCTAATCAACCTCTGGTTCTGACGCATCCACAGAAAAGGTCAGATTTGGTATATTCATTTCGAAAATCCATAATCTTTCGGATATAAGCTAACTATTATTAAATACCCTAACACAACCATAGTCTCCTATCAACTGGGTCTTTCTCTCCATATCTAAATATCTATCTACAAACTATATCTTTTATTATTCCTTTGCCCACACACACACACACACACAAACACATATAAACACACACTTAGCTGTCAATAGAACTAATGTTGATTGTTTGTCTCACTGCATTGTGTTAGCGTAGTACTTAAACAAAAGCACAACAACTAACACTGGCTAACAACCAGCTTATCACTTGATACTCCTATATATCCTATCTTCTATTCTATAACTCTCTCGCATACTACTCTCAATGACTCTTTAGCGTTTAATGCAGTATGCACGATTATGAGGCAGCTACTAATGCGACTTAGCACTGCTGGCCAAGTTTCCAAACATTGTTTTATTCTTGATTCTTTTTTTTTTAGTATGATTGTTGTTGTTCAATTGTCGGGATTTCCATTTGGCTGTTTTGTTTGGCAAGCCAACAGATTATAATGTCAATGAACTAATGCCGAGCCACAACAGGCACATTGCCATACATTTCCGATTATGTCGGCATTGTTAAGCAGCATGCATCTGCCAACTGTCTGCCACTTTCAATTCCCCTTAGCTCTCGACATACATACATATAATAAAATAGTCAGCATTTCGGCAGCAAACTTACTAAAAATCGGTTATACAATGGCAGCAAGTTGCAAGCGAAAAGCGGAAAGCGGCAAGCATGCAAGCTGAAGAAGTTGCAAAACAAAATTCGCAACTTGACAACTGGCAACAGTAGGCTACCCTTTTGTAAAAACCCAACCTGGTCTATGAACTGTCTGACACTGTGTACTGTGTGTCAACTGCAACTAGTTGGCTGGCTGGCTGGCTGCTGTTTCCCCTCTTTATGTAACTGGAACTGTCGCAGTCTCTGACTGTCTTTAGGTGTCATTGTACGAATGACTTACATTCATGCATAAGACAATACACACACACACAGAGAATGAGTAGCGCGACAAGTCGAAAGAAGCAAGCTATCGCCGCTTGACAGAGCAATTGCTTGAAGAGGGAGGACATGTCAAAATCAGCTTGAGAGACTTGTTTAACAACTTGTAGGGCCGGCTAGCAAAGTGCTTGTATTGAGCACTTTGACATTCTTTCGGTTTATTTGTCTTACCCTCGTATCGATTGCATTAAATCGATCATAATTATTTAACTAGTTCAGCACACCTCTTATTCTCCCTCTCTCTCTCTCTCTCTCTCTCTCTCTCTAATAATGGCATCTATTTACTGACCTGTGTGTGTTTGATCTAACCTTGCAGAAACTCCTCTCAAGTTAACCTATGCCTATTTCCGGTTGCTCAACTCTCTTGGAAAATGCGACGCATGTTTAGATGAGTGCACACAAAGTTAATGATTGTCACCTTCAATTAGAACAAGGCTCTTTTCGCTTCTTTTATGAATAGCACTAAAAACTCCTAATGGCCAATAATAGCTGTTTGGCCGTTGAAGGCACCTTTTTAATGGGGTTGTAAAAACCAGAGCAGTAGCTATTAATAACAACGCCATCACAATGCGCCCTTGTACTTGCCTGCTCCTGTTGATTGCCTTTAACATATTGTCAGTGTCATCGGCAGACGTATTCAAAAGTGGAGCATACAGCAAAAGGAAACCCTGTTAGTTAACGTGTCTGTGCTTGAAACAAAATGTGTTGCAAAACGAACTTTTTTTTTATTATAAAAGTTAATTATGCGCCAGCACATGCATCCATTACAGTCGAGCATTACAAACGAGCTGCAACGCTTGCCTGACGTATGACTTGACCCCTTGTAACCAGTACCAGAAGGCGCGAGGAGTGCTTCCGTTTTCGTTTCTACGTTTCATTTTTTGTTACTCATTAAATCTATTGAAATATTTAACCTCTGTTTGCTTAGGGTTTTTATATATTTTGTTTGGCAACTGCGCCCCATCTTTATCGGCTTATACTTATAGTTGCCTTTGGGTGCGGTTCTTGGTCTGAATGTGGTTTCGGTTTTTTTTTCGTACTTCCCATTTCTCCCATACTTCATTCAGCATGTCAGTCAGTGTGCACTGCGGCGCAGTTGTTGGCAACTCGCAACGCGAAGCGAAGCGAAGCAAAGCGACGCAACGCGACACAACGCAAATCCCTTTTAGTCTTTGGCCAAATGCAACCCCTTCCTGGATGGCGCACCCTGCAGTTGAATGGCTCGGTTTATTCATACTCGAACCGCATGGAAAGGACTTGCAGCGAACAGGCTGGGTCTGTAGAGCTTTGCCGGCAACGAATGGACGAATGGGCAAGCAAAACAGAATGCGATTTTGGTTGTTGTGAAACGTGCACAAAACAAAACTACGCAAAACACACACACACACACATGTACGAGAAACTTACGATATTGAGTTGGTCGTTGTCGAAACGTTGACGTTGACGTCGACGTCGCTGCTCTGTTTATCGTAAATGCTTTGCGGCAGCGCACAGTGTAGCAAATCGTTGGAATACGTCTAGCAATGTATAATGAATGATTTTTATTAAAGGCTAACTATATTGATATAATTTGTATCAGAAAATAACATTTTTATTCCAATAACTGAGACTTTTAATTTTTCGCCAAGCTGGCAAATTGAATATTATCTGTTGTCTAATACCATCTAGATTTTCGAACCCAATTCAAGTTAATTGAATTTTTATTCTAATATAAAGACTATTTGTAACTGATAAACTCATTTAATAAATACCTAGTTAATCTGACTTTTCGCTCTGTGTTTAGAGCAGACTTATATCTAACTTTTAATTAAGTTACGAGCTAATGCACCCACTGTGCCTACCTTTTACGTTCTATAGGGTTGGCACACCACACAGATACACACACACACACACACACACACACACACACAGAAATTGACGCCTATGACAAACGTGGGTAATGGAGTTTTAGGCTGTTGCTTTCAGTTAACTGACAGCTCGCCCTTTTTTTTGTTGTTGTGTTTTCCTTTGATTTGCTGATTCGACTGCTGCGGCTTGGGCTGCTTTCGATGTGTTGTGGGCTGCATTATTAAATTGCACAATCTCCCTGCCGTGCGGCACTCACCCTGGTCGGTCACTGGTTGCTGGCTGCTGGCTGTTGGCTGCTTACATCCGACGGCGACGTGGGAATCAAAATATGTTAAGCATACCCAGCTCAAGTGACCCATTTGTTCGGAGACTGAGCGTTGCGTCTTTTGTTAGAGCTAACGCCATGCAGTTAAGACATAATATTCTTTCACTGTTCTAATAGAATCACATGCTGCACTCTAGCTTAGCTTATACCAAAGACTTAAAGTGTAAAGCCACTGAATAAGTGAGCGGTTCGCTTATGAACCATTAAGCCAGAGACAACTTAACCATTTGGCTTCGCAGTCACAAATCCGAAATGTAAACGGAACTAAAACGATTTTGAGCTTTGTCAACAAGCCAAGAAGCAAAGTGGAATTCAACGGTCGACTAGCGAGGGGCAGGTCCAGGCTTTACTGTAATCGCAGCCAAACAACTCATTAACATTCCAATCAGAAAAAAAGGATATGTACATACACATAAAAGAGATAGAAGCTTAAGGAATAAGCAAAAACAAATGAAAAGAGGGCAGCGCTTTATGCAAATAATATGCAGTGCGGCAAGAGGGAAAGGGAAGAACGATGCAAAAGTCATAAGAAATCAGAAAGCGCACATACAATGTGTCCTACTTTCTGGCATACAATGCTACATTTTCCCCTATATCCATCCAGCATGCCCTGCAACGCAGTAGCGCAGCATCCTCCAAACAACAAATCAAGAGAGACAGAGAGAGAGAGAGAGAGAGAGAGAGAAAAGAGAAAGAGCAGTGTGCATCCTATGCGAGGGTGAGATGAGCATGAAGTGAACGAAAGATGCAAAGTGCGACAGGGATGGAATGATAGCGAGCCATAGGAGGAGAGAAAATATTGGCAGCAGCAGATTCGGCGCACAGGGTCGGCTGCTGCAGAAGGCAAAGAACACGAAACACAGAACTCAGAAAACAGAACACAGAACACAGAACAACGGGACTTGGGACCGAGACGAGCCTTTTTCAGTTGTAGTTGGATAGTACAGGCCATTGGACGTGTTGTATACAGCGTTCGCAAGTCAGTGTTGAAAGCCATACAAATCAGTAATAAGTCTGGACCATATCATATATATATATACATACACATATATATATGACTATTAATAGTTCTTTTTTTGTGCATTTATTTTTGGAGTTGTGCAAAAGCTGCAGCTTTGTTAAAACAAGTGACAAATATGTGATGAACCTTTAAAAGTGCTACAAACCTGCAAGAAAGCTGAACATCAGCCAATTAGTCAATAAGACAGCTGAAAAAAAAAAATGAAAAACTCGTGTTGTTGCTTTAGCAACATGTACTTTTATCTTTTCTTTTCTTTTTTTGAAACAATTTGCAGTCTTGAGTAGTGCAAGAGAAAGAAAAAACATGTACAAAAAGGATGCGTTGGGCGCGCGCTTAGGATTTTGCCATTGAATGTCTATCCTGGTTTTATTAGCACCGGGCAGCAATATACACACAATCACACACCCACACACATATGTATGTACGCCTACGTGCTTATTTAGTCAAGTAAATTTCATGGAGCCCATAGCTTCTAGCTGTGAGAGCGAGTGCGCAAATTTACTCTCAAGTGCTCAAGAGCTCAAGAGCTCCAGTTCCAGCTCCCAAGCTGGTTACAGTTATAGCTTCAGCTCCAGGGAGCTTAAATATGACTGTATGCAATGTGTATACATACATACGTACATAAGTATCGTATGTATAAGTCGTGCAACGCATACACATACACAAAAAGAGAGCAAGAGAGAGAGAGAGAGAGCAATTCGTTCTGCTGGGCCCAATGTTGAGCCTGTATTAATATCAAACAGCTATTTCCCCTCTCGCAGTCAAATACCTGCGTGTGTTAGTGTGAGAGTGTAAGAGTGCGAGAGAGAGGGTTGAATTTGCAGAGGCTGGGCTGTTGTTGTTTACTTGCTGCGTAGAAGAGAGGTCACTAGGTCGCTCCGGGACGCATTCCAAAACAGCAACAACAACAACAACAATCCGAACTTTAACAGCAACAGCAACAGCAACAGCAACAACGCCTCAAGTGCGGCTTAAGCTCGCGCTGTTTGGCCACGCCTCATTTGCCAAATGCATTTCAAATGCGTTCCACAAAATGTCAGAGAGCAAATCACCCACGCACAAGCATATACATTAGCGAGAGCTAGAAATAACAAAAGATTTGTTGCATACTTTTGTGCGAAACCAAACTGCAAATTGTTTCATTAATATCTGATGCCACAGCCAAACAACAACGAAAAAGTGTACCAGGTATTGTGATAAACTCAAACTAAAGATACAATTCAAGAAGAAGAAAATAAAGAAAGAAAAAACAAACTGTTACTGTGATCGAAATCGAATCGATCGGTATCGATATTAACTAAAGAAAGCATTAAAGGATCATCAGCCAGCACAACGGAGACCGATACGGAAACGGAGACAATGGGCGGCGGTGAAGTGAAGGTCGCCACCGTCGATGTTGAGGGCGGCGACAATATGGCAACGCTACCGGTGTCGCGCTCCCACACCGCTGGCAGCACCGACAGCGCCGAGAAAAACAACGCGGCCAACAAGGAAATGGAGCTGAAGAATGTCATGCCACAGCCGTTGCAAAGGTGCGCTGCCTGGGGAATACACAGGAAACTAACACACAGAGTGAAAGATAGAAAGGGAGAGAGATATAGTACAGAAGAGAATGGCTAATAGTGGTTGGGGCTACTGTGGATGCTGTATAGGTGGAAGTGTATAATGCTTCTCAAGGCCGCTTCGCAACTGCCAAGAACTGAGCCTAAGCCATTCAGTCACGCACACACTCACTGAATTGCTTTTACGCCGCTGTGTGTGTGTGTGCTAGCGCCAGCTACCGACAAGGAGTGGTCAACAGGCAACGCCATCTACCGGCCATCATAATAAGCCGGCATTGCAGTTGCCTGCAGGGGGGCGTTGCTCTAAAATGTACCAATCAGCATTTGAATAGAGCTATTTGTTCCTTGTTTTCACTGATTTTTTCTTAATAAGCAATTGTTCCTAACGTCTAAAAAGCTTTCGAGCAAGGTGAAGCAGCTTTTTCACCTTGTTATATTAGGCTTGGGCTATCTGTTGCTTATAACTAACTTCAAATAGACAATTTATAACACACAAAGCACACATTTAATGTACATAATACCTAGATACACACACACACACCTATCCGCAATAATTTCATTGTATATATACTCGTTTGTATGGATGCATGTAGACTGTAAGCTAAGCTATGTGCGTTTTAGTAACCAATTAGTTACTTATTAACACACACTCGTACACACACACGAAAGAAAACGAATCCAACATACCCAAAAACTATATAAATCCTTCGATTATATGTATCGTAATACCCAATTTGTATTGCCATATCCATTTGTATTACCGTATGTTAAATGAACAGAAACAAAAACTTGTCAATTGTTGATTGTGAACTTTATAGGGTTTGCTACACGTTCAAGCCAAATCCAAATAAGCACAGTTTTATGCCAGCGAATATAACGGTGCAGGGCACATATCAAACAAATCCAATAACGGGACCAATCGAACTATGGTAATATACAATATACCACTATATAATACAAACGCCTAAATTGCCATCCTTCTAACTTATGTTACCTCTTTCCCACTGTCCCAAATATATATGTATCAACACATAATCAGAATAAGTTTTTCCTAGTCAGTTTTGAGGCTGTTTTAGTGCATCTACATACTTAAAAAAATCTATTTATCTACTGTTATCTAGCACCCAGGCGAACACAAACTGCAAAACACACACACACATATGCAACTGAGTGTGCTTTGCATACTTGGTGTGTGTGAGTGGGTGAAACACTTAAGTACTTGGGTTTTGAGCAGCGATGTTTGATGTACTTTGTGAATGTTTTGTAAACTGGGTCAAATAATGCAATACGAATATCGTGCACAGTGGGCAGAAAGAAGAAAAAGAAAACAATCAAGAAAACCACCAATCTAAGTCGTGCTTGTGACCTGATTTATGCGCACCACTGTGCACTGTGTCTCTCGTAATAGGCGTTGATTGGCATCGAATATTGAACAGTTGTTGATGATAGCTAATTATGTACTATGTACTATGTTTAGTACTGTGTAGATGTGCATGTGGATGGGCTATTAGTCTATGCACTCGAACAGTCAAGCCAAGCTCTCGAAATGCATGAAAAACACCAACACACACACACGCACACAGGGGCACAAACACACAAACACGAGCACAGTGAATGAAATTTTCAAGTACACCAATTAATGAACTACTTACTAGAAACTAGGTAATTGACACTAACAAACACACACACACATGTAAGTGTATCTATTTAGGACTGGGTCATGCAAATTGTGCAAGAAACACACACACACACACACTTATACTCACACACATGCACTCTTGTAGGAAATGAGCATGTAGGAAATATACAAATTGAATAATCCTTTAACATTGCGATTCCACAGGACATCGTTGTTTATTGTGACCAGTCTGGTATATGCGATTCTATTGATTGTCGTGTGCATTGCATACGTGATTAGCGATGTGACCACACACCGACTACCGGTACTCTACTACGAAACGTTCTTCACCTACCTTTACGGCACCAGCATTCTCTTTCTGTTGTACGTCTTTTGTTTCCTGCTGCAGGGTAAGCTACACATTTAGCACAAACGAAGGTAAAAACTTGAAGTAACTATCAATGTCTATTCAATTCAGAGAGCTCTTGCTGCAATGGCGGCAATGGGGGCAGCAAGCCGAAACCACAACCTAAAGAAAAGAAATCGAAGAAAACTAAGAATGCAGATCCAGCCGATTCGAAGGATGCGAAGGGCTCTAAGGACTCTGGAAAAGCCGGTAAAAGCGCCACATATCAGGTAAGTGAATAATTACCTGCTAGGTCTTCTACATATGCAATTAAGCATAGCACAACAAATGCGATTTTAGTTCAGGGTTTCGCATCGATTGGGAACAATGGGTACATGGGGTAGATTAACAGTTCATTGTTAATTATGTGACGACGTTTGCCAAGCGATAAGGCCACATCAATTAAGATGATCATATGAATTGTGATTCGTTCTCATTTCCACACAACGTGCTCATCGTGTTTATTTGTTTCAATTTCTATGCACAGGAAGCACCCGCTGATGCCGAGGTGGCCGTCACCCCGAAGAACGTACGCAAGCGGAAGACTACGCATAGCGATCTTACACACGGAAGTTTCTTTCTGCGCGTTGGTGCCATCGGTAAAGCATTCGAATTCTTCTATGGCTTCTCGTTGCTCATTTCACTGATTGGATAATATTTTCTCTTTTTTGTATTTTATTGGTTTTCTTAATTGGTAAATTTGTTGTTCGATTTTCTTAGCATTTGGACTTGGTGCAATGATCTATATTGGCCTTGAGTTTGGTTCATTCTTTGAGATACCGTTCGATTCGCCCTGCCATCATATACTGATTGGCGTTAATCCATTGCTCCAGATGATCTTCACCTTTATGCAGATGTACTTTATATTCATGAATGCCCGGGTAAGTCAATTTTGTCCGCATTATGGGGCGCAGCTTAACTCACAACTCTCTTAACTTAAACTTAATAAAAATGTATACACTGTAAGCCAACCAACTACTTACTTAATTACTACTAAATACAATATACCACTTACCTACTGTAATCTACTACAAATATTGTATTGTATTAAAAATCATGAGTACACACACAGAAAATGAAAAAAAAAAACACCTAACAAAGTCCCAGTTCTACTTCAAACGGTCTACTCGTAATTGAGGTTAGTTTTAAGTTTAAGTCTACGATATACTTGACATACTCGTTGGCCAGTGCTGAGATACAGCGAGAGAGTAAGTGCATTGATTGTGTATAATGAAATGTCTTCCCGAATGCCTAAATCTTGAGTTGTTCTCGTTGATATTTCTGAGGACAATTAAATGCCATTTCCTGCTCAGCTCTGGTCACGATCACATCTCGAAAGTCCAGGCTCGGTTCGGTTCCTTCTCTCTCTCTCTCTCTCTCTTTCTCCCTTTCTTTCTCTCTCTATCCCTTACTATCTGTTCACTGTTTTAATCTCAATATCTTTTCGCCTGTATCGCTCGTTTGAATTGGCGCGTCAATTGGCAGTTTGTAGTTGAGTTAAATTGAGTTCATTATCATTGATTCGCGCATTCATTACGTTTATCAGCAACAATTATTATCATCTGTTTCACCCGTTTCTTTTCGCTTTGCTTCATTCAACAAATGCAACAGCATATAATTATAAGAATGCTCTACACCCAAGTCCATTCACAATTCATTCAACATTGCCACATTTCGGCACACAGTCGAAATGCTCACAACCAGCTAAAGTCTTAGCCAGTGATTAGCAAAAAAAAAAAAAACAGTTGATTAGCTTAGCAGCTTAGCTTAGTGTCACATTATAATTCACATGATCACAAACACGTACACGCATATTCAATCCAATTTCATGTAATCATTATGTCATTTTAATATCAACATCTACCATCTACCATCATCATATTCATATTCATATTCATTTTGTTTAACAAATTTCGAAATTGTGCAAAGTACTTAGTTTTTTTAATGAACCATTTTTGTGTACATAACTCCCCACAACTCCGCCCCATTCGCGATCGCAGACTAGGCCACCATTTCAGGTACGATATACAACTCATTTTCTACTCTCTACTCTACTACTACTCCACTTTACTCTACTACTATTCTACTCTACTACCCTATGCTCATAGCACCAAACACACACACTCACACATACTTATATATATTTATATGTGTATGTGTATGTGTATGTGTGTGTGTGCGTGTTAAATATATGCATTTTAATAAATATATTATGTATATTATAAGCATATAACCATAGTTATAAGGAGTGGAAGTTTTACCATGTACTCTTGTCTCCAAAAATTACTTTATACCATTATTTTGATGGAATTGCAAGAGTATTGAAACTTCGTCAATGCTTCGAAGTTCTTTTTCACATACACATACATACTTGCATATTTTTTTGTAATGTAAATATATATATGAATATATCTATATAGTATATACACTTACATATATATATATATATAAGTGTAAATGCCTTATTCCTAACCGTACTCAAGATTGCGCTTGCGCCCTGCCATTTTTCCCCCATTTTCTTTCTCTCTCTCTTTCTCTTTCTGTCTTTCGCTTGGTCTGCCTCTTTGGTTGTGCATCTTTCTCTCACATACAGCTCAACATACACCGCTTCAAGGTGATTGCCCGTTTCGGCCTAATGCATGTGGTGGCCACCAACATCTGTGTGTGGATACGCACCCTGGTCAAGGAATCACTGCTGGAGATAACGATTTATCATCAGAAGCGTGAAGCCGACCCGGATGCCTCGTCAATTGGACACTCGATAAGGCAGCATGCGCTGCGTCATGCTGGAACAGTGCTGCGCACCCAGGCTGGACCCAACACCGAGTTCGAGGTGCTGGACGGTGAGGATGTGCTGCCCAAGAATGTGTACAAGAGCGACAATGTGCTGTCGAAGCTGGTGCGCAATACTGTCGATGGTATATCGAAGAGTTTGGGCATGGGTGGCATTAGTAGCACTACTAGCACCACCACAACCAGCACCACGACCACCACACGGGCTCCGTACACAACGCCCAGCTATCAATGGCACAGCACTACTATGGCCCGCAAGTTGAAGAAGTTTATCACTAGCACGACCGCTGCCACAAGCACCACCGGTAGCAGCAGCAGCAGCAGCTCCACCAGCACAACCACCAGCACCACATCAACCACAAGCATTCCATTTAATAGCGCTGCCACGTCCGCCGCCGCCGCCACCGCCACCGCTGATATCAGCAGCATCAGCACAACCAGTGAAACAACGCCCTTCAATGGATTGCAGCGCATCTTGTCAAGCGTTGCACCGAGCCAGACGCCCGTCGATGTGTCCGCGACAACATTGCCCGCTGCTGCCGAGGGCAATTCAGCCATTGACAGCGCAACATCCGGCATCTCCTCGTTCTTCAACAATCTGGCCTCATCCACGCCCAGCACCAGTGTCAGCGCCAATACGCCAGTGAGCAGCACGGAGAGCGCCGTCAATATAATGAACAATCTGTTTGGGCCCGGCATGGAGAATAGCTTCCAAACTTATTCGGATATATCGCATGATGAGTCCAATGGGCTGGTCGCCTTTGAGAATCTGGAGAGCCTGGACAACATATATCCGGCAGCACTGTCTTCCAACATTGGCACACTCAACTCCACCGCCTGTGGACGCATTGACATTATGGGCAGCATTGTATTTGATTCGGCGCCGTATCTGTATCCGTTTATCATTGAGTATTCGTTGATTGGCGCGGTGGTTTTGTATGTCATGTGGAAGCATATCGGTCGCTATCCGGGCCGGCTTAACGATGAGGATCTGGAGCATAGGCTCGAGGTGATGCTCTCCCGTCGAGCCGTTGCCATGGCGCAGCAGGCACGTTCCGGTCGCGTCGACTGCGTTGGCTCCTCGAAGGGATTGTTCTTTGGTCTGTTGCTGTTGGTTGGCGCGCTGATTTGCTTGATACTCTTCTTCGTCTTGGTGCGTCATCAGCAGTTCTCGCTGTTGGCCATTTATCTGGCCGATGCCAGTCACTGCATTCTCATGGCCTTTGCCATACTAGCCATCATTGTGGGCTTCATCAGGTGCGTTAACAATCTCCAATCCTTCCACCTTTTCCACTTTTCCCAGCCCATTTCAACTATTCGTTTATTTCATTCCTAAACAGGGTAAAGAACTTGAAATTCCGCTGCGAGGAACAGTCGAACTTGAATGACATTTTGCTGCGCATCTCGGCCTTTGGTTTGTTTACCTACTCCGTGTTTAGCATCATTGCCGGCAGCCTGAAGGTATTGGAAAGTGAGCCCAGTCTGCTGGTGACGACCACCGGCGGCGTTGCCGTATTCCAGGTCATCTTGCAGCTATTGTTTATTGCCGATGTATCGCGCCGACGCGTTCACTTGCCGGAGCATGATCGCAGCAAGCCGGGACGCCAGATTGTCACCTTCCTACTTATTTGCAACGTGGCCATGTTCGCCATCTACACATTTGAAGCTCAAAAAGTATTCGCCAATCCTGTAAGTAGATATGTACGTAAGCGAGACTGAGTTAAGTAAGACGATTAACGCTCTCGTTCGTTCTATTCGTTGTATTCGTTCTACTCGTTATTTGTTGCTCGCTCGCTTTCTCATGTTTCCGGTTTCTATTTGGCTTTGCTGCATGTTTAAAGTTAAAAGTTAATAGTACTTAAAACGAAAGCATGGGAAACTGGGCTTTACATGTTGTGCTGTGTTTGACATTTAAAATAATCTTTAATCTTTAATTAAGAACAACAACAAAACAATTGCATGCTTTAATCTTAAACAAATGCTTTTCCTAATCAGTTGCTGCATGCTGTTATTGTGATTATCCTTAAAGGATCGTACAAGTCAACAATATACTAATGTTTTCCTTGTTTCGTATACAGGTGCAATTGGACTTCTATGGCTATGTACCCTGGTCCATCATTCAGCGTATTACACTGCCTCTGTGCATTTTCCATCGCTTCCACAGCGCCGTGACACTTGCCGAGATCTGGAAGACCACCTACAAGGCACGCTTGGAGTAAGGTGTTCCACCGATGCAGTTAAATGCAAAACAATATCAACAAGAGAACAAGAACAACAACAACAACAAAAATGAGGTTAAAACAAATGCACCAAAAGAAAAATAGTAAAGAAAACAAAAATATTAAAGCGAAACGAAACGCAAAGAAATACAAGTTTAAAGTTAGTTTCTAAATGCATATTATATATATACGAATATATATATATATATATATATATATAACTTTTTGTTCTAGTAACGCGTGCGTATAGGTTAACTAAGTTCAAAAAATCGAAAGAAACAAAATATATAAAAAAAAATACCAAATGTGAAGAAAACAAGCCAAGACGCAGAAAACGGCAACAAAAGTACGAATTGTATCAAAGGGAGCAAGTTCCCAAATGTGAACCATCGGACCATTTGCAATGGTATTGGTTTTATGTAAGCATAAGCCAAACTTTAGAAAATATATACTGAGATGATTGAACGTTTATTGATGCTAAATACCAAACTACGACATAAAAATAAAACAAATACATGATGAAATTTTACATGCAATCAACTCAAAAACTTGTTGAGAAAATGAGAAAGAAAACCGCTTGTTGTTTTTTGTGTTTTTCCCTATTTTATTCTCTTATTCAGCTTATTAGTTTTTCTTTTATATATATATATATACATAGAATCGCTTACACTTTACAACTTAAGAACTAAGTCATAGTGTTTAGTCCTGCATTTCGAATGGCAAATGTATATGAGATGCAACATATTATTATTGTTTGTTTATTATTTGTAAAACAATTAAGAGCATATTAATTATTAATATTAATAATAATATTTTTACAATTTCAGCACATAGTACGTTAATTAATTTATGTAAATGTATAATTAATTGTCATTACATATGATACATATATATATATATAAACAATAATTTTGTTCTTCTAAATTATTTATTGTGTTTGCAACTAAAAGCTTTTTGTTTATTTATATATAAATATTTTTTTTGTATTTCTATTTCTGCTGCAATTCAATTAAAAATTAAAAAAAAAATCATGTTACCGTTAAGCCAACATATTACATATAAAACAAGGTTGTTTACTTTTCACGTTGCAGTCGAGCGCTCCAAGTGCTCCAAAAAGTATGCAGCATTATTTTTCCAAACTCGTCACAAGACCATGGAATGCCATGAATTGGATTGGAAGATTCGTTGTGAACACTTTTTGTGCGGATTTTTGAATGTGCTACCAGCAACAAAAACAAAAACTGTGATGAATACATATTGTTTATACATTGGTTTGTTTATTTTTCTCAATTTTTTAATTGATTTTATTGAATCTTTTGCTAATTGAATAAAAATATGAAAATTATAAATCGGCTAATATGCGTCCAATCAACTTCATGGCTCGTTGTTAAGCAGACTCAATGAAAGAAAATATATAAGAAAAATCAAGTAAAAGAACACAAGATATTAAAAGAAGAAAACACCATCAAATTGCGGCTAAAGGCCGTTGGGAGTCAAATAAATAAAACAAAATATTGAAGAAAATAAAAACAAAAAACATTTTTAATACTTATATATACATATGTGTATATATATATATATATCTATATGTATGAATATATGTACGTATATATATATATAGATAATCGTTTATAAATGTCCATTTTTTGATTATTAGTAGTGATGTTAAATGCAGAAACCGAAACTTAATAGTAATTACAATAATTTAACTATGTATGTAATAGCTGCAATATACATACAAACATACATACATCTATAAAGAAAACAAAAATATTAATATAAAAAAAAATGATATGGTTGACGTAGTATATGGTTCGCCAGAACACTTCTTATATCCCCGAACAATGAAACGCATTTAGCAGGAGATGACAAACAAACAAATCAATAAACAAACAAAAAAAAACACCAAAATCGTTTACAATTACAAGTTAAGAACCATTTTTAAAGATATGCTACGTATATCTATAAATATATGTATACTAACCCACCAAATTCAAAGTATTTCAAACTTTTATATGGAACTCTCGCAGATCCAAAAGGCGGCAAACTCTATTCAATGCTGCCATCACCATGACAAAAAACAATGGAAAAAAATCACAGCTACAACTACTTACAACATAAAACACCAAACGATACGGTTCGAAAGCAACCAGCTCAAATGATGGCAAACCAAATTAAGACATGACACATAACGTTGCCAAACACCAAACACACAGAACAAACTATATTAAAACGATAGAGAAGAGAAAGACATTAAAGTTTTTTTGTAGTAGCTGTGTGTGTTGGTTTTCTGTTGGCAATTTACATACATAAATATATATACACACTGCCGTCTCTTATACTGCTCATACATACAAAAAAAAAAACAACAGAAATATATATATATATAGTAATATGTACGTACCAATACCAATATACATATATAAATATATATATATATATAGAAGGAGATAAAGAGAAAGAGTTAAAGCAAAATGTCTGTGTACATCAGTTCCGAATAGTACATTGCACGATACGTGATCAAAGCAATCCCCAAATCGATATTCACAAATTACGTACTTACGTAGTATTATTATTATACTCGACAACAAAATCTCGTATTCAAATCAAATGTAACGTGTAGTTAAGATTGGCAATGCAATGCCGTAAGTAGTTAATACACACACACACACATTCAGACACACTCAGACACACCCGAAACTTTCATACGCAAAAGCCAACTCCTTAATCCTCTAGGTGCGATCGCAAAGGATTCTCCCTTTGCTTGTTTCATACATACAATCCAAAATACACACACACACAAACATACTTAACTTAAGCATTCAAATGGCGAATCAAATTCAGTTAAGCATGTATTTGTGTAGGCTTTTAGTAATCGATAAATATTATGTGTACATCCATACATCATATGCATACATACATAATTAAATAAAAAAATACCAAAGCATAAATGAAGTTATGAAACGATGAACCGATGAACCGAAAGCAAATTATAATAAATACAAAATGAATATATATAAATATATACATATATGCATATATCTAATTGTTTTTTCATTAACAAAAAAAAAAAAGAAAGAAAACAAAACAAACAAGAATATTTAGTTTAACATAAGATCATATTTTATGTATTTTTAATAACTACAACATAAATTATTGAATGTTTCAACTAAGTTGTATAATTATAAGTGAAATTTACAAAGAACGCGTCTAGACATAATGGAATTATGTATCTGTATCTGTAACAAAAACGAAAACAAAAACGTAAAGCGCATCAGAAGATCACTTCTTGAGATATTCGCACAACAACCAACAACTAACTATATATAGTTAATGGAAAACTTAACGCACAAGTAAAACAACCAACAAGAAAAACAAAAACAAAAACAACAACGTCAACGGAACGATCGACAAAACAAACTGATAAAAACATTCTGAAACACACACATATATGTTTATGTGTATATGTAAGTACATATAGGCAATTTCAGTAATATATATATATATATTGAGAAAAATAAAAACAAAAAACAAAAGTGAAAGCATTAAGCGAAATTTACATGCATTTAATATACATTTTCCCATAACCATTACAATTAATATAAATACATAATAACAAATAATACAAAACCATATTAATAATACATAATAATGACAAACAACAACAACAAAATTAACTGCGCGAAGTTACAACCCCAAAACATGTTGTAATCACATTTTTTTTTTTAAATCATTCTCTCGCATTTTAGATACTACCAAATTATTTCCGAATGCGAATACATTTCATTAAACAGGAACACACACATTCACACTCACTCTCACCCCCAAAACAAGGGTCAACGCTCGACGAGTAGCTTGCGGTTCGTCTTGAGTGCAGCAGCACACACAAACACACACACACGTTTACACACCATTCATACATACATATGACGAATTACGTAACGATCGCAAAAAAATTTGATGGTAAACGAAACAAAAAGAAAAATGAAATATAAAAAACAAAAAAACAAATGGCATACAAGTAATTTTTAATTGAATAAAAATTAGTATTAAATATGTACAACAAACTCGAAAGTTGTTTTATTTCCTAGGCAGTTGTATAACAGGATCGATTACATTTCATTTGGTCCCTTGTCTGATTACGAGCAAGAGTTTTAAAGCTAAACTCCCTCCGAAACATTAACATTGATCTGGAAGCGTGCGAATCGATAGGCACGACTGTCTGCATCACGCACCAGGCAAAGCGGTGGCTTTCCTTTCGCAGCAGCAGCGTTATCCTGTCGTGCTTCTAGGAGTTGACGCAATCCGCCTGGCGTTATGTAACCCACTGCACAGACGGTCGCCTCCACAAAGCTGAACCCGGCGCTGCTCACATAGCCAAAGACCTCGCGACTACATTGACGGCGCACACTGTTGCACGTCTCGGCCGGATCTAGGGGTAACCAGAGACGGCACATTTTGGCCAATTGTTCGCGCACCAGGGAGGCCGTCTTGGCTGGTCGTATGATCACACGTTGTGTGCTTGTTTCCTGCAATCGTCGCTTTTCGCGCACGCGTCGTCCACGCAGACGCTTCAACAGACACTTGTGGCTGCTGCGCAGCTCCTTGCGCAGGCGCTCGTTAAGATCAGGCTGTGGCTGCTCCGTGTGCACGGGCGCATGTTCATCGTGTTTCAATTGCCGCCAGCGACGTTTCCAGTCCTCGTGTGTGGGCAGGCATATCAATGCGTTGTCCTGCAGCTGGCCGCGTGTATGCAGGCGCAATTGAATCTGAATGAGACAGTGTTCGGGCAGCTGTGCAGGCAGTGCTTGTCTACGGCGCAGAGACTCATCCAGACGCTGCAATAGCACACGATCCCGCAGCACATAAAAGCCAGCTGGAGTCGCACTTGCATCCGCTTGCCAATCGCGCACTAGTTGCTGCCATGGTGCCAAAAAAGGACTGATTACCGCCAGCTTGCGATAGTTGCAGCGTTTATTTGGCGGCAGACGGAAGTAGCGTGCTTGGCGCTCTGCAGCCGCCTGCGCTGCTTGCTCGCGTCCTGTATAAGATATGTGTTTAAAGAAGTGTATAAGAAAAGCTAAGCTAGAGCTGAAGGTTACACTCACCTGCAACAGTATCTGGTAAATGATGTTCTACACCCATTTCCCTTGCTACTGAATCAAATTCGCGCAGTCCACCTGGCCGAGCGCCCCACATGATCAGCGTTAGCCAGAGTATCATGCCGTAGCGTGCAGGTGCTATCACATCCCAGCCAGAGCCGTAGCCCAAACGTTTATAGTGCGCCTGCTGTGATCCGGGACGCTGGATAAGCAATAATGGCAATGCTTGTAGATCCTTCTCAAAGGCACACGGCTCGCCAGGCACAACAGCGTGCTGCTGTCGCAACTGATCGTACTGATGGGTTGTTAACATCTGCTGACTGAGACGCTCGCGTAACTCCGGTTCCCACAAATCACTATTGGGCAGGTCAGCGGGCTGCGACATGAGCAATTCATTAGCATCCAGGGCTGAAGCTGTGACTGAAGCAACTTTAGCTGCCTTGGTACGTCGCCTGGGTCGTTGCAGTCGGGGATCGACAACGTTAATGCCGATTATAAGATTAGATAAAAGTTCGCTGGGCGAGCTAAGCTTCAACGCCGAATCGAAGTAGTCATGTGGACTGTCAGAGCGCAGACTGGCGGAGAGTATGCGTTGAGCATGTGGTCCGGTTAGACGAAAACGATTGAACTCCTGCTTTAGCAAAAGCAGTTCCAGACTATCAGTCTCATTAACGTAGCGTCTGTGACGTTCAAATGCTGTGGTGTGTGTCCAAAAACGCAGTTCTTGATCCTTGGATGCATCTGGTGGCAGAACATGTGTTTGCTGTTTTGTCGACTTGAGTTGGAATACATTTACGAGCTGTGAAATGGTTGCCTCAGCAGCAGAAGGATGTAGCCAAAGCCACAGAGTGCGACAACCTCCAGACTCCTCTTGGTTGTCTAGCGGGCGCCACATAAAGTTGACACGTTGCAGGGCACCCAGTGGATACTGTCCATCAGCAAAGATTTGCACGCTGCCTTCACGTCGTCCGCTCAGGTATGTTTTGGCCGTAATGCTGAGTCCACATTGGGGACTAGTGAGACGGGCCAGACCAAGTTGCAGCTGTTCTAGGCTGCCCTTTAACTGCACGCAGCTGTAGTAGGAGATGTCCTGCAGCAGACAGTGCTCGGCACTGGCACGATAGCAGGCTCGGTAGGTCTTGTCGCAGCTGGCATAGGGCAATCGATAGCCCCAGCGATCGATCATGAAGAAGCGCTTGGCATGCCATATGTGAGTCTCTAACCAAATGTGCTTGCGTTGACGGCGCACATATTCACGCATCAGATTCTTGGGACGGCGACGATATTTGCGCGATGGACGCTTGCTGTTCACTGGCTGATTGCCGGCTTTACCCATTTGCGATTTGTGGGCCGCACGATGCTTGCGCGGCAGCCGCTTGGGATGATGCGACATGGCGCGACGGCGCATGTGCTTGGGCAGCGTTTGAAAGATGAGCTTACTGTTGGCCGGCTGTTGGGCTTCCGCTATTAACGACTTGATCTCCTGCAGAGCCCCAGCTGCATAGTGATAGGTGGACACATGACTGGGCAGCGTTATGCGTCCACCCAAAGTGGCATCGTATTCCAGCTTTTGTGTACTCATCATGCCAATCTACTTCTTGCTTCATCCGTCTGTTGTTTAACTCCAGGGCATACACAAAAAAAATTGTCCATCAAAACAGTTTAAAACATCGGCACGTGTACCGCTTTCAGTGCTGGGATGAATTTACAATCATTTTGAAACCACGTATCGATATGCAAGTTTGTCGCAGCGCGATAGTATCGTTGGTCACACTGTTTAATCGCACAACCACCACAGGCGTGCGGTGCTATCATATTTACATATGTATATACATCGCCATTGATAAAAGATCAACAATCCAAGTTTCTGTTTTTCATTGAGCCAGCGCCTAGTTTTGTGTGTGTTAAAAAGTTAATAATGCAAAGATGGTGGCCAGTGCAGTGGTCACAGCTACTACAGCTGCTGCTGCTGCTCTTGGTCGCCGTTTCACAGGCTGCTACCGCATTGGGCCCAACACCGCACAACACAACAATAGCAAAAAGCACAAATCTCAAAAACAACAGCATCAGCCAGCGGCGTCTCTTTTGGCGAATACCCGCTAAGAACACCTGCCCACCATCTATATTGCCACTTCGAGGCACCATCTACATTCTATACGACGTAAACATCTCCGAGGGCTTCAATTTGAGACGTGATGTCTACATTCGCATGGCGGTATTTGTCCGTCGCCTGCGACGACGCAAACGCTTCAAAAATGTGCGTCTGGTGTTGCCACCCTGGCCACGTCTCTATCACTGGCACTCACAGGGCCTGGGACAAAGCGATCTGATGTGGCGCAGTTTCTTTGACCTGGCTAGTCTGAGACGCTATGCGCCGGTTCTGGACTACGACGAGTTTGTTGCCGAGTACCAACGATTTGGTATGCCAGCACCGCCCTACGTTCATGTCCACCAAGCCTTCCGACTGACACACTACGAAGTAATGCTAGATCAGGGCATATTTCGTGACAAGTACGAGCGCATAACGCCCGATTCCCTCGACTCCAATGGCCATCGCATCGAGGCCTGTAATGAAAACTCCATCAGCGGTGGTCCACTGCTGCAGCAGCGTCTGCTCAGCTACGGCCGCTATCATTGTGTGCGCTTCCAGGGCAGCGCTGGCCTCCTAGAGCGCATGCTGCGCGAGGCCATTGCCGAGGATACCGCAGGCTTGGAAGATGTTGATGATATGCGCGTCTATGCAATACTTAGCGCTGAAACCGTGCTGCACGACAACTGGGGCGATGAACACTTTTGGCTAGCGCGTCGCTCCATGCGCTTTGCCAAATCCCTTAGCCAGGTGGCCGCCGACTTTAGACTGACCGCGTTGGGCACCACGGACTCCACGGCGGGCGTACAGCGGCCAGCCATGTGGGAACTGGAGCGACCCAAACGTGATGCACGTGGCGGCGACTATTTGTGCGCCCATCTGAGACGCGGTGACTTTGTGAGATCACGTGAATCGACCACACCAACACTCAAGGCAGCAGCACAGCAAATTAAACAGCTGCTGCGGGCATTCAATTTGACCAGCGTGTTTGTGGCCAGTGATGCGACGCCATATGAGCTGCTCGAGCTTAAGGAGCTGTTCTATAGATTTCGCTTTGTGCACTTCACTCCAGAATCGAATGCACAGCGACATCAGCTAAAGGATGGTGGCGTGGCCATTGTGGATCAGCTCATCTGTGCCTATGCACGCCACTTTGTGGGCACCTACGAGAGCACGTTTACGTATCGCATTTATGAGGAACGCGAGATTCTTGGCTTTAGCAAGTCGAGCACATTCAATACATTCTGCAAGGCATTGGGCGGCAATTGTGCACGCAATGCGGTTTGGCCAATTGTTTGGCATGACGATGATGATAAGCTCTACTAAATTAATTATTTGTTTGTACACTCCTTAATCTGTCACTGGCCACTTAATTAATTTTTTTTATATGTACGTTCTAGTTTTAAGCGTATTTTTATTTAGTAGGTTTAATTTTTTTGAATACTCTGTAACTTTGAACAAACTGCGATGCCATACCAAAAAGTAAAGTCTTTATAAAATTATACTATATTATGTTGTTTGATTTTTAAAACTTATTTTAATAATTATTTTAATACACATAAACTGATAACGTATTGTGTTAAAATAAACGACGATATTAAAGATATCGAAAGTCGGCTTTGAACAATCTGGTATTTTAAATTTATTTTGCTATTTTATAAACATCGAAATAAAGTATCGATAGCATTACCAATTTCGATACATCAAATCAGTTGAGTTTGCAGGTCTTGCACGTGTTCTGTTTTAAAGTTTATATACATTTAAAAAACATATAAAATCTTTTGCCAAAATGGGCAAAAAGAACAAAGGGGGCACCAATTTGGGGCGCACGCTTATCAAAGATCGGTTTGGCCACACACCGCGTCGCAAGGTGGACAACGATACAATGGTGCGTAGTTGTTTAAAACAACATTTATAACTGTTTAGCTTATCTTTGTACAAATACGCATATAAAAATCTAGCTGCACACGACGGAGCTGCAGGATGGTTATGACTGGGGCCGTTTGAATTTGTCCTCAGTGACTGAGGAGTCATCTTTTAATGCATTTTTGCGCACTGCAGAGTTGGCGGGCACCGAATTTCAGGCAGAGAAGCTTAACATAACTTTCGTAAATCCAAGACAGCGCGTAGGTTTGCTTAGTAAGACACAGGAGCAGACAATGCATCAAAAACATGCAGAACATCTGGATCAGCTGAAAATACCGCGTCGTCCCAAATGGAATAAAGAAACAAGTGCCGAGGACTTGGAACGTGCCGAAAACGAGTCTTTTCTAAATTGGCGTCGTGATCTGGCGCTGCTTCAAGAAAACGAGGAGATTCTCATGACACCATACGAAAAGAATCTCGAGTTCTGGCGCCAACTGTGGCGTGTTGTCGAGCGCTCTGATGTCGTTGTTCAAATAGTCGATGCACGAAATCCGCTACTCTTTCGCAGTGTTGATCTAGAGCGTTACGTCAAAGAGGTGGACAGCAACAAAATGAACATGATTTTGGTAAACAAATCAGATTTGCTGACACTAGAGCAAAGACAGCACTGGGCACAATACTTCGACTGTGAAGGCATACGCACGGCCTTTTATTCAGCAACGCTGGTTGAGGAGGAGCTTAAGCGCGAGGCAGAGTTGGCCAAGCAGGCAGCAGAGTCGCCATCGTCGGCTCTGGAGCTTCAGCAACTACGTAACGCCGTCGAAGACATCCATCAGTCGCTTAATACCGTCGAGCACACACTGGAAGCCATCGAGAGTAAGCTGCAGTCCAAGGAAACGCAGAATGAAGAGCTTAAGTTGCCGCGACTGCCTGGGGACAAAAATAGTGCTCATCTGTTGTCGCGAACAGAACTGATTGATTTTCTGCGACACATCTATATGGGACCCAGGCACACTGCCCAGCATGTTACCATCGGCATGGTCGGCTATCCAAATGTGGGCAAGAGCAGCACAATTAACTCACTGATGACAGTGAAAAAGGTTTCGGTGTCGGCCACACCCGGCAAGACAAAACGCTTTCAGACGCTCTTCCTGGACGATGACATACTTTTGTGCGATTGTCCAGGCTTGGTGATGCCCAGTTTTGTGCTGACCAAGGCAGACATGTTGCTTAACGGCATTCTGCCCATTGATCAGATGCGTGATCATGTGCCGGCTGTAAATTTGCTCTGCGAACGCATACCGCGCCACATACTCGAAGACAAGTATGGCATTGTGATAGCTAAGCCCATGGAGGGCGAAGATCCAAATCGTCCGCCCTTCTCCGAAGAGCTGCTACTCGCCTATGGCTGTAAGTGCATAACTCTATCACAATCCGTTATATTAACTTAACGACTAACTTATCTCTTTTTGCAGATAATCGAGGCTTCATGACCTCAAATGGTCAGCCAGATCAGGCACGATCTGCACGCTATGTGCTCAAGGATTATGTCAATGGCAAGCTGCTGTTTGCCCTAGGTCCACCGTCAGTCAATCAATCTGAGTATCACACATTTCCAGAGCGCCAACGCACGCCACTTGAAGAGTCCCAACTGCCTGGACAACAGCAGCGTGCAATGCGCGTAAGTTTTAGCGCCTGCAAAAGATTTTTTTCAATTTCTCATTGTTTTTATCATTGTTTACAGATCAACAAGAGTACATCGAAAGAGCTGGATCATCAGTTTTTCGACGCTCAGCCCAGTGTGGCGCATGTCAAGGGCCGCACAAACTTTCCACACGTGCGTCTAGCCAACGATGGCAATCTGGTAGTAAATGAATCAGGACCAGCACCTAAACCCTGGCGCAATGTGAAAAAGGAACGTCGCGAGAAGCTACGCAAAAAGTTCTCCCATCTGGATGAGCACTAAGAGCGGATAACAAACAACTGCCATGGAAACCCGCTGTGCATACAGAATCAGTGCTGCTGTGCTGCACCGTAGCCAAGTCAGCACTTGGACTCGTTTATCATGCATTCAAAGGCGTGTGCTAAAGAGTTGGCTAAGCTAGCCCCCAGTTTTAAATTAAACCTAAACGTAAGCATTGCAGAGACTCTCTAAGTCAGCCCCAATGTCAACGGCACGACTTTAGTCTGTACTGGATTATGGATTATGTTGATGCTTACAAATATAGATTAAATCTGATACATTATCTTATCAGCTTTCTTCTTTTTATTATATTATATTATTCTGTTTTTTAATTGTATTTTTGTTTTAAATTTATGTTATCTTAATACCGCGCGTGTTTTATGAAATGTGGAGCAAATTTTTATTTATTATTATTATTAGTATTATTTTATTTTCTCTTTCTGTCTGATAAGTTTGCAATCTTGTTTTTCTTGTTCCTTAGCTGTAGGACGTCTACCTACCTACGGCTTGTCTCATTCGCTCTCGCTCACTCTCTCTTTGTCTTTCTTTCTCTGACTCATATTACATGGTAGAAGTAAGTACTCTTGAAAGTGAGCTGATCGGGTAAACACGAAGTGGCTGTTGGCCATACAGAGCCTCAAATGAAGAAGGCAAGACGTTCAATGCTCTTTGCTGTTGTACTTTGATCAAGCAGCCGCACGAAGCGATTTACTCAGCGACCTCCTCGGCTTTGCAATTTTTTTGATAAGCAAAATCATTATGTATGCTGCATGTGCCAATATATGCTTGTTATGCGTATGTGTGTGTGTGTGTGTGTCTGTTTTTCAAAGCCTGTTGTCTCTTGTTGTGGGCACAGAGCACACATCGCCACACAGCAATTAAGTAAACTGGAACGTTGGGGCGACCAGTCTGTTTGTTAGCGTTGCAATGAGTGGATCTGCTGCTGGTGCTGCGAACAATTTCAAGACCTTTAAGGAGCTCTTGATAACGCGTCGTGGTCAACTCTTGATTATCCAATTCAATCGGCCAACGGTACAGAATGCCTTGCGTCGTCGCACCATCTACGAGCTGATGCGTGCCCTGGACATGGCCAATGCGGATGCAGGTATTAACATAATTGGCTTAACGGGCAATGCGACAGCCTTTACCTCGGGCAATGACTTGACCGATCTGCTTGCACTGCAGCGCAAGAGCGGTGATGCGGCGCTAGACATTCACTTTCGTGCCTCCAACTTTGTGATGAAGGCCCTGGTCAAGAAGATACTGCTTAATCGCAAAGTTATGGTCGCTCTGGTCCAGGGCAATTGTGTCGGAATGGGCGTTGTCATTGCCGCACTATGTGACATCATCTATGCCACAGATAGCGCCCAGTTTTGGCTGCCCTTCTCACAGTTGGGTCTGTGTGCTGAGGGTGGCGTTAGCTGGACGCTGCCACAGATTCTGGGCCGTAGCAAGGCAGCTGAGCTGCTGCTGTTTGGTGAACGGCTAGATGCTTCAACCGCACTGCATCACGGCATGATCGCCAGCCTGGTGTCCAATGAGCAGGAGTTCTGGTCACGTATGGAACAGCATTCGCAGTTGCCGCCTGTCTCGCTAAGAACCACAAAGCGTCTACTGCAGCAGCCCTGGCGGCAGCAATTGCTCGATGCTCTGGATGAGGAGTGCAGCCATCTAGACACTTTGCGTCGTGGTCCGATTTATCGTGCTCGGATAATGGCATTTGCCAAACGCACTAGGCTGAGCAAACTCTGAATGGAATCAAATGAAATGCAGCAGCTTAATTTTTTTTTTTTGTGTTTTTGTTTGATTTGAGCTACTTTTAAGATGATCAGTAATAGAAACAACATTTTTGTATAATACGTAAATAATAAAGAAAATGAAAAACTAACTTATTAACAATCTTAAAATCTGAAAGAACATTGTATACAACTGGTTAACTTGGCTCTTGAAAATATACTCAAAAGAAATAACATTTACTTACGTTTTCCTAAGCCGTTTATGGTTCAATTTGACAAATATTTGCCGAAATATTTCTCAAAACGAAAAGCAGCGCCATCTACTGGATGCATTAGCGACTATAACTCTGCCCAAGCGAGCTTTTGTCAGTGAACGATATTGCGAATGTTAATTACATTTTAGCAATCTGTTAAGTTAACAGACGATCTTGATTTAAACATCAATTAGTTTAAACTATTTCTTCGTCCCTAATTAAAAATACTTACGCTTTGAGAGTCTAGAAATTTTCAAAAAGTTTATATGTTTATATAAAATAATATCGTGACACATTTGATTGAAAGATAAGAGTTTTTATTTTTATATAAGTTCTCAGAATTTGAGCTGTGTTATTGCCTTTCATGTTATAATAACCCATTCTTGGGCATTTCGAATTATTAGTATTAAATGTATATTCAAAGTGTTTGAAGTGTAAACGATTTGCTCAGTGTGTTTATTCGTTTATATCGCCATTATTATTAAAAAGCTTATTTTTCTCTTACTCTGTATCAGCCAAAACAACTTTTCATTCATTTTCAATTTAATAATTTCTTAAGCTAACAAAATAAGAGAACAAAAAGAACAATGTTGTGTTTCAATTAGTTTCTTATACTCTGACACAGTGTAGATAAACAATCGTTAAAGTTAGTTGGGAAAATTTAAAGGATTGATTCAATTGCACTTCTTTGAAGTCAGTTATCAGAGTATTATGTTTGTGTGTTTTCTTCTATTTTTTTTTTTTTTAAGTTTTATAATGAAAGTTATCTAGTTGTGTGTGATTTTATTATAAATCGTGTTGTTGGTTTATATGCATATGTACACATTTGTACATATGTATGTGCATATACTTAGTATAAAGTTGATCATCCCAAACATTTATGCGGGATATAGAATTTTTTTCGTTCAAGTATTTCTGTGAGTGTTTGTTATTAATGAAATGAGTGTTAGTGTGTGTGTGTGTGTGGTTTTTTTTTAAATAAATTTAATTGGAATTATTATTATTTTTATTATTTGTATGCAAATATTTGCTTTGCTACAATTATTATTGCCAGGTTTGATAAGAAAATAACTTTTTTTTTGTATTTTTAGATATTTATGCATTTTAACTGCTGTTGGCGTTATTTGATTTTTGGTTTTTTGTTTTTAAATATATATTTATACATATAATTGATGTACTTATTATTTGTGCCCAAAAATACCATACATATACATTGTTGGCTGAGCTTTTGTTTATACATTCTTAATTATTGTTATGCTTGAATATTTAAACACTTTTCTTGTGTAAAGTAAAATTTGTTGTCTAGATTATTCACTAGCGTTCTTTTATTGTTATTATTGTTATAAGTATTATTTGTTATTTAGTTTTTTGTTGCATGCCGCATGTGTTTAATACTTTTTTGTTTCTCATTTCATATATATTTGCTACAGTTGGCATTTTTTTGATGTTATAAATTGTTCAAGTTATTTATTAATTTATAATTAACTATCTACGGGCTCCATAACAACCGACAAAAAAAAATGCATAATAACATTTACAATGGCATTTGCTCTAGTTGTTGAGTGTGTGTTAATTTAGTTGTTCATCATGTATTGCTTTATTATTATAATAATTGTTATTATTTAAGTATATTAATATGCTAGAAGTTGAACTCGTTCATCGACGCTTTTAATCGCTTTTTTATTGCTTTTCCATCAGGCATATGAAGCCCTGTACCCAAATATTCTCCTTTAGAATAAGTATGCATTTAGCAATAATCAATCAAAGCCAAGTATTTGTTTTAATATCGTTAAACTCTTTACTCTATATATATATATGTATTTATTATGTTGGTAAATAAAATTTGGATGCTCTACGGTTTAAGTGATTGAATAAATCTGACGAAACTACTAATCGAATTCAAACTGGGTACAGGGTATTTAATAGTTGACACTTCTTCACTGTTGGCCGTTGCTGAGGACGGATTAACTACAGAAAATAAGAAGAGAAAAAAACTGCTTGTTTGTTATCTGTTGAATTAATTAATTAGGCACGATTTCTCAAGCACCAGTTATTATTAAGGATTCGGAGAATCAGGCAGCTCAAACGTAATTCAACTGAAGATTGAGGAAACCGGCCTGATTTTACTAATATATAATGATGTATAATAATTTGTTAATTATTTGGTATTTATGCAACTTTCATAAGTTTTATTATATTTGTTAATTTGTATTAAGGCAAACGCAAACGCATTTTAATTGTGAATACATTTTGTTCATTTTGGTTTTTTTTTCCTTTCCACTCGATTTTTGTGGTTTTTTTTTCTGTTTTAGATTCGAAATTTTCGTTTTGATTGGTATCCAAAATTTCTTAACTGGCCTATTCAAAAAAATGTTAGAGCTCAGTTAGGCTTTAACTTTAATTAGCAAATTTTCTTATCCATATATATGTATGTGTCTGTGTGTATTCAATATTCGTTAATAATTAAGTTTTGCTTTGGTTTTAGAAATGATTTTGTTTTTGCCTACTTGCGTTGTTTGGTTTTTTTTTTGCATTGATTTAACTAAAATGTTTTACATTCGTGTATTACAAGTTAGGTTTGTTCATAATTTCAATTATTATTATAATTATCATTAATTAAATATATATATTTATTTATATATTTATTTATATGTATATTTTACTTTACGTGAAATCACAGTCCGTATGTGAAAAGACTTATGTACTTGAACGATAAAATATAAATATATATATATATGCATGGATTTGTATATGTATTTGTAAATATGCATTATGTATACGCTGTATATGCGCATATACGGCTAATTATCCTTTCATACATCTCTAGCAATTATATTTGTATATATATGTACTCACTTTTACTATATATTCATTTTTCTTATTTCATATATATTTTCTTTATGCATAAGTTATATTTCAAGGCTGTGACTAAAATTTTTCCTTCTTTCTTTTATTCAACTTTTACTTTCTTTAACAAAATGTGTCGGTGTGTGTGTGTGTGTGTGGGTGTGTGTGTGTGGGGGTGTATTGAGCGATGTGTGTGTGTGTGTGAGCTTTTAATAAAAGGCATTTGTTAAATCTGGTTGTTTGTTTGAAAAAAAACTTCTTCGAGCTAAGATTCAAATTGATTTTTAGCTACATAATATACTCTATATATACTTTTATGAATGTCTATAAGATTTAATTTAAATTGTTCATTGTTTATTAGCTAAAATTGATTTGTTAATATATTTTTTTGGATGAAATTTTTTTGTTGCTATTTTGGTTTTTTTTTTCTTGTCAACATTGTCATTAAGATTATTTTAATTAATTAGCTAATTGAATAAAAAAGCCTTTTTTTGTGTTTGTTTTTCGTTTTGCTTTAGGTTTTTAATTTGATATGAGCATTCACATAAGGTTTATGATTTCAAAATTGTTTTTGTATACGTTCGAGTGTGTGTGTGTGTGCGTGTGTGTGTGTAAGAGAGTGTGAATTCTAATTGTTCTAATGCAATTAATTGGCAAAAGCAAAAAACTTGAGAGTAGGTCAACCAAGGGGTAACAGAGATAGCAAGAGCAGGTTTTAGATATAGAGATAGAGTGTGAGAGAGAAGGAGAGAAAGTTTAACGGTAGTTAGGTTCTAATATTGTCATCAAAAATGGAGCACGTGTGTAAGTGTTGGAAAGCGACAAAGTGTACAAAAAGTTGCCTACTTATTAGCTGAAGTGTTCATGTCTGTGTATGTGTTTTTTTTTTTTTCATTTTCATTACATTATATATAACTATATATGTTTTTGTATTTGTATATCTATAAGTTGTATTAAATATATGCATACATATAAATATAAATATATGAGTACTTAAAGTGGTTTTTGCTTTGCTCTCTTGCTATGCATTGATTTATTTTTGTTTCATAAAAAAAACATCTTACTCACTGTGTTGTTGTTGTTGTTGTTGTAACTGTTTTTATTCATGTGTGTTAAAAATTCATAAGCGCCATTATGTCAGCTGATTTGATCAATACGAATACTATGCCCATTTAGAACGCCATGCTAGTGCGCCTGCCACCCATACAGCTACCCCCACCACCCATGCCACCGCCACGCATCGTACTATGCGACACACTGCGTCCCATACGTGCCTCACTGCCGCGTCGTTCGCGTGCTCGCCGCAATAAATCCGATGTGCTGGGCCGCCTACTATTGCTGGCACTGGAGGAGCCACGACGCCGACACGAAACTATGTCCGATGTTGATGAGCGACGTATGTTGCCCGTACCGCAGTCATCCCCAGCTCTAGCTACGGACAATGCACCACCAGCAGCGCCACCGCCACCGCCAGTTGCCATATAAGGCGAGAGATAGTACGGTGAGAGTGAGGATGAATGCGCTGGCGAACCGCGACGCGGCATGAATGTGTGCCGCGAATAGTCCATCAGCAAATTCATTGATTCCGGCTCCTGCGCCTGCTGCTGTTCGGGTTCCTGTTCGGGTTCGACAATCTCGATACGTAGATCGGGCAGCGCTGGAGCAGCTGTTGCGGCCAAGCCTGTGCCACCACACAGCGAGGAGGAGCGCGACTGTGAGACTGAATCCGATTTGTTGCCAGCTCTTAGGCCGCTGTACAGGGTCTTGATGTGAAAATCGAATGACTTGAAGTCAAGCAGTGAGCGACGTTTTTGTCCTCTTGCCTGTTGCACTGGCTGCACGGGCTGCACGGGCTGCACTAGATCATTGTTGTTGTTAAGCGTATCAAATTGTATTTGCTTGGTATGTGGCTCAATTGTTATTCGCTGATGTTGTTGTTGTTGTTGTTGCTGCTGCTGCTGCTGAACATCATGTTTGCTTATTGTTGTTGTCATAGTGTTGCTACTTAGGCTAGTTTTACTGCTAATCACTTTCAATAATTTATTATCATTATCTAAGGACTCCTTTCGTCACTGAATAACACAGAAACCCTGCTTGGCAGCCTCCTTGGCATCCGCCTCCTCAATAAACGCCTCCTCCTCATGCTTGGGCGAATCGGCACCGCAGGGTCCACCGCCGCTCAGGCTAAGTGGGCCCTGCGGGCAGGCTGATTGTCACCGAAGCGCCAGTGTTGATATCATTGGCGGTCGCACTGGCTTATTCTCTAAGATGCGCTCCAATTCCAACATTACGCTCGACGACAACCTTGGCAACAGCTAACCGAAAGTGTTAAAGAGTTTCCCCATTTGTCAGTTGTTGTTTTGTTGTTGAGAGAAACTTCCTTAAAAACTTACCTGCAATGATTGCAAACTTTGATGCAGCTGCTCCGCCGATGTGGCACCCAGCAAAAGGCACTGAACGGGCTCATGTTTCAGTGACCAGGCAATCGATAGCTGCGTCGGACTGCAACCCAGCTTCTCGGCGAGTGCAGCCAAATCACGCAAACGATCGCAATGGCGTCGACCCTCCTCAATCCGATCCTTGCCCCAGCTACCTTGCGGCGAAAGTGCAGCCTACAACGAGTAAATAATATATGTAAAGTCGCACCTAAGACAATACCATTAGGTACGAACGTACATTGCGATTAATCTCATCCTCGGTCCACGAAAAGCTCTTCGTTTTAAATGAGCCCTTGGGCAAGAAGAGCTTGTCACCGTTCTGCGTATCGCTTAATGCCATGGACAGTGGTCCCCAAGCCATCAGACCCACACCGATTTTGTTATACATCTCGGGCAAATAGAGTTCACACTTTTCGCGACAGAACATATGATACTCGGATTGCTCAACAATGGGTGTAATGCAGTTAAATTGTCGACAGTTGGTATATGCCTCCATTATTTCGACCTGAGACCAACGCGCCGTGCCCCAATACATGGCCCAGCCTTGCTGGATGACATAGCTCATGGCTCGCACCACTTCTGCAAGTAAGGGTCGGAATTCGGTATAAGTATGGTTGGACTTTTCTTAAGTGTAGCGAGTACCCACCTTCCATGGGACACATGGGATCGGCCTTATGAATGATGACAATATCGATGTAGTTCAACTGCAAACGCTGCAAACTTGCTCGTACACATTCAATAATATGCTTACGCGACAAGCCACGTTCCTCCGATCTGTACAGTCAACAAATAAGTAACGAAATCATCATCTATAGCAAAGGCTTAACTCACTTCGTGCTCCAATACACCTTAGTGGTAATCACATAGGTGGTGCGCTTCCAGCCCGTACGTTGTAAGATTTTACCAATTTCTGTCTCGGAGTGCGCCTCAGAGATGTCAAAAAGATTGATGCCGCTGTCAATGGCCAGCTTGAGAATGGACTCGGCCTGCTCATCACTGACGCCTGGCGAGAAGACAGGCCATGTGCCCAGGCCCACATTCGAAATGCGCAGACCGCTCTTGCCCAGATTCTTGTAACGCAGTCCGGGCGTTGGTGTCGAGCCGTGCCGCAGCGGCAGCGCCGGATTGGAGCCCAGGCTTATCGAACGGCCTGAAGCAATGACAATGTGACGGCAAGCAATCCAGAGATGGATCAATATGATCAGGGTTGGATACGGATTCGGTAGGCATGCGACGGGAAATGTTTGTTTGTTTTGTTAGTTAGTTTATTGCCAATATAAAATGTGGCTAGATAAACGTGCAATAAACAGCAAACAACAAAACCGAAACATAACATTTTAAAGTTAGTATTAAAGATTCTCTAAGTTTAACTAAGGCAATGTAAAAGGTCTTTCTGAGTATTTATTTTGCGAAGGCCAGTTAGAGAGACTACCTATCAGCTCGTACCATGTGCGACAAATGTGTTTTCGCTTGAGTTGTATCGTTATCAGAGAACTCATTTAATGTGCACAATAAGTTTGGTTTAAGAAGGTATTCATAGGTATGTAGTGTGTAGAAGTGTAAGTATAATTGAAAAGGGATATAGAACTAGCCAAGCAATCGTAGAGTATTAACTAAAAGAACGAAAAAATTATAAGTTTTTATAATAGTGAGAAATTCGATACCGAAATCAAGATGACCGCCCGTACCACTGAACTCCTCCATACAGTCGAGTGACGCTATTGGAGCCCGGCACCTGCAAATAGATTGGCATTAATGTTAGCATAAGTTGCATATAAGAAACTATATTTAATTTAACATAAATATGTGTATGTGTATGTGGAAGTACTCTTACTAATGCTTTTATTGATTCTAGTGCGTAGTGCTACTGAAACGATTTGTAAGTAGTTTTCTGCTTTGTTGCAAAGGCTTATTAAAATGTATATTTGCTGCTGATTGAGCCCCACCCCACCCCAAACACTCCATGCCCCACCTCCGAACGCTTCCCTAGCATTACCTGTAAATAGTCACCGGGTTTGAGTCGTCGCTTGCATTATCCATATTGTTGTTGTTGTCATTGTTGCTCGCTTGTGCGGACGTGGCGCCCATTACGAAATTCAATGTACCTGGCAACGCCATGCCACCAGACACATTCAAAATGCCGTTATTCATGCTTAGTATTGTGTCTGTCGTTGTCGAAGTCGCCGTCGCCGTCGTTGTCGCATTTGTTGACGCCGACACCGAAGCCGTCAATGCCTCCGCTCGATTGGCCGATAAATTGCCAGCGCCAATGATAACGGGCGGTTGCAATACGGTTATAGTTGTGCCGCCGCTGCTGCCATTGCCAACATCGCTGCTGGCAACACCGCCCATACCGTTAGACTCATGACCGAGCAGCAACGGTGTACTGGCATTGGGCATACTTTGTTGTTGTAGGTAATCGTACGTTGTGCTAGCCGTAGATGCAGCTAATATATTTGTATTTGTATTTGTATTCGTATTTGTATTTGTGTTGGCATTTGTGTTTGCATTTGTATTCGCTGTGTTTATGTTGGCTGCCTGGCTGCCATCACTGTTCAGACTGCAGACCATGGACATCTTGAGCGGGCCTTGCTTTTCACCAAACGGTTGCCATTATAATAATGATTTCTTGCATTTATGCTTGTTATTTGTTATTAGTTTGGCTGTTGCATTCGTTGTGTTGTTTGACTTAAGTTAATGTTGAATTGTATTATATATATCTTGGTTGATTTGAACACTACAATTTGCTTAAATGTTGACTAATAATCACAATTTGAATGTTTCACAGCAGCTTTTAGCTATAGCTGCTACTTTAAGGCAAGTCCAGTCAATAATTTGTTGCTTTGAATTCTAAAATATCAGATCAATTTTACTTAAATGCCCAAGCACATGGCACAAACGCACACACACACACACACACCTAACTACCAAAAAATATTTATATATTCACTTGTTTCGCCAACACATAGTATGCCCCAAATATTGTTATGCTAAACAAAAGCAACTGAAAAGCAAAAATTCACAATGCACAACACTCGAGAGACGGAACCGAATAGAGTAGATACAATCTGATGTGGACATGTATCAACAGTAGATTATGCCAAAGGCAGTGTATAGAGCAGTCGGCACATAATATTTATGATAAAAACTTGCAGTCATTACCCGCTTTATGGCAGTATTGTAATTGTTGCATTACAATATATATACATATATGTACATATGCAACAATGGCAAGGAAGCATGTTAACAGAAAAAGCTACAACACAACCAGTATCAGAAAAATCGGGTCAAAGTTCATGACACCAGTCGGCAACCACAGCTTAGCTATAGGCGCGCCACAACAAACTGTAACAGACGGCAGCACATATTTGATTTACACACATCGGCACACACGCGGCAAACTAATTGAATTAACGATTAAGTTGGTTAGCAAGCTAACTAAACTGTTTAAAGTACTAAGTACATTCTTTTGGAGAGGATGGCTTTACCAAATTTTGATCAATGATGAGTTGACAAAGAACTTTTGTTGAACTAAGAAAGAAAACAGGGGAAAAACGTGACTGGAAGCCAAATGTTTTGCCAGCGACTGAATATCCAGGGCCAGAGCATATGGCACTTCACGTGGTGGCTGGTCACGCAACACACAGAACACTGTACAACGTACCCAAATGCAAATTATTGTGCCTGCTAAGCGAAAACATTATGACCCAAGCAGGCGCAGCATTGACTTTGGCTAAGACCCAATGCCTAATTTGGTTATTTTTTCATTTTTTTGTTGGTTTTGTTTTTTTGTATTTTGATTTTTTATTACCTACCCGCCGGCCTGTGACTCCTGCCATGACCTTCGAACAGGAAAGGGTAAGCAGAAAAAACAAAGTGTTGCCAGCACGGGCTGTGCTAAGTACACAATACAGAAATCCAAGTACTATAGCACACCATGCTATAACTCACATTATTGGTATTTATTGATTTTATAACAAAGCAGCAGCAGCAGCAGCAACAGTAGAAGTGGAAGGAGGTGTAAAGTGCATTAAGTTGTTCAACAGGGACTTTCGATCAGTGATTAGTAATTTACCAATGCTTTTAAGACAAATAGCATGATGTGCACGTTACGTATACGTAACAAATAACAGTTTTTCGACTCATAATGCTATCATGAAGGTATCCACTACATATATTATTCATTTTGAAGTTTTTATTTAGCTACACTTTTCACACGCAGCTTACTAACAACCATGCTCAAGGCAACTGCTATAATTTCTGTCTAGCTTGACTTTCTTTACGCCCATGCTTTTACTCGAGTAATGTGTAATATTTGACCTCTTGGCAACAAAATCACTGATTAGAATAGTAATTTTGTGTATGTAAGTGTGTTTTGTCGAGTTGTTTTGATAATATCTATAATAGCTAACTTTGCACTTAACGTATACATATATATGTGTGTGTGTGTGTGTGTGTGTGTGGCATATCTGAGCTTTTCGATTAAGTGCACCGTATAATTTGGCATTAAAGACAATTATTTGTAGATTAGCAGCTGTTGGAGTTGCGCGGCTTGCAAACCCTCCCAAATGTATGCTATAAAAAATAGCCATGGATTTATAAGATGTTGTGACAAATGGGTGTGTGTGTGTGTAGAAATATTCATTTATTGATTTTGCTTAGTGCTTAAGCTGTCTCATTGCCGATTATCTGTTCGTATATATGTTTGTGCATTCTATATACTATACAAATCGCGCTCAGCCTTGCTTGGCCACATTTGGTATATAAATCAAGGGTCTAGGCCACATTGGTTGGCCCACTGCTGACTATAACAACTGACCCGCAATTAGATAAATGCTGCTGCTGCTGCTGCTGCCTCTGCCACTGCTGCTGTTGGCAGGCCCTTGATCCTAATAAGAATAACCCACTCCCCGCACAGATTCTGCGGTCGGCCTATAAAAGTCGAGAAAACTAAAAACGGGGCAAAAAAAAAAAACGCGTCACAAGAACAAAACAAAAATGCAATTTGATGTTTATGCACTTCGTAGCAGCTGCCATGGACAAAGTGGCACCGGCTGAGACACCCTTACTCTTACCGCCCCCAGCGCACAGAGCACATCAACAACACAACCATCCAGCCTTGACTTGTCTCGCGTTGATGCTGAAAATAGGATTCGCACACTTACTCACACACACATAGACAAACAGTGAATGCATCGTATATGTGCATATATAGTATAAATGTTTTATTACGTCACTTCTCAAGTCGCGTTGTTTTTTTTTTGTTGAGCATCTCCCAACGCGGCCAGTGCTGTAAAATGTTTTACAAGTGCAGCAGCAAAACAACATAAATGAAAGAACAACCAAAACAAGATGGGAAATGAAATTGGAAATGTGAGTTTTGTGTTTCTTACTCTCTTGCATTTGAGCTTGTATTAATTTGTTATAAGGCAAAGGACAGCCTTACCGTATACAAGTATACATGTATAAATATTTGATATTGTACGTATGCGCATATGTTTTAAATATTTGCACAACTCTTCTTTAATGCTGCCATTTCTATGTACATGTGTGCATATTTGGCAAAAGCAACGCATTAAGCTCAGGTGCTTGTATTAATATTTGGATTTCCCTATATGTATCTCAGGTCCACAGATGCACAGAGATTGTGGACGTTTTTAGGTAAAGTAAGGTAAGGAAGGGCAAGGGAAAAGTTTGTCGCAAACTGACACTTTTTTGCTAGTTTCCTTGTTCGTTTAAGGCAAGTGTCGCTTAGGCGCAGCACGTAGCCAACGGTATAAATAATAAAATAAATACCAAAATATACACAAACATGTAACATGCAAACGTAAACTACCCATAAATATGTAAGTTGTGTTTCATGTTTTTTGTGTGTCGCCAATAAAGTAGTAGTTAAAACCAACCAACTGGTCGATATGCCGCATTTTTGTTGTTCTTGTCGTTTTGTCACTTCGCACTGCAGATATCCATGAACCACAGTATGACTTATGACCAGTAAGTAAACAGCTTCAAAATAAATAACTGCCTTTTAGCACTTGTGCAGTTTTAGTTTGATCGTTTCTTTGCAAAACCATAAGAATTGATGCTTATTTATTGCTACGTTAAAAATTGAATGCCTTTGAATTACATAAATATATTTTAATTGAGTTTTTCCTGTTGATCGCGACACGCATATTTGTGAATACTATATATAAACCCAAGCCTGTGAGTGTTTGTGCCCCATTGTATATACAATTATATGTGTGTGTGTGTGTGTGTGTTTGTGTCCTATGTTTCGTGTGACATGCAACATTGGAAACCTTCAAGCGCTTGTCATGTTTCTATGACCACAAGATCAAAAAAACAACACCACACGAAAAGCACGACAAATAACTCGATATAGACTCAATTATATATTACATAAATATATATATATATATATTAAAGGCAAATAATAACCGAATTGGCGCCATAAGTAATAGCAATGTGATTGACAATGACTTTGAAACACCATATGATGGCAATATAAATGCCTCTGAGCCTTATACTAAAGGTGTTACCGCTCAATAGATTTCAATATATATGCATATATACTCGTATATACTTGCGATAGTTACAGCTCTGGGATGGCTCCACAGACACTATGGAGACAGATGCTTCTTTGTCGCGCACAAATGAAAATACATATAAATAACAGAATGCTGCAAAGTGTTATAAAAATGTTGCGACGTGCAACGCGCCACATGCGGCACAGGCGCAATGGGCGTCAACTGTGCGTGTGTGTGTGTGTGTGTGTGTGTGTGCGGGTTTGTTTGTATTTGTCATAAACGTGGCCAGTTGAAAAGGGAGCCCACCAAAAGCATTATACGTAATTCCTTCCATTTCTTTGTTGTTTGTTGCAAAAGAGCATCAAAATATAATTTGCATTGATTTTTTTTTTCTTTTTTCTGTGTGGGGGTAATAAGAAGAATATTGAAACACGTGTTTTGCTTAAGATAAGGGGCAGAACTTGTAGTTGACACAAACACTTTTCGACATTCACTGAAACAAAAATATTCAAATCAATTATGGTACGGGTAATACTTCTGTTGTAAAAACTATGTCAAAGTAAACTCAGATCTTATTGTTGGCTGCCGGCGCGCACTTCAACGTTGACAACTTAATGATGCTCTAGACTCTGTGTGTCATAACAATGAGATCAAGCACACACACACTTAGCAACTAGACTAAAGACAAAGTTGGATTGCATCCGCTATATAAAGACACGTAGATATGGGCAGAGATTGAGGGAAAGAACAAAAAAATGGAACTGACAACTTTGCATCCAAAGACTATAATCGAATACAAGTCACAAAATGCTTGCACACATCCAATGTGTGTCATGTGTAAATAAATAAACAACATTTTGGGAATTGGGCACACAATGTCACATCGTTGGCGAGCCAAGGCGCTTAACGGGCGTTTAAGAACGCAACATTTTTGAAAATTTATACGATTTGTGCATTTTTGTAAGAAATACATTGGGAAACATATAGCGAGTTTTGCGTGTGTGTGCGTGTGTATATAATAGTAGATTATTTCACTTTATTAAAAACATACATACATATGTTTATATGACTTTGTACATAATACTTGTGTACTTAAATGTTCTACACTATTTCTATACTAAAATTTATTAATGTTTTAAAATAGGTTTTTTTATTGCTGTCGTTCGTTTTTCGCTTTTCTAAACACATATTTTATTTATTTATTTTGTATATTTTATTGTTGTTTTATTGTTGTTGCTGTTGTTATTATTGTTGTTTTTATTTTATTCAGCTTTTGCCGCTTTAGCCGCGCGCCGTGGCCGTCCGTTGCGTCTGACACGCGAAACACGTAACACCGCAATGAAGTCGACAGGCGAAAGACAAAATATTTTGGCCCGCAAGCCGAAAACAGCAAAGCGAAAATGGCGAATACGCTGGCAGTGACAGAGGCAGAAAGCATAAAGCACAAGGCACAAGGCAGAACACAGAACACAGAACACAGAAGGCAGAAAGCAGACTTGGCCAACCTGGCACAACGGCCACAACACACACACACACACGAGTCAAATTTTTGTGCTTCTGTGTCTAGAGGAGCCGGCGGTCAGACGCCGGGGAAAACATTTGTGCGAATAAAAAATATAAAACACTAACAACAGTACTGACAGGCAACAACAACAACAACGAAAAAATAAAACGGCGGCATCTCGGCATCGGCATTGGCATCGAAACGACGACAGCAAACGCTAAATGCACGTGTTTTTTGTACCAGATACGAAAAACACAACAACAATAAAATACAGGAAAATGTCGTATAAGCGGCGAAGTAGGAACGACAGAAAAAGCAAGCAAGAAAGAGAGGGTGAGCGAGAGAAAGGCAAACAGTAAGAGAGAGAGAGAGAAACGAAAGAGAGTATGCTGATAGCAGGCACAATTGCAATTGAGAGTATTACAAACAGAAACAAGCTTTTTGGCTCTCTGTTTTTGTGGTGAATTTGAGTGGCACACACGTGTTCCAGTTTTCAAGCGCACCATTACAAAACCGCAGTGCAACCCATGCCACCCTAACCCATACCCTTTGCCAAAGCCACCTGCGCTTCTTGTAACCACTGTATGTTCTGTCCAAAATGTGGCCTGCCAAGGGAAATAGAATTGGACACGTACATTTCTATGCGTACACAGTTGTACAGCTTGCACCCACACACGCACACACACATATATATGTATTTGCATGTTGCCTTCATAGACAATTTGTGTCGAGCGCAAGTGGTCACACTTTTTATTTTGGGCTAAAGCACAGCGTAAGCTGCATTCAAGTATCTTCAGTTCTTTTTCATTGCAATTGTTGCCAAGTGCTCTTCTTAAACTTCTTGAAAAGTTGAACATGACATGGCATTGATAGATTCTTAAATAGCTTACGCTATTTGTTTAGTGAGCTGCTAAGCCCAACACTTGAATCTAATTGGCTTGAAATCATAAATTGAACACGTCGTATGCGTAATATACGTACTAAACACAGCAAATAGATTGATGAAAAGGCAAGGTTACAGTTTTCTGAATGAGTGCCACGTGTGATATACGCAAAACATATCGAATTCAAATCAAACTTACTTTTGAAACAGTTTTGATAAATTGATTCACAGTTTGTATAAACAATCACACTCTAGTTCTAGTTTCTAATGGCATCGAATGTCAACAGCACGAGTAAAAATATCTGTATGGCTAGCACTCAAACTTTTTCAATGTTCTCGTATTCGCATGTTAATAAACGAACAGTTAATAATATAGCATTACAATTAATACTTTATGATTTGATTTTTTAATTTCAGCAGTTTTATTGCCATTTTTCTTGCCATAAAACTGTATAAAAGGCAATAAAGTATTTGTAATTTCTATATAATACGAAATGTAAAAGTATTTTCCATTCGTATTGGTCTAACGTATGAGAAATTTTGAAATTAAATCTTTTTATTTTTTAGTGTAGTTTTTTAGCATTTCAACTTGTGGTTCATGTCTTGGCTAATATAAGTATTGCGGAAGTTGAAAAGCTTTGCATGGACAACGCCAATACGCCCCTATTGTGACGCACTCAAAAGCTTTTGGAGAGCATTTTTAGCGTTTGCGCGTTTGCTGGACAGCACAAAAGGAAGAGAAAAACTAAAATGTTGGCTATTTTTTTTTTTTTTGTGTTTTCGATTAATTTACGACCCATTAAAAAATGAATGAGCTTCGACAACAGCGTCTATAAATAATTATCATATGCTAAAACCCTAAAATATATAGTTTATAACAAAACTTAGCACGCGTTATGCTTAAAAGCACATGAAAGCTTCTGTGCTTTAAGCCCACATTTGTTTGTGGCCCTCTAAGCTTCAGCTGTGAATTGTGTGTGATTTGATTACATTGTATTAGGATTTGTATTGTTCTATACTTACATGATGCGATGGTAGGCATCCGACTGCGTTTGGGCACATGTCACGGACTGCTCGGACTCCGTAGAATCATCGCGCAGCGTTGCAACGCCGAGCGGTAGTATGGGTATTATAGCAGCTGTTGCAGCTGCAGCTGTTGCTGGCGGTCCCGCCAATGCCGCCGTGTATGCTGTCGGCGGCGTTCCCGTAAAGTTTTGCGTTTGCGGAGATGGTGTCGTACTTACGGCCTCCTACACGATGATATCCAATCGTTTGACAGGGCAACAAAATACCAAAAAAATCCATAAACAAAAATGGGGAAAAGGGAAAATAACCTGTGTTAATTGGATGTCTTGGATTACCCTACCAAGTGTTTAAATATATATATATATGAATGTATATAGTTTAAGTAAACACACAAAAACCTTGAATTCGACTGCCTCCGGTACCGAGAAGCGTTTGCGTTCGTATAAAACTTCTCGCTCAATGGAGCGGCTGCGAAAAGCTGGCGGCAATGAGCGATCCGGTGGCGTTTGCAACTTTGGCGTCTCCGGTGTGTGAACCCGACCACTTGAGCTGGCTTGTTGGGTTGCAACACTATGTTGTAGCTGCAATTGCTGTCGCTGATGTTGCTGTTGTTGTTGTAGTTGCTGGTAGTGGTGGTGTTGTTGCTGCTGCTGTTGTTGCTGTTGCTGTGCTGCTGCTGCTGCTGCTGCTGTTGTGAGTGCGATGATGTTGTGGGTGGACTTTTTTCGTTTTGTGATTGTTGCTGCTGCTGTTGTTGTTGCTGCTGCTGCTGTTGCTGCTGCTGTTGCTGCTGCTGCTGCTGTTGTTGGTGCTGGTGTAATTGATGCTGTTGCTGTCTCTGCTGATTCTGCTCCTCACGCTTTTGCTGGCGTCGTATTTCAAAATCCAGCAAACGTGCCTCACGGTTCTCCTTGTCGCGCTGTTTACATGCAATTGTTGCAAAGTGCATTTTAACTATAGAAATTCATCGTCAGCGGAACGCTCATTATTTTGCTTAATTACGAGAAGTACTTTATGTATGTACGTTCTCATCTCATTGGGCTTACTTCTTAGTCGCGCTAGCGATTTATTTAATTCATTTGTTTTGTGATGAAGAAACGCGTGCATAAATTTATAATAATTTTGTTTTTTTTTTTTGTGGCTTTTTGTTTGTTTTGGTGTTTTTTCTTTCGATTGTTTCTTTTGTACTTTTTTTTGGTTTTTTTTGGTATTTTATTCGATTGGATTTGGTTTAAGTTGGATTTGGATTTTTTGTTATATTTTTTGGAAATACTTTGCTTTGGTTAAAGATGCGTCTGCTTGCACACACACACACACAGAGCACGCACACACGGATAGAGACGAGCACAAAAAAACAAATACGAGACACAGTCAAACACACGCACACAGTCGCAAAAAAAAAACAAAGTGAGGCAGAAAGGCAGAGAGCGAAGGAGCGAAGGAGAGAGAGAAAGAGGCAGAGAGGAAGCCAGGAGCACTGACACACTCACCTTATAGTTAATAGCGTCCTGCTCTTCCTTTTTGGCTTCACGTTCGTTGCGCTGCCGATCGCGTTGCTTCTCCTCGTCGGTTTGCGCTGTTTTGCTGTCTGTGTTGGTAAACGAATGAAACAACACAAAAAAAAAACATAGGAGGAGAAACAGAGAAACAAAATGGCGATTGATAACTTATTTAAGATACAGCCATTAAAACTGCCAACGCAACGTGGCTGTCATGATCCATGCACATTTTGAAACCAAGAAAACCTCTTTAAAACAAAAACAAATCCAGAGCATACCAGCTAACATACGAAATCAAAACACATTAAGTATTTACACAAATAGTTAAGGACTTAGCAGTATTACGAGCATGCGGTTTTTATTATATACATACACATTTATACATGTAGACAGACAATAAATGAAATAACAAAACAAAGGACAATACACATACACATACGCACATTCGTATGCAAAAGCATTCGCATTCATTCGTATGCAACATTTAAAAACAACTTTATACACTACTTACTACTACAACTACAAACAACAACAACTACTAAAAAAAGTATTGATCTAACTAGTTCAAGTTTAGTAATAGCCAAAACTATAAAGTTTACACTGGTATGTAGCTGTATTGTTGTACCTATGTATGTATGTACATTTCAAAGATAACTTTAGAGAGGTCGTAGGTTTTCAGACAATAGTAAACTTATTCATCTTTGATTAGTTGTAGGTAATTGCGTATACGACCTGAGATACGTGGTTTTGGTGGATTGAAGCTCGATTGAAGCAAAGTGCAATATAGAAAATGAAAGCTGAAGCGTGTGCTCATCTTTTAATGAATATATTTACAAGGATTAAAAGGATTTAGTTGCTGTCAGTTCTTTCTCATATATTCTCAGTTCTCTACTAGAAAGTTAAGCTGAGTAAAGAGTCTAGAGGTGTATTTTAAAATAGTACAAAAGCTTAGTTACAGCTGAATTGATTTAAAGAAAACAACCGCTTTAAGATGTCACTACATAAGGCTTCTGGTACGGTTCAATAGGTAGGCAAAAGTGGTAGTTACAAGTGTAACAAAGAAAAAAAAAATAGAAAAAAAAAAATAATAGAAAATAATGAAAGAAAAACGTTCAGCTAGTGTCATTAGTGGGCTAATGTGGGTGGACGTGACCTTCGATATGTATTTCTATATAGGTACATATACATATATAAGTATTGTATACAAACAAATGTACATACCAGATTGGATTGGATTGTGTTTGTGTTGGGCCTCTTGTGTGTTAATGTTTGTTTTTTCTTGTTTTCTTCTTTTCTTTTCAGCCAAAGAGTGCACTTTGTACAATAATTGTATTAAATGTGAGTACATACACATATGTATGTATGTACACAACCTTTGAGAGGGAATCACTGACTGTGTGGCTGTACTCTACTTATGGTCATATGTATGTGCTTACAGTTATTGTACATATGTACTTATGTATGTGTAAGTACATACATAAACAACAACAAGAGCAAACTATTTAATAAGTAGTACGAAACGAATTGGTTTAACTAAAACTAAAACTATAACTAAAAACTATAACTATAACTAAAAATAAATAGTATACTTATTATGTATTAACTTGTACTTGTACTTGTACACAATCTTTGCAAAACACAACTGGGAAATGAATGCTTTCTGCAACCACAACGAAACCATCTAAGATAATTATATAAAAAATAATAATGGAAACCATAAACTATGCGTTAAACTTTAAAGTTCAATTTAGGCAACACTACGAGACCAGAGATAGACAGACAGATAGAGATAGAGAGTGAAAGTGAGTGACAGACAGAGAGAGAGAGAGAGAGAGAGAGAGACAGGCGTACTCCTTACCTCTAGATGTGTCAGTTGTTGGTTTTGTTGTACTTTGTTGATGTTGTTATTGTTGATGTTGTTGTTGTTGTTGATGATGTTGATGTTGTTGCTGATATTGTTATTGTTCTTTTCGTTGTTGGTTAAAGTACTAGGTGTGTCGTTTGTAGTATGATATTTGAGCATTTAGATATTGCAACCTTACGGGTGTTGCGTGTGCAAAGCAGACGAAAGTTTTTCGTTATTATTATTTTTGTTATTTTTTGCATTTGTTGTTGTTGTTGTTGTTGATTATCATTTTCATTTGATTTGTTTTTGTTTTATTTGAACAGCGGCGATTGCATTAAACGACGAATTTGACGTGAATTTTCTTTCTTTTTGAGCAGCGTGTGTGATTGTAAGCGCTGGTGTGTGTGTGTGTGTGTGTGTGTGTACGTTTGTGTTTTAGTGCGCAGTTTACCGTTTCAGCGGGCTTTCAGCACAACAAAATCTCGAATAAATAGCGCCTGCTGCATATGCAATGGCAAAATGCTTTTGTGTATGCCTATGTCTCTCTGTTTGTGTTTGTGTTCGTTTGTGTGTGTGTGCTTAGTTGTGTTTGGACAATAGTCGAGGTCGAGGCAACACTGAATATACAAATTCTTATACTGCTGCTATGCACATACATACGCGCTTTGCTTTATGCGTATGTGTGTGTCTGTCTACGAATCATGTTCAATGTTGATAAAGAATGTGTCTGTGTGTGTGTGTGTGTGTGTGTGTGTGTGAGTGGCAAGTTGTATTACGTATACGATCTTGCTAGAATATTTATATTAGCTGAGCGTGGTGGCGTTACGTGGTCGTGGAAGTGGGCGGTGGGCGTGTCAAGGTGGTTTAACGACACAATATCAAAGAAAAGAAAGAAAGAAACAACAAAATGTGAATGATTAATTAATTTTGTTGAATCGATTTGCTTATGCATTGTTTTTTTTTTTTTTTTTTTTGCAATTGCCATTAACTAGTATTTTATGTATGTATATTTTCATTTATTTTGTTTCTTAAGCAAACTCAATTTATAACATTTTGTTGCAGCACAGCAGCCACAAAAACAAAACAAACCAAAGAGAAGAATAACAAAAACCAATTAAACATTTTTTTAAAAACTTTCTTTCTCTCTTGTTTTGCACGGTATTCAACACGATTCTAACCACAATAACTGGACCTTGACTATATAGCTATATAACTATTTGAATGCCTTGTAGAATTCCTAGGTTCTTGTTTGGCTCGGAAACATAGGAAAGAACAAAAAAGAAAACTGTAAGCTACATACATACATATATATTTTTGAAATGAAATCAAAAGAGGAAACTATATAAATTGAACTCGTGACTGATAATTGATAATGTGTTGTACTGATACCATAAAGTAGAGATACTTATTGAGCACTTAGTACACGTTAATTAGTTAGTTAGTGAGTTAGGACTCGTACTACACACGATTAGAGTCACGTTGTTAATCAAACGTACCAAGAATTTGTAGATACATAATCAATATTTAATATACATACATATAATTGTACTGATATATAGCATAGTATTTAGTTTTACATCTATGAATATACGATTCAGGTTCACTTAGTTACATACGTACGTATACAAACGCAAGAATATTTAATCGAACTGTAAACAGAGCAAGAGACTTGCCGACTTACGATAAAAAGGATACAACTAAAGATCAAAAAGACACTAAATCATAAGTAAAGACGTACATTATGAAATGAAAATACGAAACGAAACAAAATACTGCTGCAACTTGCCAAATCATACATGCAACTCACTTGAGGAACCGCCGCCAGCGCCAGGTGGCGGATAGGAAAACCAAAATTGATGTGCCAGTTTGAAGTGGCCCAATGATGGGCTTGCTGCAAGTACACAAAGAAAGTAGAAGAAAAACATAAAGAAAAAGCACAGAGGAAATACATTACTTAGTATACACTAACTGATTTGATCGATTTTCATACTGAATTATAAATATGTAGTGAGTAGCCATGTTAGCTCACAACACAAATGAATGCCATAATTGCAACGATTCGAATGGCGAACAAGCCAAAAGTAATTATTGTACTCTTGCGTCTTAATGCTTGTTAAACGTTCACATAGTTAACTTAATCGAGCCAAGTATTTTAATATTTTATTGACTTATAAGTACACAAGTTTGTGACATCTGCAGCGTATATATAGATTACATTTTGCCAACTGTTTCCAGCACATACACTACAGCAATTGCAAGGCAATCTATGCCAATTCCCCTTAACGTGTTCTATATATATATATATACACTTTGCTTTACGCCCACTTTTGCGCTGAGAAAAGCACGTTTGGAAATGCATTAAGCTAAGTTCAAGACAGTTTCAGCGTAATTTCCATTAAGGCTATAAGTACAACGAATCTAAAAATGAAAGCCAAGCTACTTTTTGCTTTTTGTGTTTCGTGTGTTTCGTTCACGTATTTGTTGGAAATGTTTTTCTCCTGGCCAAGCAAACGAAACACAGCATTTTTGTTCTGTTTTTCGCAAGAAATAGAAAAATACAACTCTATTTGCTTGCATATTTTTTTAACCCTCTTTAAGCCGCCTTAACCTTTTAAGTCTTGCTTAATGCTCTTGTTGCCACGATTAATGATTAAGTGCAAGAATGCTTTGGCACAAGAGTAATAAATTCAAGGCATTAGAAGCTATACGATTCTTGTCAACTACCAGCATATTATGTGTATATGGTACCGGCATCGTAATAAATGATAATTGTTTAATGAATATTACTCACCAACTAACTAGTATTGTTGACTTGTTTAAGTTCCGTTTTAAACAGATTTGTTGCGTTTCGTTTCGTTAAAGTTTTTTTTTTTTTTTTACTTCAGCTAACTGAATGTGGCACATAAAGGTACACACTCAAGTGAATATGTATTTGTATGTTTTGCTACCACATGTGTGTAAATACCGTTGTGTTAGAGTACAATTTGATTTAAGACATCCGATTACATTCTTAGCTGCCATTATGAACGATATAAATACAGAAATAAATGCACTGAAGCCGAAACATTTAGGCTCATTAATTATGAAAAGAAAAATAAAACACTCAAACACAATGCAACAACAAACAGCAACAACAAGAACAACAACAACAACAACAACGATAACAACATGTAGCAACATAACACACAGCATATTCAATGATAAGGCAACATTCGCGAATAACAATCGTTGAGAAGCCAACAAAAAAAAAATAAAAAAATAAGTAATAACAACCACAACAACAACAACAAAAAGAGAACAAAACAGAAAATGGCTTTATTTGATTTCCGGTGTCAAACTGAACTGAACGTTAAGCGTTTTAACGGTATGCGAAGAATCTGTCACATTTGCAACATTATCAAGTGTAATTTAATACAATATATGTATGTGCAATGTACAATATACATATGTATATGTATGAGAACCTACGTTATAGAATACCACACACACACTGCGCTGCCGTTTATCGCGACTCGAGGAGGGTTCTGCAAGTACGAACAAGTATCAAAACGCCAGCAGCATCAAATGTTTGTCGTCGGCCTTCGCAATGCTAAAACGCTGCTGCTGCTGCTGTCGTTGTCGTTGTTTTTGCTGTCGCTAAAGCCAGTGCCATCGTCAACGCTGTCGGCTGTCGGCAGTTGGCAGTTGGCAGTCGGCGACCATTCGGCTGGTTGGCAACTACAAAATTTTTAGTGCCATGCAGTTGCAGCAAAACGCCCGAGTGCCTCAATTTCACAGCATAGCACAGCACGTCTCTATCTCTCTCTCTCTCTCTCTCTCTCTCTCCCTCTCTGTTTTTGTCTTTCTCACTCTCACTTGCTCTTTGGCCCGTTCTCTCTCCCGATTTTAATTTTTGTGTTGTTGCTGCTTTAAGTTTTTGGTTTATAGTTGTTGTTGTTTGTTTTTGTTGTTTTTTGTTGCTTTTTGTTTTTGGCATTCTCCGAGTAAACTCTCTGGCACTCGGCGTTATTAGCGTCGCTTTTCTTTTATTTGGCATTAACGATTGCAAGCCAAAACCAAGGTGCACCAGCAAAAAACAACACACTGGGACAATACGTACGAGTACGTGTAAATATTTAAACTGTTATTCATGTGTGCATAAGTATTTACTTGCGTGTAATTAAAGTACACACAAACACGCACAGACAAACAATGCTATAATGTTGGCAAGTATCCATGTGCAGATATGCGCAACATATTGCTGACATCATCCTAGGCCAAAAAAAAAACTTGCCTTCGAAAACCAAGCCTTGAACTTATTTCTGACCATATATGTACATTGAGATCATATCGCAAAATGCAGTTTGATCATTAGTATTAACTCAATGCAATACTAGACAGTTGGCTGCATCGACCAAATATTACACAAGTATCATCAGCTTTGCCATGTGCACAGTTATTGTAAAGTATAATTCTTTGCCTTGAGTATGGAGTATGGAGTTTAAGCCGGAAGGAAACACTCAAACAACCAGAACGGACATGGACTAATGACACCAATAAACATACATGTACATATGTGGAAGCACATGTTTCGTACACAAATACAACGATAAGTTTGGATATGTACGTATTGATAGGCTCGATGGCATGTTGAAGATAAGGCAGATAATTTGAAATGGCTTATTTTCGTTTAGTACAATTAGGTGTAAAGGGCGCCAGATAATTTGTTACGCTATACAATAAGTAAGCAGACAAAAAAGCCAATGGCCAAAATGAGCACACCCACAAACACACACACACGAACACGAACACAAACAAATACATATGTATTTAGGCATTACATATACGTATGAGTAGGATACGTGACACAGTCCACTTAGTGGAAACACAGACAAGGTTATTAGGCAATGCAACAACTACGATAAGACAATTTCTATCACTTATACAAAAAAAAATATATATATAGTCGAAAGCAAAGACACTTGAAGTATTATATTCTTAACCGTAACATTAGGCATTACCATTGACTACACACGGGTAGCCAAAACCGGAACAAGCTAAATCAGGGCACGTTTGATGCGTGAAGTGAGACTTGTCCGGTACTTGCAATGTGTGTGACTGTGGCTGCTGGACTTGATTGCGCGACTGGTGCTCCCACGTCGCCTTGCTGTTGCCCAAACTATGCACATTGTCTCATAACGGATGCCTGATTACAAGCGAGAACGAGCGCCAACAACATGGTTAAACTTTAACGAGCCACGAAGGAGCGCAAAGCAGCAAACTCTCTTTCTCTCTCTCGTGATGTTTCTGAGGTATTGAGAGCGCATGGCTCCTAGCACGTCTGCGTGGGAAAGTGGGAATTGGTTAGCAGGAAACTTGCAAGAAATCCTATTCCATATCTTATTTACGATTTATTTTACACATACTTGTTACAAGTATGCACTTGGTCTTAAATGTTTAAGCATCTGCTAAGAGGCGTCAAGTTTGTTTTTGTTCTATTACTTACGTTGTCATTAACTACTTTAAGCTATTTGCTAAAGATTGCTTCATCACATTATTTGTGTAACACTGCAGCAGCAGAATAGATTAGCTTAGGAATGTTTTTCTGTGTTTATTTTGTATTTTATCTTTAGAAATATTTAACACTCCCATTTCAAACATTGAAAGTTGACGAAGCAAGGTTTGCATAGAATGTTATCGCAAATCGAAACAATGCTAAAATATCGATATGTTTCATGAGAAGAGTTGCTTTTAGGAAAAATCGATAGCAGCATCGCTTAAGCGCATTAATATTACGTATACGACCACGTTATTGAGCTTTGCGCCAGTCTGTTTGAAAACAGCTTGCCTTGTCCCCAACTCATCTTAAGATTAACAAAGGCTGTTTAAATAGCAGAAACGCTTGAAATAAATCAATATACTTTTGGTTTTTTTGGTAATAATCAACTTCATTTTATGCTTTATTTTTTTTATTGAGCACTCGACCTGTCCCAAATGTGCGATAAGATTTGGTTAAATTATTTTACAAATTGACACATTCGTCGATTTACATACATCATATGTTCTTGTTTCTACATACATATATATGAGTTTTTGCATATCATTCAATAAAATATATATGTATATATATATATATATATTAACGCAAAACAGTTGTTACCTATCTCGTTGCGAAGACAATTCATTCATCATTTGTAATAAGTAGATACAATACATGCATGTTTAGTTTTCAGTGCGGCTTCTACGCAACGGGTTCTTTTTCTTTTGCATTCTCTTTTTTAATAATGTCATCAACACTATGAATTACTTGCATTTCTCTCTCTTCATTTGGGTTTTGTTTTTTAATGTTTTTATGTATATATATATATACATATAATTACGCATACGTAAGATTTAAACGAGTAATTACTATGACTAACAATCAAAGCTGTGCAAATCGAAAAATTTCTTTTGGTATTTTGCTTTTGTTCTTTTTTTTGTGGTTTTTCTTTATGTATATATATATGTATTCGTTTTGTTTTTTTTTTGTTTTTTTGTTTGTTTTTGATTTCCGGAACACCAATCAATTCCACTTTCGCTAAATTTGATTAAAGTCGCGATTGCTAGTATTGAAAAATTCCACATGCATGAAATATGGAAGATTAAAACCAGTTGTTTATTTCATATACACATCAATGTTGTTTTGTTTTAGTTTTGCTCATAATAGTTTAAGTGTCGCCAATTAGATATTTCGTTTTCTGTTGAGATTATTAAATACATATATAATTGCCAGCAGAATCAACCAAAATGTTATCAGCAAAATATAAACATCCGAAAGTTATATTAAAATCAGTTAATGTTTTTTGATTTCTTGTAGTTATTGTAAAGGCAATCTTTTCTTTTTTAATTTAAGATTTAGTTGGCTTTTATTATTGTTATTTGTTTTTTATTATTTTTTTTATTTTTATAATTTCATTTGTGTTGGCAACACTGACAATTATAAGTATATGTACATACATTTGTACTAGTTTACTGCCTGTCAAGTTTAGTGGTTTAGCTATGGGCGAAGTTTTATTATTGCACGGTGATTCGGTCGGCCAACACTCACAAAGAAAGGTAATACGTAAAGAAAGACAAACGATTTGGAAATCCCATAACTAGAAATTAGTAAATAAAAATACTTAAACGGCGAATGCGGGGCCTTTAAACTAAAATAATTTATTTGTAGATATATATATATAGTTTAATATATAAGTATATTTATGTATCTACAATTTAATTCGTTTAAAAATAAAACATATTGTGAATTATATTACAATTTCTTTCGCCCAGACGATTTGTTTTTGTTTTTGTTTTTTTTTTTTTGGGTTTCTTGTTTTGTTTTAAGAGTTAAGCCACATTTATAACGTGATAATACTTGCTTATGTACTATTAACATTTACAATACTTCTGTTGCAACTTTGTTACAAACTCCAATTTTATACACACTTAGACCAACTTCTCACATCTCCGATTTAATGCATGATTTATAATTTACCAGTGGGCATTAAGCCCCTACCTTCGGTATCAGAGTATAAAAATACACAAAATGAAAAGCTGCTCTAACCTTAGACAGTTCACAATGTAAAACGTTTTATTACTTGTTCTAGTTTTGTTGTAAGTTTTTTTTTATTTGTTTGTTTGCCATTTTTTTGTTTTTTTGGTTTAATTTGTTTTTTTTTTAGTTTTGTTTTTTGATTTTAGTAAAGACTATAAAATACATGAATACCATGGACCAAAGCGAGATGGCATTATGCAAGCCAACAAACCATTTGGATTTGTGAACTTTGTTTACTTGTGTGCAACTTAATTTAAATAAAAAAGAAAAAAAAAACTCTTTCAAAGAAGAAATGAAAAATAAAACCAAAACAGTTTTATAGTGAAGCACATTTTGTTCGATAGTTCTGTCTGTTCTGTTCCTCTAACACACACAACATCTTCTCCTACTTTACGTTTACTTAAATGCATTCCCTTCTCACAACAAGCTGCATTTATAATGAGCATTAGGCTGTAAGTTTATTCTTTACGTTAACAGACGAACGAGCGTAAGAGTTTCGATTCGATATGCGGATGAAACTATGTGCCCGTTCGTTAAACACTGTCTGATAGGTGTATATATATATTGTATATATATATATATATGTATATACTATATTTATATGCATATTATATTAATTAAAATATACATATATATATTTTGTTATACCATGCCCCATTTTATATATATATATATACTATTTTGTTTATGGGCAAGTAAAATCACGGCATAAATAACTGGCTGGCTGGTTAACATAGAAATTTAAAATTATACAAATCCATGTCGTTAACAGGCCTAATTGTTTACTTAACATCAACAAAATTACACAGCCAGTTAGGCAGATAGTTTTTCATACTTATATGCTTTTTGCCTAAAGAATCTGAGGATCCCAGCTTCTTAGCCCTACACATACAACATCACCATCATCATCATCACATCATCATCATCATCATCATCATCATAATAATCATCAACATGAACATCAACATCAATATCAATATCGTTCTCATCTCATCCTCATTGTAACAAAATGTTAATATTAATAAATATATATTTATATATATATAATATGAAATGCGTTTTGGATGCTGACTTATGTAACTTCATTTGAGTTTATGTGATAGTCGAGAGCGTTGTCAGTTGCATAGTCTTTGTAGACGGCGATGCCATCGGTGATGGCGTCGGCACAAACAGGCTGGACGAGGCGGTTTCCGTGGTAAGACTGCGCTCCTCGTATACCCCACCGCGTTCCTATAATTTGATACAAAATACAAAATTATTTTTACACTTACACAGTCAACTGAGATAGGGTAGGAAGAAAACCTACATGCGACTTGTCGTATTTGAAACGTTTCCAGATGTTTGTCTTCGGCTCCATGGGTGTGCCGTCAACGTTGTAGTTAGGATTGGAGAAGGTCAGTACTGAGCGGCTGGAACCGCGTGAGTTGCGCTTTGATTTTTTGCGATTTGTATTAAAAGCGAGCACTGCAAAGTGAAACGGAATTGTATTAAAAAAATATTCAATGTTTTATTAGTCGGCAATAGAGACTTACTAAATATCACTAGCATAATAATGATCACCATAACAATAACAACGCCGAGCGCAATGAGCACAAAGAACTCGCGCTCGTTATCTTCCTTGTTCTTGAGGTCATTATCAAGATGGTTATTGTTATCCTGATTTTCAGTCGATGCGTTGTCATCAGTCAGTTCGTCCGAGTAGTCGGGCTGTTGATCGCTCTCGAGACGTGCTTGGACCAACTCCTTGGGCGTGGTTGAACATGGGCGATTATCGCTTTCAAGACGGTCTGGACAGGCGCATACATAGTCGACGGCACGATAGAAGCACAGATGCGTACAGCCACCATTATCTTGAGCGCATTGATTCCAGCTCTTTGCTTGACGCTGCTGCGATACGGCTCGGATGTCCAATGCACCGCTCAGAGCATCGCGTACCTCGAATGGATAACTGTAGCCCATGCGTGGTACTCGCTGGGAGCGGTAAACGGACTTGTTGTACCAATCGGTCCAGTATATATTGCTCTCAAACTGTAAGTATACGTATGTGAAATTGTTTTTGTTCGTTACCTAGAACTCTTGCAGTTGAGCAATCTTACCATTGTCAGGCCAAATGGGTGTGGTGCGTAGGGCACAATAGTTTGTCGACGTTTGCCATTAAAATCAACTTGGCCAATGTTATCTTCGAGTGCATCAGCCCAGAGCAAACGTCGGTTGCTGCAAGAGATAAATGAGTTTATTCTTGGTAATGCGCGAAAGAGATAGTTTCGTATTCAGTCACGACAAAAAAGAGAGGGATAGCATGACTTAAATGTGCATATGATTGTTTGTGCCGGGAAACGTGTATGTGAAAGAGAGATGGCAATGCATTTCTTTTGCTGTCTCCCTCTCTTTCACGCTGGCTCTTAGTAGTCCTCAAAGCAAGTTTTAGATATGAAAAAAACTTACGTAAAATCAATGGTTAGGCCAGTTGGAAAGCCAACGCCCGATGTCACAATGGCCGAGCGATTGGAACCATCTAAGTAGCTGCGTTCGATTTTCGATGGTGAGTTCCAGTCCGACCAGAATAGGTAACTACATCAACGAACAAATAGTTACACATCAGTTAAACATACTGTAAAATAATTAAAGATGACTTTAACTTACGCCTTGGAGGGATGCACGATAAGAGAACGTGGATCGCCCAAATCTTCGGTAATAAGCTTCTTGCGACAGGTGCCATCAATGCGCGCCACTTCAATGAGTTTCCGATCAGTGTCCGACCAATAGAGATTATCAGCAATCCAGTCGACCGCAATACCGTTTGGTGTCAGCAGTTCGGTGCTAACGACCACTTTACTCTCCGTAAAGTTCAATAGATTTACACGGCGAATAATATCTAAATTGACGTCGGCAAAGAACAGCAAGTTCTTGCGGAAATGATAATCAAGTACTACAGCACCGTGCACGCCATTAATGGGTAGAACTACGTCCATGTAGTCGCCGCTATTGAGTGAGATCATGCCAATGCCGGAGCGTAGGGCAATCAATAGGTAGTCCTAAAATAAGAAGTGTTAGTTGGTGAGTGGAAAGTGATTTAGTCAACTTACATTAGGTAGGTTTTGGCATTGTGTTGTGCTATTCTCGCGCAGTTTCAGCCCAGTGGGACATTGGCAGCTGAATCCCCCTGGGTTACGCAAGCAAAGATGAGAGCAGCCACCGTTATTTGGGCCACAGACGTTTTCCGTTAAAGGCTCATGCTTGACAACTACTTTGATATCCATCAAGCCATCAATGTTTGTCATGACATCACGTTTGGCGCTCGTATTACGTCGATCGGCCATATGAAGTGCCTTCGACTTCCAGTCGGTCCAATATATATAGTCACTGGTAAGCGCCAATGCATAGGGATGGTGTAAGGAAGACATTATTAGGTTGCGCTGATTTCCCGTGTAATCGCAAGAGTCAATGGTCTTGAGACGCGCATCCACCCAGTAGATGCGTTTGCTGCTTAGATCCAATGACAAACCATTCGGCCAGCCGAGATGTGCGGTCACAATGCGGGAACGTTCATTGCCATCCAAATGTGAACGCTCGATTTTGCGATAGTGTCCCCAGTCAGTCCAAAAGAGTAAGCCAGCCTCGTAGTCCAAAGCCAAGCCACGCGGCGACTCAAGGTCCTTGTAGGCAATAACATGGCGGTGGTTACCTTCCAGGGTTGCCACCTCAATTGTGTGTCTGCCGGCATCGGCCCAATAAATTGTACGCCCAATTGAGTCAACAACTAATCCGTCCGGATTCTCCAAACTCTCTCCAATCACTTTGTGCACATGCAGTCCATCAGGACTCGAGCTCATAATGACATTCTCAATGGTATCCGACCAGAAGATGTAGCCCGTCTTCTGATCGACGTCTAGAGCAACAGCATTCGAGATAGGTGGCAGTGGTAGCACTACATCGATTAGGTGATCAAAGTCCAGCGATATTTGACGGATATCAATGCGATGGGCAAACAAAATGTACTTGGTGGGTCCCTCGGAGCACGTGCGTCGGTCGTCCTTTAGCTGCACACCAACGGCGCAGGCACACGTGAAACTTGTTGGATTCAGAAGACACAGATGGGAGCAGCCACCGTTTTGTTTGTCACAAGCATTGTAAACGCGCCTGCGGGAACGATGAAAGACCCGAATGTCCATTAGGTCACTGCTGTTGGCAATGACAGTGGCCACATTCTTGCCTGTCATTTTGTTGGCACTCATCGCTGATTTTGTGTCCCAATCTGTCCAATACACACGATCACCGCTCACATCCAGTCCAAACGGATGACCTAGTCCGTCTACAAGAAAGGAAAAGCTTTGTATTTCAGTAGACCGAACTATTGAGTAATTCTGTACTTACTGATTATAACCTTGCGACTGCTACCATCAAAGTTCATGTTCTCCAGTATCTTGGTGCCGCCGTCGACAAAATACAATTTGTGCTGATCATAATCAATGGCGAGTCCATTGGGCCATATTAGTTTCTTGGATGCTATTATCACACGACTGGTTCCATCCATATTGGCACGTTCGATCATTGCCTCTTCACCCCAATCCGACCAAAACATAAGACCATCTACAAGTAAGAATTTCAATTACGAATTTCAATATTATTCTTATCTACTGAATACCGAAACCCTTACCAATTGGATTCACTACAATATCGCGTGGTTTGTCCAACTTTTCCCAGATAAGCAATGTGCGCATTTTCCCATTTGTGGTGGCTACTTCGATGCGATTGGTTGAGGGGTCAGTCCAATACAACTTATCGGTAATCCAGTCTAGAGCCAAGCCAACTGGTGATACCAAATTCGAGTGAACAACACGCTGCTGATAGCTTCCATTCAGATGAGCCTTATTAATTGAACTGCGCTCAACATCTGTCCAGTAGATGAAATCCGTTTCGCTGCACCAGTCAAGAGCAACAGCATGCTTAAGATTATCCAGGGGCACAATCATATCAATCTCGTTGGGTCCAGTTGGCTTCGAGTTTAGCTGTCGCAAACGAATGTCTTTACGGCGAGCAACCAGAACGAGCTTATCGGGAGCACTCTTGCAGGTCTTGCCATCATCTTTAAGCGACAGGCCAATGGGACAACCACAGCGGCGTGAAGTTTTATTGGGAAGGCACAAATGCGAGCAGCCGCCCCGCATTCCGCGTCTATCCTTTTGGCAGCGATCCTGATATTCCGGCTGGCGTGCTGGATGATATGCGTGAATATCCATAGGAAAGTGAAAGTTCTCATGCACCGACCGAAAACCCTTGCCCGTTATCTTGTTGGCTGCCGAAACTGTCTTTGTGTTCCAGTCTGTCCAGTACATTGTGTCCTCGAAGATAGTCAAAGCAAACGGATGCGGCAGATGGGTGCTAAGAACCTTTATACGCTCGCTGCCATCCAGATTGGAACACTCAATGGCATGCTGCTTGGCATCGGCCCAGTATATCTTGCCGTTAGGATAGTCAATTGCCAAGCCATTGGGCCAAGTCACACCCTTCGAGATAATCACCTGTCGCTGCGAACCATCCATGTGAGCGCGCTCAATTTTCGGATTCGGTCCCCAGTCACTCCAGAAGGCCAAGGCTTCACCCGGATGTATGACAATGGCACGTGGCTTATCCAAGTCACTCGAAGCGATTACCGTGCGTAAATTGCCCCGGAAATTGGCAACCTCGACGCGACGGGTGCCCGAGTCGGTCCAGAACAATAAGTCGTGCACCCAATCGACAGCAATGCCGCCGGGTGATTCAAGGCCCCACTTGATGACGTCGCGAACACGCGTTCCATTGATATAAACCATTTTGATGACATCTGTGGAGACATCGGACCAAAACATCATGCCCTTGCGATAGTGATAGTCCAAGGCAATGGCATTATGCAGTCCCTTCACTACGGCCATATAACGGTTATTGCTTAGGGTGACGCGCCTGATATCCCAACGATTTGCCACTAGCAGAGTCATGGCGCCCCCGAGCGCCTTGCAGGTGCGCAAATCCGGCCGTAGTATGTAACCCATTTCACAGGAGCAAACAAATGAGCCGAGCGTATTATGGCACTTTTGTGAACAAACAGGACTTGTTAGATACTGACACTCGTCAATATCTGTGCAACTGTTTAAAAGATATGAACGATAATAAGCTGGAGAATCTTGTGAGGTGAGTTAAGTTGTAAGAGACTTACTTTCTCTTATTTGAATTCATGAGGTATCCTAAACGACAGGCACATTCATCACGACCTCGAGCCGTCTTGATGCAGAGCTGTTCGCACTGTTTGGGCTCTGGGCACTTTTGTTCAACGGGACAATTGACCTCATCTTCGCCGAGAGGACAATCATTCTGACCGTCACATACATGTTTTTGATGAACACAGATCCTGTAAAAGTAATCATGTGGCATTTAAAATAGAGTGTGGGAGGCAGAAATATGAAAAACGTACTTTAAATTGGTGATATTCTTTTTGGCTGGACACAGAAACTGGCCAGCGTCACACAGCAGGTGACAGTCGACCTCATCCTCTGCCGACGAGCAATCCGGATAACCATCGCAGAGCCATGTACGCTATAGGGTTTATAATATGTAATTGTAAGTATTTCATGTCAATAAATGAATTCCTTTCGGACTTACCAGAATGCATCGACCATTGTGGCAGGTGAACTCGTCAGGTCCACAAGTTACGGGATGCTCTGAATTCATGTTGCCGCAATCGTTCTCATCTTCGCCACCATCACAGTCCTGTTCCTTGTCACATTTCCAACGCTTGGGAATGCAAGTGCCATCCGCACACTTGTACTCATTCGATGTGCACTGTGATGGCTTCTGTTGGCAGTTCTCTTCGTCACTCCAATCGCCGCAGTCGTTGTCGCCATCGCAACGGAATCGGTTAAGTATGCATTGGCCGCTGGGCCCGCCAGCGCCACCCAATCCGCCACGACACTTAAACTCACCCTCGGGGCAGCTGTTAATCACGGCCGGACACTTTTGCTCATCGGAATTATCATCGCAATCCCGTTCGCCATCGCATCTAAAGGCCTGTGAAATGCAATAGCCATCGTTGCAGGTGAAATGCTCATCGGTGCAACTGCTGCGATTGCAGTGCACCTCATCCGAGTAGTCTTTGCAATCATTCTCGCCATCACATAACCACTGCCGTGGAATGCAGAAGCCATTCTGGCACTCAAACTGATCCTCAGTGCAGTTGGTGCGCGCTCCACAATGCGTTTCATCCGAATAGTCCCCGCAGTCGTCGTCACCATCACAGAGCCAATCCTTATTGATGCAGCGATAGGTTTTGGGGCACATCACATGCAAACCGCTTTGCTCGCACTCCTTCTGCAGCTTGGACATCATGTCATCCATGTTGTCGCAGTCGAACTCATCCGAGCCATCGGTGCACTGCACCTCGCGATTGCAACGTCCTTGCGACTCAATGCATTGGCAATTGCTGCACTGCCACTGAAGCTCCTCGCAGGTATTGTGGCAACCAGTGGACGGCGGTGCGTTGTAACCATCTCCGGGCTGGCTCAGCTGTCCGGGGTCATCGTGAACAACGACACGATTCGCAAATGGTCGGAAGCCTTTCTGCTTGTTGTTCGCGCCAGCCAGGAAGCCATCGCGACCGCGTGTGCTCGACTGACGATCGGACTCGCGCACAACATACATATCGCCCCGACCACCCTGGGCGCCAACGTTTCGGAACTTAGGGATATCGCCTGTGCTGGTTGTACCTGAGCTGGTGCTAACTTGGCTTGGCTTGTGAGGTATCATGGGCTCCTTGGTAAAGACGTGACCATACATCTTGTCAATCTCGTCAGTGCCCTCCAAATGGTCATCAATGTTATCGTGGTCGTGTTCGGGATCTGGATCATGATCGTGACCGTGCTCATGCAAAAGGTCATGATCATGATTGTGGTCATGCTCATGATCATGATCGATGTCCAGATGCGGTGGATATTCGGATACATTGATATAGTCGTGATCATCATCCTTGTGCAATAGCTCATCGCCTAATTCGTCATCGTGAACATGTCCATTGGATGGATGGGATTGCTGATACCATTGCGGTGGATGTCCCTGAGCATCTTCATCGCGGTTGTTAAGGCCGCGCTTGTTTATATCATGATCAAATTGCTTACCAAGCCCGTTCGCGAAATCGCCAATTTCCAAACCTTTGTCCAACAATGAAGCCATATAAAAATAAAATAGAAAATATATATAAAAACGAGTCCGAAATTTGTTGCAATTGTTAAGCTCTGCATAAGCATAAATGACAAATAAAGCTAAACTATAAAATACATGAGAAAATTTCTATTGTCTTAGCTTCAATTACATTCAAACGAAATATAAACAAGCTAAAACGGATGAGTTTCCTGCTAAAACGCTTAACTTTAACTAAAGTATTTCCCAAGAAGCTGGATATACCACTGAGTAAAGTTTCTATTTCTATTTATATTTTCGTTACGCTAACTGCACACATTTTATGATGCCTCAAGTGGTTGAAGTAACAGGAAGGCAATTCAATGGTCTAATCTAACATATCTGCTGTTCTTCCAGTTAAAATGCTGTGGGTGGGCTTTAACACAAATGCTGCTGCACTAATAGTGTGCTTGTCGTTGTTGTTGCAATTCTGTGTCTTTACTTGCGACTACTTTTGTAACCAAGCACCTGGCCTTGTCGGTTTGCTTTATACATACATATATATATATACATTTTCATTGCCAAGAACGATTGTGGGAACGCGAGTGCGAGGCAAACTGGGTATAAAACAACAACAACAGAAACAATGGCAAGAGCACAGTATGCTGCATTGCTACATATAACTTCTCAGAAGAGGGAATACTATACGTGTATGTATGTATGCATGTGTATGGGTGTGTGTGTTCGATAGGTGCGTGGGCTAATCAACTAACAGGTGGTATACACAAAACTATGTATGTATGTATGTTATTCGCATACATGCACGTACACAGCAAATACCAATTGATGAAAAGCTGGCTCAAGGAAGAAGAATAACAACAACAGAATACAAAAAAGGGGGGAAAGTTAAACAGAAATAAAATGTGTAATACTTATACCAGCTTTTATTCTATTTATACATTCATATATATATATATATATCAATTAAGATACATTTACTGTAAGTAATGGGGGAAAAAATAAATAATCGTTAGTATAAGTTTAGGTTCGTTAGTCGACTTATGATTAGTTGATTGGAGTTCTATTTATCTTAAGAGATTTTTTTTATATTCTATTGCTAATAGGGATTTTCATTGATAAGTACGCAACTGCATACATATTGACAAATTCCTGTAGGTGTATGTACGTATGTATGTATGTACGTATGTTTGTGTGTAACTGTGCGTGGGTGTATAAGCATTTACGTGACAGAAGATAAGATACTTACAAAAACATATCAGGCACACCAAAGGGCAAAACGGCAAGGCTAGCACATACATTGCCAACGCGCGCGGGCCACACACACACAGAGAGCAACTCAGCTACACAAACACACAGACACGCACGCACGCAACACTAGCGCTGCGTAAATGTGCGGCTGATGCTGATGCTGCTGCTGCTGCTGCTGCTGCTTCGGCTCCCTTAGCAGCTGCGACTGCGGCTGCGGCTGATTGCGGTGGCTGCGGCTGCGGCTGTTAGGGTCTCTGCTGCTGCTGCTGCTGATGCTGTTGTCTCTTTTTGTTTTATTGGATTTTGGCGCGTGCGTGTGACGTACGTTTTTTTTTTGTTTTTTCTGGTTTTTTTGTTGTTTTTTTTGCTTCTTGTGCTTGCTGGAGTTGTTTGGCTGCTGTGTTGGCTACTGTATTTCGCACTTTAATGCGCCTCGCCTTGCGTAGGTGTCACATTCACAAGACCGTATGTACATATATATGTACGGACACATACATACATATGTACATCGGTATACGTAGGCGAAAAGGATTCGTTCTCTGCACATATGTACGCACTTCACTAGCAGTTGTTGTTATTTGTAGATATTGTTATTACTGCTGCTGCTGCTGTTTATAATTGGGTTGTTGTTGTTGTTGTTGTTGCCGCTGTTGTTGAGCGATTCACAATAGACGCATTAATTGCACACATATTGTCACACATTTGTCTGCATTAAAATGCTTCACTTGTTACACATGCGTTAAACGCAAATCGTTTTGAGTTTCGATTCGATTGTTTAATTATGGTTTTATTTATTAATGCCGCTGATTGATCCAATCCATCGTACGTGCTTGAACTGCGAATCGATAATGATGATTATAATAATTTCTTTTTTATCTTTTATTATCATGCTTTCTCTCTTTCCGCCCCCCTAATAGCCACTAACACATGCATACATATTTGGGCATTTTTACACAATATCCGTGTCTTGTTCCTTGCATATGTATGTATGCATGTTTCAGCATGTAAATAAGATTTATATGGTTAAGTATAGCGCTAATGATTAACTGTTGCATTATTGTATACACATGATCAACATGCATGCATTTAATAATAATGATACACAAGAACATATGATGAAGATTTCTTAGCCCTTAGCAGCTTGACATATGTATATTCTAGGCTAACACACACACACACACACACAAAGAAAAATGTATGCTTAATAAATGATTAATCCTGAAGTTAAAAACTGTTTTCTTACTAGCTTACTTTCTGTACTTATTGTTTTTTGTCTCAAGCGGAAGAGAAATTTTTCGCCCTGCAAAAAAAAGGCCTGTTGCGAGTGCCGCATAGCATACTTTGGGGCGCCACTAAGCTTGCCCAACAAGTTAAGTAAAACACAAAGTTTTATAAACTTTAAACACAAATGTTGCTTACTTATCATCAACGGTCTTTAACCAAGATGCTGTGCACACACTTGTTTAGCTGTAGATACAATTATACTTGCTGTATGCGTGTGTGTGTTTCATCAAGGGAAACACCCACTGTAAATGTCTACAACGGCTGCGGCCCACGAATTTGTGAATTTACAAGAGAGCGAGAGCGAGAGAGTTAGTGAATGAGTGAGTGAAAGAGAGATAGTCAATTTTGAAACTTATTTGGTTTTTTGGTAGTTATAGGTATATATATTAAAAAATACTGTGCTGTTGTTAAAATTGTTTAGTTAATAAGTTTTTAGCACGATGAAACGATTGCTTGTCGCACCAACCGCAATAAGTTAAATACTATATGTACATGTAGATATGTATATGTATGTATGAAGAGCATGCGCATTTACACTCACATCTACGAACTGCACAATGTATGTGGATACATACATATTATGTATTTTTTGTAGATTTAAATCGTTTAGCCAACAAATTTGCATACGTATATTGCAATTATTTGCTTAATGCCGCCACCAAACCGTCCCGCACGTCTCCCCCTCCCAACAGGGAACACCAAACAATTGTTGTCGTTGTTAGGGCTGTTGTTGCTGCTGCTGCTGCTGCTGCTGCTGCTGCTGTTGCTATTGTTGATGCTGTAGTAGTTGATGTTGCTATAGTTACAGTAGTAGCACGAATTTCTCAGAACATTAGCTCACCGCTAACGATTCGGTTAATCCGTTCTTGCCACTCCATTTGAAGCACACACATTTAAAATGTATCTAATTTGTTGTATTGTGTTGGCCAAATTCTTGCACCTCCAGTTCCATGTATCTATTAATACATATATTTATTCGTTGTGTGCGTTGTGTGTGTGTGTTGTTGAAGCGTGATGTTTTTGCGTCAACTAGATGCTTGGAACGTCTGCTTCCGTGCTCCGTACTACGAAAAATGTGGACTAACCAGAGATTCACAGCCGTGGTCGGCATTCGCAGCTGAGCCGATTGTCCCACATGCATGGGTATGCCTATGTGTGTGTGTGTGTGACTCAGACTCTCCGTGTGTGTGTGTGTGTGTGTGTGTGTGCGTACTTGTGCCTATATGTGTTTGTGGTTGTTCATCTCTGTGTAATGGAAAAGCTTGCGCTCAGATTTTGGAATAAGCAACAACACAAGCAACGCACAATTGTTTCTCAATGGGCTTACTGTTTGGGAGAGGAGAGAGCGAAATTTACAAATACATTGAAAGGGCTTGTGCTCAATTGCCACACACACACACACAGAGAAGATTGCGTAAAACGCTCTTACTCAAAGTGATGCTGTAGCATGTCCTTGTGGTGCGCGCGCTTTGGTGTTTTTTTTTTAGTTTTTTTTTTTGGTTTGTGTTTTTTGGGATTGGGCGGGGGGTGGTAAGAGAGGCTTTCAATGCAAAAGCTCGCTCAAAAACCAAAAAAGCTTGGGTTTTTCTCGCCTAGTTTTTTGTAAGTGTGTGTGTGTGTGAGTGTGTGTGTGTGTGCTGAGTATCTTTTGGCAAATGTATTTATTATTCCATGGGCATCTTTGAAGCTTTTGCAATTAAGTTTCATGCACGGAGAAATTCTAGCTTATTGAATGTAAGCCACACAGAGATGCATTTTCGATATGCCTCAGATCAAAAGATCATCGAAACAATGCCAAAACGAGCTTAAGTTATATCTTCCTAATATTATACATATATTTTTTCTAGTGTTGAGAATAATTATAAAAATAAAACCCTTTCATAACAAAACGGCTAAAAGAAAGTTAATCTCCAAGTGTTCAACTTTAGGCAACCTTATATGGAACTTTGAAAAGTGTGACGTCACAAACCCATAGGCATACATTTAAAGCTGCGGCTAAGCTTAGCAACAAGAACAACAACAACAGCTGTGCCGTTTAAGAATGTTACAATGTAACAATAAATGATAAACTATTAGACATTAACATGCTTACTACCTTGTTTAAGTGCATCATACTTGTCTATCAGAAACAAGTCAGGAAATATTTTGTTGAACAAAGTATTTATAAGTTTGCGTATCTATAAATAAAATGTTCGATTGTGGTTATGGCCCAATATAGCCTACTTGCAACAAGGAGAAAAATGGCAAACTATGAATACCGAATGCTCTTAACAAGTTGACTCAAATAGCATGATACAAGTAACTTATCGCTATGCTTTCACTTTCACTTCCATAAGCCCATACACATACATGTGTGTGCGTGCGTGTGTGTGTAGGACTTCGTTACACCAGATGGCGCTATGCAGCAGCAGGCAAAGGACGGCAACGAAGGCAGGAACAAGGGCGACGAAGGCGACAACCCTAAATGAGCATTTGCATCTCGGCCATTCTCTGAATGAATCGTAGCGTGTGACAGTTTAAGGTACACCAACGACTGTGGTATGCGCAGGCCCAGATCTCTGGCTCAAGCCGAATCATCATCATCATCAACAGCATCATCATCATCATCATCATCAGCATCATCATTATCAATTAGAGAAAGAGTCACAGCAGCCGAAGACGAACGCTGTTTGACAGTAATCATTCGTTAGCTAGACACGGTAGCCGCCGCTCGTAACATACATACGCATCAGCATTGACGAGGCGCGCTCGTCGTCGCAATGCCATACAGCGATAGAGCATAGGGCGAGCGGGAAAAAGTGAATGAGAAACCGAATTTTAGGGCGTCCGTGTGTCATTCGTTATTCGTTTCGACGTCTCACAGTGTCATCCGTTGGTGTTCTTTTCCGTTTTGTTGTTTTTTTTTTTGTAAAGTTGTTGTTTGTTTCGTATGTTTTACATATTTTGTTCAAAAAACAATTTTATGCAACTTGTTTATGCGTGTGTGTGTCAGTGTGCTGAACTATTATTGATGTGTTTGCGTAAATTGTTTTGCCTCAAGCACCATAATTAATACAAACAAAAGCAACGCAAATGCACACGTGCAATCCAACTACACATAAACATTTGTATATTCATATATCTTAAAAATGTGGTCAAATATATGCAACTTTGAGTGCGGCACAGTTGACTTAGTTTTTTTTGTTGTGTGTGTGTGTGTGTGGGTGTGTTTTTGCATTTAGCTGTAATTTGCAAAAATGGGTCAAACACACAAAAGGCAAACACAACGAACGTAGCACATACATACATATTACCTTATATGCATACATATATGTATGTATGTTTGTTATATACGTATGTATGTGAGTATAGCAACAATAATGAGGGCCTACATTAACGAGAAAAGAAAATTGCGTGAAGCAAAAAACCATGAGACGCCATCACAATGCGCTATTAGGAAGCACATATTTATGTACTCGAGTATATTCGCGAATATTTCAAACATGTGACAGAAGATGTTAATGTTCTTATATATAATTTTTAGTGCCATTTGAACACACGCACACATTACACGCTCAACATTTAACGATGTAGCATCTTGTCATGGCTGTTACATGATGCATGGACTTGTGCAATTTGCATGGAAATGTATCAGAATTTATTTGCAGTTAATTGATCTCAATCAAAAACAAACAAGAAAAACTCATGTGATACATTTTGTGTTAATATATAGAACTTTAAGCAACGTTTTGACAATGTCGCAGTGAAATAAAATATAACAAAAAAAAACATATAACAAAATTAATGCCAGAGTATCAGTATTCGGTATGAAACTGGAAACGCCAGCACAGACAATGCCAACGAGTTGAGAAAAACTTATAAACCACAATAGCGAATAGCAATTGTTAACGCTGCCAATATGACTAGCTTTTGGCAATTGGGCGTCTGTTACAGCCTGCTGCTGTTACTGCTAAGCGCCCAGCTAACAATGGTTCGGTAAGTATTCTATTAATGTAGCTGCAACATGTATATGTATCTATGTGATTTGCCACAGATGCAAGCGAAAAGAAATGCTGGCGGGTCGCTTGGAGAACGTAACACAGACGATCTCAAAGATATTGCAAGGATACGATATACGCCTGCGGCCCAATTTTGGCGGTGAGCCACTGCACGTGGGCATGGATTTGACAATAGCAAGTTTTGATGCGATCTCAGAAGTGAATATGGTATGAGCAGCTCACAATAGAAACTCAACGGTGCGACTAATGACTTATCAATCCAATCCATTTAGGACTATACTATAACAATGTATTTGAATCAGTATTGGCGTGATGAGCGCCTGGCTTTTAATATATATGGACCGTATTATGATACCGATGCAGAGGATGATGGTGTTAACGATGTGCTGACGCTATCTGGTGACTTTGCCGAAAAGATTTGGGTGCCAGATACATTCTTTGCCAACGATAAGAACAGGTTAAGCAACTACAACAACTAACTATCCAAATTTTACTTATCGTTTGATTCTTTTGCTCTAATAGCTTCCTACATGATGTCACTGAGCGCAATAAGTTGGTGCGTCTTGGCGGCGATGGCGCCGTTACTTATGGCATGCGCTTCACAACAACACTCGCCTGCATGATGGATTTGCACTACTATCCACTGGATTCTCAAAACTGTACCGTCGAAATAGAGAGCTGTAAGTATAAGTCACAAAACAAAACGTAGCATACTTATATGCGCATTCGCTTGCCAAGTCTTTCATGAATTCTGACATTCAACCGAAATCATTATCGAGAACACAAATCTTCTCGTGCTTATATGATTAAATAGAATGTGTCTGTGTGTGTGTGTGTTGAGTGTGCTAAGTGGAAATAAAACCACAGCGTACACAAGTAGAATTGCAAGAATAGAGTGCATTAAGTAACTATTTTAAGCACTTACTCTATTCCATGAACCAACTACTTACTATCGCAATTGTGTGTTGAGAGTTAGTACAAACTGAGAGCATTTATGTCTTTACAGATGGCTACACAGTGAGCGATGTAGTCATGTACTGGAAGCCAACACCGGTACGAGGTGTAGAGGATGCTGAACTGCCACAGTTTACGATTATTGGTTACGAAACAAATGATCGAAAGGAGCGTCTGGCCACTGGCGTCTATCAGCGGCTATCGCTCTCATTCAAATTGCAGCGCAACATTGGATACTTTGTGTTCCAGACATACTTACCCAGCATACTGATTGTAATGCTATCGTGGGTATCATTTTGGATTAATCATGAGGCAACGAGCGCCCGAGTTGCTCTGGGCATAACAACGGTGCTCACAATGACAACGATCAGTACGGGTGTGCGTAGTTCGTTGCCTCGCATCTCCTATGTGAAAGCCATTGATATCTATTTGGTAATGTGCTTTGTGTTCGTTTTTGCGGCGCTGCTTGAGTATGCCGCTGTCAATTATACATACTGGGGCAAGCGGGCCAAGAAGAAGATCAAAAAGCTGAAGGATTGTGATCAACATAAAATAGGTGAGCTATTATTAAAATGCCTTTAATGTTGGATAGAAATCATGCTCGCTGGCAATAGGTAAACTGGAAAAGTCCGAAACGTGTTCAACTACAGAAGACATTATTGAGCTGCAGGACGTACGCATGAGTCCTATACCTTCGTTGCGCAAAGGTAACTACAATGTGACCCTCGGCTCCATTGGCACCGAGACTATGGACTTGGCCAAGTTTCCGCCAAGTTTTCGCATTACCCGCAACTATGGCACCGGTCGCAGTCAGCTGCGGCATCGTGGCCAAAGGGGTGAGTTATTCAATCCACCACAACGAGTTTTTCCTTATTTGTAATACCAATTTTCTCCTTTCTATGTGTGTGTGTGTGTAAGGAATCTCAGCGCGTCCACGCATGATGCACGCCATTAAGAAGAGCGCCTCGGCCATTAGGGCGACATTGCCAAAAATCAAGGATGTTAACATTATTGACAAGTATTCGCGCTTGATATTCCCCATTAGCTTTTGTGCGTTCAACCTGGGCTATTGGATCTTCTACATACTGGAATAAGTAGTTGCTGCTGAAATATCTTAGACATACTATTTAATACAACTACTACTACTACTTACTTAATCCAAAATGCGTCATAGACCCTTCCTGGCCACCACCTGCTGCCCTCCCACTGATGAACTATGATATATATTGACATTGACCAATTTATATACATACAAAAACATATATACATATACATATACATAAATAATGAATGATACAACCCGCAACATACTCACAAACATATACATACGAGATCTATACACATATATATACATATATACCTAAATATATACATACAAAGTGGCATACACACAAATATATAGTTAAGTATTGCTATTCACATAGGTAAATCACAGTAAATGTGTTCCCAGTAATTTGAATATTTACTTATACATAGCTACAATTAAGTACGAGTTTAGCCAAGTTATACAAGGAATTGGTATGCATTTGGCAAAATATTGATTTGAGCAGCTCAGCATAAGAAAATATGCATTTAGGATTAAGCTAAGCAAAAATTAACGATGGATCGATCCACTGAGCTAGCTGCTGGTCTCAAATAAATATTTTTCACTCTCGTTCTTTCAAGTGCTTTTCATTGTTATTCACAATATTCACGATAGTATCATCTGGATCATTTACTGTATATTTCTTAGAAATGTTATTTAAATGGTTTACATATTTTAAACAAACTGTTGTTTTATTTCATCTACTAATTGGGTTTGAGCAAGAGGGTGAGATTTTCAGCATAATTTATTCAGCAAACAACAAATTTTTATTCAAAAACAACAATTTATTTAGTAACAAGTGAAAAAAAAATGTTTATTCTATTAATGCCAAGTCGATTAGAGATTTAAAGTGCCAAAAATCTATTTTGCATTGTAGCAGCATATAAGGATTATGTGTATGTGTGCTTATTTTGAGTACGAAACGCCGTAGAAGTAAGTAAACAGCAGCTTAAGCTTTAATCATGGACCAGGAAAACTCCTTCTTGTACATGCCATATGCCAGCCAGTACAGCAAATTGAACAGAGCAAAGGTCATGGGAAAAGCAACTCGAGCGACGCGATCAATTAGCGATATGCTATTCACATAGCTTCGTCCACTGCGTCCTTGGACGCTCTTCTCCTCAGCAGCAGCGCGTTCTCGTTGCCGCCGGAATTTGACATCACCCTTGAGGCAGAGCCACATCTGACGCATACGCGAGGCAGCGGGTGGCTCCGTTTGTGTAGTGCGTTCCATGGTCGAGGTATGCGATGGCAACTTTGGGAAAATGTGTGCTGGATTCTGCGGCTGGTTCTGATCAACAACATAAAAGAAACTCATGAAGTACGCACAATTTGTATAAGCAGGGGTTTAACTTACAGTATAAATGGGACAGCTAAAGGCATTGCGTTGGGGATAGGCGACATTATTGAGCTCACTTGGCAATGGCAGCTCACAGTGCAATGTGTCATGGTCGGCAAAGACAAATACATCGCTATCCGAATTGGCCGGCTCACTGTCATCGCTAGCCTCGGCAGCATCGGCCACTTCGCCCGATGTAAAGCCGAGAGCACCTATATCTTCCCACTCCTCATCCATGCGTGGTATTTCACCGCTGCCCAGTTTGGTAAAGTAATGCACGCCCGCAAACTCAAGCAGCGTGGCAATGCAGTACAGAAAACTCATGAGCAGAAACCAATCCAGAGCAGTGGCATACTTCACCTTGGGCAGATCGGTACGTGAATCCAAGCTGATGGTCGATAGCGTTAGGACGGCCGTCACACAGAGACCAACACGATCGCTGGTTGCCTCGCGATGTATCCAAAAGGAGACCCACGACAAGACCACAATGAGAATGCATGGCACATAGACCTGCGAAAACCAGAGGTTAAGTATAAATACCATGGCTAAAGCTTGTGCATGCTTACCTGTATGAGAAAATAGCCTGTGTGTCGCTTAAGATTGAATGCTACATGCAACACGGAAAAATCACCCTCCCGTCGTGTTGATGTAAAGTTGCGATGCATCATGCTAATCAAATCAAACTGATTGAGTGTCATGCCCGGCACAAAGGAGACAGCATCATCGTGATTTTGCCATTCATATACCAGCTGCTGATTGGTATAACCATCTGTAAAGTATTTTGCATTACATAATATGTCAAACTCTTCTCGTCACTACGCAATACGCACAGCTGCCTATGATGAGTGGACATGACTGACGATCCATGGGAAAGTTCTTAAGCTCCATCGGACAAGTAGCCTTAATTGTCAAGCTGCAAGTGAGAGAAAAAGCAAAAACAAAAGCAAACCAATTGATTAGATATTCTTAAGTGTGACTTAAGACATGTTCGCACCGCATTGAATAGAGTATGCCACCATCCTGATCCAGTCGCAGCAGCTTATTGGGCACAGTAATGGTGTGAATGTGCGAGTGTTTGCCATTGTAGAAGTAGGTATCGGGTCGCCAAATCTTATCCAGCATTTTGATGCTCAGCGAGAGTGACTTAATGGGCCCCTGAAAGCTCAATCGCTTGTCCCGCCAATATTGTCGAAAGTAGCAATCCATCGAATAGTCCATATCTAGCTCCGAAACAGGTCCCATGCTGCGTATGAGTATATTGGTACGCACCACAGTCGGCATGCCCTGGCCATGGGTGGGCAACTGTGATTGCTCATAGCGTTTCAGCAGATTCTCCAATATGCTGGATATATTCCGGCTCAGCATATCCGCAGATGCAGTGCGTAAACGCGTCTTTCGCACGGGACGAGCAACATCAAAGGGATTGCCAGTCTCATTCACATGTCGCCGACTTAGGCGACTTTTAGCAGCAGTATCGGGCGGAAAAGTGGAGAGCGAACGGAATGATTCGTAGATGCGACTGGCTTTAAATTCACTGGTAATCAGCGGCATTTTGGTCAATACTCGTGGGTTATCTGTCGGCGTTTGAGCTGTGCTAGTGCTTTGACCCCAAAGCCCGTCGAGCAGGCTTAAGTAGAGCAATAAGCTGTCAAAGAGATGTTTTTGAATTTTTTACTCATAGTTGAGTTAAATATTCAATATGCATAGGTAAACGTGCAATTAAATACTTGTCGGTAAAATTAAGTGCTCTAAGAGCCTAATAATCCGATAGAAGCATAATTCTCTTGGCTTTAGTTGCCACATTGTTCAACACTTGAAGTGGCTTTAGTAATTAAACACTTGAGCTAAACATTTCTAAGGCGCTAAAGTGTTGAACAAAATGTGACAAAGCAATTACAACGATACCCTTTAAAAACAAATAGCAAAAACTCTTGATATTATTGCTTCTAGGTTATTGTTAAAAACGAAATCTCGGACTCTCAAAGGTACAAACAGTTATGGATTTGCTTAATCCTTTCCCCCTGAGAACGTATACAGTTTTAGTCAAAGTTACAGGGTATCAGGAGTGAAACACCCGCGAGCCATAGCGACAAAGTGTCGACGTTAACGTCAGTCAGGCATGACGAAACCAACACGAAAAGTACAAATAAACGGCGTTTACAGGAAAACAAAAGAATGCTAGGATAATTTCTACCGTATGCCCATGACTGTGTCAATGTGTGCGTGTGTTTCTATTTGTTTGTATGCCTAAGTGTGATGGTGAGTTTGTGTGCTTTGCATTTATGCACATAAGGACAGCGATTTATGTTGAAACGATTTTGGGAAACTTGAAATTCACAATAAAGTTGCGTGTTTGAGTTAAGCGGCATTTGTCTTGCAGTAAAAGAAGGTTTACAGAATGGAAAGTTGAAAAAGAACTGTTTTGGCGACTTTTTGCATACATTAACATTCAACCTTTGGGCAATTTTTGGCAGATAAAGAGGGAACTTGAATGCGATGATATGGTAAGACGTGAAACCACTGTGCCACGTGTACTGTTTACTGGCCGCGGGTGGTTTGCCTTATTTCAGTTTTTGAGCCGGTTCGTTACAAAAACAAAACAAGAAATGCTAAAACGCCGTGTTATTCAGTTCACGACCTTGTGACCGCTGATGATGGGGTTAGTCTTAACGTTGATGCCTTGGTGTCTGCAAATTTGTGAAATGTTCTAGCATTACTGTCGATGTTATGCCCACGGGCTAGGCTTATGCAACTCTAGCTCACATGTGGGCATATGAATGCTGTTGATTACTTCCTTTTGAAATGCTCGGGCATATGTGATGATATAGCTGACATGGCCAACCAGCCGCGATAGTGTAGCTCCCTCTCACTTAGCATTTTTCCACTTGACAATCTCCGCACACTTGGCTTAAAAATGCCTGATTTGCAAAATAATATTTGTATGTAGGATGTTTTGTGTGTGTGTAGGGTAAGGGGTGTGTGTGTATGTTTTTACCCATGCACACACTTGTGCCCCCTTCTATGGGACTGCCACGTTCTCAAATACAAACACAAACACGCGCTCACTCTTCAAATTTGCCATAATGCACAATGACATTATTATAAATTCAGCTTGAGTTGAACAAAAAAATGTATGAATATTTTGGCTCGACTATAAAAATTCTTAAAGCAATAAGTTAATTGAAATTATACATTTGAAACAAGTACATGCATGTGCGATGTCGATAAAGAAGGCAATCAACTTAAGCCATTGTCTGTGTGAAAATAGTATGTCTAAGCTGATTCCCTCGGCTCATCCACTTGACCGCGTCTGACAGTTTTCCAGTGCTCTAAGTGCCTATGAGTATGGGGTTATTGAGTGATTGAATTTGTGACAAAGCACTGCAAGCTGCATTGCATGATGCTTTGGGTCATTAACTTACCTAGTTAAAGACTGTAATGCAATCATTGCAAAAAAAAAAGACACAACAAAGAACTTTCACTCTTAGACTATAGGCTCGATTACAAGTTTCGTAGACCGTTAAAGTATTTCTATGAGAAGCGTTTGCAGTAATCCAGCAGAATCACTTTCTGGACATAGACTGGCTCACGTTGTTGCACGCTTGGCGTCTAAATTCAGACAAGGCGGCTGAGACAAGCCTAAGTCGGTTTTTGGCTACGGCTCTGGCTGGCAGTCACTGAATCTGGCATGCGCATAGCATCCATCAAACTATCATTGTAGTTTGTGATGCTTGCAACATGCATGTGGCATGTGGGCATTACCTGGCCGCTCTTACTATTTCATGCATCACCCCGGCATTGTCCCCCACATACTAAATCGCACACATACATCAAGGCATTTTGCTTAAATATGCCCACCCAAACCCGAAAGACACCCTAAGACATCTTGGTTATTGTTTGTGGCAACGCTTGCTGCTACTTAGTTATTACTACTATATAAAAGCTTATATATATGTACCTTTTAAATAAAAATTGCATATCTTAAGTTTACTTAGACATTATTAAGTCTTTTATCCCATGGTATGCACATGGCTTTTAACTTTTCCGGATTCTATTCATTTTCCCTACAAAAGTCAACGTTGCTTAAATTTGAACTCAAATGAAACCGCCATCTTGTGTTGATTTAGCGAGGACACTGCCTGCATCATCGATACTTTTATCCTTTAACTATCGATAGCGTAAAAAGGCAACCTTAAGCTACCACGCCAAATATGGCCTATCGCATTAAGGATACTTTGTTATCAAGCCTCTCGCAACTTAGGTTTAAGCAGCAACAATTGACTTTTCAATTCAGCAGCAACCTCTTTGATGCTAATACCAAAATCCACCCATATAAAAAATGCAACAATTTTATGTTAAAGTTAAGCATATAAATCGTTTTTGTAGTTTATTTAATAAAAATCTTCATGGGATCTACTGAAGGCTTATCATTTTATCAATGGCATTCATCAGTTACTTATGATTTATGGCAGGGAGGCATCTGTAGCGGCATCCCATTAAAAAGTAGTCTTAATGATCCAAATATGTATCAGTTATTTTCACAGAAATTATGCTTATTTAGGCCTAATTGAAAATTTTGTAAAAGAACCAAAGTTTATACGCTATTTATACATATATGTTTTTTATATTTATGTGCATATCAGAGAGAAATAAATAAGGTAAGCAATTAAACCGACACACATCTTATTTATGCTTCATAATGAAAGCATTCAATCTCACAGTTTCTTTCTTTCACTCTCTTTCTCTTTCGCTCTTTCTGTTTCTCTCTGATATTGCTATTGCAGACCATTTCATGACGAGGTCTTTTTCCATGTTTTTCCATCGTTATATATATATAAAGTTAGATGTTGTGTCTGTGTTTAAACTCCAAAAGTTTGCTCAATCCGTTTATTTGTATATTTTGGCACATCAACAGCAATTCTCGATTAAACCCACAATTGTATTTATGTATATATATATATATATATATGTTTGTATGTACATTTGTCCAAAATTAGCTTCTGGTCGAGCCGTGAAGAAAATTAAAAACTAATCGAAGAAAGTTGTAGCAAATATAGCGTTCTATTTTTGTTTTCATTCTTATCACATCAAAGCCAAAATGCTCAACCAATTATTTGACGAATTGTTGAATTGTTTTTTCCTATTCTTCTATAAATATAGCACTTTTTGTTGCATTTGCTGTTGCCCAAGCTCGTAGTTAATTGAGTGTAAGCCCAGCATCAACTGCATTTCAAAAATATCTCACATTGATATTCTAGCGATAGTATCTGAAAGTAAATCAAAGTTTAACATTAGCATGGATAACTTCACAAGTAAGTCATTGTTCTATAGCATTTATCTATAAGCCCTGTGTCTGAGATGCGTTAATCGCGTTGACCCTAAACTCAAGCCAAAAACAAGCGTTTACTTTTGTCTGGTGTCGTACCAGTGCCAATGTTTGAAAAAGGTTTTTTTTTGCATTAAATTTTGGCTAGTTTTTTTTTGTTTTACACCAGACAACGAAATTTGAGTTTATGCTTTTGAGTATCTCTATGGATATAAAGTATTTATTTATTATTGGATGTGTGTATATTATTGGGCAATTCACTGTGATTCACATACACGAATAAGCTTGTATGTAACATCAGAATGAAGGCCTTAACATGATTGTGACAGGATGGAAACAAGTTAACATGTTATGTATGCATGTGTGTTTGAGTGTATGTATGTGTGTGTGTGTTTATGTTGAAAGTACATTCATATGCTTTCGATGTTTGTAGTACTTGCAGTTCTTGTGTACTCCCAAGACTTATGACAAGACTGTTGTGGATGCTCTCATGCATGGTTAACAGATCTTTTCGATCCAGACTTCATCTCCCAAATCTTCGGCAATTGCATACTTACTTACATTGTATGTAGTATGTATGCATGTAAAATTGTTAGAAAATTCAATATACACCATTTGTTATTCAAAGATGATCAAAATCAAAAAATACTCGTCAAAAAGTAATGATTCTTAAGAAACAATAATTAGAAAGAAATAAGAAAAAACAGAATGTGATTCGTACATTAGCGTGTTTGTAGGTTTTTGTACATTTAACGTACGTTTTGGTAGATTGTGTTATCTTCTATATATGTATGTGTATATGTGTATTCATGCATACATACATATGTATGTACGCATGGTTGGAATAAAAATAAACATAAAAACATATACATATATTTAATTTTGATTTTTGTTTTTTTTTTTCTTTGCTTTCATATTTTATTTTGTAATAAATTTTAATTGGTTTTTGAATGTTGTGGCTTGTTTTTTTTTTTTGGTTTGTTTGTTTTTTTTTTTTTTTTTGTTTGTTTTTCTTGGTTGTATTACGCTTAGTTTTTATTTTATATGTTCACTTAAATTATTTTAGACCACGTTATGGACCATACTATCCAATTGGCATCTTACAGCTAAATTATTATTATTTTATTCTCCTCAGCCTCATACATATGCACGTATGTATGTATCTATGTACATATTGCATTAATGATCTTCATCATGTGTGAAGCTCCATACAATTCAGTTGCTTTTGTTTTTTGGTATTTTTTTTTTTTGTTTTTTGTTGCATTTGTTTGTTTTTTGTATTTTATTAACAGTTAACAGTTCTTTAGAAATTGTTTCAAAAATCTTTTATTATAATGAACATTTGTTTCTTTCTCTCCGATATTTTTGCTCTTCTAAGTTTCCTTGACAAACATACGGTGTGAGTGTTTAATGTGTGCGTGTGTGTGTGTGTCTGTTTGTGTGTGTGTGTTTTATTCTTCTGAAGGATCTTTCGACATCTTTATAAAAGCACATAAGATTCACCTTTCTTCATACCTTTATCGTATTAAGCTTGGAAATTGATTAATCTCAGAATGAGTTCAGGGTAGCAACAATTTGAAAACTTTCCCTAAAGTTTTGCCTAATGAATCAGTATGTTTCAATGTAAAAATTTTGATTTTTGCAATGTTGCTTATTAGTTAGTAATTAATTCCAAACTACCCCAACGATCGCTTCACTGTGCTGCATGGAAATGTTGAAGAAAGTGTTTGAAATCTACAAAGAAGCTTGATGAGAAACGGTTCAAAGAGCCATCAGAAGAAGGTTTAAGTTAAGCACATACTCTTGATATGCGATATGTGAGTTGTGGATGTTTTTATTAGTTTTATTCTCTTTTTTTTCTTTGTTATTTCTTGTTACTTTATTTGATGTCTTTTTTTTTTGTTTTGGACTAAGTAAATATACGTACATAAGTATATTGCATAGAGAGGTTGTAGTGCAAGTGTTAGTAGGCATTTTTGTTATGTATTATCTATATGTTTAAATTGTTTGTGTGTGTGTTGTAGTGTTGAGCATTCATTTGCATATAAATTCATGTTAGATTCTCTTGTATTCATATATCGAAAATATTATTATTATTATTTTTATTATTGTTGTTGCTGTTGATGTTAATGTTGCTGTTGCTCGTTACCATTTTGGCCAACTGCATTTTAAGTTTGATTTTTAGATAACATTTAATGGTTTTCATTTCATTTCGTTTTGGTTTTGTTTTGTTAGAAATCTCCTGTGTACCGTTTCTTATATGTAATTGTCTAATTCATTTATTCAATTAGTAATTAGCCTATTTACTGTTTGGATGTGTGTGTGTGTGGGTGTGTGTTTCTGTGAATAACAATACCTTTAATCGATCTATCTTAGATAATATCATATTTAGCAGTTCCGTCTGCATTTGTCACAATAAAAACCAATCAATATCATTTTGAAATTTACTTACATGTCTAATTGCTTATTTATTTCCTCTATGTGTTAGTGCACAAATCGGCATATCGTACATACATATTTAAATCAATGCGAGTCACAATGTTAATGCTGCCACTTTGCTTGCTGAACACTTAGAATTTAAATACAAGTATTGTATTTGTTTGTTTCGTTTAAAGTTTTAGTTATGTTATGTTATGTTAGGTTATGTCATCAAATAGATTCCCGAAGGTATTGATTTATTTTGTTCATTTTCATACATTTGAACACACACTTAAAACATTGTATGCGCCAACTGTATTGTAGCTAGTACATAATCATTTGTAGTATACGAGTATGTGTATGTGTGTGGTGGTGTTGGTGTGAGTGTAGTGTGTAGCGTGTGTGTGTTAAGATTACTTAGTTTATGTAATTATGGAATGCATGAACTTTGGTATTACTCTTTTCACATTCAATTACGTGTACAAGCATACTATGTAGGTGCATATATATTTTTTTGATCATTGTTCATTGTTCATTGTTTGTTAAAAAATGTTAGCTTAACCACAATTTATTGACAACATACTTGCACATACATATATGATTTAACTTTTGTTTTGATTTCCTTATAGTATGAGTGCACCAACATTTCTGGTTATTTGCTTCATACATATACATAAACATATACAAATACATATACATATACATAGAGATATTCTTAACGATGTGGCTGGCTTTGCCAAACCCTTCAAACTTCAATATTTTTCTTTCAATCTTTCGTGCATACAACAGTACAGAGAGCTATATGTAGTAGTACGTACATACATACACACATGTACTACTATTTGAAATACGTATCTAAATATACATGCATATTCAATTGGATAATACGACATTCATACAAAGTTTTCTTATATATCAAAAGGGGAACACAAAATTTGGTTGCACATTACACAAACGCATGTTTTGTTTTGTATAATGTTATTATGCTATGTTTATGGTATGGTATGGTATTGTATTGTATGGTATGGTTTGGTATGCTTTGGTTAACTCTATGCAGAACACAACTTCAATCTATTCAAGTCTTCAAAATAGTTTTCCAAAGTTTTAAAGCCATTATTGCAACCCTGCCTACTGTAAGGATGTTAACCCGTCTGGCATTTATTGAGAATATAAAAAAAGAGCTAATGCGGTTCATCATCATCATCATCATCGTCATCCAAGACAACTCAGCCATTGCCATTGCCATAGCCTGAGTGAACGATGGCTCTAAGAAGACCATCGAAGTCCATCCTTATTGCCATTAAGAAATGGCATTCATTTTGTTAGTCATCAATATTTATACATTCAGAAAGACGCCTGGCACTTTATCCACACGAAAACAATACTATTCAACAAAAATATAAAAAAAAAACACCTACGAGACTTTGCCATTGGCTTTGTTATTGGAACGAGAGATAACTCTTGAAATGTTTGTCACGAAGCATCGAAAAGTCTAAAGAACAACATGTTTTTGCCAAGACAGATTAGGTATATCGAATAAAGCTGGTCATTCTTACAGGAGACTTCAATTTGGGCACATTAATCTACTTTTAATTGACATTAAGAAACAATTAATGCAAAGTGTGCAGAAAATTTCTTAACTGAAAACATATATATCTATATATATATATATATATGCTAAATGGCTTCTTGTTTTTTGGTTTTTTTTTTTTTGGTTATTTTCATTTGGCTCATACAAATATAAAAAACATACATTCATATGGAAACTTATTCATTTAAATCTGTATAACTATCAAAGTATGCATTTCTGTTTCATTTCATTGGATTCTAGCATATACCTAACTTGATCTAACACTAACTAGATTTTTATTCTGCTGTTATTTGGTTTTTGCATATGCAAACATGTATATGCTACTTATTTCTCATGCCTTTTTCCCTCATTACGGAACACATTCATCAATTCACGTACTAACTACACCGCAAAAAAAAACCAACAACATTCATTCAAACAAACAATCAATCACTTGCCATATTCATATCTACAAGTTTGCATATGCGCTTATGTATAAATTGTATTTGTATACGTATATCTTAAGATCTTTAAATGTACTTAATGCATTTCATTAACTAATCAACTAATTAACTAGTGCACTAGCCAAGTGTCATTTAACGCCTAGTCAGAGTGGAGATCATTGCCGAAACTGATTTGCAAAACAACAACAACAACAAGTACACAAAGAAAGCTATTGCACTCAATGCATCAATGGCATTAGTAAAATTTTATCAAATTTGCACACAAACTGACTGACAATCAACGTTGGCTGTGTGTCAACTACGACTACAACTGAAACTAATGCTTTAACATCCATCCATCAAGCGAATCAATCGCCTGATCAATCATTCAATCGTTTGGTACTAGTATGTATGTATATAATTGTTTAGCGTTACAAATGTCACTTATTTGTAGTTATCTATTATCATTAAACTGTTCTTAACATATTACAAATTTATTACGCTTATCATTAAGGTTATTCATTGGGGTTTATTCAATGTGAACGGGTGGCATTGTGCCTCAAAATCTATCAGTCGTTATAAAAAAAAACAAAAAAAAATAGACACAACAATTTGCCCGAACAAGGGTGCACAGGTGCAATACGAGTATAAATATATATATATATGAAACTACCTGATGTATGAAGAGAAAAAAAACATGTTTTTATGTACAAGGCAAGGGAACGAGAACACAAAAGTAAGTAAGGGATAATGCATAAATTTCAAATCGAATACTTTATCGTCTTACAAAATACTTGTACACCTTTGTTTGTGAGTGTTTTGTTTTGTTTTGTTTTGTTGTGGGGGGAGGGGCTTTATTTATTGTGCAAAATTCATGCAAATTGGTTTTTTTTTTGTCTTAAACTAAACCATCAATAATTATCGATAAATGTTTCCCAGCTGTGGTTTTGAATACAATAATTTGTTGCATACATATATTTGTAAATGTATATCCTGATGCATACATGTATGTATGTATTTACAATTATTACATTGATTTCATTTATTAGCTAGCATATGTTAGTACTATATTGAATTTATCAGGCGTTGCCGTCACGTCTGAGGTACTATGTATGTATTATTAGGTATAAAAAATGTTCTTACGCATAATTCACATGTAAATCCAATAAGTGCATGCATGTATGTATGTATGTATGTACATATGTATGAAATATTCATATGCATATTTTTGGATGTATGTACATGTGTGTGGGTGTGTATGTATGTGTGTGTGTTAACTTCATTTAATAATACATTTATCTCATCATATTTTATCTAATTATCTATGTATGTATGTATGTATGTATGTATGTAGGCATGCACAGTAAGTATGAATGAACGTATGTATGTAAGTATATACGAGTATGTAGATTTTCATTAGCACTTAATATATGTTTTGTTTTTTCTTGTTGCTTTCGTTTTGCTATTTTGCTTTATGGTTATTCACTTTAAACTATATAAGCATGTCTGTGTGTGCTATAATATCTCCATGGATACTAACAGTTTGAGAGAAATCGTATGTTTTGAATGCTTGCCTGCCTCTGGATAGTGGGTAAACAACGCAGCGGTTTGCAGTGGTTAAGAAGCTAGAGATGTTTAAACTGTCAATGCTTATATTCCGGGTAGCAGCCATTCTCGATTATTTGACCGGATTGACTGTTGTTGCTGCTGCTGGTATCGACTGATTGTTGCTGATGCTGATGCTGCTGCTGCTGCTGCTGCTGCTGCGGCTGATGATGATGCTGATATTGCTGATGCTGATGCAATTGCAACTGGTGGAGCTGTAATTGCTGTTGACTTATGGCTGCCGTGTCTGCCGATTGTGACTGCAACGTGCGGCGTGTAGCTGGCTGGATAACACTTCCACTGCTTTCCGTCTCCGTTGAGGGTGGCGAGGGGTAGTAGTCCCTCTGACTTACATTTATACCATTTGGGACGGCTGCCATACCCATTATAGAGTTGCTGCTGGCTGCCGCCGCCGCTGCCGCCGCCGCTGCTGCCGCTGCGGAGGATTGATGATCGCCGTGGTGCTGGTGCGGATGCTGATGCTGGTGCATAACGTTGTTCGTTGTAGCTCCCGATATGGGCGCGACGCCGCTGGATTGTTGGGAATCCGACATTGTGCCGGATTGCGGCTGGTCCAATACCACGACGGATACCACATCCTCACTCGCCCACCGGGCTAACTGTTGTTGAGCTTGAATAAAGTCATCACTAGAAAATAATAATCGTAACAGGAACAACGGTACATGGTAAGAACACAAGGGGGGCTCATCGGGACTCAGGACCTTGGGCTGGGACTGGACGGCAGATACATAAACCTCTCTAAGCATATCACAAAATCTCTAAACGAAGATGGGTCCCACAATTCCAAGCATATCGGAGATACTTTTCCCAAAACTTTACAGCTTCTAAATATATTTTTATAAAATTACTTAAAAAAAAGATGGTTTTGGAAGGGTTTCACTGTACTAAGGGTACAAATGTACCAACAACAAAAAACAGAAGTGTTTGGTACAAATGTACCAAAACTCGCAAACACTTTGTAAAAGAAACTATCGTTTTGCCATTCATCTAATGTTCTGAAAAAAATCACGAGTATTGTACAGAATTGCTCATTGGTGACTAAGGGACAAGAGAAGCTCAAGCAAAAGTACATCTGGCAAGTTGGTGGAAAAAAGATTGCGTAGATGTGTGTTTGTGATTATGAAGATGGTCGCTGGACGGCTAGGTACAAGAGGCTGCTTAGGAAGCTGGCTGACTGTACATATATATATACGGCACTATATATACATAGGTTGACAGACGATGACTTACCTTTCGCTCTCGGGCGTTTCCTGTGGATCGAGTCGCGTGTCGAGGGCACCGCGCTCATGATGATCAGCGCTTTCATAGATGCCCTCATCATCCTGGTGCAGATGCGTGTGCGACGAGTGGTGCGATGAGTGTGGGCCATGTGTGGCATGGCCATGGGCATGCGAATGGTGCGTATGGTGTCCGAATGCGTGCGGAGAGTGCGACTGATGCGTTGTGTGTCGGCCAGCGGGCGCCGGTTGGCGGTAACGTCCGCCATAGGCGAAGCGCGGATCCTCGTCCGAGCGGGGCCGACAACGGCTGCTGTAAGACGGGTGAATTGTAGCGGTTTTCTGAGATTGAGCTGCTTGCTGATTCGAGCTGGCGATATCAAAAAGCAAAGAGCAATCAAACAAATTTCTTTAGCATAATCATTGAGCATAAAAAGTAAAACAAACCAAACAAAAAAAAAATTCTTTTGGATTGGGATGTTGGGACAATCGAGATACCGAAATACCGAGACCGAGACCGATTGTAAGACAGAGAAGATCAATGGCAACTGGATAGAAAGAGAGAGATAGAGAAAGAGAAACAACTCTCTCTCTCTTTTCTCTTCTCTTTCTAGAGGTTTGGGAGTGTTTTTGTTCTTGTTTTCGTTTCTATGGGCGTGGCAACGTATGTGAAACCAACCTTTATCACACAAGATATTCCAGTCTGAAGCCTGTAAGAAATGCGAATAGAAAGTTGCGTTGGCTAATGTTCGGTTTAAATAGCTGTTGCCCAAATGGACCACAGCAGCATAGCAACATGCTCATCTCGCTTTGTAGATGCAGTTGTAGATGTTGTTGTTGTTGTTGTTGTGTGTGAGTGTGTTTGGTTGTGAGTGTATTGTGGTGTATGTGTTTGTATGTATGTATGTTGTTGTTCCAGTTGTTCTATGTTGCAATGTCTGCAATGTTTGTGAAGAATGCGTTTAAAGCCATATAAAAGTTTAAGCTAGACCATTAACAGTGTGAAGCAATTGCGCTACAATTTATCAGGTTATAGAGTTGCTTACTTGTAAATAGTAGTTGCAAGTTAGTAGTAGTTAGTTAGTAGTAGTTAGTAGTATAAGTTGAACTGGGTGATACAAGTACAAATAATAGTTTTAAGACAAGCATTTTCTTAAGGTACTGGCTAAGTAGTTTTCGAATCGCAATCAATGCACACATACACACACACATATGTTGACAGCATCCAACAAATTACGAGTACGAGAACGAGTACGAATACGAGTACGAAAACGAGTACGAATACGAGTACGAGTACCAGCAAATCCTACTAATTTCTCAAACAAGGTACGTAAGTAAGCGTTTGTATGTATGTGTGTGTGTGTGTATGTGTGTGTGTGTGTGTGTGTGTTTGTGTGTATGCGTGGATGCAAGGTATGCAAAATAAATGTAAGATCTATGCATGATAAGCTTGTTTCGGGTTTATCGGACTCGGCGTTAACAGTATTTTAGAGATGGTTGAGTGGTTGGGGAGTAGGATAGTTGGGCTTTTGGAATTGCATCGTCGAAATCATAAGCATTATAATAATAAGATCGATATATTGAATTCGAATGCGAATGCAAATGCGAATGCGAAACTAACCCTTGCGAGGACTCACTACAAGCGGCGGAACTATCTAATCTATAGTGACGATCGGCCTCCGTTTCCGACATGCGTATATCTTCCGAGCCACTGGGGCTCATGTGACGCGACGAGTGGTGTTCCAGCTGACGGATAAGATCCTCCAGATTGCGTATACGCAATGGCCCAGTCGATGGGGCATCATCCTCGTCCGTTGGCTGCTGTTGCATTTGCTGCATTCCCGTCGGCTGATGCAACTGATGCTGCGATCGATGATGATGCATCAAGGCACCGCCATGTCCAATGGCACTGGAGACGCCAATAGCACCACCACCAACACCACCGCCACCGCCACCAACACCCCGTACGCCGCTCATATCAGCGCCCAGAGACATGCCGCCCAAAGCGGAGCCACTGCCATCCAACAATATGGCATGCGCAGCAGCACTATCGCATATATTCTCACGCGAGCTCGACTTGGAGCCACTGGCACGCTTGTACGGCTCCACAGAGTATGCCAGCTGGGCACTGCTGCAGTCCTGCAGTGTCTTGCGCAACATTTCCTCACTCAAGCTGCCGCTGCCAACTGGCGTGTTGCCAGTGCCAGTGCCGCGATGCGATGCCGCATTACGCAATGCCTCCAAAATGTCTTCGTGATAGCCGTTGAGAGATTTGAGTGTGCGCTCCACTTCGGAGGCAGCCGCACCACCAATTGTGGATGTCTGTGTGCCATCCTGTGTTATTAGCTCTAGGTTGTCCGACTGACTGTCATCACACCACTTGTCTTTTAGCTGCTCGCCATGCACAAGTCCATAGCCATGCTTCTTCAGTATGCCCTTCTCTGTGGCGTCCAAACATGAACGTAAACAATGGTCGATCGATTCCAATGTACATGCAAAAGAACATACAAATGTGGTAGAGTCAGACAGCAGTGAGAGCGCAGCGCTCATCGTATACAGAGTGGTAGTAGAAGTTGTTGTTTTTGTAGTAGTAGTTGTAGTAGTAGTAGTAGTAGTTATGGTTATGTAAGTGTATTTTAAGTAGAAGTTATAGTAGTAGTATATGGTTTAAGTAAAGGAGAACCGGTAGTTAGAATTAGTAGTTGAAGTAGTCTAAATATACGCTTTTAAATATAAGTAGTAGTAGTAGTAGTAGCAGTAGTAGTAGTAGAAAAAGTAGTAGTACAGTAGTGAAAAAATACTATAAGTTGTACTAGTAGATCTGGTAGCAATAGTATTTGACGTAAAAGAAGTGGTGTTTTTATTAATACAAGTTGTACATGAAGGGGTAATAGTAGTAGAAAAAGTAGTAGTAGTAAAAGTCGTAGTAGAAGTATATTATTATTAGATGTTGTAGGTATTGGAGTACAAGTAGATGTTATAGAAGTTACAGTAGTAGTAGTAGCAAATGTGGTAGTTAAAGTAGTTTAAACTTATGAAGTAGTAGTAGTTGTAGAAGTAGTAAAAATAATAGTTGAAGAAGTGCTTGTAGTAAAGTAAAGAGAGTGCCGCATTAAAATTAATCATTTAACAACAATATATTAAATAAATTGAATCTTAGGACATGGATATTAGAAATTCAGCTTAAGCTTAATTATAAATATCATTAATCCGTAACATTAACATATATTTTTAAGAGTATAAAAACCAATAAGAATATTTGATTTGAATGTCATATGTACAAATATGTTTGACTTTAAGATTATTTATTCGAGTTTTCTTTATGTTCAGTGCTGACTATTCCTTCGCGACATACTTTCATCGTTTGAAATGTTCGATATTTGTTGACCTACTCTTAGATATGCATGGATATATATTCTATTGCTAGCTATACTCTACTTATAGTATTAAAAAATACGTACATATGTAACGTTAACTTATAAAGCAATCTTAAAAGTTCTTTTAGCTATGTTGAAATTATATTCAACAAGGACGCACGATAAAGTTTGAAACATTGTTATCATTGTTGTTGTTAGCTAAGCTAAGCATACAAGCTTCCAAAGAAAACAAAATGCTAAAATCTTTGCTAGAGTATTTTTATGTTGCATATTCATTGAAAACTTTGTGTTTGTGTGTGGTTGTGTATTAAATAAAAAGGATAACTTATGCAAGAGACAAAAGAGATGTTTATGAAATCAAAATGTTCCTTAAGTTTGGTTTTGCAGAATGAAACCAATTGTATATAAAGTAAAGTATTGTGTGTGGGACAACTATCTTAAGACTACAAATGAATTAAATAACATAGTTAAGTAATTAACTATTTAAGTAGTATAGCAATATTATTTAGTATATAAGTAGCTGCAACGTTAACGTTAACGGGAACGGCAAAGGCACTGCATTATATATTGTATATAAATATTCTAGTTATAAGAACGTCAATTACTTTGGTATACCTATGCATAGCAATATGTTACGTATACGATATTTGAAGTTTGTTGTGTGTTTGGTATTGGTATTGGTATTGGTATTAGTATTGATGACCTCTAGCGCATGAGTATGTTTAAAAAAAGGGGAATGTGTTTAAAGTATTAACCTGCATGTGATTGATCGTCCTCACCACCCGTCGTATAGCGACGTCCATGTAGATTCTTATCCCTGCAACAAAATTTTAAATTAATACATTGAGATTCATGGCAATAGGAAGAATGGAGTTGAGCAATGCTTACCGGAAACCGGCCTGATTGGCGTAGACCAATTTACTGGAGCCATCTAGAGATACCTCCTCGACGGAATGATGATTGGGCGCCGTTGCCGCACCCCCGTAGCCCTTCGGTATGGGTTTCTTTGAGAATGGCGGATCGTACTTAAGGGTGGTTGTCTTGCGTCTAAGCGTTGTACATTCATGTTGATATCGACGTCAGAACGTTGTTTGGTTGTTGTTGTTATTGTTGTTTATTATTTTTGTTGTTTATATATGCGTTATAGTATGTATAGATTTAATTCATAGATTTGTTGTATACACACAGGGCACATACATATATGTATACATATAATTGTTTAAAAGCGTTGTTGTTGTTTTTATATGTATATGTATGTATGGTGCGTATGATTTATTTTTTCATATATCGTATATATATATATTAGAGTATATATACAAAATCATTTCGATACGTTTGGCATGGTTGATCGATGGATTTTGGTCGTAGGTTGGTTGATTGATTGATTGATTGATTAGGTTGGTTGGTTGATTTGTTAATAGATTGATTGATTGGTTGATTGAGATTTACAAGGTGTATGAAAGGTTGCATTAAGGGGGCAGGGTTCGCAGGAATGCCAGCATACACACACCCACACAGACAGGCACACACACACACACACACGCACGCACACATTCATACATAGAGACACACGGCATACATGCATACAGACATACACGCCACAATTTCAAAGAATGTGGGTGTGTGTACATAAGGCAAAAAAAGTTGTTTGCACACATAAATTTGTTTGTTTGATTTGAATTTAGATTTTGTATTTGATTTTGATTTGATTTTGGTTGATTTTATTTTTTTTTTTTGTTGGTTCGGTTTTTTTGTTGTTGTTGTAGTTGTTGATGTTGTTGTTGTTATTGTTGTTGTTGTAGTTGTTGTTGTAGTTGTTGGGAAACGAAAGGTTATGATGAGATACTTGATTAATAAAATGCTCGCAATAGAATTGTTGCTGTTGTTCTTGTTGTGGTTTTTTTGTGGTATTTTTTTTTCTTTTTCATTTTTTTCATCGTGATAATTAATAACATAAAGTGCCACATAAAGAAATTTTGTTACACAAATTTAAATACAAATATATATAATGATAAAAAAAACACATACACATACCCATATACACAAACAATTAGTATGTACAAATGTACAATATGCTTATATTTAAATTTTGCGATTTTTTTTGGTTCTGTTTTTTTTTTTCATTCGATTATTATAATATTGCAAGCATGAGCATGTATGTAGTATATACATAGGTATGTATTTGCAGGTTAAATACATTGAATGTGCCGTTAAACAAAAGAGCAAAAATGAAACTGAAGCAAAATGAAATCGAAAAAATATACATGTACAAATGTAAGTATGTTTAAATGCATTACTTAACAAAGTGTCATTCTTAAGCAGAAATAAATAATAAACAAAAATAATAATTAAATTCGCATGATATTTGAATTTTGCAAGAGGACACAGTAAATGATTGGACATTTAGTTTGGACTAACATTGATATTGATATTAATGAAAGGCTGAAAGTCAAAAACACGTCAACGATATAACACACAAAATCTTTAATAAATTTTCACAATTATTAATGGAATGCTGACACATTTATGCATGTATGTATTTATGTATGCAGGTATGTAGAACATTAGTGATATGTAGGCGCGGACAGGGGTTTGGGGGTGTTAGATTAGATTTGCATTTCAGTTCAGAAGACATTCCATTCCATTGACCTGACGCATACATACAAACATATATCTACATACAAACATACAATTGTGCATGCCTGCATTCATACAGCATACACACACACACAGACAAAGAATATTCTCATTTAATTTTATTATTATTATTTTTTTTTTGGTTACATATAGATAGATAAACCCATAGACAATGTGAACTGGGACTGAATGAAAATAGTTGTTGTTTATCTTTTTCAGGCATAATGCCCGTTATACAATACATACTATGAAGAAAGAGACACACAGAGAGTGAGAGAGAGAGAGAGAGAGAGAGAGAGAGCGAGCGAGCAAGAGGGAGAGAAAGAGAGTGAGGTAGAGCGACAAGCATGGATGAGAGACATAAATTCAAATAGTAAGTTGAAAAAAAATAACAAAACGAAGAATAATGTAGAAAATCGAATGAAAGACAGAATGAAGGCGAAATTGTTTATATAGTATGTATATGTGTAAGTATATACATATGTTGGCTGTTAAATATGCATGTTTAGCATGTTAATTCAGGTAACATCCAATTTAGTAAAACCAATACAAAAGAGAATGTTAGTCAAACAAATTTTAAAACAAATTATCAACATAATGTGATAATGTTGGATGTACCATCTTTATATGCATACACACATTTAAAGACAGCGATGTTAGCGTTGAGCTTGCAGGAATGAGTGTGGCAAATGATCAAGTTCAAAACTTTTTAATTTCGTTCTTGTTGCTGTGATTGGTTGCGTCAAGGCAGTTGGAAAGTTGTCGGGCAAGGCATGAAGTGTGCATGCCTATGTCACAGATATGTAAGTACATTACATACTTACACTAGGAATATATGAGTGGGTGGGTGGTTGGTTGGGTGTTTGGTGATTAGTATTTGGCTGGTGTTTGTGTTAATATCGAATCATCGATGCATATACGATAGTACACAAAGAAAACACTGGTATGCAATTTCAATTAGAATGCTTTCTGTGTGTTAATTGTATGTGTTATACTTTTTGTACATTTGCAATTAGCTCATGATGGCGGCTCATCGGAACATCGCTGGCTCTCTCAGCAGAAAGCACCACCATAACTCAAAGTCAGTTTCGTCTATGTTGGGCCCTAAGCGCAAAAAGAGATCTTTCAATTGCCATCGATGGCAATAACAAATGCATTTGGCAATTGCTTCCCAACCTACATAAAATATTTTGCTTCAGAGTATGCATTACAATGCCTACTCCTTACTTTTGGCTTTGGGCTGCAAGTGAGCACAGGGGGTGAGAGCAGGGGGAGAAGTTAACCTTGTTATTTGGTTGTGCGAGAGTTAAATATTTATTTTAATTTTTTGTTTGATATTGTAGGTGTTTATGGTAATTTATGACTGGTACTAAGTATCAATGATGTGGCATTGCTAATATGTAAGTACTTTGGCATATGCATTAGTTATATAGTATTTCGATCATATTAGGTTGTTTTATGGTTTAAAATATATGTATTTATCATTGTTTTTTGTTTTTGGTTTTTGGTTTTTAGTTTTTAGTTTTCAATACTTTAGGAAGACTTAACTGAACAAAAGTAGTAATGAAAATAGTCAACATGATCTGCGATCAGCGACGCTCTGGGCCACAATTTGTTACCATTTTATATGTTGGCGTGGCCTTGTTCAAATCTTTTGATTTTCACTCATTAACAATAATCAAAAATAATTGATACTAAGATATTAGTTAAATAAAAGGCTATGTATTAAAACTTAAGTTGGAAATAAAATATAAATATGCATATGTTATTATTATGTACTTTTATGTGTACTACGATTGTTCCCATTGTATTCATTTCATACTATTTGTGTGCTAATTATAATAGTAATAATTCTTTAGCCTTTGTTGGAGGATATGCTATTACTATGTATGCTTTTGCATAGATTCACTCAAATCTCTTGTTGGATTTCGCTAAAGATTTCTATTATGCTACGTTTTCTATTCATTTAATTTTTTTTTTGTATTGGAAAAATAAACAAAAAAAAAATTAAATGAAATAGAAAACGTAGCATAATCAAATCTTAGCGAAATCCAACAAGAGATTTGCATGAATGTATGCAAAAGCATACATAGTAATAGCATATCCTCCAACAAAGGCTAAAGAATTATTACTATTATAATTAGCACACAAATAGTATGAAATGAATACAATGGGAACAATCGTAGTACACATAAAAGTACATAATAATAACATATGCATATTTATATTTTATTTCCAACTTAAGTTTTAATACATAGCCTTTTATTTAACTAATATCTTAGTATCAATTATTTTTGATTATTGTTAATGAGTGAAAATCAAAAGATTTGAACAAGGCCACGCCAACATATAAAATGGTAACAAATTGTGGCCCAGAGCGTCGCTGATCGCAGATCATGTTGACTATTTTCATTACTACTTTTGTTCAGTTAAGTCTTCCTAAAGTATTGAAAACTAAAAACTAAAAACCAAAAACCAAAAACAAAAAACAATGATAAATACATATATTTTAAACCATAAAACAACCTAATATGATCGAAATACTATATAACTAATGCATATGCCAAAGTACTTACATATTAGCAATGCCACATCATTGATACTTAGTACCAGTCATAAATTACCATAAACACCTACAATATCAAACAAAAAATTAAAATAAATATTTAACTCTCGCACAACCAAATAACAAGGTTAACTTCTCCCCCTGCTCTCACCCCCTGTGCTCACTTGCAGCCCAAAGCCAAAAGTAAGGAGTAGGCATTGTAATGCATACTCTGAAGCAAAATATTTTATGTAGGTTGGGAAGCAATTGCCAAATGCATTTGTTATTGCCATCGATGGCAATTGAAAGATCTCTTTTTGCGCTTAGGGCCCAACATAGACGAAACTGACTTTGAGTTATGGTGGTGCTTTCTGCTGAGAGAGCCAGCGATGTTCCGATGAGCCGCCATCATGAGCTAATTGCAAATGTACAAAAAGTATAACACATACAATTAACACACAGAAAGCATTCTAATTGAAATTGCATACCAGTGTTTTCTTTGTGTACTATCGTATATGCATCGATGATTCGATATTAACACAAACACCAGCCAAATACTAATCACCAAACACCCAACCAACCACCCACCCACTCATATATTCCTAGTGTAAGTATGTAATGTACTTACATATCTGTGACATAGGCATGCACACTTCATGCCTTGCCCGACAACTTTCCAACTGCCTTGACGCAACCAATCACAGCAACAAGAACGAAATTAAAAAGTTTTGAACTTGATCATTTGCCACACTCATTCCTGCAAGCTCAACGCTAACATCGCTGTCTTTAAATGTGTGTATGCATATAAAGATGGTACATCCAACATTATCACATTATGTTGATAATTTGTTTTAAAATTTGTTTGACTAACATTCTCTTTTGTATTGGTTTTACTAAATTGGATGTTACCTGAATTAACATGCTAAACATGCATATTTAACAGCCAACATATGTATATACTTACACATATACATACTATATAAACAATTTCGCCTTCATTCTGTCTTTCATTCGATTTTCTACATTATTCTTCGTTTTGTTATTTTTTTTCAACTTACTATTTGAATTTATGTCTCTCATCCATGCTTGTCGCTCTACCTCACTCTCTTTCTCTCCCTCTTGCTCGCTCGCTCTCTCTCTCTCTCTCTCTCTCTCTCTCTCACTCTCTGTGTGTCTCTTTCTTCATAGTATGTATTGTATAACGGGCATTATGCCTGAAAAAGATAAACAACAACTATTTTCATTCATAATGTCCCAGTTCACATTGTCTATGGGTTTATCTATCTATATGTAACCAAAAAAAAATAATAATAATAATAAAATTAAATGAGAATATTCTTTGTCTGTGTGTGTGTGTGTATGCTGTATGAATGCAGGCATGCACAATTGTATGTTTGTATGTAGATATATGTTCGTATGTATGCGTCAGGTCAATGGAATGGAATGTCTTCTGAACTGAAATGCAAATCTAATCTAACACCCCCAAACCCCTGTCCGCGCCTACATATCACTAATGTTCTACATACCTGCATACATAAATACATACATGCATAAATGTATCAGCATTCCATTAATAATTGTGAAAATTTATTAAAGATTTTGTGTGTTATATCGTTGACGTGTTTTTGACTTTCAGCCTTTCATTAATATCAATATCAATGTTAGTCCAAACTAAATGTCCAATCATTTACTGTGTCCTCTTGCAAAATTCAAATATCATGCGAATTTAATTATCTTTTTTTATTATTATTTATTTCTGCTTAAGAATGACACTTTGTTAAGTAATGCATTTAAACATACTTACATTTGTACATGTATATTTTTTCGATTTCATTTTGCTTCAGTTTCATTTTTGCTCTTTTGTTTAACGGCACATTCAATGTATTTAACCTGCAAATACATACCTATGTATATACTACATACATGCTCATGCTTGCAATATTATAATAATCGAATGCAAAAAAAAAAACAGAACCAAAAAAAATCGCAAAATTTAAATATAATAATATTGTACATTTGTACATACTAATTGTTTGTGTATATGGGTATGTGTATGTGTTTTTTTTATCATTATATATATTTGTATTTAAATTTGTGTAACAAAATTTCTTTATGTGGCACTTTATGTTATTAATTATCACGATGAAAAAAATGAAAAAGAAAAAAAAAATACCACAAAAAAACCACAACAAGAACAACAGCAACAATTCTATTGCGAGCATTTTATTAATCAAGTATCTCATCATAACCTTTCGTTTCCCAACAACTACAACAACAACTACAACAACAACAATAACAACAACAACATCAACAACTACAACAACAACAAAAAAACCGAACCAACAAAAAAAAAATAAAATAAAATCAACCAAAATCAAATCAAAATCAAATACAAAATCTAAATTCAAATCAAACAAACAAATTTATGTGTGCAAACAACTTTTTTTGCCTTATGTACACACACCCACATTCTTTGAAATTGTGGCGTGTATGTCTGTATGCATGTATGCCGTGTGTCTCTATGTATGAATGTGTGTGTGCGTGCGTGTGTGTGTGTGTGTGTGCCTGTCTGTGTGGGTGTGTGTATGCTGGCATTCCTGCGAACCCTGCCCCCTTAATGCAACCTTTCATACACCTTGTAAATCTCAATCAACCAATCAATCAATCTATTAACAAATCAACCAACCAACCTAATCAATCAATCAATCAATCAACCAACCTACGACCAAAATCCATCGATCAACCATGCCAAACGTATCGAAATGATTTTGTATATATACTCTAATATATATATATACGATATATGAAAAAATAAATCATACGCACCATACATACATATACATATAAAAACAACAACAACGCTTTTAAACAATTATATGTATACATATATGTATGTGCCCTGTGTGTATACAACAAATCTATGAATTAAATCTATACATACTATAACGCATATATAAACAACAAAAATAATAAACAACAATAACAACAACAACCAAACAACGTTCTGACGTCGATATCAACATGAATGTACAACGCTTAGACGCAAGACAACCACCCTTAAGTACGATCCGCCATTCTCGAAGAAACCCATACCGAAGGGCTACGGGGGTGCGGCAACGGCGCCCAATCATCATTCCGTCGAGGAGGTATCTCTAGATGGCTCCAGTAAATTGGTCTACGCCAATCAGGCCGGTTTCCGGTAAGCATTGCTCAACTCCATTCTTCCTATTGCCATGAATCTCAATGTATTAATTTAAAATTTCGTTGCAGGGATAAGAATCTACATGGACGTCGCTATACGACGGGTGGTGAGGACGATCAATCACATGCAGGTTAATACTTTAAACACATTCCCCTTTTTCTAAACATACTCATGCGCTAGAGGTCATCAATACTAATACCAATACCAATACCAATACCAATACCAAACACACAACAAACTTCAAATATCGTATACGTAACATATTGCTATGCATAGGTATACCAATGTAATTGACGTTCTTATAACTAGAATATTTATATACAATATATAATGCAGTGCCTTTGCCGTTCCCGTTAACGTTAACGTTGCAGCTACTTATATACTAAATAATATTGCTATACTACTTAAATAATTAATTACTTAACGATGTTATTTAATTCATTTGTAGTCTTAAGATAGTTGTCCCACACACAATACTTTACTTTATATACAATTGGTTTCATTCTGCAAAACCAAACTTAAGGAACATTTTGATTTCATAAACATCTCTTTTGTCTCTTGCATAAGTTATCCTTTTTATTTAATACACAACCACACACAAACACAAAGTTTTCAATGAATATGCAACATAAAAATACTCTAGCAAAGATTTTAGCATTTTCTTTTCTTTGGAAGCTTGTATGCTTAGCTTAGCTAACAACAATAATGATAACAATGTTTCAAACTTTATCGTGCGTCCTTGTTGAATATAATTTCAACATAGCTAAAAGAACTTTTTAATTGCTTTATAAGTTAACGTTACATATGTACGTATTTTTTAATAATATAAGTAGAGTATAGCTAGCAATAGAATATATATCCATGCATATCTAAGAGTAGGTCAACAAATATCGAACATTTCAAACGATGAAAGTATGTCGCGAAGGAATAGTCAGCACTGAACATAAAGAAAACTCGAATAAATAATCTTAAAGTCAAACATATTTGTACATATGACATTCAAATCAAATATTCTTATTGGTTTTTATACTCTTAAAAATGTATGTTAATGTTACGGATTAATGATATTTATAATTAAGCATAAGCTGAATTTCTAATATCCATGTCCTAAGATTCAATTTATTTAATATATTGTTGTTAAATGATTAATTTTAATGCGGCACTCTCTTTACTTTACTACAAGCACTTCTTCAACTATTATTTTTACTACTTCTACAACTACTACTACTTCATAAATTTAAACTACTTTAACTACTACATTTGCTACTACTACTACTGTAACTTCTATAACATCTACTTGTACTCCAATACCTACAACATCTAATAATAATACTACTTCTACTACGACTTTTACTACTACTACTTTTTCTACTACTATTACCCCTTCATGTACAACTTGTATTAATAAAAACACCACTTCTTTTACGTCAAATACTATTGCTACCAGATCTACTAGTACAACTTATAGTATTTTTTCACTACTGTACTACTACTTTTTCTACTACTACTACTGCTACTACTACTACTTATATTTAAAAGCGTATATTTAGACTACTTCAACTACTAATTCTTACTACCGGTTCTCCTTTACTTAAACCATATACTACTACTATAACTTCTACTTAAAATACTTACACTAACATAACCATAACTACTACTACTACAACTACTACTACAAAAACAACAACTTCTACTACCACTCTGTATACGATGAGCGCTGCGCTCTCACTGCTGTCTGACTCTACCACATTTGTATGTTCTTTTGCATGTACATTGGAATCGATCGACCATTGTTTACGTTCATGTTTGGACGCCACAGAGAAGGGCATACTGAAGAAGCATGGCTATGGACTTGTGCATGGCGAGCAGCTAAAAGACAAGTGGTGTGATGACAGTCAGTCGGACAACCTAGAGCTAATAACACAGGATGGCACACAGACATCCACAATTGGTGGTGCGGCTGCCTCCGAAGTGGAGCGCACACTCAAATCTCTCAACGGCTATCACGAAGACATTTTGGAGGCATTGCGTAATGCGGCATCGCATCGCGGCACTGGCACTGGCAACACGCCAGTTGGCAGCGGCAGCTTGAGTGAGGAAATGTTGCGCAAGACACTGCAGGACTGCAGCAGTGCCCAGCTGGCATACTCTGTGGAGCCGTACAAGCGTGCCAGTGGCTCCAAGTCGAGCTCGCGTGAGAATATATGCGATAGTGCTGCTGCGCATGCCATATTGTTGGATGGCAGTGGCTCCGCTTTGGGCGGCATGTCTCTGGGCGCTGATATGAGCGGCGTACGGGGTGTTGGTGGCGGTGGCGGTGGTGTTGGTGGTGGTGCTATTGGCGTCTCCAGTGCCATTGGACATGGCGGTGCCTTGATGCATCATCATCGATCGCAGCATCAGTTGCATCAGCCGACGGGAATGCAGCAAATGCAACAGCAGCCAACGGACGAGGATGATGCCCCATCGACTGGGCCATTGCGTATACGCAATCTGGAGGATCTTATCCGTCAGCTGGAACACCACTCGTCGCGTCACATGAGCCCCAGTGGCTCGGAAGATATACGCATGTCGGAAACGGAGGCCGATCGTCACTATAGATTAGATAGTTCCGCCGCTTGTAGTGAGTCCTCGCAAGGGTTAGTTTCGCATTCGCATTTGCATTCGCATTCGAATTCAATATATCGATCTTATTATTATAATGCTTATGATTTCGACGATGCAATTCCAAGAGCCCAACTATCCTACTCCCCAACCACTCAACCATCTCTAAAATACTGTTAACGCCGAGTCCGATAAACCCGAAACAAGCTTATCATGCATAGATCTTACATTTATTTTGCATACCTTGCATCCACGCATACACACAAACACACACACACACACACACATACACACACACACACATACATACAAACGCTTACTTACGTACCTTGTTTGAGAAATTAGTAGGATTTGCTGGTACTCGTACTCGTATTCGTACTCGTTTTCGTACTCGTATTCGTACTCGTTCTCGTACTCGTAATTTGTTGGATGCTGTCAACATATGTGTGTGTGTGTGTGCATTGATTGCGATTCGAAAACTACTTAGCCAGTACCTTAAGAAAATGCTTGTCTTAAAACTATTATTTGTACTTGTATCACCCAGTTCAACTTATACTACTAACTACTACTAACTAACTACTACTAACTTGCAACTACTATTTACAAGTAAGCAACTCTATAACCTGATAAATTGTAGCGCAATTGCTTCACACTGTTAATGGTCTAGCTTAAACTTTTATATGGCTTTAAACGCATTCTTCACAAACATTGCAGACATTGCAACATAGAACAACTGGAACAACAACATACATACATACAAACACATACACCACAATACACTCACAACCAAACACACTCACACACAACAACAACAACATCTACAACTGCATCTACAAAGCGAGATGAGCATGTTGCTATGCTGCTGTGGTCCATTTGGGCAACAGCTATTTAAACCGAACATTAGCCAACGCAACTTTCTATTCGCATTTCTTACAGGCTTCAGACTGGAATATCTTGTGTGATAAAGGTTGGTTTCACATACGTTGCCACGCCCATAGAAACGAAAACAAGAACAAAAACACTCCCAAACCTCTAGAAAGAGAAGAGAAAAGAGAGAGAGAGTTGTTTCTCTTTCTCTATCTCTCTCTTTCTATCCAGTTGTCATTGAACTTCTCTGTATTACAATCGGTCTCGGTCTCGGTATTTCGGTATCTCGATTGTCCCAACATCCCAATCCAAAAGAATTTTTTTTTTGTTTGGTTTGTTTTACTTTTTGTGCTCAATGATTATGCTAAAGAAATTTGTTTGATTGCTCTTTGCTTTTTGATATCGCCAGCTCGAATCAGCAAGCAGCTCAATCTCAGAAAACCGCTACAATTCACCCGTCTTACAGCAGCCGTTGTCGGCCCCGCTCGGACGAGGATCCGCGCTTCGCCTATGGCGGACGTTACCGCCAACCGGCGCCCGCTGGCCGACACACAACGCATCAGTCGCACTCTCCGCACGCATTCGGACACCATACGCACCATTCGCATGCTCATGGCCATGCCACACATGGCCCACACTCATCGCACCACTCGTCGCACACGCATCTGCACCAGGATGATGAGGGCATCTATGAAAGCGCTGATCATCATGAGCGCGGTGCCCTCGACACGCGACTCGATCCACAGGAAACGCCCGAGAGCGAAAGGTAAGTCATCGTCTGTCAACCTATGTATATATAGTGCCGTATATATATGTACAGTCAGCCAGCTTCCTAAGCAGCCTCTTGTACCTAGCCGACCAGCGACCATCTTCATAATCACAAACACACATCTACGCAATCTTTTTTCCACCAACTTGCCAGATGTACTTTTGCTTGAGCTTCTCTTGTTCCTGAGTCATCAATGAGCAATTCTGTACAATACTCGTGATTTTTTTTCAGAACATTAGATGAATAGCAAAACGATAGTTTCTTTTACAAAGTGTTTGCGAGTTTTGGTACATTTGTACCAAACACTTCTGGGGGTTTTTTGTGGTACATTTGTACCCTTAGTACAGTGAAACCCTTCCAAAACCATAGTTTTTTTCAAGTAATTTTATAAAAATATATTTGGAAGCTGTAAAGTTTTGGGAAAAGTATCTCCGATATGCTTGGAATTGTGGGACCCATCTTCGTTTAGAGATTTTGTGATTTACTTAGAGAGGTTTATGTATCTGCTGTCCAGTCCCAGCCCAAGGTCCTGAGTCCCGATGAGCCCCCCTTGTGTTCTTACCATGTACCGTTGTTCCTGTTACGATTATTATTTTCTAGTGATGACTTTATTCAAGCTCAACAACAGTTAGCCCGGTGGGCGAGTGAGGATGTGGTATCCGTCGTGGTATTGGACCAGCCGCAATCCGGCACAATGTCGGATTCCCAACAATCCAGCGGCGTCGCGCCCATATCGGGAGCTACAACGAACAACGTTATGCACCAGCATCAGCATCCGCACCAGCACCACGGCGATCATCAATCCTCCGCAGCGGCAGCAGCGGCGGCGGCAGCGGCGGCGGCAGCCAGCAGCAACTCTATAATGGGTATGGCAGCCGTCCCAAATGGTATAAATGTAAGTCAGAGGGACTACTACCCCTCGCCACCCTCAACGGAGACGGAAAGCAGTGGAAGTGTTATCCAGCCAGCTACACGCCGCACGTTGCAGTCACAATCGGCAGACACGGCAGCCATAAGTCAACAGCAATTACAGCTCCACCAGTTGCAATTGCATCAGCATCAGCAATATCAGCATCATCATCAGCCGCAGCAGCAGCAGCATCAGCATCAGCAACAATCAGTCGATACCAGCAGCAGCAACAACAGTCAATCCGGTCAAATAATCGAGAATGGCTGCTACCCGGAATATAAGCATTGACAGTTTAAACATCTCTAGCTTCTTAACCACTGCAAACCGCTGCGTTGTTTACCCACTATCCAGAGGCAGGCAAGCATTCAAAACATACGATTTCTCTCAAACTGTTAGTATCCATGGAGATATTATAGCACACACAGACATGCTTATATAGTTTAAAGTGAATAACCATAAAGCAAAATAGCGAAACGAAAGCAACAAGCAAAAACAAAACATATATTAAGTGCTAATGAAAATCTACATACTCGTATATACTTACATACATACGTTCATTCATACTTACTGTGCATGCCTACATACATACATACATACATAGATAATTAGATAAAATATGATGAGATAAATGTATTATTAAATGAAGTTAACACACACACATACATACACACCCACACACATGTACATACATCCAAAAATATGCATATGAATATTTCATACATATGTACATACATACATACATACATGCATGCACTTATTGGATTTACATGTGAATTATGCGTAAGAACATTTTTTATACCTAATAATACATACATAGTACCTCAGACGTGACGGCAACGCCTGATAAATTCAATATAGTACTAACATATGCTAGTTAATAAATGAAATCAATGTAATAATTGTAAATACATACATACATGTATGCATCAGGATATACATTTACAAATATATGTATGCAACAAATTATTGTATTCAAAACCACAGCTGGGAAACATTTATCGATAATTATTGATGGTTTAGTTTAAGACAAAAAAAAAACCAATTTGCATGAATTTTGCACAATAAAAAAGCCCCTCCCCCCACAACAAAACAAAACAAAACAAAACACTCACAAACAAAGGTGTACAAGTATTTTGTAAGACGATAAAGTATTCGATTTGAAATTTATGCATTATCCCTTACTTACTTTTGTGTTCTCGTTCCCTTGCCTTGTACATAAAAACATGTTTTTTTTCTCTTCATACATCAGGTAGTTTCATATATATATATATTTATACTCGTATTGCACCTGTGCACCCTTGTTCGGGCAAATTGTTGTGTCTATTTTTTTTTGTTTTTTTTTATAACGACTGATAGATTTTGAGGCACAATGCCACCCGTTCACATTGAATAAACCCCAATGAATAACCTTAATGATAAGCGTAATAAATTTGTAATATGTTAAGAACAGTTTAATGATAATAGATAACTACAAATAAGTGACATTTGTAACGCTAAACAATTATATACATACATACTAGTACCAAACGATTGAATGATTGATCAGGCGATTGATTCGCTTGATGGATGGATGTTAAAGCATTAGTTTCAGTTGTAGTCGTAGTTGACACACAGCCAACGTTGATTGTCAGTCAGTTTGTGTGCAAATTTGATAAAATTTTACTAATGCCATTGATGCATTGAGTGCAATAGCTTTCTTTGTGTACTTGTTGTTGTTGTTGTTTTGCAAATCAGTTTCGGCAATGATCTCCACTCTGACTAGGCGTTAAATGACACTTGGCTAGTGCACTAGTTAATTAGTTGATTAGTTAATGAAATGCATTAAGTACATTTAAAGATCTTAAGATATACGTATACAAATACAATTTATACATAAGCGCATATGCAAACTTGTAGATATGAATATGGCAAGTGATTGATTGTTTGTTTGAATGAATGTTGTTGGTTTTTTTTTGCGGTGTAGTTAGTACGTGAATTGATGAATGTGTTCCGTAATGAGGGAAAAAGGCATGAGAAATAAGTAGCAAATACATGTTTGCATATGCAAAAACCAAATAACAGCAGAATAAAAATCTAGTTAGTGTTAGATCAAGTTAGGTATATGCTAGAATCCAATGAAATGAAACAGAAATGCATACTTTGATAGTTATACAGATTTAAATGAATAAGTTTCCATATGAATGTATGTTTTTTATATTTGTATGAGCCAAATGAAAATAACCAAAAAAAAAAAAACCAAAAAACAAGAAGCCATTTAGCATATATATATATATATATAGATATATATGTTTTCAGTTAAGAAATTTTCTGCACACTTTGCATTAATTGTTTCTTAATGTCAATTAAAAGTAGATTAATGTGCCCAAATTGAAGTCTCCTGTAAGAATGACCAGCTTTATTCGATATACCTAATCTGTCTTGGCAAAAACATGTTGTTCTTTAGACTTTTCGATGCTTCGTGACAAACATTTCAAGAGTTATCTCTCGTTCCAATAACAAAGCCAATGGCAAAGTCTCGTAGGTGTTTTTTTTTTATATTTTTGTTGAATAGTATTGTTTTCGTGTGGATAAAGTGCCAGGCGTCTTTCTGAATGTATAAATATTGATGACTAACAAAATGAATGCCATTTCTTAATGGCGATAAGGATGAAAGTGCCTTCGATGGTCTTCTTAGAGCCATCGTTCACTCAGGCTATGGCAATGGCAATGGCTGAGTTGTCTTGGATGACGATGATGATGATGATGATGAACCGCATTAGCTCTTTTTTTATATTCTCAATAAATGCCAGACGGGTTAACATCCTTACAGTAGGCAGGGTTGCAATAATGGCTTTAAAACTTTGGAAAACTTTTTGAAGACTTGAATAGATTGAAGTTGTGTTCTGCATAGAGTTAACCAAAGCATACCAAACCATACCATACAATACAATACCATACCATACCATAAACATAGCATAATAACATTATACAAAACAAAACATGCGTTTGTGTAATGTGCAACCAAATTTTGTGTTCCCCTTTTGATATATAAGAAAACTTTGTATGAATGTCGTATTATCCAATTGAATATGCATGTATATTTAGATACGTATTTCAAATAGTAGTACATGTGTGTATGTATGTACGTACTACTACATATAGCTCTCTGTACTGTTGTATGCACGAAAGATTGAAAGAAAAATATTGAAGTTTGAAGGGTTTGGCAAAGCCAGCCACATCGTTAAGAATATCTCTATGTATATGTATATGTATTTGTATATGTTTATGTATATGTATGAAGCAAATAACCAGAAATGTTGGTGCACTCATACTATAAGGAAATCAAAACAAAAGTTAAATCATATATGTATGTGCAAGTATGTTGTCAATAAATTGTGGTTAAGCTAACATTTTTTAACAAACAATGAACAATGAACAATGATCAAAAAAATATATATGCACCTACATAGTATGCTTGTACACGTAATTGAATGTGAAAAGAGTAATACCAAAGTTCATGCATTCCATAATTACATAAACTAAGTAATCTTAACACACACACGCTACACACTACACTCACACCAACACCACCACACACATACACATACTCGTATACTACAAATGATTATGTACTAGCTAAATACAGTTGCAAATGGCGCATACAATGTTTTAAGTGTGTGTTCAAATGTATGAAAATGAACAAAATAAATCAATACCTTCGGGAATCTATTTGATGACATAACCTAACATAACATAACATAACTAAAACTTTAAACGAAACAAACAAATACAATACTTGTATTTAAATTCTAAGTGTTCAGCAAGCAAAGTGGCAGCATTAACATTGTGACTCGCATTGATTTAAATATGTATGTACGATATGCCGATTTGTGCACTAACACATAGAGGAAATAAATAAGCAATTAGACATGTAAGTAAATTTCAAAATGATATTGATTGGTTTTTATTGTGACAAATGCAGACGGAACTGCTAAATATGATATTATCTAAGATAGATCGATTAAAGGTATTGTTATTCACAGAAACACACACCCACACACACACACATCCAAACAGTAAATAGGCTAATTACTAATTGAATAAATGAATTAGACAATTACATATAAGAAACGGTGCACAGGAGATTTCTAACAAAACAAAACCAAAACGAAATGAAATGAAAACCATTAAATGTTATCTAAAAATCAAACTTAAAATGCAGTTGGCCAAAATGGTAACGAGCAACAGCAACATTAACATCAACAGCAACAACAATAATAAAAATAATAATAATAATATTTTCGATATATGAATACAAGAGAATCTAACATGAATTTATATGCAAATGAATGCTCAACACTACAACACACACACCCACACACAATTTAAACATATAGATAATACATAACAAAAATGCCTACTAACACTTGCACTACAACCTCTCTATGCAATATACTTATGTACGTATATTTACTTAGTCCAAAACAAAAAAAAAAGACATCAAATAAAGTAACAAGAAATAACAAAGAAAAAAAAGAGAATAAAACTAATAAAAACATCCACAACTCACATATCGCATATCAAGAGTATGTGCTTAACTTAAACCTTCTTCTGATGGCTCTTTGAACCGTTTCTCATCAAGCTTCTTTGTAGATTTCAAACACTTTCTTCAACATTTCCATGCAGCACAGTGAAGCGATCGTTGGGGTAGTTTGGAATTAATTACTAACTAATAAGCAACATTGCAAAAATCAAAATTTTTACATTGAAACATACTGATTCATTAGGCAAAACTTTAGGGAAAGTTTTCAAATTGTTGCTACCCTGAACTCATTCTGAGATTAATCAATTTCCAAGCTTAATACGATAAAGGTATGAAGAAAGGTGAATCTTATGTGCTTTTATAAAGATGTCGAAAGATCCTTCAGAAGAATAAAACACACACACACAAACAGACACACACACACACGCACACATTAAACACTCACACCGTATGTTTGTCAAGGAAACTTAGAAGAGCAAAAATATCGGAGAGAAAGAAACAAATGTTCATTATAATAAAAGATTTTTGAAACAATTTCTAAAGAACTGTTAACTGTTAATAAAATACAAAAAACAAACAAATGCAACAAAAAACAAAAGAAACTGAATTGTATGGAGCTTCACACATGATGAAGATCATTAATGCAATATGTACATAGATACATACATACGTGCATATGTATGAGGCTGAGGAGAATAAAATAATAATAATTTAGCTGTAAGATGCCAATTGGATAGTATGGTCCATAACGTGGTCTAAAATAATTTAAGTGAACATATAAAATAAAAACTAAGCGTAATACAACCAAGAAAAACAAACAAAAAAAAAAAAAAAACAAACAAACCAAAAAAAAAAAACAAGCCACAACATTCAAAAACCAATTAAAATTTATTACAAAATAAAATATGAAAGCAAAGAAAAAAAAAACAAAAATCAAAATTAAATATATGTATATGTTTTTATGTTTATTTTTATTCCAACCATGCGTACATACATATGTATGTATGCATGAATACACATATACACATACATATATAGAAGATAACACAATCTACCAAAACGTACGTTAAATGTACAAAAACCTACAAACACGCTAATGTACGAATCACATTCTGTTTTTTCTTATTTCTTTCTAATTATTGTTTCTTAAGAATCATTACTTTTTGACGAGTATTTTTTGATTTTGATCATCTTTGAATAACAAATGGTGTATATTGAATTTTCTAACAATTTTACATGCATACATACTACATACAATGTAAGTAAGTATGCAATTGCCGAAGATTTGGGAGATGAAGTCTGGATCGAAAGGATCTGTTAACCATGCATGAGAGCATCCACAACAGTCTTGTCATAAGTCTTGGGAGTACACAAGAACTGCAAGTACTACAAACATCGAAAGCATATGAATGTACTTTCAACATAAACACACACACACACACACACATACATACACTCACACACACATGCATACATAACATGTTAACTTGTTTCCATTCTGTCACAGTCATGTTAAGGCCTTCATTCTGATGTTACATACAAGCTTATTCGTGTATGTGAATCACAGTGAATTGCCCAATAATATACACACATCCAATAATAAAAAAATACTTTATATCCATAGAGATACTCAAATGCATAAACTCAAATTTCGTTGTCTGGTGTAAAACAAAAAAAAACTAGCCAAAATTTAATGCAAAAAAAAACCTTTTTCAAACATTGGCACTGGTACGACACCAGACAAAAGTAAACGCTTGTTTTTGGCTTGAGTTTAGGGTCAACGCGATTAACGCATCTCAGACACAGGGCTTATAGATAAATGCTATAGAACAACGACTTACTTGTGAAGTTATCCATGCTAATGCAAAACTTTGATTTACTTTCAGATACTATCGCTAGAATATCAATGTGAGATATTTTTGAAATGCAGTTGATGCTGGGCTTACACTCAATTAACTACGAGCTTGGGCAACAGCAAATGCAACAAAAAATGCTATATTTATAGAAGAATAGGAAAAAACAATTCGTCAAATAATTGGTTGAGCATTTTGGCTTTGATGTGATAAGAATGAAAACAAAAATAGAACGCTATATTTGCTACAACTTTCTTCGATTAGTTTTTAATTTTCTTCACGGCTCGACCAGAAGCTAATTTTGGACAAATGTACATACAAACATATATATATATATATATACATAAATACAATTGTGGGTTTAATCGAGAATTGCTGTTGATGTGCCAAAATATACAAACAAACGGATTGAGCAAACTTTTGGAGTTTAAACACAGACACAACATCTAACTTTATATATATATAACGATGGAAAAACATGGAAAAAGACCTCGTCATGAAATGGTCTGCAATAGCAATATCAGAGAGAAACAGAAAGAGCGAAAGAGAAAGAGAGTGAAAGAAAGAAACTGTGAGATTGAATGCTTTCATTATGAAGCATAAATAATATGTGTGTCGGTTTAATTGCTTACCTTATTTATTTCTCTCTGATATGCACATAAATATAAAAAACATATATGTATAAATAGCGTATAAACTTTGGTTCTTTTACAAAATTTTCAATTAGGCCTAAATAAGCATAATTTCTGTGAAAATAACTGATACATATTTGGATCATTAAGACTACTTTTTAATGGGATGCCGCTACAGATGCCTCCCTGCCATAAATCATAAGTAACTGATGAATGCCATTGATAAAATGATAAGCCTTCAGTAGATCCCATGAAGATTTTTATTAAATAAACTACAAAAACGATTTATATGCTTAACTTTAACATAAAACTTATGCATTTTTTATATGGGTGGATTTTGGTATTAGCATCAAAGAGGTTGCTGCTGAATTGAAAAGTCAATTGTTGCTGCTTAAACCTAAGTTGCGAGAGGCTTGATAACAAAGTATCCTTAATGCGATAGGCCATATTTGGCGTGGTAGCTTAAGGTTGCCTTTTTACGCTATCGATAGTTAAAGGATAAAAGTATCGACACTGCAGGCAGTGTCCTCGCTAAATCAACACAAGATGGCGGTTTCATTTGAGTTCAAATTTAAGCAACGTTGACTTTTGTAGGGAAAATGAATAGAATCCGGAAAAGTTGAAAGCCATGTGCATACCATGGGATAAAAGACTTAATAATGTCTAAGTAAACTTAAGATATGCAATTTTTATTTAAAAGGTACATATATATAAGCTTTTATATAGTAGTAATAACTAAGTAGCAGCAAGCGTTGCCACAAACAATAACCAAGATGTCTTAGGGTGTCTTTCGGGTTTGGGTGGGCATATTTAAGCAAAATGCCTTGATGTATGTGTGCGATTTAGTATGTGGGGGACAATGCCGGGGTGATGCATGAAATAGTAAGAGCGGCCAGGTAATGCCCACATGCCACATGCATGTTGCAAGCATCACAAACTACAATGATAGTTTGATGGATGCTATGCGCATGCCAGATTCAGTGACTGCCAGCCAGAGCCGTAGCCAAAAACCGACTTAGGCTTGTCTCAGCCGCCTTGTCTGAATTTAGACGCCAAGCGTGCAACAACGTGAGCCAGTCTATGTCCAGAAAGTGATTCTGCTGGATTACTGCAAACGCTTCTCATAGAAATACTTTAACGGTCTACGAAACTTGTAATCGAGCCTATAGTCTAAGAGTGAAAGTTCTTTGTTGTGTCTTTTTTTTTTGCAATGATTGCATTACAGTCTTTAACTAGGTAAGTTAATGACCCAAAGCATCATGCAATGCAGCATGCAGTGCTTTGTCACAAATTCAATCACTCAATAACCCCATACTCATAGGCACTTAGAGCACTGGAAAACTGTCAGACGCGGTCAAGTGGATGAGCCGAGGGAATCAGCTTAGACATACTATTTTCACACAGACAATGGCTTAAGTTGATTGCCTTCTTTATCGACATCGCACATGCATGTACTTGTTTCAAATGTATAATTTCAATTAACTTATTGCTTTAAGAATTTTTATAGTCGAGCCAAAATATTCATACATTTTTTTGTTCAACTCAAGCTGAATTTATAATAATGTCATTGTGCATTATGGCAAATTTGAAGAGTGAGCGCGTGTTTGTGTTTGTATTTGAGAACGTGGCAGTCCCATAGAAGGGGGCACAAGTGTGTGCATGGGTAAAAACATACACACACACCCCTTACCCTACACACACACAAAACATCCTACATACAAATATTATTTTGCAAATCAGGCATTTTTAAGCCAAGTGTGCGGAGATTGTCAAGTGGAAAAATGCTAAGTGAGAGGGAGCTACACTATCGCGACTGGTTGGCCATGTCAGCTATATCATCACATATGCCCGTGCATTTCAAAAGGAAGTAATCAACAGCATTCATATGCCCACATGTGAGCTAGAGTTGCATAAGCCTAGCCCGTGGGCATAACATCGACAGTAATGCTAGAACATTTCACAAATTTGCAGACACCAAGGCATCAACGTTAAGACTAACCCCATCATCAGCGGTCACAAGGTCGTGAACTGAATAACACGGCGTTTTAGCATTTCTTGTTTTGTTTTTGTAACCAACCGGCTCAAAAACTGAAATAAGGCAAACCACCCGCGGCCAGTAAACAGTACACGTGGCACAGTGGCTCACGTCTTACCATATCATCGCATTCAAGTTCCCTCTTTATCTGCCAAAAATTGCCCAAAGGTTGAATATTAATGTATGCAAAAAGTCGCCAAAACAGTTCTTTTTCAACTTTCCATTCTGTAAATCTTCTTTTACTGCAAGACAAATGCCGCTTAACTCAAACACGCAACGTTATTGTGAATTTCAAGTTTCCCAAAATCGTTTCAACATAAATCGCTGTCCTTATGTGCATAAATGCAAAGCACACAAACTCACCATCACACTTAGGCATACAAACAAATAGAAACACACGCACACATTGACACAGTCATGGGCATACGGTAGAAATTATCCTAGCATTCTTTTGTTTTCCTGTAAACGCCGTTTATTTGTACTTTTCGTGTTGGTTTCGTCATGCCTGACTGACGTTAACGTCGACATTTTATCGCTATGGCTCGCGGGTGTTTCACTCCTGATACCCTGTAACTTTGACTAAAACTGTATACGTTCTCAGGGGGAAAGGATTAAGCAAATCCATAACTGTTTGTACCTTTGAGAGTCCGAGATTTCGTTTTTAACAATAACCTAGAAGCAATAATATCAAGAGTTTTTGCTATTTGTTTTTAAAGGGTATCGTTGTAATTGCTTTGTCACATTTTGTTCAACACTTTAGCGCCTTAGAAATGTTTAGCTCAAGTGTTTAATTACTAAAGCCACTTCAAGTGTTGAACAATGTGGCAACTAAAGCCAAGAGAATTATGCTTCTATCGGATTATTAGGCTCTTAGAGCACTTAATTTTACCGACAAGTATTTAATTGCACGTTTACCTATGCATATTGAATATTTAACTCAACTATGAGTAAAAAATTCAAAAACATCTCTTTGACAGCTTATTGCTCTACTTAAGCCTGCTCGACGGGCTTTGGGGTCAAAGCACTAGCACAGCTCAAACGCCGACAGATAACCCACGAGTATTGACCAAAATGCCGCTGATTACCAGTGAATTTAAAGCCAGTCGCATCTACGAATCATTCCGTTCGCTCTCCACTTTTCCGCCCGATACTGCTGCTAAAAGTCGCCTAAGTCGGCGACATGTGAATGAGACTGGCAATCCCTTTGATGTTGCTCGTCCCGTGCGAAAGACGCGTTTACGCACTGCATCTGCGGATATGCTGAGCCGGAATATATCCAGCATATTGGAGAATCTGCTGAAACGCTATGAGCAGTCACAGTTGCCCACCCATGGCCAGGGCATGCCGACTGTGGTGCGTACCAATATACTCATACGCAGCATGGGACCTGTTTCGGAGCTAGATATGGACTATTCGATGGATTGCTACTTTCGACAATATTGGCGGGACAAGCGATTGAGCTTTCAGGGGCCCATTAAGTCACTCTCGCTGAGCATCAAAATGCTGGATAAGATTTGGCGACCCGATACCTACTTCTACAATGGCAAACACTCACACATTCACACCATTACTGTGCCCAATAAGCTGCTGCGACTGGATCAGGATGGTGGCATACTCTATTCAATGCGGTGCGAACAAGTCTTAAGTCACACTTAAGAATATCTAATCAATTGCTTTTTGTTTGCTTTTGTTTTTCTTTTTTTTTTGTTTTTCTTTTTCTCTCACTTGCAGCTTGACAATTAAGGCTACTTGTCCGATGGAGCTTAAGAACTTTCCCATGGATCGTCAGTCATGTCCACTCATCATAGGCAGCTGTGCGTATTGCGTAGTGACGAGAAGAGTTTGACATATTATGTAATGCAAAATACTTTACAGATGGTTATACCAATCAGCAGCTGGTATATGAATGGCAAAATCACGATGATGCTGTCTCCTTTGTGCCGGGCATGACACTCAATCAGTTTGATTTGATTAGCATGATGCATCGCAACTTTACATCAACACGACGGGAGGGTGATTTTTCCGTGTTGCATGTAGCATTCAATCTTAAGCGACACACAGGCTATTTTCTCATACAGGTAAGCATGCACAAGCTTCAGCCATGGTATGTATACTTAACTTCTGGTTTTCGCAGGTCTATGTGCCATGCATTCTGATTGTGGTCTTGTCGTGGGTCTCCTTTTGGATACATCGCGAGGCAACCAGCGATCGTGTTGGTCTCTGTGTGACGGCCGTCCTAACGCTATCGACCATCAGCTTGGATTCACGTACCGATCTGCCCAAGGTGAAGTATGCCACTGCTCTGGATTGGTTTCTGCTCATGAGTTTTCTGTACTGCATTGCCACGCTGCTTGAGTTTGCGGGCGTGCATTACTTTACCAAACTGGGCAGCGGTGAAATACCACGCATGGATGAGGAGTGGGAAGATATAGGTGCTCTCGGCTTTACATCGGGCGAAGTGGCCGATGCTGCCGAGGCTAGCGATGACAGTGAGCCGGCCAATTCGGATAGCGATGTATTTGTCTTTGCCGACCATGACACATTGCACTGTGAGCTGCCATTGCCAAGTGAGCTCAATAATGTCGCCTATCCCCAACGCAATGCCTTTAGCTGTCCCATTTATACTGTAAGTTAAACCCCTGCTTATACAAATTGTGCGTACTTCATGAGTTTCTTTTATGTTGTTGATCAGAACCAGCCGCAGAATCCAGCACACATTTTCCCAAAGTTGCCATCGCATACCTCGACCATGGAACGGACTACACAAACGGAGCCACCCGCTGCCTCGCGTATGCGTCAGATGTGGCTCTGCCTCAAGGGAGATGTCAAATTCCGGCGGCAACGAGAACGCGCTGCTGCTGAGGAGAAGAGCGTCCAAGGACGCAGTGGACGAAGCTATGTGAATAGCATATCGCTAATTGATCGCGTCGCTCGAGTTGCTTTTCCCATGACCTTTGCTCTGTTCAATTTGCTGTACTGGCTGGCATATGGCATGTACAAGAAGGAGTTTTCCTGGTCCATGATTAAAGCTTAAGCTGCTGTTTACTTACTTCTACGGCGTTTCGTACTCAAAATAAGCACACATACACATAATCCTTATATGCTGTCACAATGCAAATTAGTTTTTTGGCACTTTAAATCTCTAATCGACTTGGCATAAATAGAATAAAAATTTTTTTTTCACTTGTTACTAAATAAATTGTTGTTTTTGAATTAAAAAATTTGTTGTTTTCTGAATAAATTATGCTGAAAAAGTCTCCCACTTGCTCAAACCCAATCAGTAGATGAAATAAAACAACAGTTTGTTTAAAATATGTAAACCATTTAAATAACATTTCTAAGAAATATACAGTAAATGATCCAGATGATACTATCGTGAATATTGTGAATAACAATGAAAAGCACTTGAAAGAACGAGAGTGAAAAATATTTATTTGAGACCAGCAGCTAGCTCAGTGGATCGATCCATCGTTAATTTTTGCTTAGCTTAATCCTAAATGCATATTTTCTTATGCTGAGCTGCTCAAATCAATATTTTGCCAAATGCATACCAATTCCTTGTATAACTTGGCTAAACTCGTACTTAATTGTAGCTATGTATAAGTAAATATTCAAATTACTGGGAACACATTTACTGTGATTTACTATGTGAATAGCAATACTTAACTATATATTTGTGTGTATGCCACTTTGTATGTATATATATATAGGTATATATGTATATATATATGTATAGATCTCGTATGTATATGTTTGTGAGTATGTTGCGGGTTGTATCATTCATTATTTATGTATATGTATATGTATATGTATATGTATATATGTTTTTGTATGTATATAAATTGGTCAATGTCAATATATATCATAGTTCATCAGTGGGAGGGCAGCAGGTGGTGGCCAGGAAGGGTCTATGACGCATTTTGGATTAAGTAAGTAGTAGTAGTAGTTGTATTAAATAGTATGTCTAAGATATTTCAGCAGCAACTACTTATTCTAGTATGTAGAAGATCCAATAGCCCAGGTTGAACGCACAAAAGCTAATGGGGAATATCAAGCGCGAATACTTGTCAATAATGTTAACATCCTTGATTTTTGGCAATGTCGCCCTAATGGCCGAGGCGCTCTTCTTAATGGCGTGCATCATGCGTGGACGCGCTGAGATTCCTTACACACACACACACATAGAAAGGAGAAAATTGGTATTAAAAATAAGGAAAACTCGTTGTGGTGGATTGAATAACTCACCCCTTTGGCCACGATGCCGCAGCTGACTGCGACCGGTGCCATAGTTGCGGGTAATGCGAAAACTTGGCGGAAACTTGGCCAAGTCCATAGTCTCGGTGCCAATGGAGCCGAGGGTCACATTGTAGTTACCTTTGCGCAACGAAGGTATAGGACTCATGCGTACGTCCTGCAGCTCAATAATGTCTTCTGTAGTTGAACACGTTTCGGACTTTTCCAGTTTACCTATTGCCAGCGAGCATGATTTCTATCCAACATTAAAGGCATTTTAATAATAGCTCACCTATTTTATGTTGATCACAATCCTTCAGCTTTTTGATCTTCTTCTTGGCCCGCTTGCCCCAGTATGTATAATTGACAGCGGCATACTCAAGCAGCGCCGCAAAAACGAACACAAAGCACATTACCAAATAGATATCAATGGCTTTCACATAGGAGATGCGAGGCAACGAACTACGCACACCCGTACTGATCGTTGTCATTGTGAGCACCGTTGTTATGCCCAGAGCAACTCGGGCGCTCGTTGCCTCATGATTAATCCAAAATGATACCCACGATAGCATTACAATCAGTATGCTGGGTAAGTATGTCTGGAACACAAAGTATCCAATGTTGCGCTGCAATTTGAATGAGAGCGACAGCCGCTGATAGACGCCAGTGGCCAGACGCTCCTTTCGATCATTTGTTTCGTAACCAATAATCGTAAACTGTGGCAGTTCAGCATCCTCTACACCTCGTACCGGTGTTGGCTTCCAGTACATGACTACATCGCTCACTGTGTAGCCATCTGTAAAGACATAAATGCTCTCAGTTTGTACTAACTCTCAACACACAATTGCGATAGTAAGTAGTTGGTTCATGGAATAGAGTAAGTGAGTGCTTAAAATAGTTATCTAATGCACTCTATTCTTGCAATTCTACTTGTGTACGCTGTGGTTTTATTTCCACTTAGCACACTCAACACACACACACACAGACACATTCTATTTAATCATATAAGCACGAGAAGATTTGTGTTCTCGATAATGATTTCGGTTGAATGTCAGAATTCATGAAAGACTTGGCAAGCGAATGCGCATATAAGTATGCTACGTTTTGTTTTGTGACTCATACTTACAGCTCTCTATTTCGACGGTACAGTTTTGAGAATCCAGTGGATAGTAGTGCAAATCCATCATGCAGGCGAGTGTTGTTGTGAAGCGCATGCCATAAGTAACGGCGCCATCGCCGCCAAGACGCACCAACTTATTGCGCTCAGTGACATCATGTAGGAAGCTATTAGAGCAAAAGAATCAAACGATAAGTAAAATTTGGATAGTTAGTTGTTGTAGTTGCTTAACCTGTTCTTATCGTTGGCAAAGAATGTATCTGGCACCCAAATCTTTTCGGCAAAGTCACCAGATAGCGTCAGCACATCGTTAACGCCATCATCCTCTGCATCGGTATCATAGTACGGTCCATAGATATTAAAAGCCAGGCGCTCATCACGCCAATACTGATTCAAATACATTGTTATAGTATAGTCCTAAATGGATTGGATTGATAAGTCATTAGTCGCACCGTTGAGTTTCTATTGTGAGCTGCTCATACCATATTCACTTCTGAGATCGCATCAAAACTTGCTATTGTCAAATCCATGCCCACGTGCAGTGGCTCACCGCCAAAATTGGGCCGCAGGCGTATATCGTATCCTTGCAATATCTTTGAGATCGTCTGTGTTACGTTCTCCAAGCGACCCGCCAGCATTTCTTTTCGCTTGCATCTGTGGCAAATCACATAGATACATATACATGTTGCAGCTACATTAATAGAATACTTACCGAACCATTGTTAGCTGGGCGCTTAGCAGTAACAGCAGCAGGCTGTAACAGACGCCCAATTGCCAAAAGCTAGTCATATTGGCAGCGTTAACAATTGCTATTCGCTATTGTGGCTTATAAGTTTTTCTCAACTCGTTGGCATTGTCTGTGCTGGCGTTTCCAGTTTCATACCGAATACTGATACTCTGGCATTAATTTTGTTATTTGTTTTTTTTTTGTTATATTTTATTTCACTGCGACATTGTCAAAACGTTGCTTAAAGTTCTATATATTAACACAAAATGTATCACATGAGTTTTTCTTGTTTGTTTTTGATTGAGATCAATTAACTGCAAATAAATTCTGATACATTTCCATGCAAATTGCACAAGCCCATGCATCATGTAACAGCCATGACAAGATGCTACATCGTTAAATGTTGAGCGTGTAATGTGTGCGTGTGTTCAAATGGCACTAAAAATTATATATAAGAACATTAACATCTTCTGTCACATGTTTGAAATATTCGCGAATATACTTGAGTACATAAATATGTGCTTCCTAATAGCGCATTGTGATGGCGTCTCATGGTTTTTTGCTTCACGCAATTTTCTTTTCTCGTTAATGTGGGCCCTCATTATTGTTGCTATACTCACATACATACGTATATAACAAACATACATACATATATGTATGCATATAAGGTAATATGTATGTATGTGCTACGTTCGTTGTGTTTGCCTTTTGTGTGTTTGACCCATTTTTGCAAATTGCAGCTAAATGCAAAAACACACCCACACACACACACACACACACAACAAAAAAAACTAAGTCAACTGTGCCGCACTCAAAGTTGCATATATTTGACCACATTTTTAAGATATATGAATATACAAATGTTTATGTGTAGTTGGTTTGCACGTGTGCATTTGCGTTGCTTTTGTTTGTATTAATTATGGTGCTTGAGGCAAAACAATTTACGCAAACACATCAATAATAGTTCAGCACACACACACACACACACGCATAAACAAGTTGCATAAAATTGTTTTTTGAACAAAATATGTAAAACATACGAAACAAACAACAACTTTACAAAAAAAAAAACAACAAAACGGAAAAGAACACCAACGGATGACACTGTGAGACGTCGAAACGAATAACGAATGACACACGGACGCCCTAAAATTCGGTTTCTCATTCACTTTTTCCCGCTCGCCCTATGCTCTATCGCTGTATGGCATTGCGACGACGAGCGCGCCTCGTCAATGCTGATGCGTATGTATGTTGCGAGCGGCGGCTACCGTGTCTAGCTAACGAATGATTACTGTCAAACAGCGTTCGTCTTCGGCTGCTGTGACTCTTTCTCTAATTGATAATGATGATGCTGATGATGATGATGATGATGATGCTGTTGATGATGATGATGATTCGGCTTGAGCCAGAGATCTGGGCCTGCGCATACCACAGTCGTTGGTGTACCTTAAACTGTCACACGCTACGATTCATTCAGAGAATGGCCGAGATGCAAATGCTCATTTAGGGTTGTCGCCTTCGTCGCCCTTGTTCCTGTCCTCGTTGCCGTCCTTTGCCTGCTGCTGCATAGCGCCATCTGGTGTAACGAAGTCCTACACACACACGCACGCACACACATGTATGTGTATGGGCTTATGGAAGTGAAAGTGAAAGCATAGCGATAAGTTACTTGTATCATGCTATTTGAGTCAACTTGTTAAGAGCATTCGGTATTCATAGTTTGCCATTTTTCTCCTTGTTGCAAGTAGGCTATATTGGGCCATAACCACAATCGAACATTTTATTTATAGATACGCAAATTTATAAATACTTTGTTCAACAAAATATTTCCTGACTTGTTTCTGATAGACAAGTATGATGCACTTAAACAAGGTAGTAAGCATGTTAATGTCTAATAGTTTATCATTTATTGTTACATTGTAACATTCTTAAGCGGCACAGCTGTTGTTGTTGTTGTTCTTGTTGCTAAGCTTAGCCGCAGCTTTAAATGTATGCCTATGGGTTTGTGACGTCACACTTTTCAAAGTTCCATATAAGGTTGCCTAAAGTTGAACACTTGGAGATTAACTTTCTTTTAGCCGTTTTGTTATGAAAGGGTTTTATTTTTATAATTATTCTCAACACTAGAAAAAATATATGTATAATATTAGGAAGATATAACTTAAGCTCGTTTTGGCATTGTTTTGATGATCTTTTGATCTGAGGCATATCGAAAATGCATCTCTGTGTGGCTTACATTCAATAAGCTAGAATTTCTCCGTGCATGAAACTTAATTGCAAAAGCTTCAAAGATGCCCATGGAATAATAAATACATTTGCCAAAAGATACTCAGCACACACACACACACTCACACACACACACACTTACAAAAAACTAGGCGAGAAAAACCCAAGCTTTTTTGGTTTTTGAGCGAGCTTTTGCATTGAAAGCCTCTCTTTCCACCCCCCGCCCAATCCCAAAAAACACAAACCAAAAAAAAAAACTAAAAATAAAACACCAAAGCGCGCGCACCACAAGGACATGCTACAGCATCACTTTGAGTAAGAGCGTTTTACGCAATCTTCTCTGTGTGTGTGTGTGTGTGTGGCAATTGAGCACAAGCCCTTTCAATGTATTTGTAAATTTCGCTCTCTCCTCTCCCAAACAGTAAGCCCATTGAGAAACAATTGTGCGTTGCTTGTGTTGTTGCTTATTCCAAAATCTGAGCGCAAGCTTTTCCATTACACAGAGATGAACAACCACAAACACATATAGGCACAAGTACGCACACACACACACACACACACGGAGAGTCTGAGTCACACACACACACACATAGGCATACCCATGCATGTGGGACAATCGGCTCAGCTGCGAATGCCGACCACGGCTGTGAATCTCTGGTTAGTCCACATTTTTCGTAGTACGGAGCACGGAAGCAGACGTTCCAAGCATCTAGTTGACGCAAAAACATCACGCTTCAACAACACACACACACAACGCACACAACGAATAAATATATGTATTAATAGATACATGGAACTGGAGGTGCAAGAATTTGGCCAACACAATACAACAAATTAGATACATTTTAAATGTGTGTGCTTCAAATGGAGTGGCAAGAACGGATTAACCGAATCGTTAGCGGTGAGCTAATGTTCTGAGAAATTCGTGCTACTACTGTAACTATAGCAACATCAACTACTACAGCATCAACAATAGCAACAGCAGCAGCAGCAGCAGCAGCAACAACAGCCCTAACAACGACAACAATTGTTTGGTGTTCCCTGTTGGGAGGGGGAGACGTGCGGGACGGTTTGGTGGCGGCATTAAGCAAATAATTGCAATATACGTATGCAAATTTGTTGGCTAAACGATTTAAATCTACAAAAAATACATAATATGTATGTATCCACATACATTGTGCAGTTCGTAGATGTGAGTGTAAATGCGCATGCTCTTCATACATACATATACATATCTACATGTACATATAGTATTTAACTTATTGCGGTTGGTGCGACAAGCAATCGTTTCATCGTGTTAAAAACTTATTAACTAAACAATTTTAACAACAGCACAGTATTTTTTAATATATATACCTATAACTACCAAAAAACCAAATAAGTTTCAAAATTGACTATCTCTCTTTCACTCACTCATTCACTAACTCTCTCGCTCGCGCTCTCTTGTAAATTCACAAATTCGTGGGCCGCAGCCGTTGTAGACATTTACAGTGGGTGTTTCCCTTGATGAAACACACACACGCATACAGCAAGTATAATTGTATCTACAGCTAAACAAGTGTGTGCACAGCATCTTGGTTAAAGACCGTTGATGATAAGTAAGCAACATTTGTGTTTAAAGTTTATAAAACTTTGTGTTTTACTTAATTTGTTGGGCAAGCTTAGTGGCGCCCCAAAGTATGCTATGCGGCAGTCGCAACAGGCCTTTTTTTTGCAGGGCGAAAAATTTCTCTTCCGCTTGAGACAAAAAACAATAAGTACAGAAAGTAAGCTAGTAAGAAAACAGTTATTAACTTCAAGATTAATCATTTATTAAGCATACATTTTTCTTTGTGTGTGTGTGTGTGTTAGCCTAGAATATACATATGTCAAGCTGCTAAGGGCTAAGAAATCTTCATCATATGTTCTTGTGTATCATTATTATTAAATGCATGCATGTTGATCATGTGTATACAATAATGCAACAGTTAATCATTAGCGCTATACTTAACCATATAAATCTTATTTACATGCTGAAACATGCATACATACATATGCAAGGAACAAGACACGGATATTGTGTAAAAATGCCCAAATATGTATGCATGTGTTAGTGGCTATTAGGGGGGCGGAAAGAGAGAAAGCATGATAATAAAAGATAAAAAAGAAATTATTATAATCATCATTATCGATTCGCAGTTCAAGCACGTACGATGGATTGGATCAATCAGCGGCATTAATAAATAAAACCATAATTAAACAATCGAATCGAAACTCAAAACGATTTGCGTTTAACGCATGTGTAACAAGTGAAGCATTTTAATGCAGACAAATGTGTGACAATATGTGTGCAATTAATGCGTCTATTGTGAATCGCTCAACAACAGCGGCAACAACAACAACAACAACAACCCAATTATAAACAGCAGCAGCAGCAGTAATAACAATATCTACAAATAACAACAACTGCTAGTGAAGTGCGTACATATGTGCAGAGAACGAATCCTTTTCGCCTACGTATACCGATGTACATATGTATGTATGTGTCCGTACATATATATGTACATACGGTCTTGTGAATGTGACACCTACGCAAGGCGAGGCGCATTAAAGTGCGAAATACAGTAGCCAACACAGCAGCCAAACAACTCCAGCAAGCACAAGAAGCAAAAAAAACAACAAAAAAACCAGAAAAAACAAAAAAAAAACGTACGTCACACGCACGCGCCAAAATCCAATAAAACAAAAAGAGACAACAGCATCAGCAGCAGCAGCAGCAGAGACCCTAACAGCCGCAGCCGCAGCCACCGCAATCAGCCGCAGCCGCAGTCGCAGCTGCTAAGGGAGCCGAAGCAGCAGCAGCAGCAGCAGCATCAGCATCAGCCGCACATTTACGCAGCGCTAGTGCTGCGTGCGTGCGTGTCTGTGTGTTTGTGTAGCTGAGTTGCTCTCTGTGTGTGTGTGGCCCGCGCGCGTTGGCAATGTATGTGCTAGCCTTGCCGTTTTGCCCTTTGGTGTGCCTGATATGTTTTTGTAAGTATCTTATCTTCTGTCACGTAAATGCTTATACACCCACGCACAGTTACACACAAACATACGTACATACATACATACGTACATACACCTACAGGAATTTGTCAATATGTATGCAGTTGCGTACTTATCAATGAAAATCCCTATTAGCAATAGAATATAAAAAAAATCTCTTAAGATAAATAGAACTCCAATCAACTAATCATAAGTCGACTAACGAACGTAAACGTATACTAACGATTTATTATTTTTTCCCCCATTACTAACAGTAAATGTATCTTAATTGATATATATATATATATGAATGTATAAATAGAATAAAAGCTGGTATAAGTATTACACATTTTATTTCTGTTTAACTTTCCCCCCTTTTTTGTATTCTGTTGTTGTTATTCTTCTTCCTTGAGCCAGCTTTTCATCAATTGGTATTTGCTGTGTACGTGCATGTATGCGAATAACATACATACATACATAGTTTTGTGTATACCACCTGTTAGTTGATTAGCCCACGCACCTATCGAACACACACACCCATACACATGCATACATACATACACGTATAGTATTCCCTCTTCTGAGAAGTTATATGTAGCAATGCAGCATACTGTGCTCTTGCCATTGTTTCTGTTGTTGTTGTTTTATACCCAGTTTGCCTCGCACTCGCGTGCCCACAATCGTTCTTGGCAATGAAAATGTATATATATATATGTATGTATAAAGCAAACCGACAAGGCCAGGTGCTTGGTTACAAAAGTAGTCGCAAGTAAAGACACAGAATTGCAACAACAACGACAAGCACACTATTAGTGCAGCAGCATTTGTGTTAAAGCCCACCCACAGCATTTTAACTGGAAGAACAGCAGATATGTTAGATTAGACCATTGAATTGCCTTCCTGTTACTTCAACCACTTGAGGCATCATAAAATGTGTGCAGTTAGCGTAACGAAAATATAAATAGAAATAGAAACTTTACTCAGTGGTATATCCAGCTTCTTGGGAAATACTTTAGTTAAAGTTAAGCGTTTTAGCAGGAAACTCATCCGTTTTAGCTTGTTTATATTTCGTTTGAATGTAATTGAAGCTAAGACAATAGAAATTTTCTCATGTATTTTATAGTTTAGCTTTATTTGTCATTTATGCTTATGCAGAGCTTAACAATTGCAACAAATTTCGGACTCGTTTTTATATATATTTTCTATTTTATTTTTATATGGCTTCATTGTTGGACAAAGGTTTGGAAATTGGCGATTTCGCGAACGGGCTTGGTAAGCAATTTGATCATGATATAAACAAGCGCGGCCTTAACAACCGCAATGAAGATGCTCAGGTACATCCACCGCAATGGTATCAGCAATCCCATCCATCCAATGGACATGTTCACGATGACGAATTAGGCGATGAGCTATTGCACAAGGATGATGATCACGACTATATCAATGTATCCGAATATCCACCGCATCTGGACATCGATCATGATCATGAGCATGACCACAATCATGATCATGACCTTTTGCATGAGCACGGTCACGATCATGATCCAGATCCCGAACACGACCACGATAACATTGATGACCATTTGGAGGGCACTGACGAGATTGACAAGATGTATGGTCACGTCTTTACCAAGGAGCCCATGATACCTCACAAGCCAAGCCAAGTTAGCACCAGCTCAGGTACAACCAGCACAGGCGATATCCCTAAGTTCCGAAACGTTGGCGCCCAGGGTGGTCGGGGCGATATGTATGTTGTGCGCGAGTCCGATCGTCAGTCGAGCACACGCGGTCGCGATGGCTTCCTGGCTGGCGCGAACAACAAGCAGAAAGGCTTCCGACCATTTGCGAATCGTGTCGTTGTTCACGATGACCCCGGACAGCTGAGCCAGCCCGGAGATGGTTACAACGCACCGCCGTCCACTGGTTGCCACAATACCTGCGAGGAGCTTCAGTGGCAGTGCAGCAATTGCCAATGCATTGAGTCGCAAGGACGTTGCAATCGCGAGGTGCAGTGCACCGATGGCTCGGATGAGTTCGACTGCGACAACATGGATGACATGATGTCCAAGCTGCAGAAGGAGTGCGAGCAAAGCGGTTTGCATGTGATGTGCCCCAAAACCTATCGCTGCATCAATAAGGATTGGCTCTGTGATGGTGACGACGACTGCGGGGACTATTCGGATGAAACGCATTGTGGAGCGCGCACCAACTGCACTGAGGATCAGTTTGAGTGCCAGAATGGCTTCTGCATTCCACGGCAGTGGTTATGTGATGGCGAGAATGATTGCAAAGACTACTCGGATGAGGTGCACTGCAATCGCAGCAGTTGCACCGATGAGCATTTCACCTGCAACGATGGCTATTGCATTTCACAGGCCTTTAGATGCGATGGCGAACGGGATTGCGATGATAATTCCGATGAGCAAAAGTGTCCGGCCGTGATTAACAGCTGCCCCGAGGGTGAGTTTAAGTGTCGTGGCGGATTGGGTGGCGCTGGCGGGCCCAGCGGCCAATGCATACTTAACCGATTCCGTTGCGATGGCGACAACGACTGCGGCGATTGGAGTGACGAAGAGAACTGCCAACAGAAGCCATCACAGTGCACATCGAATGAGTACAAGTGTGCGGATGGCACTTGCATTCCCAAGCGTTGGAAATGTGACAAGGAACAGGACTGTGATGGTGGCGAAGATGAGAACGATTGCGGCAACATGAATTCAGAGCATCCCGTAACTTGTGGACCTGACGAGTTCACCTGCCACAATGGTCGATGCATTCTGGTAAGTCCGAAAGGAATTCATTTATTGACATGAAATACTTACAATTACATATTATAAACCCTATAGCGTACATGGCTCTGCGATGGTTATCCGGATTGCTCGTCGGCAGAGGATGAGGTCGACTGTCACCTGCTGTGTGACGCTGGCCAGTTTCTGTGTCCAGCCAAAAAGAATATCACCAATTTAAAGTACGTTTTTCATATTTCTGCCTCCCACACTCTATTTTAAATGCCACATGATTACTTTTACAGGATCTGTGTTCATCAAAAACATGTATGTGACGGTCAGAATGATTGTCCTCTCGGCGAAGATGAGGTCAATTGTCCCGTTGAACAAAAGTGCCCAGAGCCCAAACAGTGCGAACAGCTCTGCATCAAGACGGCTCGAGGTCGTGATGAATGTGCCTGTCGTTTAGGATACCTCATGAATTCAAATAAGAGAAAGTAAGTCTCTTACAACTTAACTCACCTCACAAGATTCTCCAGCTAATTATCGTTCATATCTTTTAAACAGTTGCACAGATATTGACGAGTGTCAGTATCTAACAAGTCCTGTTTGTTCACAAAAGTGCCATAATACGCTCGGCTCATTTGTTTGCTCCTGTGAAATGGGTTACATACTACGGCCGGATTTGCGCACCTGCAAGGCGCTCGGGGGCGCCATGACTCTGCTAGTGGCAAATCGTTGGGATATCAGGCGCGTCACCCTAAGCAATAACCGTTATATGGCCGTAGTGAAGGGACTGCATAATGCCATTGCCTTGGACTATCACTATCGCAAGGGCATGATGTTTTGGTCCGATGTCTCCACAGATGTCATCAAAATGGTTTATATCAATGGAACGCGTGTTCGCGACGTCATCAAGTGGGGCCTTGA